>OY756939.1:27790000-28990000 GCA_963580275.1 Crataegus laevigata
GCTAAGTGTTTGCAAGTGCAGGAAGTGGTAATTGAGTCAGACGCTCAAGGGATTATTCGGTCCCTCAATTCCCCCTTCTTTGAGCTGTGATTGTGACCTTCTCCCAATTCTTAGCCGTATCTTGGATATTGGGAGGAGTTTTCATTCATGCTCCTGGTCGTGGATTCCATGATCGGCTAATATGGCGGCGGATTTTGTCGCAAGGAGTATTTCACCGGAGATGTGCGGCTTCGGCTGGGTTGTTCAACCTCCATCTTCGTTAGTTGGCATTTTGAACAAAGATGGTCTTCCTTGTAATTGGGGTTGGGTTGCATTGGTAGATAGGGCGACGCTGGTACCTGTTTGTGGTGGTGTCTTTCTTGATCCTATTTATCTTTGTTTGTGGCTTTTTGGGGTTGTGGAGTCTGCTTCTTTGCGTGTTGTTTGGCCTTGTGCCTCTCTTTTATATGAATCTATCCTCTTACCAAAAAAACAAAAAAACAAATGCTGGTGAAGTCTCCTGCCTATGAAATTTTCACCAAAATGTTCTGCCTAACAATTGCACAAATGCTGGTGACTCACTATTCAAAGTCTCTTGCCTATGAATTTTCCACCAAAATGTTCTGCCTAACAAATGCACAAATGCTGGTGACTCACTATTCAAAGTTTCCTGCCTATGAATTTTCCACCAAAGACTAATTGGTGCGCCAAGACTTCCACGGCTAATTAATGAAAAACAAATAAGTCTACAGTCTAGTATCAGCTAATCCCAACTTGTAATTGTGTTGCCAATTGCCATCTAGAAAACTGATTTTCCATGTAATGTATGCACTTGCTGAACAAGAAAATTGAAAAACTTTTCTGACTAGTTATGTTTTACACACACACACACGTGTGTGTGTATATATATATATTATTTTAAAATTTATTATTATTAAAGAGTGTGAAAGGTTTCGAAACTATTACAATAATTTAAAGAATATATGAGTTTTGAACTTGGGACGCATGAGTGTGGACCCATGCTTGTGACAAGTTAAAATATGCTACAATTGAAACTGCACTCGGAACATGTTAGATGTTTTTTATTCGGTTCATCAATTTGGACATCGATGTCACAGCACTTGACACATTTTCGAAGAACTTTCACCCTCTGCAGTGCACAGAAATACTTGAGAATTAGCGCTGAATAAATCAGCAGGTGTCCTTTTTGTTGTAAACCGGATCGTATTCAAGATAATTCGGTGTCTCGGAAGAACCCTAGCAACTAAGTTACTATAACAGAGAGTTCATTTATTTTAAAAGTAGTCTTATTCCAGATGATACAGACCCTCATGCCTTTCTCTCCCACACGGCATAATCCTTTCCAGAAGTCGAAACTTGGAAGTTTGGGGGTATAAGTTGGCCTAAATCCATCTTCGGACCAATCTTGACTATGATTTTCTCATCTATGGAAGCTACATAGACATCTGCATCGGCTGCTAGAATGCGCAAGGCACTGTTGGGTTTGATCCCATTTCTCGATCTGATTGCAGTGAGTTTAGAGATCTCGTCTTTCAAGCCCCAGTCAAAGAAGTGATCATAAAACTGTCACAAAAGATAATGAGAGACAAATTTTAACCATGGACCATAGGTATCAGTTATAAATAAGTTTACCAGAGCAATAGCAAGAACTCAAACGCTAAACAGTGAGTGCTTGACTCTGCCTGCCTCAATTCTCACATTCTTTCATATTTATATACATTGGGTAACAAATGCATTATAAAGAAAGATGGCAATGTTATAGCTTGAGAAAAACGTAAATAATAATTCTATGTATACACGCAAAACTGACGCTATTGCTGACACTTTCTAGTCCAGGTGGGCCCTAAATCATTTGTATATGGGGCCAGCCTGCTTAAAAGAATATGTCAACAATGATGTCGGGTTTGCGTGCCTATAGCACTACTCAAAGTTAAATGAAAGTGTACGAGCTGCTTACGATTGATGGGATCCCTGGATGAGTGAGAATGTAAGCATATCCCAGCATGACCTTATCAGATGGAAATGGCCACAAGTGTTGCGTGGAACCTGTATCATGATTGTCAATGAAAGTGACACTATTTCCTGGCTTCACTCCGATCATCCCCGGAGCGCCACCTTTTGAGTCCTTCAGCCTCCAAAGCTCCCCTTGGACTGCAGCTTGAAGTATCCCTTTAGTTGTAAAATCAAATGCTGTAACACCTCCTCCAGCGCTCTCCACCCATCTGACTAGCGCTTGTCGATGTGCATCTTGATCTGGGTTCGGTTTTCCATCACTTCCATAAGAAAGGGAATTCCAAAGTTCCCCTACTGCGAAATTTGGACTTGTGTTTGTCATATACAGCTTGATATATTCAGGAGCATATCCCTTTACAAAATCAAATCTCCAACCACTGAACCCGATTTCAGTCTTTAACCAATTCATCCAATCCGAGAGCTCCTTCTGAACCCTTGTGTTTTTGTGGTCAATGTCAGGAGCACCACCGAAGTCTTCTCCAGTGTCAGGGTTTCCCTTGCCATCAGAATATTTTGTATCATCACTGCAAATAAGAGACGGCCCCCAATCAAGGCGATCATCACCAGTTCCTCCTTCAAAGATGCACCATATTCCTCTCTCGTCTTGCTTCTCTGCAGTTCTGTGGTTTATAACTATATCTGCCACAGACTGTATCCCACTGTCGCGGTACGCGCTTACCAGTGACTTCAATTCATCTTTGTTTCCATATTTTGTATTTAGATCATAAAGCCTTCCCGGCATGTATCCTTAGGAAATATATGAGATGAAGGTTTAGGACAAGAATTGTCATATAAGAGTCATACAAGACTATTCTTTTGAAAGTAAACACCTAAAACCGGACTTTGCGTACTAGTTCAGAGATCATATTCTAGCTCAAAAACTTCAAACAAAATCTGGTTTGGACTAATGACAAAGTTCAAAAGAGAGTTTACAGTTTAGGACAGAGAAATACCTTCATCTGAAATAGCATGAGAAGATGGAGGAAGCCAAACATGTGTGATTCCGGAACGAGCTAGGTCTTGTACAGACTGCTTTAAAATGTTGTACCATCCTCCTTTCCTGCTTGATTCCCAGTTGAACCCCTGACAATCATACACCCGAAAACTCGTTAGTCCTATTGCGAGAGAGAGAGAGAGAGAGAGAGAGAGAGAGAGAGAGAGAGGATAAGTATTCATATACCTGAAAGAGGATCTGGGTAGCAGCCAAGTTGGGTGTGAGAAGGATGGAGAGTAGGAAACAGATGAGGGAAACGATTCGAGCGTTCATGTCTCCTATGAGCTCGAATTGCTTTGTGAACGTTATGGTTCAAATACCGTTTTTCAATGTTATATAACAAGATGGAGGGTGTGAAAGCTTGACTGTTATCTGGCCCAAAAGAGGGGAATATTTGACTTTTTTGGCAAGTGATTCGATTTGTGTGGAAAGAAACTAAGTTATGAGATTAATGGGAACAAGGATAATGAAAAACTTGACTATTTTGGTAAAAACTAAGATGTGGAAAAAAACTTCCCGACTGTTTAAGTGAAACTGTAACCCTGACTGTTATTTTTCCTAAAAAACAATGATTAAGGTTCCGTTCCTACTTCAACGCGGATCATGGACCATTAGTTAAGCTTTCTGTGTGCTGGTTTGCGAAGTTAAAGTGCAGTCTGCTGCATCTGCTTACTTTCACGCATCAAATTTCAAGCACGAATAGGGACAGTTGAATGGTACTTTTAGAGATACAAGCTTCCGTGTGTGAAAGCTTTAGTGATGCCGCTAGCGTTACTAAAGTTTGTTTGTCAAGTAAAGTGGTAGTGTGTTCATTGATTCAGATTCGGGTCTACTAGCAACCCCATTTTGCTTTTAACAACTAAGATAGGGACATGAATACTCACACGCCATTTGGTGTACAAATTTAGTTCAAAAGTTAGGTCTCTCTAATATTATTCGAGATTGCTAGCAACGACGGTTTAACTGGATTCTCCATCGATAAGAATCTTTGCAGGAGGTCTTGAATCAAATCAGACAACATTGACACTGTCCTGACTTCGGCCAAATTGTTGCTTCCAGAGAATCTACACATGTTATGCTCTCGAATCGGGGCTTAAAAGACCCCAATTTCTATGTTGGTTGAGGACTACTATTTGCTTTATCCTCTATAATTAAGCATATAATACACTTGCAATACAGAAATACGTAATTAATTAGTTCATTCCAACAAGGCTCCTGCTTTTTTCTCCCACACACAGTAATCATTTCCAGAAGTTGCAATTTGGTAGGTTGGAGGTACAAGGTTCCCGACGTCATACCTTGGACCAATCTTTGCTATGATTTTCTCATCTATGGCAGCTACGTAGAGATCTGCATCAGATGCTAGAATACGCAAGGCACTGTCAGGTCTGATCCCGTTCCTTAATCTGATTGCAACGAGTTTAGTGATCTCCTCTTTCAAGCCCCAGTCAAAGAAGTGGTCATAAAACTGTTACAAATATGTTCAGATAAGGAAAATTTAAGAATGTATAAGTAAAAAAAAACATAAGTTCACTAGATCAACATAATTGTTGACTAAACCCTAACAAAGTTAACTTTTCTGTCCAAAGAGATTTCTGTTCCAATAACTATAAATCTCATATGTACTCAGCTAGACGAATTTTAGCGGTTATGAAGATGCCAGCTTTCCAGCATGGAAGAAAGTAAATCAAATTTAGAATCTTACGATTGAGGGGATTCCCGGATGAGTAAAAATGTAGGCATATCCCTGCATGACTTTATCTGATGGAAATGGCCACATGTTCTGTGTAGAACCTGTATCATGATTATCTACGAAAGTTACACTCTTTCCTGGCGACAAGCCAATCATTCCCGGTGCCCCTCCATTCGAATCTTTCATCCGCCATAGTTCCCCTTGGACTGCGGCTTGAAGTATCCCTTTCGTAGTAAAATCGAATGCTGTAACATCCCCACCAGCACCCTCTACCCATCCCACAAGTGCTCGACGGTGAGCATCCTGATTGTACTCGAGTTTTCCATCACTTCCATAAGCAAGGGAGTTCCAAAGTTCCCCTACTGAGAAACTAGGTCTTGTGTTTGTCACAAACAACTTGGTGAATTCCGGAGCGTATCCCTTGACAAAATCAAATCGCCATCCATTGAACCCAATTTCAGTCTTTAGCCAATTCATCCAATCTGAGAGCTCTCTCTGGACTCTTGTGTTAATGTGATCAATGTCAGGAGCAGCACTGAAGTCAGCTCCAGTGTCAGGGTTGCCCTTGCCATTGGAATAGGCTGTGTCATCGCTGCAAATAAGAGACGGCCCCCAATCAAGGCGATCATCTGGAGTTCCTCCTTCAAAGATGCACCATATTCCTCTTTCATCTTTCTTCTCTGCACATCTGTGGTTTATGACTATATCTGCAATGCTTTGTATCCCATTGTCATGGAAGGTGTTTATCAGCGCCTTGAGTTCATCTTGGTTTCCGTATCTTGATGCATTCAGATCATAGAGCCTTCCAGGCATGTATCCTTGGAAAAGTGAAGAATCAAATGACAGTCATCAGCTGCTGCAAGTGGCTAATGACTAAATAGGAAGAATGTTATAAAGCTATAGTTCAGTGCCGTGTGGGCTATAGGATATAGGGCTCGTTTCATGCCTAGGATTGGAATATAATTTAATACTTTCTTGTACTCAAGGTATATATGTCGACGGAATAAAGGAAGTACTTGTGTCCAACTCAAAGGTAGAAGATAGATTACTCACGAAGAAAATTTATCCCTTTTAATCCCCTCAAAATAAAAAAAATCATTCACCTCTACCTACACACATTGAATTATATGAGCTATTCGACGAATTCTAGGTACCAAACTTGCCCTATATATGGAAAATTGAATTGGACCAAACGATGAAAACGGATGGATTTAAAACAATTCCGTATAAATCAAAGTTCATTTCAAATATATTGAATGCATCCTATCTGATGTTTAACAGATTTGTTAAACTAATTCGGCTGCGTCAAATTGTAATCTGGTTTTGAGTAGTAACTGAATTGAAAAGTGCTAAATGGGGGAGGTGAAAGAATAGCATATACCTTGAGGTGAAACAGAATGCGAAGGTGGAGGAAGCCAAACATGCGTAATCCCAGAAGAAGCTAGTTGTTGAGGTATGCGCTTGCTTAAAGATTTGTACCATCCTCCTTCCTCCTTCCATGATTCCCAATTGAACCCCTGATCATCGCTCACCAGCCAGCCCCAGAAAAACCGGTTAGTCATTCAAAAACACACACACACACACACATACACAGAGAGAGAGAGAGAGAGAGAGAGAGAGAGAGAGAGAGATTACCTGAAATAGTATCTGGGAAGCAGTGAAGTTGGGGAGTAGAGGTATACAGAAAAGGAGAGAGAAGAGGGAAGTGGTTAGAGCTTTCATGTCTCTTTCCCTGCAGAAGGTATTTCCAGAATGTTTGTTTGAGGTTAAATTGTAAAGATTATCGATCGATCTAACTCTAACTATTAACAATTCAGATGGATTGGTGGTGTGAAAAAGTTACTTATATTCCACTTCAAGTCTTCGCGTCAAGAATCAATACATTGGAATTCCTTACTAGTGTCTTCAAAATGAGGTCTTAGAATTATTTGACTTCCGACTCTTTTGTACATTGACATGTGAAAAGAAAAATTCACTAAATACATGAAAAATCTATTTCTACATCAAATATCATTAAAAATTAATATTGAAAGAAAAAAAGATATACAAACATTTCTCAAATATTAGTATATTACCCGTCTTGCATTTTTAGATGCAAATGCACTTATTATGTTTACATAATCTAATTTTTCAACCAATTCAAACCGCAAGAGAAGTCCCTACCCAATACGTCAAATTCCAATCATTTATCTATTGTTACAATGTTACCTATTACATATAATAAATGAATGAATAGTTGGATTACAAAGACAACATCTTACAACTAGAAAAAATACTAAGTGAAGAAGATAGTGTGATTTTCGTATATGCGTCTAGGTGGACGAAACGGATTTGAATAATTTATTATACAATATATAAACTAATTAATTTGAACATTCAATAATATTATTTTTCAAAAAGGTGAGAGTTTTAGCATTTTAGGTACAGAATAAAGATATATGTGGTGTCATCTTAAAATAGGGTAATAAAACCCCATAAAAATAAACATAAAGGTGATATTTAAGAGAGAAGCAAAAAAGTAAAAATAAGATGGTGGAGACTATTTAAAGGGAAGAAGACGTGTAGATATATATATATATATATATATATATATATATATATATATATATATATATATATATATATAAAAGATGTGTGACCATCTTAAGTAAAATCGTGCAATTAAAATGATATTGGGAATAGGGTTGTCTTTTTCCTCACACGAGGCCGACACTGCAACAAAAGATTTTTCAAATTCCGGCTTTCACATATAAGTCCGCATAGCTCCCGCCCATCCTTGTCCAGAGCCGCCTAGCTCTGCCTAAAAATTAAGGGCCCTTCCGAAGTGGGGGCCCTAAACGAGCGCCTACTCCGGCTACCCTTAGGACCGGCTTTGCTTAAGCATTATATTGAATTGGTTACAATTTTGTTTGTGGTTAGTTAACACTTCCTCACCACGACACCAATGTCACGCATCCAAATGAAGTGTTTTTGCAGTTAAGGGGAGGGGGAGAGAGAGAGAGAGAGAGAGAGAGAGAGAGAGAGAGAGAGAGAGAGAGAGAGAGAGATTAATAGTATCGTAAAAGTTACAACTCTCTCTCTCTCTCTCTCTCTCTCTCTCTCTAAATCTAATAAGAGCCTGGTTGAGAGAGAATCTCTAAAAAAACACTTGTACTCACAAACGCTTTGCATTTCACGAAAAAAAGCACTTGTACACGTAAACTGAGGATGGAAAAACAAAGGGTCCGTTTCCAAATGTTTCTATTTTCGTTTTCCCTTAAAGATAGAGAAAAAGAGAAGTTTCTATTTTTGTTTTCCATTAAGGATAGAGAAAAAAAGAAGAGAGAGAGAGAGAGAGAGAGAGAGAGAGAGAGAGAGAGAGAGAATATAGAGTTCGATGTGCTACTACACAGGAGGTCTTGAATCAAATCACATAGCATGCCATAGAAAATTTATCTTTTCTATATTGTGAATACCTTTCATTTCCCAATACAAAGGCCAAATCGAAACTAAGTGATTATCCAGAGAAGAATTATACAGGAACTGCCTTCTATTTATACACCCGAAAGCTTAAAAGAGACTCCAATGTATAAGGAAAACAAATACATCATGAGATGTGCTCCATGTCCCTACCTCCACGTTCCTACCTCTCCACGGTTATCCGCACTCACCATAGAAAATTTGTAAATGGAAGAAATTATCAAAGCCCTTCCTACAGATAATGACCATTTTAGAGTGCAGCGATGAACGGAGGACTCAAAAGTAGTCTCCCCATCATACTAGAACAGCCACACAAAATGAACTTGGGAATATCTTCCGCCTAATCATCGTCCTCTGAATCTGTACACATGCAAAAAAAAAAAAAAAAAATCTTCAGAAAAAGGGAGTAAAAAATCCCATCTAAAAAACACGAGAGACTTCACTTTTCACTTCTAAATCTAAAATGTGTTCCATTGTGCGTTAATGTAGATGTTATATACGGTGGATTGAGAGAACACCAGATGCTTAGTCCAAGTACAACAATAAAGTGACAGAATTTGAAAGGTGGCCATCAAACCAAAAACCTTCACTTAGATATGGGCAGAGCTTTCATCAATACTTGGTCTGGGACTTGGGGGACCGCAAAACGTATCAGCCATAGGACAATGCCAGAGAACCCAAATTTACTTCCCAGTTTTTCTTTCCCAACTTACATGCATGCTCACATTGGGTTCTGTAACATCATGTTCCTTTTCTAATGCAATCAACTATATTGTTTGACAATAGGTCAGGAAATAAAAGTTGGCAAAAGTAGCATTGTCCTTAGCCATATCCCCATTTTCCGACAAGCTGTTTGCAGCATGAGCCGACAACCATCAGGCCGCTTGGGACAAGCCATACCAACTACTATAGGTGAATTGAAAATTAAATTACTAGGACTAGTAGCAATCATGAAAATTTTAATTCAATATGATGTATCCTATCCACTAACCCATTCGCATCAATATATGCAATCTAAGTAGTACTTACATTGCAGCAGAACTACGTGCTACTTTCTTGATCAGTTGCCTGGACCCTGATCAAATTTCCTTAAACTATCCATGTACTTACAACTAAAACAAACTCTTAAGTAGCCATTGAAATGTAGTATAGGTAACGTACGTCCCAAATTTACCATGTTCGAATAAGATTAGTAACATGAGGATTTTTTATTGCATGCGGTCTTATTAAATATCAAGGCACACATTTATTAACAGTGTCTTTTACGGAAGAAACTCCAACTAAATGCTTCCAGCCGTTACTAAATGAATGATATCAAGAGACAGAAAGTATACTTTCCAAAATATAATAACGTGCTTCACAAAGTAAATTTCATAAGCACTATTAGGATTTGTAATATTTAATACTCTCAAGCAAAATATATGGTTTACCAGATCTAATATCTTCTCCAACTTGTCCTTTATTGTTCACCTGTCTCCTTATCATTGAGCAAATCATAACCCACCAGTATATGTGGAACACAAAAAGCATCAGTAACATTGTATTGAATGCATAATACAGAGCCGTGGGAGAGGGCTTCGATAGATCCAAGCAGTCACAAAGATCATAGCTGGAAAATATCAACCATAAGAACAGATAAGTTGGAGGAGCCACTGTACATGTAAATGCGGTTTAATAAAATGATTTACCATGAGAGCAGACCTTGATGCACTTATGACCCAGAAAGGGAAGAATATTAACCGCAGTATGGCCCACGAAACAGCAAAAAATCCAAAGAACACACTTGCCGCAAGCTCCTTCTCAGAATACTTGAAAACCTTGGCAGTTTCCATAAATACATCACTTCCGTCGTGCAGGGCAAGAATGATTGAGCCAATCCGAAAAAAGCTGAAAGTGGACAATAACATGAAAGTAATTGCATGAGATCCTTCACATCACACAAATAAACACGGCTAAATTTTTTTTTTTTTTTTTTTTTTTTTTTGCAGTACTCACATAAGTACTTGCAGAAAACCTGAAATATACCTTGTTATGTATGAGAACCCAATCAGGAGAACAGTAATTACATGGTGAGACATCATCACTGAGAAATCCTTCCTTCGAGTCTCCCATGTAAGGAGGGCAGCAATGCTGTAGCTGTAGAATCCACACTGACACATATAGAAAAGCTTTATTGGAAGCCTGAAATGAGAAAGGATAGAGTCAGAATAGACAATTTTGCCCTGCTATATCTGTCAATCTCAACTCATCATAAATCTCGAGTTTTACATATTCAGTCATTCCAAACAATATGCAAAATTAAAGACATGACTGAGCCTTTTTCAGCAATTAAAAAAAATGGTTTATCTAACCAGTAGTGAGAGTTTAGGACTATTAAGCCCAACTGTATGAATCACTAACCGCAGCTCTTGGTTTGGCCAGCCTTTAAAGTACTCTTTTGTATCTCTGAACCATGGCTCATGGTAGGTTATGCTGAGAATGCATGCTTCAACAGTGGCATAGTATGTTAGCTTCCACATTGACTCCGAACATTTTACAACCTTTGCCCGTGTGGCCGTATCAAGCTTCAATGGAGCAGATCCCTTCCTCAACAACCAGACGGAAATTTTCTGAAAAGCAGAAAATAAAAACATAAAACATTGTAGTATGAGGGATATAGTTTTAAGGTAAGATAAGGTTATAGTTTAACCTAAGATCTGATCACTCTGTTTGCCAAATACATGCTACTTGTCAGACTTAGGATGATTGTGATATGAAACTTTTAAAATTTGAATCTCACTTCTTTTGCATTTCATTTATGAATCTTGTGAAAAACATATAAATCTGGTAAAGCTGCATTCTAGTTACAGATGGTGTGGTGTTTTTTTTTTTTTTGCTGGAGTGGGGGGTGCACGGGGGCGCGGGTGTGTTTAAGCAGGGCTGGGGGAAGTTTAAGCCTTCAAGGTAAGATAAGGTTTAGAGAGGCAGATGTGAAGTTACAACGACTATATCCCTCTGTTACCATGGAGAAATAGATGTCATAGAATTAAAGGAAGATCATTTTTATAGATCAAGAATAGAGTACATCGTTGTACATACAGTAAAGAACACAAAAATATCAGTTATCCTAGGATATAGAATTAAATTAAGCAAACCAAACACTGGGATGAAGCCAATCTAACAGTCTGTAAACAGCCTATATTACCAACACTTGGAAAACCAAATTACAATTCCCAGGTTATCATCTATATCACCTTAAAATCTACAGGTTAAGGGTCCATAACGAGCACCCCCTTCAGATGCTACACCAAAACTTACTGTACCAAAACCTTGAACAGCACGACATCAGCAAGTTAATATTTAATCACTAACTAGTCAACCTATACTCCAAAGGACCAAATCTAACAACTCAGCACAAACAAATCTCAACTTTTCCCAGAATCAGAAAAAGTTAAGCAACTATCAAGTTTAAGAACTATGAAAATCACCGTTTCCAGATGCTAGACCAGAAACTAGCACTAACAGAAGCTTAAACATCCCATCATCAAACCAAGTTCATAATAAAACCTCACAACCATTATCACGGATCGGATAAATCATCAAAATCTCGAAGTCTCCAGATGATTTCCGCCACAAACCATATAATCCTCAAACAGGACAGTTTTTTTTTTTCTTTCTTTTTTTGTGCTCCAAATCACCGAAATTACTGGACTAACTCAATTCAAGCAGATCACCATAATAAAAAACATACCTGCTCACCCATTAAAGGTTATGTTAAGATTCTTTCTCAACCATTAAAAGACCGAATTCAATTATTCGAACGCTCTTAGTTAGAAACTTAAAAGTCCTGCTAAATGCCTCTACTTAAACGCGTTATCAATGGAGTCCAATAAACAAAAGAGCCACTCTAACTAAGCTACACAGTTAAATCATGAAAAAAGAAAGATTTTTTCTACAAAAAGAAAAGGAAAATACTGCTAAAAGTCAAGATAGTAAAGCAGGACAAGATACGTGATAATACAATTCAAGATTTCCTTTTTTTTTCTCTCTCTCTCTCTCTCTCTCTCTCTCTCCCTCTTTTCCCACAATTTTCTCAGAAGCCAAACAGAACCCACCAAATTTTCATAGAAAATTGAACAGAAACCTAACGTTCAAGCTACTTGAAATGGAAACAAAGAGCTCGAAACCTTACGCGAAAGATGAATCTGTCGAAGATGAGGCGAGCAGCGAAAAAGCCGAAAGCAAAGTAGACAGCGACGAGGAAATCCCATGAGGCCGGGGCGGCATTGTGGCTCCAGAACGAATCCATGGGCGGTGTCTTGGAACCACAGCTCGGGCGAAGTGCATCAATCAGCGGATCAAATTCCAGTACAGCTTCCGACCTCAATGGAATGGATCAATGAGCAACAATTGCAGGCGATGTTCTTCCATTTCCCAATCTTGGGGATCTGTATTTGCCCTAATTATCTGTCAGTGCGGGAAGAGAAGGCTGGATTTTGCTGGTTACGGAGGGGAGTGTGTGAGCATGTAACACAGTAAGAGAGAGAGAGAGAGAGAGAGAGAGAGAGAGAGAGAGAGAGAGATTGCTATTTGCAGAATTTCAGGAATTCCATTTTTAGTAGTAACTAATCTTCAACTAATACCATTAAACAGGAGTCAATTTATTGAAAACAAAATTAAATATTAAAAATACCATTGAAAGTCATGATATTGCTATCTGCTCCTGATATTTTAGTTTTCTCAACATTTGTCTTGTTATTTTGTTTATTATGGCAATCAGGTTTAAGTGGTCGCAGGAAAGTTATGATTTTAGGGGTCAATTTTTTTTAGAGAGACGCGTATATGTTATACTTTTTCAAGAAACCACTTAATAACTATTTCGTATTCAACTTTTAGTTTTAGTGTAGTTCTTTTTTTTTTTTTAAATACACTATTTTTTGTTTTTAAATAAAATCTTCAAACTAAAATTTGAAAACAAAAAGGTGAAAACTACTCTATTGAATTAAGATCCTAAACAGGTATACGGAACAATTTCCAAGTGCAAGAGTGTTATTATCGGGAAAATGATCCTCACCGGATTCTTTTCTTGGGGATGCTAGGGGTCCCGTGATTACGACCGTTCATCGTACATCGTGCGATCAGTTTTCGTTAGGTATTATTTATATTTAATTTTAAATTTTAAAATGATTTATGACCGCATAATGTACGATGAACAGTTCTGATCACGGGATCCCTAAGATCTCCAAGAAAAGGATCTGACGAGAATCTTTTTCCCTATTATCGTATTCGCCCAATTAGGCTTACAAATTGAGGGATCTGTGAGGTGATATTGCACTTTTAACGCAATATCTGTGGTGAAAAGTTATCAATTAAATCATGTTGTAAGCTCTGATAAATAAACACACGTGACTTTCAGGTGAAGAGGTTGAAATCATCCTTTGAAACCAATAGCTAGGATAAAGTCATCCTTTGAAACCAATGGCTAGGATAAGAGGTCGTGAAGGCCACGTTGTGCCTTATTTCTTATGTTTGAAAATGTTGATGTTGTAACTTGTTTAATAAGGCAAGGCTACCGGCTGCCGAAGAAAAGCAAGAGAAAAATCTGCATTCCGTGGTCCTCTACCGCACAAGAACAGAATTTTCCACATATTATCAAATAGACGACGAACACGCAACCTTTTGACAAAGTCGATGGAAAACAAGGATGCACATATTGATTTTTCTTCACACACACACGTCGGTAGTGGTGGCCCGTGTGGGAAAATTACAAAAACCACTTGAATTTTGATTATTTAAACATTATGAATCAAATTATTGAAGTGTAATGTGTCACTTGCAGTCCTACATTATTCAAAAATATATTATTACACACTTTGCTTGAATGGTCAAAGAAGGTGGCAATAATACTTGATCTCATTTTCAGCAAGGAATATAATGCAAGTGATATTGATGTTCCGTACATTGTAATTAAGTTGATTACAATAATGTGCTTTCAGCTCTGAGCTTTTGTATTAAATGTAAATACTACTAATTGTATTTTACACACTTAATTTTTGTTTGCGGTGAGTTTAAAAATGAGTCATGAAGTTCTAATTTTCTCACATTGCACCATGAAGTTTTGAGATTGAATCAATTTATCTCTTTGAACGTCTAATCATATATTAAATTGATGGGTTTTTTTTTGTCAATATTTTATGGTGTAAAATGGAAAAATTGTATTCAATTGAGTTACTTAATTCATCAATTTTTTGGTGAAATCTTTAGAAATCTTAGAGGGATAGGCCTGATTTCTTAAAACCTAAAAAACACTCTTTCCATATTCATTAAAATCCGTCATCTTTCAAAATACTTTGATCCTAATTGAATACACATAGAGTTTCATGAAGCATTTTAAAATTCGAAATGAATACACTCAAATTTCTATGGAGTTTTGTAAAGTCACTTAAAATCTAAATCTTAATTGAATACTCATTAATTTCCATAGATTCATTTACCCATGTTTTGCAGCTTTCTAGGAAGGTGTGTAGAGCTCCGGCTCAGGTGTACACACCTCACCTTCCAACTGTGTGTTGTTTCCGGCATTGTTACTGGTGGAAAGGATTTTTCAATGGCTTCGTTTCTTCGGTGAATGCGGATTCAATTTTTGTGGTGTTTGGTGGGAGTTCTTCTTTTGTGATTATGGGCTGTGTTTGGTGAGATCTTGGGCGTGGGGTGCTGGTTTGTGGTCGGCGGCAACAGAGGAAGCATGTTTTGGGGTATTTTTTGTTTGCGTGGTTTTATATTTCGGGCTTTTACTTTTGGTTGGGCTTCCGTTTGGCGTGGCCTTGGGGTTTATTTTTTGTTTTGTGCTTTAAAGTGTAATTGGGCCCGTGTATGTACTTGTGCTGTTTTGGTAATAAGATATTACCTTGGGAAAAAGAATCAATGGACTCGGGTGAAGCTCTCTCACTCTGTATGTGTATCAATGTACTAGTGTGCTTCACAGCAGTGAGGGTTTGTGGATTTCCACATCATGTTCAAACACGAACGCTTGTTTTGAATATCTTCCACCATCATAGTTATTAATGCTCGACCCCTCATACTACTCAAACATTGAATAAAAAACACCACGGAATATCCCTTCTGAATTATTCTGAATTAGTAATGGTCTGACAGAGATATTGTTTGGCCACAGCTTGCAGCAGACTGTTGAGGGATTTTGACTACTTGGTACATCTGCCTTTGAAATAGATTACTTCTTGCTGTTTCAGATGTGTATCTTTTCCATTGTTGGAATGGCGATAGTCCTATCATCGCCATTTTATTAGAATTTGTTCTGCTTACTATCTTCTTGTCCCCAGCCCAAGGAAACATACGCGCTGCACGCACACGCCAAGGACACCCTTCCAACCTTGTTCTAAATTTCTGCGCGGCTACTCTGTCCTTTTGTTCCTTAACTTACAAAATTTGAATACACATCTGTTTACAAACTTGATAGAGATGATGTTTGTCCAGCTCGAAGACGAGATACAAATCGACATCATTGGAAAACAAGGAAGATGATATGCAAATTCTATGCGGCATCAGATTAGTTCTAATAATCATTTTTTTAACGATAGATTTTATAATTTTCTTGAGTTTCCTTTCTCTATTTTACTAGATAACATACCATTGAATCCCCCCATATATGTACTTCTTTTAGTGCACCCTCAGAAGTTCAATATGTGTGTGACCAGTGCAGGCAATGCTCTTCTGTCAATTGCGGATGCTCGGCCTGGTTTCTGAAATCCATCTTGGCTATCTATGATTCTAAAATCATTTTAAACTACCTTCCATTGTTTACCAAGGATTTTGCCTGCATCTTTATCCATGTACTTATTTTCATGTAACTGTGCTTGTTACTAACTTTTTAGCTGTGAAATTATTTGTTCCTTGATATATTTTTTACTCTTTTGTTAAAACTTTTTAGTTGATTAAACTTATCTTCCAAGGAGATTGTAAGAGATTTATGGATAGGAGCAGTAGTGGAGCCAGGAATTTTAAATAATGGGATCATAATATAAACCAAAAAAGCTTTCAACTTACTCTTTAATTGTCGAGTAATGTTGAGGACTGTCAAGACTTTTCAACTAAGGTATTTCATCAAGCACATGATACACACAATAGAGTCGCACACAAGAAGAGAGAAAAGAAAGACAAATATGATAGAAGAAAATAGAAGAAGTAGGAGGAGGTTGTAATTTAGTTTGCCTTAACTGTTTATAGAGGTCAAATACAATACACAAGCAAATATACATGGGCATTTTGAAGTCATTGGGGCAACCAATGACCCATGCTAGCTCCACCGCTAGAGAGTAAGCAATGTATACTATCTTCCAACTTACACTACTATGAGAGTAGGCAAGCTACCTTGCTTGCATTCTAGAAACATTAGCTTCTGCGCCCTTTTGTTTGTTGAAATTAATGTGAATAATCGTAGCAGCTCTTCAAATCTTATTCAGTCTGATTAGATATGTATCCCTGTTTTATTTTCGATTCTGAGGATTAGCCGGCCAATCCTAACATCATTTATGAGGAGCCAGCGACGAAGCTTCCTCCTTTGATATAGATGTCTCTGATGTGGCAATAAGAAATTATGCAATTGTTATTTTTTGGGGGTCAGAAGGCTAGTTTGGCCTGCTACATATGAAATTAGGGGTGTGCTATTCACACACCCGTATTACTTTTTGTCCGTTAGATCATCTTCAATTCATCCGATCCGACGACCGAAATCCAAAAGGGTGTGAGAAAAGTAAAAAGGGGTGTGTGGATATCACACCCCATGAAATTAATACAAATTTAGTGTTCCATGTATACTATCTTGAAGCTTATGTTTATACCAGAAAGTTTAAGACTGGTTATAAATCTTCATCTGATGGTTATAGATTTTCAATTATCCAAGTTTATAACGAAATATCATATTTCTCTACACAAAATTCGTGCCCATTTTCAGATGGAAGTTTGAATATCATTTGTCACTCCAAAAAATTTATTAGTTTGCATGTATTTTATGCCCAATAACAAAGTCCGTATATCATTCGTCTCTCAAGGAAAATTTATAGCGGGGTAAATATTCATGCCCATTTTTGCTAAAAGTTTAGGGGGAGATTGGTTACTCTCACTACCAACGCTAGGACATACCCACAACCTCGAAACAGAAGGACTTACGCGTAGCACCTAATTGTCCGCTGCCATTGATATAGATTTACATAGGAATTTATAGATCGCTCACCAACGAGGACTGCTGGTAGTGAGACTCGAACCAACATCCTACCCAAATTTTCCAAAAGTTCCAAAAATATCCACTAATTTCAACTAATTTTATCAACCAACATGCACAATTAACCTTAAACACTAAATAAATTATTCAGATCTACGCAAAATTTATTTCTAGAGTCTTAAATTTCCAAACTCACCAAATTTCAAATTTACTTTGGGGAATGAAGTATGATGTCGACTATTGGAGAAGTAAGGACTCTGAACCCAACTTGAATCAAGCAAACACCACGTCTTTTCTATAGAACTGGCTACACACCCTTAAACCAAGCTCGACTAAATTTCTATACTTTTATGTGGAAGTGCAGTGAGCCTGAAGACGACAAACACATCATAACTATGACTGGGTTTCGAACGACAAGAAATTTTCGATGAGAAGGATGTTTGAGGGCTGGCAGAAGATGGTGAGTTTTGGGAGGAGAAGATGAATTTAAGATGGAAAATGTTGATGTCAGGGAAGGTGGGGGAAGAGTTTGAATCCAAAAAAATTTGAATTGATGCCAAGTACCATTTCCAATTAATAAATGACCCGGTTTCACTCTAAGCTTATTTTGATGGATTGGTTTTAAACCATTCAAATTCATCCAACGGTCCATATTCGGTCCTTATGCAAGGTTCGCAAAGTGATGTCTGCCCCTTAAAAATGCATTCCCTTTATTATAAAGTCCACCAAGCCAAAACTAAGGCCCATCGCTTGTTTTTAATTAGCCCAACACATTTTCCTTGTTTTTTTTATTAGCTTCCCTTACCCTAAAGGATTGAAATGGCACTTAACACGAAAACCTTTATACTAGCGTGCGGCACCCAGAGCTTCCATTGTTCTTGCAATTGGAGACCCATGGATGTTGGAGGCTTGAACAAGGGGTTGTTGTTTGAAATTTCTGATTTTTACAAGGGAAGAATGAAATTCAAGGTTGAAGCTTGTGGCCTCAAATTTTGTTGAATTTGCTACCCATGTCTGTAACAGTTGAAAGTGAATTTCTCATTGGGTTGTGCGAAGAAGATGAACGTGAGGGATGTTGAAGTGAATTTCAATTCCTTGTGAGTTTTAGGCATATTTGCCTTTAACGTTTGAATGCAAGAAGGGGCACCAGGCGCCCGACCCTTGGGCGATCGAGGCTTTAACCTTCACTGAAGTGCACTGTATTTTGATTGAGCTTTTTTTTTCTTTACATATATAACTTGAGTGACTAAAAAATGTGGGAGAAACCACACACAGATTTTTTTCTCGCACAGTCTTGAGCATCAGTGGTTCAGGCATTGGTGAGTTTGGTAATTTGCGAAGGTGTGCGAAGCTTTGAGACCTTTATAATCTTTGAAACTTCCAATCTTACTATGTCTGTGAAGCTTCATGATTGCATATGTTTGCGAAGCATCCATCCTTCATAAGTGGGTGAAGCTTCCATCCTTCATAGGCATGTGAAGTTTCAAAATTTCGTAGGTTAATTTTGTACCAAGGTGATGAAAGCTAGTTTCAGACTTCACAAATCAATTTTGCTTTGCACACTTGCGAGCATTAGTGTGCGAGATAAACTTGTTGTAGTTGTTGAAGGTTTGGAGAAACTACATAACATAATTTTACTTCGCACACTTGTAAGCATCAGTGTGCGAAGCCAACAGTTGTTATAGTTGTTCAAGATTCGGAGAAACCACATGATATGATTTTGCTTCACACACTTGTGAGCATCAATGTGCAAGGTTATTTTTTGTTGGGTTATTCTCGGGTTGTTGAAGATTTGGAGAATCAACACAATATGATTTTCTTTTGGACACTAGTATGCACAGCCCACCAAAGCTTCCCATTTATTATCGTGGTAAGTGAAGCTAAGATGTAAAAATTGCATGTTGTCAAGTGTGGCCTCATATGGTATTGAAGCCTGTGACTTCGGTGTTCTTGAAATGTTGGAGTAAAAAAATGCATGAGGCTTTTAAAGAGCCTATAAATGAGTTTCCTTTAAACAATATCCATGGGAATCCAACTAGATCTCGGTAGAGATGTTTGAGGTTTTTGAATAACCTAAAATTAGATTCATTCAAACCATACTGTTGGGAACTCAAATAATTTTTCAAAGCCATGACGTTTGACTTTCGGGTATAGTTGAAGGATATGTCTAATAATACTATATTCTAGATTGCAAACTAAGTCACTGAAGAGTTGAAGCTTATGCATTCCTTGAAGCTTTCAAGAAGCTATATAAATTGATTGACCTTCCAATGGTGCCCTTGGGAACCCACACTGAGGTTGTAGTGTTTGCAATGTTGAAGAGGGAAATGTTTGAGGTAAATGCAAGATAATTGAAGAGCTTTGGCAAGCAACTGCTATGATACTGTGATTCACATGTTGATGACAATAATCTTGTAAAAATTTGGCCTTTGTTACCATATGTAGCTTTCTATGTTAGTAAATCTTCAAACTTGTTGAAGACACTTGTAAACAATATGAGTTTGAAGCATTACACATGCAATGAAGCCCTTGTTGGCTTGTAATAAGACTTTGTCATTGACTATAACCCTTGTTAGGTTAAGTGCTCCCCTAGTTGGGTTGAGTTAAGCTTGTTGGTGCCTTTTTTGAGTTGTCCTTGAGGATTTTCAATTGTTTATGAATGCTAAGAGTCCACATGTATGAGTTGTATCGTTCCTCACCTAGTTAGTGGGAAAAAGTAAGTAAGTTCATAATATGGTTGGTATTACAAATCCTCACCTAGTTGGTGGAAGAGTGGCAAGTTACTGAAGAACAAATTTTTTTAAATTAGTATTGGTTGTACTCTTCATAACCTAGTTGGTGATATGAAGGTAATTTCCTTCATCGCCTGGTGGTCAGAAGAGTGGCGAGTTGCCCAAGGGCAAAATTATTTATTAGAGTACTGGTCGCTCATTCTCTAGGTTGATAATTGGCATGGGTTTAGAGAGGGGATCGATCCCTTCAATGATCATTAGGTCATTGATCATTGATCCTATGTGGATGAGTTTTTCTCGACGCTGCATCAAGAAGTCTTAGCAGTCACGGTAAATGACTTTGGACCCTTCTTTTCCTTCTGGCATAAGATGTTTCCTTCTGCTTCTCCTGCTTTGAGTTGAAGCAGCTAGGTTGAAAGAAGTTTTGTTTTGGTCAAAATTTTGGTAAAAGGTCATTCCTTATTAGGAATAACCATGTTAAGAACAAGTGAACTTTTATATTGGTGGGCACCTATGTGATGCTCAAGAGTCACAGGGTGATGACTCGTCAAGCTGAGTATGTCTAGCCTCATAGAGCATCTTGAAGAACTTCTTATATTGTTTTGGAGGATCTCAATCCTTATCATTATTTTGTTGTTCTGAACTTCCAGGTCATCAACTTTAGCTTCAACAACAACTTTATTTCTTTCCCCCAGTTGTTGCTTTATGTTAAACATGAAGGGGTGTCGTTTTGCGTGCTGTGGGTTCCTTCGCTTCCCATGTTGGAGGTAGATGCATGATCAAAGAAAAGTGTTCGAAAGATGGAGATCAGCTTGACGAAGTTGGTGAGAGTATGAATTAGTGTTGTTTCCACATACGACCTCAAATGTTGATGCACAAAACCAGGTTGACTTTGGAACAACATAAAGTGTCAAGGTGTGACCTTCGTGAGATTGCTTCGATCACCAAATTTGGTAATATGTAAAGAGATAAAGATAGGGAAGCAAATACGAGATGTACGCAGTTCACCTTAAGTGGGCTGTGTCCACGAAGGTGGAGGAGTTCTCATTATAAAGCAGAGTTTACATGATACAAAGGTGTAAGCATAATCATCACTAGTGAATTTTTAATAATAGATTTAGTATTATAAAAGCATTATGGATTAATTGTGGGAGAATGATCTGATTTTGTACTTGAGGAGAGTCCCATGCTTTCGTCCGCAATCGATGTGGGACTCTAGGAGATTTATTCTGATGTTGACATGTCTAAGCATGAATCCTTGAGTAGGTCTTCGAAGGTATAAAATTGAAAGGTGCTCGGTAGTTTAAGAGTTGGTGAATTATGGTACAAACAAAAAACATACTTTCAACTTGTTTATGTCTCAGTGATCCATATTTTTCATTTGTCCAAAAATTGAGTCAACTATTTTGAGAAAGTTCATATTTCATATAATAACTTATAACAATGATTTTCTTTTTGCAAATTATCTAAATCGAGATTCCCAGTGACACTATAAATAAGATCACGTAACTAAAATGTGTGTTTGCCTTTCATTAGGTGTTTGATTAACAGGAAATTGCTTGAGTTGTCTGCATCATATGATTAGGTATTGAAAATCATCATCATTATAATGACGATGGTGAATTAGGCGTGTCTAGATAGCCCTGATGATTTTGTATTGACTAATTAAGACATCATTACTGAAATGCATTATGTGCATATTGCTGACATTGAAATATCTTGTATGAGTGCAGGAGTGGAGCCACATGGAAGTCAAGTTAGGCCCAATCATATCCTGAAATAATATGAATATTATTTATTGTTTGCTAGGTTTTGCAAAGAATGAGCTTGTAGTGCATTGGTCAGGGGAGTTTGACAATTTCTATCATTGCATTGCTAAAGTTATATCATTTCCAGTTTCCTTGGATGAAAATCATGATGGCAAGGAGATGGTTCCAGATGAAATGTTGTAGAAACTACAGTTGATGGTGCTACAACAACTATATTTACTTGGCGAGTGTTACAATCGTGTACAATTCTGGTTCCAAGTGAACATCCAGTACAATTCTGGTGTTATTTGTGTCATTATTTTGTAGTGATGATGAGATGATTATGGTGTCCATGACATGGGAAAATGATGTGATAATCTTGAAATATTTTCTCTGAATGGAAATGGCACTCTAAGATAGTGGTAGGCAAGCACGTCCAGATCGGCTTTAAATCGTGTCAACCCGGCAAAGATCTACAAAATGTAGTACCTATGGGGTTGATTTTGATAAAAAAAAAATGACATGTTTTATCTTTATCTTTTTCATTTACTTAAACAATGGAGTGTAGACATATCTGCTTAATGCGCCTACTGCAGTAATAACTGAATTGTGCTACACAATCCACTTCTAGTTGGCTACTTTATACATGATTCTTTTCTTTTATGGAAAATTATTAACTTCTTGACTGACATGCTGCATTTCACCGAACGTGTTACATTTTGAATTTAACTCAAGGAAGCCTTGCCTGCTCGGGTTGGTTCAGTGATTTCGGTGTAGTTTACTCACAAAATATTTTGTGGTGGACATCTTTATTTCCAGAGCCAACACACATCTTTTAGGGGTGGGGTGTTTTGCGTGCGCAGTCGGATGGCCACATGGTCAGGTTGTCTGTGCCCAAGAATTTCTGCATATTTAGAGTTGGTCGGACCTAAAAATAAAAAGATATTAGAGCTAATTGAGATATTGGAAGCAAGTAGAAGTGATGGGCTGTGAAGGTGGAGGCCATATTGGTAGGAATCTTTCAGACAATAATAATTTAGGGTAATTCCAATTTCAAACTAGAGTGGGGGTGCCCAATTGTAGGACAAATTTGTTTGTCCCTTTAACCTTTTAATTTTTTTTTTAAATCCATGTTTGTCCTTTAACTGAAATATCAAATTTGGGGCCAAAAGGGACCACCGGCAAAAGCACATTTGCTTCACAATTTGTAAGCAAAATAGTAGGGTACGGATCGGGATGACACTAATAATATAATTGAACTAACTAATATTTAATAGTTCGCTTTGGTTTAGTTTTGACCCATACCACCATTGAAACTGAACCAAATGAAACCAATGTTGTAACGACCCATTCCCAATTTTACTATTTTTATAATTTTAAGTGAATTTACGAAAATGCCTTTCGAGGCAAATGCTTTGACTTTTGTGGACTGTAGTGTTGTGTCACGTAAGACTCATTTTCTTGGCGTATCCTTGTAGTAATCGTCACTACGGATGAGTGGGCACAAACGGAACATAAATTGGAGTTATAACGAAAGAGATATGAACGTTTAAAGTTAGGGACAAAATGGTAATTTTGGAGAAAAAAAAATATGGTGATGCCACATGTGTGGCCAAGATGGAAAGCCAAGAAGAAAAAGGAGAGAAAAGATTGGAACCGGCCAATGAGGGAAGAGGAAATGAGGGAAAGGAGAAAATGAGAGAAAGATGGGGGAAATCGGGTTCCCTATGACCTGCACCATTGACCCGTTTACTCCATATTTTCTGGTGGTTTTCCCCTGGATTTCTCACGAATTGGACTAAGCCACTACTTCCAATCATCACCTAGCCCTTTCTTCTTCCATTTCCACCCAAATTTGGAAAGGATTTGGTTGTAAATTATCCAATAATCGTGGAGGGTGCCGTGAGACTCTTGCTCGGGGTTCACCAATTGTGAAACCATCTCCTTCAATTACCACCACTAAAACACTTCCCTAGAACCCATGAACAAAGCCTAAGTAGTGGTTGAGTCGTCGGAGCAAGTATGGAGGTCGAGTCGAAGCACACCTAATTATAGGGTTCCGACGGGTTTGAGCAAAATTGGAGCTTTTCCTGGTCAAATTGGACCTGACCATATGTATAAATTTTGCTCTACTCTTTGAAATCTTCATTTCTGTAAAATTTGAGAATTTTTGGAAAAAGTTAATTTTTCCAACGAGTCAAGGCGGTCGACCGCCACCTACAACGGCGCGTGACCAGAAGTCTGTCAATGCCATTTTTAGGATAAATTAGATGCCTTGAGATCAATTTTGATAATTGTATGATGTAGGTTGATTGTGGGAACCTAAATTCCCTACAATACGTTAATAGGTCAATATGTGAATTGACGATCCGACCATTGGCATCGTCATCAAACTTTAATAGGTTATTGTTCATAATATTTAAGGACCATAGGAACTTACGGATTGAGAATTTGACATACGGATCTTCCTGAATTGGATTTGTAAGTTCATAAAATAAAACGTCGGCCGCCATTTAGTTTTGACAATTGGCAGAGATTCAACCATCTGATCGTTCTGAAACTTTAGAATGTTGTTTAAGAAGTTTATTGAAACTCTTGGGAAGTTATAGATAGGAAATCCGAGGTACGCATCTTCCGGATCAAGTCACGTAGGGTTGTGGACCCTACCATCGATGTTTGACCGACGGTTGACTTTTGGTTAATGGGTCTCACGTCATTCTAGAACGTCCTTGTGGATATGTTTTATGCAAGTTACGTATTCTATCCATAAGAATTCTAAGACGTGATTTGATAATTGTTCTAGGCGCCGATCGTTCGCGACTCCTCGACGTGTGTGTTAGGGAGTTATAGTGCGGACTCCAGGTGAGTGGGATTTTGTTTTCTATATATGTATATATGCTTTACGGTTCCCAGAAACTATCTTTAAATGAAATTACGTTTTAAATGTCATGTCATGGATGCACTATATTATAGTTATGCATAATATTGCATGATTCTGCAGAGGTCCAGGTAAGTTTTAGGTGAGTACCTTATGATGATAGAGATTGCAGTGTGTATGGTTATGTTTAGATATGCATTTAGTGCCCATTATCCTGCACCCTAGTGTTAGTGCTCCGCCCAAGGCCAGGGCCTAGCCTTCACATGATCGTTCACCTCCCGCACCAGACGCTCACCTTGGATCCAAGGCAGGTGCCAGCTTGTTGTACAGACCACATTAGGTGGTTCCGACTTGTAGGTGACTTGCGATACTTCGCACATGTTGGAAATGTGCCCTAAAACCAATCATATGATGATACTTTACAGACATTTCACAAAGTTAAACTAATGTAGTTTATATAAAAGGCAAAGGTTATTGTTTGAGCCGTCTCATATAAATGTTATATGCTTAAACGATAAGTCCAAGGAATATGTGATTGGGAGAATGCGATCTAAAGAAGTTAGATTCAAGAGACCATTCTTTCGTAGACACATCCTAAACGTTCCTGATCATAGGATTGCCAATTGGGCATTGACAGTCCGTTAAGATCAGTACGTGCTGTGTCTTCTCTTAGAGAGAGTGACTAGTCTCGAGTCATTGGTGTGTCTGACACCAAGACAAGCATGTAGGTGCTCAATAGAGAATGAGTTCACTGAACACGATCAATGAGGAGTTCTCATACTCATGTCACATGAGAACTCATGGTTGGGATAATGCAAAGTAGTCATTTGACCTGAGACATCACAGCTGTCTTGTGGTTAGGTCCTTGATCTTAGATTATGTCAAAGTCACACCATCTGGAGGGTGTCCACGGCATTGTCGGGGTTAAGCCATTTAGCCATGGAGGCAAGTGAATGCGCAACAAGGGATCTCTAACCTTCAAACTGTTTGAGGGAGAATACTCTATGATATGATTTAGAATCTCTGGCCAGAGTATGAATGAGATGAAGGAAGGCGTTCCAAATCACATTCAAGGTAATCATATAAGTACACGTATCACATTGGATAGTAGACATGAATAAACTATCAAACCAAACAATGTGGTCAAGAGTATTGTATTAGAGAAATACCGTATTGCATTGTAATCCTAAACTGAATAGGTTCTCCACCTCTTCTTATTAGCTTGGGTAACCATGATATGCTGCTAGGTGTCACTCATGGTTTGTGGAAGCCCTAAACGTGTGTAAACACTAAAGGGAGAATTGAAAGTAAGTTTCAATTCACAATCGATTTGAAAGAGTTTGAATCGCCCACTGCCTCGCTAAAAGGAACCTAATGGATCGTACACCGTGTAAGGTAGAGATTGAAGATTCAACGGAGATGAGTAAGAATAATTAAATGGTTTAATTATTTATGGTAAGGATTAATTAATATGTTAATTAATCAAACGAATAAGTTCGTTAAAGACCTCGGGATAGTTTTGGACCTTAAGGCCCAATGGGCTTCGAACGTCAAGTCCATTGACTTAAGTTGTATGACAACTTAATGAATAATGATTCACAAAGGCCCAAATAGCCCAATAAATACCCTAAGGCCGGCCATGTTAGAGAGGGTAGTAAACTTGGACTTATTTACAAGTTTGCCACTCAAATGAATTAAGGTATAAGTATGACTTTATAGCCAAAATTCATTTAGGGTTCTTTTTGGGGAAATTGGAGAGAACACAAATTCCTTTTCTCTCTAAAGAGGCCGGCCACCTAGAGGGGAAAATCTAGCAATTTAACTTCCTCTAGGTCACTCATTTCTTCTTCAATATGCTTTGGTGTGGAGACTTAGAGGTTCTCAATTTTGGGAACTTGGTGAACCCATTCTTCCACCCAAATCCATAGATCTAAGATGCAAGGAATGAAGGCCCTCTCTTTGGGTTATTAGCCTTTGCTTATGCAAAGAGGAATCTACAAAGGTATAAATTTCAACTCACTTTGTTTTGAGTTGATTATTGGTTCACCAATCTACTAGGCTTTGAACATTCATGGGTAATGTTTTGTTTTTAAGTATATGCAAGCATGATTCCGCCTTTAATTTGTTAATTGCATGCTAATGATGTTGCTTAAATGAACATGTATTCTCAAAATAATCCTTCAGCACATCCTTCATGTGATCGTAGCACTTGAGCGTAGGTGGTTTCGACTTGTGTGCATGAACTAATAGATGAGCTATAGGTTCAACCGTACAAGTCACGTTAGGTGACTCCTGCTGACATATCATTTACTTTGATTTATATCATCTGACTTACATAACTACTGCTGAGATACTTGACATGGCATATATTTGGTTTTCACTGCTCTCGAGCATGATTTCTATATACGTATGTATTATTATTTTCTGGGGAATTATACGGGTTTTACGGTGAGGGGTTATTATGTTTAGAAAGAGAAATATGTTTTCAAAAGCTTTGTTTTTGCCCACTCACGTTTTCTGTTTTTCGCCCCTCTAGGCTTTAGCTGCTGAACGATCGTATCAACGAGGATTCTTGGCGAATCTCAGCATAGGTGGCTACCTCTAAGGATATAATCCTTATCCACTCTACTATACTTACTTATGCTTTGACGACAAGTGTGAAGTGGGTTCATTTCCGCTCACCCGCACACTCTGGTATTTAGGCACTCTTAGGTTTAAATTTATTCACATTTTTTACATCACTACATGTATTGGCTTCATCACCTTTCAGGTGTCGGCCAATACAGCTTGATTCGGAGTCCTAATGGACATTCCGGGTTGGGGTGTGTCAAATGTTAATCGTTTTGATTCGGTAGGTTTGAGTTTATTCAACAATAAATAACAAAGCGTTTAACATTTCAATAGTTTCAATCTTCTAAACATCCACACATCTCATGCATTCCAACTCGATTGAAAGATTAAGTTTTTTCCGTGCAAAAAAAGTTCATCAAGTCAAATAGAACTAAGTTTCAATTAAATAAAATATCTATTAGCAAACGATTTATTAATTATAACCTCACATAAGTATAAGATACACTGAAATCTCCAAATTATTAATAATCACTATAACTTATAATATATTGAGATTATAATATGCGTACGGTAAGACCTCCAAATAAGCTATAATAAGTTGACACGTGTAAAATAAATAAGTTAATAGCTAAAAAATACATAGTCGCTTTGGTTTTATTTTGATTAGTTTCAAAAGTATCAAAATTGAACCAAATCAAAATGTGAATCGGTTCAGTTTGATTTTTAAATTATTTGAACGTTTCTTGGTACAAAAAACCAAACCAACTCATATGATTCCGATCAGTCTGTGGCCACCTGTGCAAAATAGGGAAATCAATGTTGCTAGGCCTCCCAAGCTCTCATCCTTACATGCTCTCACCCTCACAAATCATTCAACCTCTTTGCCCTTCTGGTCGGCACCTGCCTTTCTTTTTTACGTCCAATCAACGGCACATGTGCTATTTCTCGGCCAACCGAATTCGTGCTCTTTCGTGGCCATTGCTAATGACCACCCCCCCACGTGAAGCAATATGCAAGTTCCCATCAGGCGAACAATGCCAACCTCATGAGATAGGGGGAAATTTTTTTTCAAGAGAAATAAAAAACCTTGCCCATCACTAGAATATAGCACTCGTCACACGGAAGTTTTTTTCGAAATGTTCCTACGAAACGGTTGTTTTCAAGAAAATCAACAAATTTAACGTCGATAGTCAATTTATCGAAAATGTATTGCGTGTGTGTATTTCTGTATAGTAAACATTAGAATTGAATGTGCAACAAATGTTATTGCGGTACGATGGAAGTTGAAATGAGAAGAGAGAAAGAAAGTAGAGTATGGGAGAGAAAATACATGGCATAAAATGTGAGGTTTAATTTCTGCACTAGTGCTTATATTCGATGGGCCTCCAGTTCAATACATAAAATGAGGTACCAAACTTTTGTAAATTCATTTGGATAATGAAAATTTATTGTGGAAGAACGAATATAGCAAATTGACGTCTTTGGAAATATTTTCCATACAGCTGTGTTTAATTACAAGAAATGTAAATTGATAGTTTTGATTCTTGAGTTTTATGCGTTTACTAAAGAAAGGTAAGTGAATCTTTTCACTCTTCAACTTTCCTTTACATTTACTTTCATGCCACGTAAGGAAATTAGCTGTTTGTAATCAAATACGTAAAAATAAAGAATCAGATCAACTAGGGAGTGCTAATTGATTTGTTTCCCTTTCCTTACTTCTCCTACTTTTTAACTCCCGATTCTTTCAGTTTTTCATTTCTGCTAAGTGAACATGCCTTAATTTGAAGTTTAAGTAATAAATTGCAAAGTTAGAAGAGTTGACTAAAGTAAAACACTTTTGTTTTAAAATTGTTCATAATAGGGTAGTTATGAGCATTTTCGGTATAACCAAATTGGAGATGTTCCTAGAATAGACTAGACGTTATCCAATCTCTTCTTGGCTAGATGCGGCGTTTGATGGCAAATATTGCTCTACGTGGTCACACATTGAGGCTCATGGGTTGTTTAAATCTTCGTGGATTTGACCAGAGAGATGTCGACTTCATAGTTGTTTGTGCGGCATTTGTTTTGTTCATTGCCCTTGTTGTTTTATTTGGCCTAATATTTTTTCTATCTTATATACGTCTTTTATTGTATTGTGGAAATTCTATCTATTAACATGAAGCATGACCATTCAATTGCTTGGTTTAGGTGTTTTGAGTTATATTATGGTCCCATCGTTTTTGTTGTCTGGTCATGTGAATGGAAATCACCTTCATGTTGCAAATGACAATAAAAGGTTGGCTTCTCTTCCATCATGTTGGAATCTGATTCTCAATCTGTCATAAACAGTGTGAGATATCATAAACAAAGCTTATCTATTGATTTGATCTCCGCCTTATTGATCGAAGAGGCCAAGTGTATAGTAATTTAATCAGTATTCTTTCTGTTAGAGGTACCAGCTTGAATATTTGTACTGAGAAGGCACATTTAGCTTGAAGCCTTTCCTTCTTGATATAATAGTGCCAATGCCTATTTGGTTTAATGATGTTCAATATCTATTTGTTGGATGTTTTGAATTTAAATTTCGTCGTCGCTTGAACATGTTTTGTTATAACTACCTACATTTGATTAGCTTATAACAAATCTGCTCATAGGGTAATATAAAAGGCTTGCCCTTTAATCATTGAAGTTTCTTATAGAGATAATCAGTCACCCTTAAAGATTACATGGAGCAGACAAATGATAGACTACTTCTAGAGACCGAGAGACAGAGACCCCATCTGAAAAACAAGGGGACTAGTGTAAATTAATTGGGTTTTAGGGAGGTTATTTACATGAGTAGTTAAGTTGGTTGGGGAAGGCGATCAATTAGTGCCCCCCAAGTTTTGTTTGAGATTGGTTGGATTCTTTCCAAAATCTGGCTGGTAGTCCATGCTGAGGAATTGGAAATGGACCATACTGAATCCCACTTTGTGATCCCACCACTTCCCACCTGCAATCACAAATCATAAAAATATCAACAAGAAGAGCCTTCTAATTTGGGATCAACACACAATCTTTACACATTTTAGTGATAATGTTTTAACATGATTGTTTTGCCAACGCGGTTTTAGATACAAAAAATGCAATAGCTGAATTTGAATATTAATATCATAATAATTTAGTTTGGTTTTCACTCTTCTCGTTTTGTTACATGTTACATGTACTATGATTGTATTTCTGTTAAGATCCCTAGAGGATCATCACTCTAATGACAGTTTGTTCGAGAAAAAAAAATTTAGATGCAGAAACAATAGTAAGTTGCATCAAATTTTATACACATTATGCTTTTTAAGAACCTAAGGATATAATGTAGACAATTCTAATGAAAAAAAAAAAAAGAAAAAAAAAGAAGAAGATATTTGCATATTTGCATTGTGTACCTGAATTTGGTCACAAGGTGGTGGACCAAACTGAGCATCTCCAACTTGGCAAGCTCATTTCCTGGACAAGCATGCACTCCTTTCCCAAATGGCATGAAAGTGTTAGGCCTTGGACCAACCTATTTTGCCCACAACCACAAAAATAAAACATAAGGAAAAAAAAATCCAGTTTGATCTTTTCCAAAGAATTTGTTTTCGTATGGGGAGAGAGAGAGAGAGAAGGGAAAAAAAAAGCAAAAAAAAAAGACGAAATCCAGCTGATATCAGTGTCTCTACATACCTCAAACCTAGATGGATCAAAATTTTGAGGATCTGAGAAGAATTCTGGACTGTGATGTATGTTCCTAAACAATGGCATCACCTTCCAACCCTTTGGTATAAGATATCCTGCAATATTATTTTGATCAACTTTGAAATGAAATTTATGGAAATAAAACCTCTTTAATTACTTGTATTTTTCTACTTAAATGGAACAAAAATGAAATTAAATTCCTCACCTTTGTATTCTACATCAACTACAGCTTCCCTAAATGTGAAAGATATTATACTTGCCATCCTCAAGCTCTCCAATATAACCTGAAATTTCATCCATATCCAGCTCAGTAAAAAATTTCCCATTAAAAAAAAAAATAGTGATTTTCAGGCTCATTTTCTTACTCTGCACTCTCCTATTAAATCTGTACATTAATGCTCCTTTGATTTATTCAACGGCCGGAGAGGGCAGAGGAGAAAATGAGTACAAAAATCGTTTCACTTTTGAATATTTGGATGGCTAGTGTGAGTTGGCTTACCCTATATGTGAGTGGCATGTTCTTAATCTGTGCCCAACTCAAGGTCTTCTTACATACATCATTTGCTTCATATATGGCCTTCTGCTCAGCCTGCAATAATATATCACAGCTCAACATAAACCAAATTTTCACTTGTACAATTTGTGTAAAATTTGCAAACTTTGTAGCCCGAAAGTTTTACCTCCACAGCTTCAAGAATTTTCGGGTTATCGTGGAGGTACTTGAGAACCCATGTCAGAGCACTAGCTGTAGTGTCTTGGGCGGCAAACAGAACTCCAATGATATTATCAGAAATTTGATCCTCAGTTAAAGTTTGCCCATTTTCATCTTGGAAATTCAGCAGATGACCCAATAAATCATTCTGCATGGTTTTCTTTTCCTTCCTCTCACAAATGATCGGACTCAAAATCTCACCAAGTCTTTTCCTTGCCTTTCGAAATAAAAAGGGTTCTGTCAGTTAAAAAAGCAATATATAATATGTTAAATTTAAATATAGAATTAGACTAGTGTTAATTACCAAGAGAGCTTTCTGATATGCAGTTCCAGGTATTTTTGTTGGGAAGGAATTGTAACCCTTATCTACTATGCAGTAATTCTCCTTCAGCTTTTCTCTGTAAGTCTCATCCAACCGACCAAAGATAGCCAGAAAGCCAACATCAAAGGAGAACTGTAAAGGGACAAAATGAAATCCATATAATTTGAATAATATTTACTTGGTCCAAACAAAACTGAAGGAAGTAACTCATAAAATAAATAAATAAACAATAAAAAAGTACAAAACACATCAATGATACGTGCTTATGTGTGTAAGCTATATAAGACAAACACACAGGAAGCATATTAGAACAAACAAACCCACCAAAAAGACGTAAGCAACATGGGGTTAATTAGAGCGATAGACTAGTTTAAAAAGTAGTCAGCCTCTAATTAATTACCCAACATGTTGGTAAAAAAAATAAATTTGGATTGTGATTATCACGTTTCCGCCTTTTCCTTCTGCACTCATTTTCTTATTCTCTTTTGATTTATTCATTCCAAAGACTTTGGAAAAGAAGGAAATAGAAGACAAAAGATGAGGGTTTTTGGACTCAAATTAAATATACACTACTAACCTTTTTCATCTCATGATACGTGTTGATGACTTTGCGTCCTTCAGCCCATGAGTCCAAGGCAGAAATGACCAATGCTTCAATGTCAGGAACTAGTTTCTGAATAGTGTTGGGATTGGGGGACAGGCTGTTCTGAATGAGCTTCCTAAGGCTACTATGGTAATCTCCTTGGTGAAAGAAGAGAGCAGAAGGACCAATCAACTTCTCCTTGCTCTTTGGGTATGTGGGTTTGAACAAGTGGGCATGAGTCACCAGCACAAACTTTGTGGCCTCAGGGCTTGCCAGCATGACACAAGGACATCCAAGTATGTGGGTTTTGAATACATCTCCATACCTGATGAACACAAAACAGAAGGGAAAAATACACCAAATGAAGATCAAATTCATGGAGAAGAAGCATTAACATATATATATATATAGCAATTAGGGTTTGGTAATATTGATTGGATTAGATTAGAACCTTTTCTGCTTGGTAGCAAAGAATATTTTTGGGTCCATAGAGTACATTTGGAGAGTCTCTCCTATGTAAGGCCACCCCATTGAGCCTGGGGGGAGTTTAGCCTTGTGCATAGAATTTCTCTTTTGTTTCTTTATCAAGTGGTATGAGAAAAGAGTTGAGAGGAAGATGAATATGCATATTAAAATAGAAGCAATCTCCATACAAATGTAGCACCTCTCTCTCTCTCTCTCTCTCTCTCTCTGTGAATACTAGTAGGGTTTCTGAGTGTGCAAAGTGGAGAAAAAGATGGATGATGGCTGAGAAGATCAAGTATGAAGTCAATGAGAAGAGATGAGGTGGGTCGGGGTATATATAGAGTGAAAAGGGAGAGGAGGCCTGCAACTGCAAGAGACAAAATCTGATTTGGAAAAATTAGAGTGAAATTAATGGTGGGTACTAGAAATTACTTTTGCCATGAGATACAATGCTCTGATTTGTGAATAACAGCTGCTCCTATACTCTGTTGCTTTAGGATAAGAACATGTCAGCCCTCAGAATATATAGGAATTAATGCATCATCTTATAAATTTTTTTTAATTTTTTCAATGAAATAGAATTTTTTTTTTTTTTTTTTTTTTTATACGGGGTAGCTTTCAAATTGGATTGCCATAGTCATTTAATGTAAACTTCTGAGAGCTATAAAATGTTTCCTTTCCTTTTTTGGTTTCAGTGAAAGAAATGGTGTTTAAATTGGACTTATAGGTTTAACACTAATTTTTGGTTGAGGATATAAAGTTGTATGCTAAAGATCTAATAGTCCTTGCTGTTAGGTGATTTATATAATAATCCATGGATTGATTTATTTAATAATCCATTGATGTTACTTCAGATGATTTTATGTATTCGCATGCTAAGAAATGTAACCTTCAACTAGAGGTTTAAGATGAAATTTTTACATGAGTGACTATGATTCCTTTTCCATTTATTATGCATAGCGGCTAACCAGGGTTGTCTTGGTCAAGAAAGGAGGTTTCACGATAAAACCAATTGGTTATATAGAGAATAGTCAAATCTCATTTAAGCCAGTGCAAAGTTTTTTCTTTCACCGATGTAGGACTCATTTACGTTCACATCCTCACATGCCCCCTCACATGTGGTGAATTGTCAAGCAAAACATGTGGACAACACGAATAGGGTGACGTGGAACATGTGTGGCCATTGGACTTCACACATGGGCCAACCTACTCTAATACCATGAAGAAAGTTGAGGTTCCACCAAAAACCAATTGGCAATATGGAGAGTAACACATTTACTTATAAGTACAAGCAAATTCCTTCATTTATCTCGTGTGAGATTCATACTCTCAATAAGTGCCCTCATGTATGGTGAATTTTCAAGTCTAACATGTGGACAACACAAATTGGGTGGCCATTTCACACATGTAGAGATGGCAAGGGGCGAATTGGGTTCTGATGTGCAATCCCCATAACTGAGCTCTTTTAGTTTCTCCGAACTCAAAACGATAGAATCTCCAAACGGTGATTCCCCGCATAACCGAACTTGTCAGGTAACGGATTTCCCATCGGGTAACGGTTTTCTGTATTATGATATACCTTTCTTATGAAAAATTAACCAAACGTTCTTTGTATTACATCCATCGCCTCCAAGTTCCTCAACCCTTTCCTTACCGTCTTCCTCACCCTCACCTTCTAAATCTTGAGTATTGACCACATCTATAGTTGGCATATTTTGGGGTTGAGCAGTATGATTTGGTATTTCTTGGACCTGAACACTTAGGTTCGGATGATATTCATGATTAGAATCAATTGGAGCAAATTGTTAAAAACTAAATTCTCATCCAACAATATATTCAACCATATGTCCTAGCTTTTGAACTCTCCCAGATTTCATCATTGATTGAAACCATTGAAATTTTTTGAATAATGTTGTTGGAGACCTTTGAAGTTTGAACTCTCAATACCTTTGAAGTTTCCTAGAACCTCTCAATTGATAAAGTTGTTGGAGAAAAAAAAATATAAAAAATAAAAACATATAATAAAAACATTTTTTAAATTATGTTATTAATTTCATTTAACCACAAAACCATTAAGTAGATATTCACCTAGAATAAGCTGAATCTCAGGCAATGGAGATCGATTAAGCTAATTAGCGACTATGATTGCACCACTGAATACCACCCTAGTTGTGCTAACATAGTAGCAAAGGCTTCCAGCAGAAAAACCTATGAAGAGTGAACATTCTTCAAGCTACTCACTTCCCAATTCTGACAGAACTCAGGAGTACGTGTGTGGCGTTGGATACCGACCATTAGGGAGCTTTACTGGCCAATTTCCAAGTCCGACCAGTCTTAATGGATCAACTTCAAATTGCTCAGTTCAATGGTCTAGAGTGCTTGGAAGTGATGCAAGCAATTGTTAAAGGCAAAAAAAAGGGACTTGAGACTGAAGAACAGATGGACTACTCATGTAAGGTGATCGGATGCATGTGCCGAATAGTGAAGAATTGAAAAGAAAAAAAAAGAGATCATTAATAAGGCACTGACCTTTCTAGAACTAGTATAAGATGAAAAAGAAGATCACCGAGTACGTGAGCAAATGCCTGATTTGTTAGCAGATCAAAGTAGAGAGAAAGAAACCATTTAGGTTACTACAGTCACTTCATGTACCTTAGTGGAATGGGAAAATATCACCATGGACTTTCTGTCAAGCTACCTCATACACGTGAAGGATATGATGGTATTTGGGTGATTATCAATTGACTCACCAAATCTGCACATTTTTTGCTAGTTCGTAAAAACTACACCCTAGATCGCTTGGAAAGCTTTTCATCTGTAAGGTTGTGACATACCATGGTGTTCTGGTCAACATCAGCTCTGATATGGACCCCAGGTTTAACTTTTAAATTCTTGAAAGCTTTACACAGAGCTTTGGGTTCGCATTTACTTTATCGTCCTGCTTACCATCCTTAGACCGCGGATAGTCTGAGAAAACCATCCAGAAGCTTAAGGATATGCTTAGGTCCTCAGTTCTCCAATTTGGCGATGAATGGCACAAACACCTTCCTTTGATGGATTTTGCATACATTAACAACTTCTATCGAGTATCGGTATGGCACCATTCGAGGCGTTTTATAGTAAACCTTGTCAAACAACCGTTTAGGACAATTGCAAAGCTGTCAGCTTTGGTTCAATTTTCAGAGAGCATCAATGCTTTGGTCTAGTTGTAGGTGCAACTTGAGCAAATGGCCCATTTGTTTATAAATCTTTCAAATGCAGTGTTGGCCTATAAATTAGTGTTTTAGCTTCACCCTCAACATTTGTGGGAAGTTGTTCTAAGTTTAATTGTAGCTTTGCATGTGAGTTTTGGTCACTGCTTAGTGAAGCTCATATGACCACTAACCGTTTCAATTTTTTTCACGAGTTGTAAACTTTCTCAACCAATAAGTCGGCCGAATCTCGTCAACTTGGTAGTGTTTCAGACAATCTTTCGAATCCCCACAGCACTTAGGAATTAGATTCGAGATTGCATGCTCAAATATGCCTCTACTCTAACGAGTACAAATTTGACCAAGGCATTCGAGACTTTTTGCGAGCACCTTCGATCAGGTTTGGCCTCAACATAAGTATAAATCGAATCTCCTATTTCCCAACTTCATTTGGATATAAATTATGGGAAATTTTGATGTGATTTAACTGAGATACAATTTTTTGAAAAATTCAGGGAAAAACCTCAGAATTCAGCAAAACTCTGGTTGGCGGACAATGGCGAGTGGCTAGGCCAGCGACAGACTCGCAGGAGAAGAAGATCGAAAATTTCTTTAAGTCTAACAGAATATTCTGATGGTGTCAAGTAACATCACTAACCCTTTAGTTAGATATAACAAAACGACGCATGACAGCTCTTGTTGACTTTAAGTCAGCGTGATGGCTCTAGTCAACTTCATGATGGCTCCGGGCGGCGCGTGATGGCTCCGGGCAGTGCGTGATGGCATGTGAATCACTTTTCGAGCAATTTCAATCATATTTTAGCAAACGAAAGGAAATTAGGTTTTTTTATTTATTTTTTATTTTTTATTTTTTTATTTATATACAGTAATGTTATTAGTGTAGTTATTTCCCATATAGGAGAAAACTATATGGAGGTATTCTGTAGGCAAGCTAGGCAAGGTGACTACGACCCTACTACATACCAGTGAATGGGTATTTTCTTTGAATTATTATATTATATAGTTTCCATGCTTATGCTTGTGCCTATTAATGTGATATTTTATTGTTCACTTAGAAAATAATAATTGTCTTCACTTTATTATTGTATTACTATCAAATGTATGCTCGATGTCACCTTTAGTTGCATTGTCTGAGCCAAGAGTAGGTGCCAGCCACTCCTGTTTGCATTACACAACTAGAACTCGTATGTGAACATTTACATACTTGTACTTTATCTGTTGTGGCATCTACATACTTGTACTTTATCTGCTCATTATCAAATGTATGCTCGATGTCACCTTTAGTTGCATTGTCTGAGCCAAAAGTAGGTGACAGCATGTCCTGTTTGCATTAGACAACTAGAACTCATATGTGAGCATTTAGCACCAGCTTCACGTGATTGCAGTACTAAAATGTAAATTTATACTCAGCTTATTCATATAGCTACTTTCTGCATGACTTGTGTGCTTACATAGTTTTATGAGCATTGCTTATATTTTATTATAAATGTTGTACACGTACCCCATATTCTTTGAACTGCTATTATGTCTGGTATTGCACAATATACTTTAGTAGTACTTTATGTTGGAAACTATACTTGATTTACATCGAGGGGTTGTAACTTTCACAAAACGACAGTTTTACAAAACTTTACTTTTTAGGCACACTCACCTTTGCTTTTCTCCCCTCCTGGACCTAGAGGCTGAGCGTTTAATGACGTGGAATCTTGGCTTTAGTTGATTTGTACTTTGGTCAAAGTAGGCAGTCTTTACTTTCTGTAATAATATCCGTCCTTTCGAGGATATGAATGCTTTCTACTTTTACTGCACTATGCTTTGACCCTGTTATTCTGTAATAAGGGTTCCAACCCGCTCACTTGCACATTCTTGTTTTATTTAATTTAAGTATTAGTTTATTCACATTTTCCACATCAACTACACTTTAAGGCTTTGTCACCCATTCACTAGCAGCCATCACATTTCAATCCGAGTGTACATGTGGACATTCTGGGTTGGGGTGTATCAAATAATATCCTCATGTGCTTATTTTTGCTATACTTTTGATGCATAACATATTTGAAGGACTTTATTACAATATGTTCATGTGCTTATTGCCTACTAAGTCCACTGTTCTAAAAATCCTTGATGTGGAGCCAAAAATAATTCCAAAAATTCAAGAGGTGACACGTGGACTTTTATTCTAGAAGGACAAAATTGCCCTCAACAAATGGGCAAGCTTCTCAGATGCTCCCACGCAAAGCTCACATCCCTGAAGGACTCAGCAGCTGAACACAACTGCCCACAACTCACCTGCCCTTGGTAAGGAATTAAAGATAAGGATTAATTACCCAAATCCTATCTTTAATACATTCATATTTGAAGAATAATTTCAATCAAGTAAGTAATCCTAAATTAGGATAATTACACCATTATCTTAAGATATTATTTCCTATTTAATATCTTGAGAATAATTAGAGAATATTTTTCCATTATACCCTATATGGCTGGCCACAGCCTTATAAATACCCCATATTCTACCAAACTGGGAGAGCTTTTGGCAACCCTAAAAAAAGCCTTAAACACTTTATTCTCACAGAGAAACTAACTCAGGCATCGAAGATCCGTTGACCTAATTCCCCATCCCCCATCTCATAGGCGTGAGAGGCTTAGGTCTTTGATCGAAGGTGTTGATTGTTTTGCAGGTGCATTTTCGTAAAGACTGAAGACGGTAAAAATTTGCATCGACAAATTGGTGCTTTCACTGAGAGCTGATTCAAAACACTCGAAGAAGCCTCTCTCATTTGTTTCTTGAATTTTCCATTACGTTGAATTTCTCACACGTTGTATCAATTAATTTTTTCTATAAAAGTTTCTTGATCAATCCCTGGAGAAAGGATGCAATGGTAGGAAGTTCGAAAACTACGATGAACGGAACCCCGTATTTACAAGGATTTGGACCGGAGATTGGAGACAAAGACATAGCCCCACAACAGAGATCCTCAAGGCTCAACGCGACGACATGAAGAACCCTACGGCCATAGAGCCACACCACCACCATTGCCGTGACCTAACAGCCGCAGTAAGGCCACTAGGCAACAGGCCCAAGCTCCATTCATAATGCCCTTGCAGCGCACACAACAAAACCCTAGGCAGGAGGCCCAAGTCCATTTGCAAGTCCATGTGCAGGAGGCTCAAAACTTAGCAGCTGTCATAATTAACCCTAGGCAACAAGCCCAACCCACCATAGTAGCAAGCCTCACTGCACAGCAGGCCCAAGCACGAGCCCAGAACACGGCAGCTCAACAGGCCTAAGTCTAGGCCATTTAGCCAGTAGGCTATGATGTGGCAGCTCAACGGCCAGGAAGGCTCATAGCTGTGCTATTACAAGGTGAGCAAGCGCCAGTCCAACGTGCCCGTGACCTGCTCCGACAAACTGACCATGGCCCAATCCATTCCAAGGCCGCCTACAATGATCCAGATCCCGACGGGTCCCATGATTGACTCAGGATTATTTTCTCCGCTTTGGGCTCAAGCTTTGTACCTGCAGTCCACTACACTTCCACCACACATGGAAATGCCCATTTTCCAGACTCTTCCAATCCAAATGGCGAGCACCACCTGCCCTAGTAGATCGCTAATTTGACGAGCGCTCTCGCGCAGCAGACCACCTTGGTGAACCAACTTCTTGAGTGTATCGAGATGCAGCGTACCCCAGATGAGGTGTCCCGAAGTAGGATAAGGGTGGAAGAACGTGATTCATTCCAGCGACGTCCCGGCAAAGAGCCCTTAACCCGCCACAAACCATGCTCTGGGTAATGTGCAGTCCCTTTTGGGCCCTCGGGGAGACGTATTCTCCTGCCAAGATGCACAGAGAAGTGTTCATTCCTGACTCGGCTCACGAGTCAGTGTGCATTCAAAGTTGGGTCCACACTCCGACGAGGACTTATGACCTTCCAAAAGAAGCGTCCACACGAGGATAGGCTCACAAGAAGATCCTCCTACAAGGCAAAAGAGTAGGCAGCTGCATGATAAGGCGAACCACTCGCACCGCGACCGCTATACAAACAAGCTAGACATGCCGAAGAGCAACATGGACCAGCAGGTCAACACTAGAGGAAGTTTAGCTCGCCACATTTCACCTCGTTCAAATGAGATGAAGATCCGGACTGGGACCTGAAGCACTATCAAAGTGCCATGACCTTCTACGCCAACAATAACGCTCTCATGTGCAAGATTTTTGCCACGACGCTCCAAGGCGAGGTGCAAGATTGGTTCCACACCCTACCGCCACGTTCAATTTGGAGTTTCAGCGAACTTTCCTTGGTTTTCACTAAGGAATATTCGTTCTACCGCTCGATAAAAACAAGTTCGACCACTTATTCAACATAAAGAATGATCTGAATGAGTCACTTCGCACGTAAGTCAAGAGGTTTAAGGCGGAGAAGGCAAGGATTGTCAGATGCGATGACAACATTGCATGCTCAACTTTCTAGAAGGGGCTCCCAACAGATCACTCACTCTTCAGAGAATTGATTATGGGTGAGAACTTGACCTTGGCAAACTCTTATGCTCTGGCAAAAAAACACTTTCTCTGGGATGAAGAAAAGCGCCCCCAGAAAGCGCCTGAGCAGTCCTGCAAGGACACAGAACCGACTCAGAAGAAGGCGAGCGATAAACCGCTCAACAACAAAATCAAGCTAAGAGACAAACACAGGGATCGTACTCCAGCAAAGGGGATCACAACGCTCAAAACGTACACCAAGTTCTCAGTCTCGATTAGCCAGATCCTTCGCGACCTCAAAGACAAACCATGGTTCACGCCGACACCTTTAAGGGACAATACTTCTAGAATGGACCAGACTTGTGAAGGAAGGCAAGTGTGACCAGTATGTAGACAAGTTAGCTGCTCAGCCAAGGTTAGAAGTAGATGTTAATCTTCATAGATAAGATGATTTGAATCAACGAAATCTTCACCGAATTTGAGCATCTATGGGCCTTCAACAACTCCAAGAAGAGGAAAATTCAGCAAGCGAGATCGATCTATCAGGCTCAAGCCATTGATGTCATACCTGGACCAATCGTCGGCTTCACCGAGCATGACGCTGAGGGAGTAGACTTTCCCCATGACGATGCTCTAATGATTTATGTACAATTAACCCACACCATCGTTGACAGAATTATGGTGGAAACGGCAGCGCAGTCAACCTCCTATAGCTGTTAGTCATCCAGAAGATGGGTCTGGAAAGTATGATCCAACGCAAAGCAGATGCTTTAACCAGATTTAACGGACTTACCTCAATTGCTATTGGCAGTATCAGACTCAACGTAACCATCCCACCGATTATCTCATCGTAGACCTTCATGATTGTCAACGACGCATCTCTCTATAATAAGATATTGAAACGACCTTGGCTAGTAAAGATTGGAGCTGTGACCTCGATCGAGTACCAGAAAATCCGATTTCGCATTCTGGGATGAGCAGTCAGAGAGTTCAAAGACAACCAGACCATGTCTCGGAAATGCACTATACAAGTTCTTAAGGACTCGAAGAAGAAGTCTTTCACCCCAGCAATAGCATCTGAAGTTAAGAAAGACGACTTAACCTCCGCCAAATAGCAATTACAGCAGGTAGGTCAAGAAAATGGTGTCAAGGTCGACAATGCCCTAGAAGAGGAATCAGGATGGAAACCCGAAGAGGACGCCGAAAACATCATTCTTAAGCCCCACCAGCCAAAAAAGACGGCTAGAATTGGCACACGTTTGAGCCCGACGAAGAAGGAAGAACTCACGGCTTTCCTTAGAAAAAATCGTGATGTCTTCGCATGGTCACCTTCTGACATGCCCAGTATTGATCCAGCAATAGCTTGCCACAATCTGCACGTTGATCCCGCAACCAAACCAGTAGTCCAGAAAAGACGACATTTCGTACCTGTGCGAGTGGCAATTATTGATGCGAAGATTAACAAGCTTCTAGATGCCAGATTCATTGAGGAAGTGGTGCACTCAAAATGGCTAGCCAATGTTGTGTAAGGAATGAAGAAATAAAAAGGCAAACGGAGAGTATGCGTGAAGTACACCGATCTGAACAAGGCGTGCCCTAAATACTACTATCCAGTTCCCCGAATTAACTTGTTCGTCGACTCAACATCTGGGAACCAACTGCTCAGCTTCTTGGATGTGTACTCATGCTACAATCAAATTGCCATGCACAAGTCGGACAAAGAGAAAACCATATTCGTGATTAAGTGAGGCACATACTACTATAAGGTTGCCATTTGGCCTCAAGAACGCAAGAGCAACCTACCAATGACCCGTAAACATGATGTTCAAGAAGTAGATTGGAGTCACCATGTAAGCCTACGTTGATGACATTATGGTGAAAGGCAAGCAGTGGTCAAACCACATTGGTAACTTGGCCGAGACTTTCGACATACTGCGAAAATACAATATGAAGCTCAACTCAGCCAAGTGCATTTTTGGCGTTTCTTTAGGACAATTCTTAGGATACTTTGTAACCCAACGAGGAATCAAGGCTCATCCAAAGAAGATTAGAGCGATCATGGACATGAAATCACCTATGATCGTGAAGGAGATTCAAAGTCTTACCTGACGAGCAGTTTCACTCAATCGTTTCCTTTCGCGATCCACCGGCTAATGCAAGCCCTTCTTCAAAGTCAAAAAGTCGTAGAAGGACAAGTGGAACGATGAGTACAAAAAAGCCTTTCAAGACCTGAAGCAGTACTTGACATCACTTCCACTACTATCCAAGCCGGAAGAGCGGAGAACTTATACATTTATCTAGCAGTATCAAGAGTAGCAGTAAGCTCTGCCCTCATACGAGAAGAGTTGGGGGCCCAACTTCCTATATTCTACACATCCAAAGCTCTTCTCGATGCGGAAACCAAATACCCGAAGATTGAAAAACTAATTTTGGCGCTAGTTGTTGCAGCTCGGAAGGTCAGACCCTACTTTCAAGGGCATCTAGTCATCGTCATGACCCAATACCCACTGCAATCAATTTTGTATAGCCCAGACACTTTCCAACGAGTAATGAAGTGGGCGTTGGAACTGGGCCAATACGGTATAGCATACCAACTCTGCACCACGATAAAAGCCCAGACGTTGGCAGATTTCATAGCAGAATTCACCCTAAGCTTAAAGGATGCAGCAATACAGCCCGAAAATGCCCTAGTGGCAGCCAAGCATGTCGTAGCCGTGCCAGCCCCACCTGCTAGAAATTTCTGGAGCTTATAAGTCGATGGATCATCCAACCACAAGGGATCAGGAGCAGGCCTAGTTCTAATTACCCCGGACGGTTTGATGCTCGAGCAGGCAATCACTCTAAGGTATAAAGCATCAAATAACGAAGCAAAGTATAAAGCTTTACTAGCAGGTCTCCGATTGGCGAAAGACCTAACGGTGAAGAAGCTCGCAATAGATTCTGATTCCCTGCTGATCACCAACCAAACTTCAGGGGAGTATGCAGCAAAACAGCCAATGATGGCCAGATACCTTGAGAAGGTCTCCATCAGGTTCCCCTAGCAGGTCTCCCTCAGGTTCCACGAGCAGAAAATGCCCATGCAAACGCACTAACAAGCCTAGGCTCTGCGTTAGACCATTAGCTCAGACGCTCAATCCTGGTCGAGTACCTGGAAAAGCCAAGCATATATGAGGAACCAGCAAGCAAAATGGCGCAGATCAGCACTACCTTAAGTTGGCAAGATCTCATCATCGACCACATAGTTAATGGAACGCTCCCCATAGACAGACTGGAGTACATAAAGCTCTAAATAAAGGTAGCACGCTACTACATGTGGAAACCACATTTCTGCTGCCTATCGCCTTTTGATGACCTGAAGATTCTTAGCTTAATCCATGAAGGCGTCTGTGGAAACCACTCTGGAGGTCGCTCGCTGGTGCAAAAAGCTCTCAACGCTGGTTATTACTGGCCAACCAAGCATCAATATGCCAAGGAGTATGTGCACAGCTGCGACAGCTGCCAGCACTTCAAGTCTGTGCCCACACTACTTGCCAGTGAACTCTACCCGCAGACAAACCCATGGTTATTCATGTAATAAGTAATTGACCTGGTAGAACCAATGTCGCCTACTACTGGGAGCAAAAGCATGATGATCGTAGCAACTGACTACTTTACAAAATGGGTCGAAGCCGAACCCATGACTACGACTACCTAGATATACATAGAGCGTTTCATATGAAAGAACATTATCTACCACTTTGGCATCCCATACTCTATTATCACTGATGTGAGATTTATACGCACACAAATTAAACCCTCTTTTTATCAATTGTAGCAGAATATGTAAGTAGGGATCGTTCTAGACCGGGGATTAGGAGGGATTGCAAAATCACTTGGAATTGACTCAAAAACGTAAAAACAAAGTTTAAAACACTAAACTAGACTCAAAGAATGCAAAACTATACTTTAAAACTCTAAAACAAACCAAATGACTCAAAACAGCAAGAAAACACTCAAAACTGCCTTAAAACCACTTTCTGGGCAGTTTTGGACACTAGACAAGATTTTGGACGAAACTACTTATAACTTGACTCAAAACACTTTAAAAACACAAGCTAAACAGATTCTAAGACTTTTAAACAAGAAAGTAAAGGTGGATTTTGGTTTTGACGAATTTTAAAAACAAAACATAAACTTGTAAAACAAAACAGAATTGAAAACGATTTTGGTTTTAAAATAGATGGATGGGAAGCTAGCTAAGGGGTTCATCTCCACACATGTTATACTTGCATACGAAACGATTTCCAATTGCTTTTCAATAAACCATGAATTCTCAACGCCCCAGATTAACCGTGAATTGCACTAATTAACCCTCAGATTTTCCTAACATTATTGAATTGGATGATTGCATACGACAACCCAAAGCATTCCCCACAAGTTCCCTACATGAATTGCATAATAGAGATACAAGCAAGAATCATTAAGTTCTTTGAAAACCATAAGCATTGACGAAGCACTTGTTACTATGAATTGCATGAAACTTATGCCAAGAATTTACTTAACGCAATTGAGATCATCAACTTTTACTACTTGCGAATATAAGTTCGTAACGATTAGGTGAAACTTCCTTATATCCTAGCATTAGATTTATGCATGGCAATTAAGCGTGCACTCTCAACCAACACACACAAATCAGTTTAATTCAAATAGATAAGTAAATTGAATTCGCAACTTATGAAACGCAATTAGAGGTAATCAAATCATATCGCAAGCATAAACATGTATTTCGAATCCCCCCCCTAGCCAAGGGGGGTTTAGTTCCTCATACGTACAAAACAAAGAGAATTGAAATTAAACATTGAAATCAAAGGAAAAGAAACACCTAAAAATTCCAGCAACTCGAACTTGAATTGCATGAACGTCCAAGCCCTCTTCTCCTCCTCTTTGTTGCGGCACAAGGTCTAGGGAGAGGTTTTGGGTGATATTTATATGGATGAATAGGTAAGAACAGGTATGGCAGTGTCTAGGAGGGTTGGGGGGTGCGGAAAGGTGAGAAAATATGGTGAATTGTGAAGGATGGCTGCGGCAAAGGGGAAGAGAAGAATTGTGACGAATTTCTGAAAGTGAATGCTCTCCCTTTGCGGCAACTTAAGAGGGATATATATAGGCATGGCAAACCCTAGGTTAAATCAGATTAGGGTTGGGCTTTTGCAGAAATTAGGGCCTAGGGTGCGGCACAAGGTGGGGTAATGCCTTGCAAGGCAAGGCAAAGGGAGGTTCTAGAAGGTTTTGTGCGGCACAAGTGATGGGCTAGGGTTTAGGGTGCGGCAATGTGGGCTAGGAGGGTTTAGATGTGGCTGAGATGATAAGGCCCAAGGATGGCCTTCTAGAAAAGATTAGGACATCTCCATTTCAAGAATAGAAACTCTTCAAGAATGGAAACCTTCGGAATTAGAAACTTCCAAACTTAGAAACTTCGGTTTCCACTTTTGACTCTTCATTCCCTCCTTAGCTCATTTTAGCTCCAAAATCGTCCATCCATGGTGCTCCACATGCAAGTACTCCATTTAAGCTCCATTTAGCTCTAAAATGCACCAAAACGCACTTTCTTGCTTCACTAGCCATTTGAACCTACAATTACACGAAAATAGCTTAAATCACTATAATAAACGATAACTAACTACGTAAATGCAAGAAAACAAGCTAACTAAGTAGCATAAATATGCTCCTATCAAATTCCCCCACACTTAGCTTTTGCTAGTCCTCGAGCAAAACAAAGAAATAAAACATAACCTAAACCTTCCAACGTTCGTCTCAGGGATTTCCAATGGTACATAACATGCCAAAGATCATTATTCCCACAGATTTTAGTCATCCCTACTCTTGAGCATATACTTAACCATAATTACCATTCATTAGCTCCCATTTAATCGTTTAAAACAATATTTTGAATGTAGTAACATGCCTTAGAGAATCCACTCAATTCCTTACCAGATACACTCTTATTTTCACACAGACTTTCTAACTACACTCCCTACACTAGGTATATGTGAGAAGATTGATGTAAACATAAAAACGAACACTCACATATGTTTATAACGAAAGAAGCACTTTTCTGCAATTATTAAGCATGTTTAGATATGATCTCATGAACGGAATGCTACTACTTAGATGCGAGAACCAGGGACACCATATGCTCATACCAATCCCAAACTCCACATATTGAAACACATAACACTCAAGATAGAAGTTAAGGGTTGTAATGGGGCTAAGGGGTATTGGCTAACAAAGAAAGGTTAAGGATAAACAACGGTTCTTAAAGCGATAGTAAACAAAATAATGAAAATGACACTTAGAATCCGCTTTTGAGTGCAGAAAATCACTTAGACACACAAGGGGTGAAATACACAATACTTAGGGTCTAATTCAACTTTTTGGACCCCTTCTTCAACAACCAACACTTGTGAGTTCTTTCTCACTTATTTTGAACTCTTTTTCATTCTTTTCACATTTTTCTTTTCTTTTCTCGTGCCCAATTCATGTTTTTGGCACAATTTCACACACATAAATTCCCTCCCCCACACTTGTTTTCTGCACAAGAACAATCAAAAGGAATTCATTTTGAGTCATGTTCACTATGCTTTAAGAACGAGGGTATGGATGGTCCTATTCTAGGCTAGGTAAGGATAACATGGGTTAACAAAGAACAAAGGCTAAACAAGGCTCAACGGGGTTTCAACCTACAAAACAGATGAACATGGGGTACGGCTATTTGGCTCTTGGTTAACTAAAGAACTTCTTCTTGCTACGTGTTATGCTAATCAATTTTATGCTTTGAATGAAACTGGCATGAGTTCTAGTATTTGGAACTAAATGATGAAACGCCTTCTAAGTAGTAACCAAGCAAAGAATAATGAGATCATGCAACGACTTTAGAAGACAACAAATGCACAGATTCTTAACTCTCCAAAGAACGTTAAAAGCTCAAGTCTCTCAGGGTTGTAGCGTTAGTTTGAGTTTCTTCCTTCAAGCATGTTACAAAAACTAATTTTTCTTTTGATTACATGTGAATTCATGAACTATAATTACAACTAAACATAAACCAAAGAGCATATCAAACTTTCATCCATGTTTGTAACTTTCTTTCACAGTTATGCAATTAAGAACCAAATCCTCATCATTGTGTTGGAAGGTACCCTAAGACACAAAAACAAACACACAACAACTCTTTTTGGGTTTTTAAAACAATTTTTCAAATTTTTATGGGATTTTCGGATTTTTGAATCAAAACACACTAAAACAGCTTAAAAACACTTAAAAACACTTAAAAACAGCAAAGAACAACATTTAGAAGTTATGAGTGATAAACCCTACGAATTTGCATCAAAACACTTTGGTTACCCCCCCACACTTAAATCAAACATTGTCCTCAATGTTTCAAGCATAGACTCACACAAATAACAAACAAGCAATCAAAACAGCAACTAAACAACCTAACATGGCAGAAACGAAATAGCAACAAAGAGAAGGGTTTAGGAACGCAAATCTGGAATTGGAGTGCTTTCTCGGTCTTCCTTTGTTGAATGCATGGGTTGCCTCCCAAGTAGCGCTTGCTTTAACGTCGTACAGCCGGACGAAAACTTCGTTTAAACTCCCCCAGGGTCCACGGCATGGAAGGGTATTTCCTCCATGACATGCTCCTCGAAATACTCATGGATTGGGTCTATGTATGGCAGTGGATAATGATGGTCCCAGATTGTGTCATTTAGCTTTCCAAAGTCAATGTGAGCACTCCCACTATCACGGATTCGATTTGGTACCTGCACCACAAAAGGTAATAACCGATTAGTCGAAATAGGAATTGGAATTAACGAAGGAGGCTTACCAATGCATTTCGATGAAGACTCAAAAAGAGCGGTGAGGGTAGTGCTCTCGGCTAGATTTGATATTTGGGGAATATTGGCGTGCGTCCTATGCTCCACTCCAATCCCCTCTTCGATGGTGATTTTGGGTACATCATTCTTGATTGGTGTGGATGAATGTTCCTGCCCCGAATCTTTAATCGCGTCTATGGCAAAACAAGAACGAACATCCTTAGGATTCTTAACAGATTCAGGAACTTTGAATTTAACCATATCACCACCAAACTCCATTGTTAACGCTCCCTTAGCCACATCAATCTTGGTTTGGGCTGTCTTCATGAATGGTCGTCCAAGTAAGAGTGGCATTGGTGGAGAGTGGTCCGAGTCCTCCATCTCAAGTACGTAAAAATCAGCCGGGAATACTAGATGATCCACCTGCACCAAAACATCTTCCACAACTCCTTTTGGATAGGCATTAGAACGATCGGCTAATTGAATGATAACGCCATCATTTTTAAGATTTCCTAGATTCATAGATGCATAAACAGAATATGGCATGACATTGATGGATGCACCTAAGTCTAACATGGCATGTTCAAATCTTGTATTGCCAATAACACAAGGAATCGTAAAGCTACCCGGATCTTTGCATTTAGGGGGTAATTTCCTTTGTAAAACAGCTGAAACATTCTCACTTACCTGGACCACTTCTTTTTCCCGCATTCGCTTCCTTGATGTACAAAGCTTCTTCAGAAATTTCGCATACTTTGGAATTTGCTTTATTGCAGCAATGAGCGGGATATTGACTTGGACTTTCTTAAAGGTCTCTAGAATGTCACTGTCCTCTTCCTCCTTCCTTGATTGCATGAACCTGCTAGGAAAGGGCACATTTAATGGAATGGAACTAGATAAATTCGAATTTGGACTTACCTTGGTGGTTTGGGACGGTTGAGAAGCATTGGATGGGTGCGGCAAGGGTGGAACATTATTGGCCGTGAGTTTTGGTTCTTGTGCTTCGTCTTGTAGCAGCTTTTCATCCTTGTCTTGACTTGATTTGGATGGGTCGGGGTTACTTCCGGCTTGTTTACCACTTCGTAACATGATTGCCTTAGCGGTTTCGAAGCCTCCTTTAGGATTAACAACGGTTGAACTTGGCAACCTACCTTGCTCTCGAAATTGCCCCATGAACTCGGCAATCTGCCCTACTTGCTTCTCCAACTCATCCATTCTTTTGTCCCTAGTTTGCATACCCTGCGCCATAGACGTTAGTAATTGAAAAATCTTATCATTATCACTTGAAGAACCTGAATGGTTTTGGGCAGGTTGTGCTTGGGCTTGTGTTGGTGCCAACGGCTTTTGATAGAAACCCGGGGGTTGTTGCCTAAATCCGCTTTGTTGGTGGCCTTGTTGGGGGTCTCGCCATTTGAAATTTGGATGATCACGCCAACTAGGATTGTAAGTGTTGGAAAAGGGGTCACCACGGTTTTGGTATTGATTCCCAAATCCCACGGCATTAAGTGTTTCCCATCCTCCATTCTCGATCAATTGCGGACACTTATCCGTGGGATGTCCTTGCATGGAGCACACACCACAAGATGCGACGGTTTGGACTTTTGGACCTTCCACCACCTGAGAAAGCAAAGTAGTAAGGTTAGCCATTTGATTTTGAAGTTCGGTTATCGCACTTACCTCATTCACTTGGTGTTGCTGTGAGATGCTCCTTTGTCCAACGCCTTCGTATTGTTGAGCGTTCAACGCTCGATTAGCAATCAAGGTATTTGCAGCCGTGGGGGTCTTGTCCACCAAGGCTCCTCCTGCTGAGGCATCTAGCATTTGACGTTCGATTGGTAGAAGTCCCTCGTAGAAGTATTGTAGGAGAAGTTCCTCCTTCATCTGATGCTGTGGACATGAAGCAACAAGAGATTTAAAACGTTCATAATAAGTAGGGAAAGATTCACCTTCATCTTGTTGAATTCCACTTATCCTTTTTCGTAGGAGGATGACTCGAGAAGTTGGGAAAAACTTCTCCAAGAAGGCCCGTTTCATACTCTCCCAAGATGTGACCGTGCCGGGAGCCAATTCATACAACCAATCTTTAGCTTTATCCATTAGAGAGAATGGAAAAGCTTTCATCTTCAAGATGCTGCCATCAACATTCACCGGGGTCATGCTCGAACAAACTACTTCGAACTCCTTCAAGTGTTTGTTTGGATCCTCCATGGATAGCCCATGGTACTTCGGAATGTGATGTAACAAACTTGACTTCAATTCGAACTCGGCAGTCTTATCTGGAGCCGCCCTAGCATATTGAATACATAGGGGTGCGGCATTGTCCAATCCCGAAGCGGAAAGCTCCTTGATTGTTCGGTTGTCTACTGCCATGTCTTGAACTACCTCACCCACTCTTGCCGTGGGTTCTTCCTCTTCAAATTCAAAAACGGATTCTGAACTTGCACTTGATTCACTAGGTTCTGGATTCTTCCTCTTTCGCCTCAACTCTCGCTCGAAATCGTCGTCAAAGTCCAGAATATGTTCGTGAATCGGATTAGAACTCCGAGTCATAAACTAGTACCTAAAACAAGAAACAAAAACAACTCAGAATCTGACCTTACTTAAACAAAACGAAAATACAATCCAAGGGATTAGCAAAGTTGCTAATCCCCGGCAACGGCGCCAAAATTTGATGTGAGATTTATACGCACACAAATTAAACCCTCTTTTTATCAATTGTAGCAGAATATGTAAGTAGGGATCGTTCTAGACCGGGGATTAGGAGGGATTGCAAAATCACTTGGAATTGACTCAAAAACGTAAAAACAAAGTTTAAAACACTAAACTAGACTCAAAGAATGCAAAACTATACTTTAAAACTCTAAAACAAACCAAATGACTCAAAACAGCAAGAAAACACTCAAAACTGCCTTAAAACCACTTTCTGGGCAGTTTTGGACACTAGACAAGATTTTGGACGAAACTACTTATAACTTGACTCAAAACACTTTAAAAACACAAGCTAAACAGATTCTAAGACTTTTAAACAAGAAAGTAAAGGTGGATTTTGGTTTTGACGAATTTTAAAAACAAAACATAAACTTGTAAAACAAAACAGAATTGAAAACGATTTTGGTTTTAAAATAGATGGATGGGAAGCTAGCTAAGGGGTTCATCTCCACACATGTTATACTTGCATACGAAACGATTTCCAATTGCTTTTCAATAAACCATGAATTCTCAACGCCCCAGATTAACCGTGAATTGCACTAATTAACCCTCAGATTTTCCTAACATTATTGAATTGGATGATTGCATACGACAACCCAAAGCATTCCCCACAAGTTCCCTACATGAATTGCATAATAGAGATACAAGCAAGAATCATTAAGTTCTTTGAAAACCATAAGCATTGACGAAGCACTTGTTACTATGAATTGCATGAAACTTATGCCAAGAATTTACTTAACGCAATTGAGATCATCAACTTTTACTACTTGCGAATATAAGTTCGTAACGATTAGGTGAAACTTCCTTATATCCTAGCATTAGATTTATGCATGGCAATTAAGCGTGCACTCTCAACCAACACACACAAATCAGTTTAATTCAAATAGATAAGTAAATTGAATTCGCAACTTATGAAACGCAATTAGAGGTAATCAAATCATATCGCAAGCATAAACATGTATTTCGAATCCCCCCCCTAGCCAAGGGGGGTTTAGTTCCTCATACGTACAAAACAAAGAGAATTGAAATTAAACATTGAAATCAAAGGAAAAGAAACACCTAAAAATTCCAGCAACTCGAACTTGAATTGCATGAACGTCCAAGCCCTCTTCTCCTCCTCTTTGTTGCGGCACAAGGTCTAGGGAGAGGTTTTGGGTGATATTTATATGGATGAATAGGTAAGAACAGGTATGGCAGTGTCTAGGAGGGTTGGGGGGTGCGGAAAGGTGAGAAAATATGGTGAATTGTGAAGGATGGCTGCGGCAAAGGGGAAGAGAAGAATTGTGACGAATTTCTGAAAGTGAATGCTCTCCCTTTGCGGCAACTTAAGAGGGATATATATAGGCATGGCAAACCCTAGGTTAAATCAGATTAGGGTTGGGCTTTTGCAGAAATTAGGGCCTAGGGTGCGGCACAAGGTGGGGTAATGCCTTGCAAGGCAAGGCAAAGGGAGGTTCTAGAAGGTTTTGTGCGGCACAAGTGATGGGCTAGGGTTTAGGGTGCGGCAATGTGGGCTAGGAGGGTTTAGATGTGGCTGAGATGATAAGGCCCAAGGATGGCCTTCTAGAAAAGATTAGGACATCTCCATTTCAAGAATAGAAACTCTTCAAGAATGGAAACCTTCGGAATTAGAAACTTCCAAACTTAGAAACTTCGGTTTCCACTTTTGACTCTTCATTCCCTCCTTAGCTCATTTTAGCTCCAAAATCGTCCATCCATGGTGCTCCACATGCAAGTACTCCATTTAAGCTCCATTTAGCTCTAAAATGCACCAAAACGCACTTTCTTGCTTCACTAGCCATTTGAACCTACAATTACACGAAAATAGCTTAAATCACTATAATAAACGATAACTAACTACGTAAATGCAAGAAAACAAGCTAACTAAGTAGCATAAATATGCTCCTATCAATCACCAATAATAGTCCGTAGTTCATGGGCAAAGACTTAGCAAAGTTCTTCAAAAAAATATGGCATCAAGCAACACATGTCCACGCCTCAATACCCGCAGGGCAACAGGTAGGCCTAGGCATCCAACAAGACCATCCTCGACTACCTTAAGAAGACCCTCTCCGATAAAGAGCAAGTGGCCAAACGAGCTCCCCAGTGTTCTATGGGCATACCACACCACCAAAAGACGAGTAACCAGAGAAACTCCATTCTCTTTGGCGTATAGCTCAGAGGTGATCATTTATCCCAACGTCGCGGTGCCAAACATCAGCACTGTACTGCCTAATTTATAGTAGAATGAAAAGAAGATGGCCACTAATTTAGACCAGGCAAAAGAAAAATGCGAGAAAGTTATCACCCGCATTGTGGCCTATTAGCAGCGGCGGCTCTCCAGCTATAACAAAGGGGTAAAAATCAGGCAGTTCCAGCCAGGAAACTTAGTCCTTAGAAAAGACTTCATCACCGCCCGACAGAAAGGCTCCAAAAAGATGGCACACATCTGGAGAGGTCCGTACAAGATCAACCGAGTAGGCGAAATGGGCAATTACACCCTCACCACTATGAACAACAAAGAAATCGAAAAACAGTGGAATGCATATAACCTGAGAAAGTACTATGTGTGACCTCCCACCATTCCTTGGACCCTGTTTGAGATGAAAATGTTTGAAGACTCAAGCTCGACGAATATGACCTTACATGCTGAGGATTATCAGTTGGTATGACATTATTGCCTATGAGCAAAGGTAATAAAAACCTCTATTTTCAATGAAGATTGAAGGAATTATTTGCAAGCCTGGGCCAAATGCATGAACAAACTGACCAACTCCTACAATAAGCAAGGGACACCCACTGCCAAGCAAACATCGTGCAAGACACCCGCTGCCTTGTAGACATAGTGTAAAATGGCCACTGCCTGGCAGACATGGCCCAAGATGCCCATTGCCCTGTAGATATGGCGTAGAATGCCTACTGCACGACCAGATATGGCATAACCCACCAGTGATAAACAGAAAATGCCCGCTGTACGACCAGACGTGGTGTATCCGGAATATCTAAACGTGGATGGGTGGTACGACTGCTCAGTTTCCCCTGATGTCAGCGGCTACCTGAGCTGGATGACTCCTAGAATTGGCCAAAATAGTCCTTCCACGGGAATAGACTTAGCCGACCAAGGATTCAATTCTACGGGACCCGAGTTTTTAACCAGATAAGACAATTAAGTGCAGGACCCCTACCCATAAAAGATGTCATGTGAACAAGATGGTCAATCCTTGACGTGCAAATCATCATGAGTGGCTTGATTTTAAAGTGTTGCAATACTAGTTAAACGACCTGCGAGATTAAAGCTGCGACTCAGAAGGATATGGTCTCTGAAGAACGACTTCGCCTATACTAACGCCAAAAATGCCTCTGAGAACCAGGGATGACACCAGAAGTGGTTACGTGGGTCATCTGCTTCTGTAAGTATGACGCTCGACCAACAACCCTACGGGTACAAGCACAAGGCAATCCATAAGCCGAGACTCACATTTGCTATGACTACACGGACTTGCCTGCTTACTTACAAATTGCATTTCTAGCCGATGATCTATGGTTTAAGTTTTTCTAGGATAAGTCGAGTTGTCACAACCTATAGCAGCTATGCAGACTTTCTCTGTTTTCTACGAAAAGCATGAGTCTGGTCGACGACTTCATAAGTTAAAAGTCTCGCAACATGCCCCGGGAGGGTTGAAGCTCAAGGAGCCACTAAAGTCGAGTGTCACGACTATAGTAACTAAGCAGACCTCCTCTACTTTCTACGAAAAGCATGAATCCAGCCGACAAGTCTATAAGTTAAAAATCTCACAATGTGCCCTGGGAGGCCGAAGCTCAAGGCGCCACTAAAGTTGAGTGTCACGACTATAGTAGCTACGCAGACCTTCTCTGTTTTCTACGAGAAGCATGAGTCCAACCGACAACTCTATAAATCAAAAATCTCGCAACCTGCCCCAAGAGGGCTGAAGCTCAAGAAGCCAATAAAGTCGAGTGTCACGACTTATAGCAACTACACGAACCTCTTCTGCTTCCTACGAGAATGATGAGTTCGGCTAACTGCTCTAGAAGCCCCAAAGTCAAAACTAAAGCCTAAAGTGACCACATTAGTCAATTGCTCCATCGGAGTAGCCAAGTCAATAGCCTGTCCTACAGTAAAGTTTTGCAAGTCGCCTCAAGCAGGCAATGCTCCCAAAGCCCTGAAGCCGAAATTAAAACCTATGTGACGACATGGGATCAACTGCTTCATTGAAGTAGCTCACCCAGCCTCATGTCCTATGGTAAAGTTTCACAAAAAACATTGCAAAATAGAAGAATGACGCAAAAACAAGGAAAGTTGTTTATTAAATTTCTTGCAAATTGATAAACCGGCTTGAAGGCCAACAAAGTTCAAGCAAGGCAGAACAAAAAAGGAAAAGAAGAAAATTTCTAAGTCTAAGAAAAAAAAACTACGCATTGGCAGCCTACACAACCACTAGTTCCTTAGCTATCATGCCTTCAGTAGCCGCATCACTCCCAGCAGCTAAAGCTTCCATCAGTTCATCCTCAGCTGCCCTTTCCTGGATTGCCTAACCCTCAGCTGCTCCACTAAAGGCAGCCTCAAAGGAGAAATTAATCAGATTAACTAGAGAATTGGAAAAGGTCACGAAGTCCTTATCGGAAAATTCATAATCCAACGGCCTGCCCTGAAAATGGTCTACATAGTCAAGCTTGTAGAAATTGGCCTGACAAGAAGCAAGTGCCACTTCGTGACTAGCTTTCTCATTCTTCAGCAGCATGTTCTCCTCAACAAGCGTAGTGCGAGCACCCTACAGCTCATTCAGTTCATTTTTTAGGTTCTCGCTAGAAGGCAGCGTACCTTGCAGATCCACTTCTTTGGACTCAAGCTTACTGGCAACCTTCTTGAGACGAGACACTTTAACATGCATGAAGATAAGCTCATCGTCCTTGACAAAACAAGCAGATCGTAGCTTCGAATTGACACGCTTGAGATCATCGACCACCGGAGAAACACGGCTAATTTCCTTCTCTACAGCTTCCAACATTGCCTGAGTCACACTAAGCCTAGCATTCAAATGGGCGACCTCTTTTCGAGCGATCTCCAACTGCAAAGAAGTGGGGGCAAAGACATTAGACCCCTTCAAAACGGCGAGTTCAGATTCGAGTTTCTCAATCTTTTCAGCAGTCGAACGAAGTTGAGCCGCTAACTCCACCTTGGCCTCCTTAGCACACTTGACAACATTCTGGTCAACGTGCATGGATTCAGCTGCTAGGATCAAAGTTTTATGCATTGTAACAATTAGGGAAGACCTCCTTGAGTAGGCAAGATGCTTCATAAAAGAATCTGAGTGGATGACAACTTTCCCAACACTGTCAACAAACTTGGCGCATGCATTAACATCCTCAAGCAGGCCAGCCTTTAGCAGCAGACAAACCTCAGGAAACTTTCCAGCCTCAGACTCGGTAGATCTCTCACAAATGCCTGTACGAGCAGAATTCATTTTCTCAGCAGACGAGTCAATCGTGGTAGAAGGAAGAGCAGGCCCAGGTGCCACTTTAGCAGCAGAATCCACCTTCTCGCTCTTCCTAACAGTGAGCCTCTCAGAAGCATAACATAATTTAGTTCTCGACGGACGCTTTGATACAAATCTAGACACCAGAGGTGTCACCAAACCCTTCCATTGGGTAAGTCTCTTAGCAATGGAAGTGGTCGCCTTTTAAGCAGCAGGTTTCATAGGCTCGGGCTCAACGGTTTTCTTCTCCCTCTTGGGGGAAGTTAGATCAATAACAAGTTTCTTAGCAACAGACGAGCTCCCATGAACAGCGGAAGAAGTCCTTCGCTTTTTCTCAGCTGAAAACTCACAAGCAAGTGAAGAAGATCTCTTATTTCCACCCTCATTGGTAGCAGGCTCTACAGCAGTGATCGGGCAAGACACCGCCTCGTCCTTTATCCGCTTTATCTCTTCCTTCGGAGGCATACCACATTTCTCACGTCAAAGAGGGCTGAGCACCCATCGCTATTCACGGTACTCAGCAAGAATGCCCAAGGCAACGTGTATTTTCTTCATATCTGCCGAAGTCCTTGGGGTTGAGCCAAACTCTGAATCTACATAAAGCAAGAAATATGATCAATAAATTGAAGTCATGGAGCAGCTCAACAAAATATCAACCAGAACAAGAAAGAAGCAGTTTACTTACAATTGATAAAGGTAGTTGGGACACGTAGCTCAAGAGAAGAATCAGACTCTCACTCCCCACTCACCTCTAAGGTGTCTCTCGCCCACTCATGGTCGCCTTAACTAGAGGCATCGAGCAACCTATGGCGAGACCTCAGTTACCCCACACCTTCCTTGCGGCCAATCTCATAGAAGTACCAAAACTCATTAATGGTCAAGCCAAGATCAACTAACTTGCTTAAGTTCGAGAACCCTACCATCGCATGAACTGCATTTAGGGAACACTGAGCAGGCATGCATTTCATGGAGCAAATCAACTCCTGGAAAAGTGTGGTGAAAATGTCCCCGACTCGATTGTAGGTTGTGAAACTTGGAGCCGGGACGGTTGTGCTACTCTTGGGTCGACTTGGGCTGCTTGGGGAACCATGGGAGCAAGCTGGGCCACAGGAGCAGGCTAAGTCATGGAAGCAAGCTAGGTTGCGGAAGCAGGTTGGGTCACAAGAGCAGGCTAGGCCACATGCGTAGGCTGCTCAGCGCGTGATGCATGCGAGTGCGAGGCTTGGGCTTGCGTTAGGCTTGGAGTGACATGGCTTGGGTCATGTCTTTGGTGCCGTGGGCCTTGGATAGCACGGCTTGGGCTTGGGCTTAGGCCCGTGAAAGCTTGGATGGCATGGCTTGGGCCGTGGTAGTAATGCTATGAACCTCACCGTGAGTGGTGGCCATGGTGGCCATTGCGGTGGTTGCCTTGGTGGAACCCCATAGCGGTGGTGCCACTCCACCTATGATCACATTTAGCCTCATGGATCGCTGCGGTCCTATTTCTTGAATATTGGAATTTTCACTTGTGGAATTTTCTAAATTTCTAGCCATCGTATTTCTCTTTTACATTTTATCAAAGAATCTTTGCAAATAAAAAATTCTAATAATAAGAACGTACGAAAAATATACAAATGGACAAGAAAATAGAAAACGTTTTATGCGAGAGTCTTCTACGAGTGTGTGACTCTTCTCTCAATGAAAGCAACAATTTGTGGATGCAAATTTCTTCCTCCTTGTTCTTGGACAAAATTGCACCTACAAAACAAATAACACCTTAGGTCAAGGCCAAGAGCCTCATGCGCCCATGATGAATGAAGGACTTTGGTCGAAGAACCTCCAATGCCAAAGTTAGAATTTTGAGGGAAAAGTGTTTGGAGAATTTTTGAGTGTTTAGCAAGAGTGAAACTTATGTTTTTAGAGAAAATGAGGTAGAATATATAAGGCATGGCCGGTCTTCTTTTGAGAGATGGTGACCGACCCTTTGTAGCATTTTTGGGTGTAATTTGTAGTTAATTAGCTATTAATAGATTAATTAGGTAATAAATCCATTAATTAACTAATTAACATAATTTAAAAGAAATGTTTTGGGGGTTACCTTGTGGAGAAGATGGATGGAATAGGTTTTGAATAAATACCTATTTTGGTCACTTTTGACTTGATTGAGGGATGATTGTCCACTGCTCTCTCGTAGGAATTCTGGTGTGCCTCGAGGGTAGTTTTGTCCTTTTTATCCAAAAATCTACGTGTCGTCTCTTGATTATTTTTTGCTCCACAAACCCAATTCACACTTTTTAATTGTCTTATCCATTTTTTGTCTCTTTGAAGAATGATTGTTTTTTATTCAAATTCAATTCGGGGCATCGAAGAGTGATTCAATTGGATTTTTAAGTGCAAATCAAATTCTTCTTCTTTGATTTTTATTTTTTTTACCAGTGGGTCAATATGTTCTTATATTATAGATGGTGGGTTTTGAAATGGTATATTTTCGTAGCTCAAGTCAATTTGTAACTCTATTGACAAACCTACCACTTCCATGGCATATTCAATGTGTTTTACCAAATTGAGGCATAAAAATATAAAGAACAATAGTGGAAATGGTCAAAGGTGTGCGAGTGAGTATTGATTCACCAATATATGGACTAGAGAAGTAGTTCTCCTGCTGCTTATGGCTGAGAAGTGAGGGCAGAAGATAAAGAATGGAACATAAGCTTGAAAGAAATCCTAGGGGTTGAGGTGGGATTGCATTTGGTGTTGGGTATATATACTTTAAGCTCTCAAATCCAACGAAATCCACTTCTTCGTGAAATCCTACCAAATCTTTATTTTTTTGAATACCTATAGATTTAAAATCATTCTAAAAATGTCTTTTAAAATCTCACTTGACTATCACTGGATTTGGATGTATTTTTAAAAAGGAAAACTAACGAAAATGGCTTGAAAACTTTTCTTTTAACGAAAAGCCACTTTTAAAGGTATAGTGAATAGTGACAGTTAAAGGTAAAAAAAGGGTTTTTCGTTAAAAGTAAACAGTACCGGGGGTGTTTTATTAAACCTCCCTTTTTAAAATCTTCTTAAATCCTAATTTAACTACATCATGATTTCAAAGTCTTTTAAAATCCTTTTCTAAAATCCTAATTGACTACCCTCTATTTTTAAAGTCCATTAAAATCATGTTAAATCATAATTTGACTACACGACTTATGTTTACCCAAATAGCAAAACATGGGCGGTTCGAACAATGCAGTGTACGTTTAGGAATTAATGGCCCTGATCTTGACTCGCCTAATCTTTAATCTATTACCAGTGGCAACATTGATTTTTTTTTTGCTCGTGTTCATTATCGTTCTTACCAAAGGTCGTTCTTCTATAAATTATCATCAGCTAACAAATATGATCCATATTTGTGGTTGACTGAGATTCAATGAAAAATATGATTAATATCTCATAGGAAGGCAGATTTTACACCCGTAGCTTGCTAACATGAGACAGACATGCTTTTCCACTAAAAGCAAAGCGTACGAATTACATTCATGCTTAATATTTCCCTTAAAGGTAGTTATGAAAATGACCTAATTATTTAAGGTAAACTAATGAAAAGGGTTTGAAAACTTTGAGTTTTTACAATAAGAACATAATAAAGGATAAAGTGAATAGTATCAATATTGACATTTTAGTGTAAAAATGTGGTTTTTCGTTAAAGTAAATAATACAGCGAGCTTTTCGTTAAAGTTCCCAATTATTTAAGGAAAATTTTGAAATAGGTCTAATTTTCTAGTCCACCTTTTGAAATAGGTCTAATTTTTAGTGACTTTTAACTTTTGAAATATGTCCAATTTTTTGTCCAATTGGACTCATATCAAAATGCCCCCAACTTAGGATGTGGATCCTCTTAACCAGGTCATTCGGGCCGTTCAAATTTAATCTAACGGTTGCAATTATTATAACTTTTAGAGGAGCCCCCTATTTGAAGCCGCTGGATTAAATTTAAACGGTCCGAATGACCCGGTCAGGAGGATCTCCATCCTGAACTTAGGAGAGAATCCTCTTCCCTTTATTTAAACCAAGGAACGGAAAACTTAGCTTTTATCCTGTTAATCAAGATATGTGGAATCCGAATGAGTTGATCGTACGGTTACTAGTGAGCAATGATCTGAAGAATGACATGCGTCCCTGCTTTTGCTGCATGCCAGCAACCGACAAACAATCATGGCAATATCTACATATATTAAGCACACTTGCATATATAAAATAATAAAGGATCTGATATTCACACACTTTTTTTTTAATTTTTACACATATTTTTAATTTTTATTCTTTGGATCCCTTTTAGTTCTTACACACATTTTTAATTTTTAATCATTGGATCGGATAAATTAAAAAAGAACACCGAACAAAAATTAACAAGAAATATGTGAGAAGTAAAAAAGAACATGTGAATAACATAATCCTATAATAATCTTTAGTTAGATTTGGCAAAGAGGAAGGCCAATGCGGTACGGCTTTGATTCATCCCTCTCCCTTGGATTTTCGCATGATTCTTTAGGATCCACTTTCCACAGATGACTCTGACCTCCCACTAATTTCACTCTTCACTTCCAACAAGTAATTTACCAAATTCCCACATCCATCGTTAGATTCCGAATCAATCGGTCCTTATGATTTTTAATCATGTGTTGTTGTTGTTGTGTGAAGTTCAAAATTATCATTGTTTTTTCTATCAATACTAAACCGTAAATAAAAACATTTTTAAATACAAATACATTATTAAGATTACAAACTGTCATAAATTGATTTTGAATTGAATGTTCTTTTTAGTTCTTTATAGTATTGTAGCAAAAAATGCACATATCTTTTAACGACCACACGTTATCAATGTCATCTATGAGTAGCCCATATTGTAAGTGATACTAATTTAAATATTGACTAACCCCAAATGTATCTACTTTCTTTATATTTGACAAAACATGTATAGCTAGGCGGAAAATGGTCAACAATATATTATGTGGATAAACTATAAAGATAATCTTAATCTAATCCTTGTGCGGATTATGATTGAGCAATACTAGTCACCTTCACAGCATTACAAGGCAGCCACTGATCTATTTATCCACGCGAAGATTTTGTTTCCCTCACAATAAAAAGGGGACAAGTGGGAACATTTTTTGTATTAATATCCTTATCTTTCTCTAAAAGAATGTAATCTGCAGTACTCAACAAAAAAGATCAAAGTGCCCCCAGATTGAGACCGAAGGAGCTACTGCTTCACATATTTAAGACAATGCGGTTAGCCCTTTTTTTCCGCTCTTTTAGCCCAAAATGTCCAGGCGGATTTGGTGAATTTGAGTTAATCTTTGTGTATGCGCAAGTGCAACGCGCTATTTTTCTTTGGTTTTCAAAGGTTTTTATTTTTTTACGGAGACCCAAACTTGGCACCGTCTTTTTTCTCCCCTTCGTTGTTTCTTTTTACTGTGACCTCTGTAGTCATGACTGAGGATAGTATTTGCCTAACCACTAGAATAATATTTATATTATTTAATCATATATATATATATATATGAGAATTTTAACGAAAAATTATTAGTACTATTCACTTTAAAAGAAAAACCACATTTTTATACTAAAATGTCAATCCTAATTCTATTCACTTTATCCTTTATTTTGTCGTTATTGTTAAAACTCAAAGTTTTTAAGACATTTTCATTAATTTATATATATATATATATATATATATATATATATACACATAAAGAAAGTGATTTTTGCAATCGGCTTTTCACTTTTTTTATTTTTTTTTAATACATTGATATTTTTATATTTAAAAAGTTCGATTAAGTCACACAATAAGTAGTCTAATTTAACATAAAATTCGTCATCTATAAAATTTATACTTAAAACCGCTCACCTTTTTCAATTTATTTCAGTTAGAAGAATTGAAAATAAACAAAATGAAGCAGGGAAGTAGCACATAAGTTAGTGATAAATCACTTGGCTAACTAAAATGTGCGGAAAATACGCGTGTCACAGTACTGACGTCCAATCTCACGTCTTGTAGTCGAATATCCCATTGAAAGCCGTAAGATGATAAGACGGCACTGGCATGGAATCAATATTCAGGCAGCGAATTCACTTATCTTTTCTTCTTTTCTCTTTTATCTTTATAAATCGGTCTTCCATGCGTGGATGACTTGGCATTCACAGAACCACTTTGGAGCGTCAAAGGAATGGTTGAAGGAGCGTGGCAGATTTGGATGAGATTCTGAGAAAGGAAATCAAATTCCCCAACTCGCAAGGTGTTTTGGAATCATCCCACAAAACAAGTACAAAACCAATTCAAATTTCTCCCGGATATCCAGAATGATGCTCCCGTATCAACCTAAATTTAGCTAAACAGTGCGCAAAGTTGACACGTCACTTTGGCCTGACATGCTTTTGGAACATACGGCGGCAGATCACAATTCTGAAATCCATGATTCGGTGCCGACGTCGATTTTTTAATGCTTTGGTCGTGTCCACGTTTCTAGGGAGTCTATCTGCATGAGTATACTGTGCGTGTTTTCCCTTCTGTATTCAGTCTACAGTCTACATACAAAGGTGTATATGTTAAAAGTCAGTCTACTCTTCCATGGCAGTGAGTCACCTAATTTCCTCGTTTGTCTTTCATGCCTAGTTGTATGAATCCTAGTTTTCCTTTATTTTCTCTGATCTTGTTCTTTATACTATTTTCTTGGGTTAGGGCCGGCCATATGTGTAGGTTTTCCATGCTATGTGTCCCTATTCAGTTGGTTAAGTTGTGTCATCCATTAAATAAAAAGAAAAAAAAAGATATTATTAATTAAATAGTATCTTGAGGATTATCATGCAGTATCTTTGATTGGATATGGTTATGATTTCTTATTTGATTGTGTTGATCTTCAATAATGAAAGCTTAAAGATAGGGATTAGTTATTAATCCTATCTTTAATTCTCTTGTCTTATCTCCTTGCTATGTCCAGCGCAGCTTTGAGAGATTGCAATCAGCAACTCAGGTCTTCAAGAAGGTTGCATTGATCGTGAAATAAATGTGGATCTCCCCAGTTTAATTAGGGCATTATCGTCAGTTGCCGATTAAAGTTCACGTGTCAGCTCCAAAATATTCTGAATTATTCTTGTACCCACAAAGGGTATGCAAATGCAAATTGGGCAGGTTCTATCTTCGACCAGCAATCTATATTTGGATACTTTACTTTTGTGGGTGGTAATCTGGTTACTTGGATAAGATAGAAATAGAAAGTTGTTAATAGGTCAAGTGGAGAAGCTGAGTTTTGTGGTATGTCTCATGATGTATGTGAGTTATTGTGGTTGAAGAAATTGCTAAGGGGCCTTGGGTTTGAAACCAGGAGTGCTATGAAACTCCATTGTGATAACAAGACTGCTATTGATATTGCTCATAATCTAGTACAACGTGATCATACAAAAAAAATGCGGAGATGGATTGGCATTTCACCAAGGAAAAATTGGATGTTGGAGCTATTGCTTTTCTATTTGTGGGATTTGAAGATCAACTCAATGATGTGCTCACTAAGGTTGTGTCTAGTAGTGTGTTTCCAACTCGTTTAACAAGTTGAGCGTGCTTGACATCTTGGCTCCAACTTGATAAGGAGTGTTGCAAGTTACACACACACATACATACATATTAGCTAAAGGTAAATAGTAGTCTTGTCCCACATCAACAAAGTACATATGTAATACCACACTCTTTCCCACACCTCACTCACATGTCTCACTCTCTCTCTCTGTCTCATCCTCGAACTCACTCTCTCACTCTCTCTCGTCTCTCACGTACAGACACAACCATTAACCACCTTAAACACTACAGATCGATGCAACCAAGACTACCATTGGATTCATAAGGTCCTTGTAAGCACAGTGACACCCATTTCAGGTACTGACTCCATCGTTATCACGTAGAAACCACGAGCACAGTTTTTGTCACTGTTCATGAAGTTTTTATTGGTTGTGTTTTAGGGTAAAATAAGATCACCATGAGTCTTAGAACTCTCCCACGAACCTCGGAGACCTTCGTTTGCACGAGTTGGACGTCGGGATAGCCCAGTTCAAACTTGGCCGATTTTGGAGAAATTTCACGTCGTGATTTCAGAAGTTTTTGAGGTGTTTTGAAGGTATAATCCTCTTCCCCTCGTAATTTAGAGCATGTAGGAAGAAATTTCGTTAAAAATGGTGAAGAAATGAGGAAGTTATAGCGTTTAGAAAATAACCCAGAAACCGGCGACTTTTTCCGTCGCCAGCCGGTGAACCCAGGAAGGAGATGACGCGCGTGAGGCGCGTGGGTCTGTGGCCTCCCAGGCGCGTGGGGGCACATGGCCCATCCTAAATTTTTTCTAAAAAATTGTCGACGTCCATGACGTCGTGTAGGTCACGTTGGTATATTCAAATACCAAAATTGAGCTATGTATGAGAAGTTATTTCCATAGTTCCGTATATGTACTTAAATAACGTTTTGTTCAATAAATTCTCATATAGGTGAGACTTATCCCAAGGACGAGTATAGCCAAGCTAGACGTGGGGGCTGCGACCCGGCAACCTATCAATGAGTGGGCAGCTATTTTTCCGTATATACCTATATATTATTATTTTTCCCAAAAATTGAAAATGAACGTTTATGTGATTTGACATGCCATGCAAAGTATTCATTTATTTTAAATGCTCCATTAGTGATTGCATATGTGTATGATGGTGCTGCAGATGCACATGTAAGTGTCAGGTAAGTTTTGATAATGGTTATAATGAGAATGAGAATCAAATATAAAGTCCTCCATATACAAGTGAGAAAAAATACAACTGCATTATAGTGTTAGTGATGAATTTTTTTTACGTTTTTAATTTTATTATATACAGAGATAAAGACTATAAATCAATTGTTACCAAAATTATATTTATTGGAATAGCAAAATAGGATAGACAAAAAATGGGCAACAAAACAAAACATAGCTAGCTTAACACCAGAACTTAATTTTAAAAAACATACTAGGAGGGATGGATTAGTCTCCGGAAATGAGGGTTTGGAAAACAAATAGGTTTTGTGAAAACAAAGTGATTTTGGGAAAACGAAAAGTCTAGGATCCTCCTCCTGGGCAATGTGGAATGTTACAATCAACCCCATTTAGGGGGCCAACATCCTCGTTGGCACACTTCTGGCCAGGGAGTGGCTTTAATACCAAATTGTCACATCTCGGCCCGAGCCCCCACCACATCTCAGGCTCGACTCCACCGTAGCACGATATTGTTCGCTTTGGGCCCCGACCACACCCTCACGGTTTTGTTTTTGGGAACTCACACGAGAAATTCTGAGTGGGTCACCCATCCCGGGTTTAGACGGGCTAAGCAAATGCCTAAGCGGGCGTAGGCGCACTTTCTTAATTTTTATACAATGACTAATTTTTAGAGCAATGACTATTTTTTTTAAATATAGGCAAGACCTAGTTATATTAATGGTCGGCCCTACCTTTGTTTGATAGGTTGTGCAATGTGGTTTCCCTACTATTTTTCATATCATAGGAAAATGATTTTCACATATTTATCTTATAATAAGTGTGCATGAAATAAAAAGAGGTATTTGTCTATTTTAGGCATTTAAGTTGAATAAATGAAAGAGGAACCAAGCAACGAAAACATTATAATAAGCAAGTGCATGAAGTAAAAGTGTGTATTAATAGAAATCACTTCCACATTTATGCAAGCATGCATGCCCATTTTTACACACACAAAAAAATAGAAAAAAAAATGGGAACTAGTTGTGGGGTTCATTCTACATTGAAATTCAACGATCTAAATTGTCTATTTTTCAAGTTGCACTTCATAAATCATCCTAGTAGAATATTAGCCAAATAAAAAATGTTTGATTTAGTTTTTTTTTTTTTTGTCAAAGTTTACTGCATTTAGTTGAGTTCAAAGAAATTGAAGAACACTATGTACTACAAAACATTAAAATTTAATCATGACAATCAAATGCGTAAAAAGTTTCAGATTGAAATAATTTTTTGAAAAATAATTTGTAAATGGCGACTTAAAAAATAAATCAAATCGTTTACGTTGGTTGTGGATTCAGCTCACAATTAGTTCTCATTTAAATAATAATAATAATGAGTCGCTTTAGAGAGAGGTTTTGGGCATACTTGCATTGCATTGTATGATATGGTCCAATAATTTGAGAGTCTTAGGGCTAGTTTGATATTAATGTGTTTTAAAAAAAATTATTTTGATGTGCTGTAAGAGTAAACAGTTATAGAATAAAGCTATTGAGTATTTAATAAACTTTATTTTGTAAAAATGCTTTAAAAAAACAGTATGTAAGTGTTTGGTAAATTTTTATGTAAATTGATGTGAATATGTTAAATAATTAAAAATAATATAATATTTAATGTAATATAATAATTGTCAAAAAGAATAATGTAAGGGCAAAAATTGTAATTTTGTAAAATATGTAGGGGTATACGCTATTTGAAAATTTCAATTATATGGCCATTGAACACTATGCTTTGAAAAAAAAAAGGATTTTTAACAAAACACTCTCGTTACTTTTCACTTTTAACGAAAAACTATATTTTTACCCTTTCCTGATACTGTTCACTACAACTTTATTTGTCATTTTTCATTAAAACTAAAGTTTTTTTTAGACTTTTTGATAGTTTTCCTATAAAAAAAAAACACACTTTTTTAGAAGCATGGTAGGCTTTGCTTCTGCTTTTCTATGTTTTTCTACTATCATTGTCATTCACATCAGTTTTTTTTTAAAGGCTTTTTTTTCTTTTTTTTTTTACCAAACACATTTTTATGTTCCAAATTTTTTAATAAACTACTTTTTTTGAAGGTAATGCAAAGGAGACTAAATTTATTGACAAAACTTTGTAAACTAAATGATGTGGAAGTTGATAATTGAATTATTACTTAAACGTTGATAAATGTGTTCATTTATAAATGAAGAGGAATACCACTCGACTGTAATACTAAGTGACATTTTAAGATTCTTTAAATACAAAGAATCATAAACCATTTCCCCAACACAAACTCACCTTAAATCTGTCTCTCTGTGGGAAATAGAAATTGTCGATTTCCATATGACTTCTACTTTAAATTTTAATATCCACCGCAATGCCACCGAGCATGAATATGGTTCAGCAGTACTGGAGGTTGAAACATAAGTTAACAATATTGATCAAGCAGAAATGCCAAGAGCTGGACGAGGAGGAGGAGGAAGTTGTGGCGTCCAAAACAACAACCATGCACAGACGTTGGACGAGGGTGTTTTGCTAACATGGGAGAACTTGTGGGTGACAATAGTTTCAAGGAGAAGAATAGTATTGGTAGCAGCAGGAGATCAATCCTGCAAGGTCTAACTAGTTATTCCAAGCTTAGGGATCTCTTGGCTATAAGAGCAATTCCACCGTGGTAGAGGCCCCTTAGAACTATCCACCCAGTGAACAGTAACTGCCCTTAATGAATAGTAATTGCTTTTTGCATCTCCACCCCTACATTGAATAGCCTTGGCAATTGAAAATAAAATATTAATATTTTTTAATTTATAAAATAATACAAAATAATTTTATTTGTAATTTCGGATAAGATTTTTAATCGTTCTCGTTACGCCACGTGTCATTATCGGAAAAGACAATTATTGGTGATGGATTTTTGATAAAAAAATTTAACCGTTCTCGTTACGCCACGTGTCATTATCGGAAAAGACAATTATTGGTGACGAATTTTCGATAAGATTTGTAATCGTTCTTGTTGCGCCACGTGTCATTATCGGAACAGACAATTATTAGTGATGGATTTCCGATAAGATTTTTAATCGTTCTCATTGCACCAAGTGTCATTATCCGAAAAGGCAATTATTAGTGATGGATTTCTGATAAGATTTTTAACCAATCACGTTGCACCACGTGTTACAGTCTATTTACAATGTTTGAGGATAGATTTCCACCAAATTTTTAAAAATGACAGCATGCCACGTGGCATTATCTACAACCTAATCGCTTTTGAATCTTCTATATAATCCACCATCTATCCTCAAAAAATCTTACACCAATTTTCTCAAGATCTCTATCATTATTCATAGTTTCTGCTTCATTCTTCACCAAATCTCTATCATTATTCATAGTTTCTACTTCCTTTTTACAATGTCTTATTCTCCTTCCTTTTTTTCTTCAAAGATGATGTGGGAAATCATTCAGCAAGAGCAAGAATTGTTTAACCAATCAGAAGGAATGTTCAAACGCCAGGGAGCCTAAAATGAGAGGGAAGATGATGAGGAGCGTAGACGGAGAGATGACGAATCAAGAATGGCAAAAGCCTCACAATCCCGTTGAGTCATTTGAGTTGTGGCTCAGATCTGCAGGCCCAACTGTGCTGGGAACATTGATAGAATGAGGCAACGACTAGGTAATGATCTTTTGGGCGATTATTTTGTCTGTAACAGTGCATTCCCTGATACATACTTTAGACGTCATTTTAGAATGGAATGACATTTGTTTAACAAAACCATTGGCGCTATTTGCAACCATGATTCTTACTTTGTGAAAAAGAATGATGCTTTTGGTACTCTGGGTCTCCTGCCTGAGCAAAAAATTACTGCTGCCTTACGAATGCTTACATATGAAGCATCTGCTGACCAAGTGGACGAGATAGCGAGGATGGGAAAATCAACCATTTTTTAGTCCCTGATGAGGTTTTGCTCCGCAATCGAATCTATCTACACTGCAAAGTACATCTAAAGACCTACTCAGATGGACTTGCAAAGGCTTCTGAAGAAGGGCGAGAAGCTAGGTTTTCTTGGAATGATTGGAGGCATCGACTGTATGCACTAGAGTTGGAAAAACTGTCTAAGTGCAGGGCAAAGAGCTTATAGGGACAGAAAAGGCACAAAAGGTATCATTTTGGAGGCGGTAGCATCATTTGATACATGGATTTGGCACGCCTTTTTCGGGGTTCTAGGAGCTCAAAATGACCTCAAGGTGCTTGCACAATCCCCAGTGTTCAACGATGTCATGCAAGGTAAAGCACCAAGAGTCACGTACCGGATCAACGGGCATAAGTACCATGGGCCATACTACCTAGCTGACGGCATTTACCCAAGGTGGTCATCGTTTGTCAAAACAGTGCCACATCCACGAAGTGCAAAGGAAAAACACTTTGCAAGCTGTCAAGAAGGGTGCAGGAAGGATGTCGAGCGTTGTTTTGGTATTCTCCAAGCTCGTTGGGCGATTGTCAGGGGTGCTGCCATAATGTTTGATTGCTTCGATCCATCGTGATGACATGCATCAGTCTTCACAACATGATTGGGGAAAAGGAGTACGATTATGATGCCGTTGATGAATATGAGCCAGACACGATGAACAATTCCAAAACACAAATATATTGTACTCATGACGCTACTAAAGAACCCGTGCAACATGACCCCTTAGAAAGGGATGGACGTTACAATGAAAGGCTCATTCAATGATATACTGCAATTCAAGGCCCATATATGCACAATACCCGGTAAATTGACTTAATAGAGCACCAATGAGAATTCAAACAAGCTCAAGATGCTCAAGTTCATTTAGTGTGTTTGTTTTTATTTGGTGTGTTTATTTAATTTTATTAGGTGTGTCATTTAGTGAGTTTTTTATTATTAGGTATGTTGATGTAATTTTATTTGGTGTGTCTTGTCTTAGAATAAATAAATTACCAAATTAAATAAATATACTCTTAGTTTAAATAAAGTACTAAATTCAATAAATTGGAAACAACATAAAGTACTCTATTCAATAAATAAGAAATTACAACCCAAAGTGATTGGAAAATTATGGGCTCCGATTACAAACAAAGTGATTGGAAAATTATGGGCTAATGAATGGATCATCATCACCTAACCAATTTGTGGTGTTAGGATAATCTTCTCTTGTCGTGCACGCATCCTTCGCACCACGTCCGCTTTGAGTTATTCTTTCTTCTCTGACCAGTTCCCTTTCTTGCCTATGTAGTTCTCTTTCTCTCTCAGCGGCTTGAAATTCTCCCTTTCTTGCCTATGTAGTTCTCTTTCTCTCTCAGCGGCTTGAAATTCTTTCTCAATAGTTGCAGCTTTTTCATTCTCTCTAGCTTTATCAGCATCAAATTTAGCCATTTCCCGCACCAAAGTCAATTCACTTTGGCGAGCAAGTTCTTCCATATACTTTGCATAATCATTCTTGGAAGCATTCCTTTTTCTTTTTGAAGCCTTTTTACCTTAAGGCCTAATTGGATAATGAGTCGACCCCGACGCTTGTTTAAGGAGGGGCATTTCGGGCACTTCTTCTGCGTCATCTTCATGAACATGCGAGGCATGATCCGGCGTAGAGTGTAGAGGGGTGCTGTTAAAGACCACTTCTGGACCGATAAGCAAAATTTTGAATTTAGGACAATTTTTGACAATATTCCAACACTTCCACCAGTTGAACAATTTGTTTTTGCTTGTGGTTTTGGCATTATACCAAGCTTGTTCTTGAAGTTGTTACACTATGCGGGAGAAGAAATAATTATAATCAAAGTAGGTAATGTAAATTTGGGTATAGTACAAACAAATAAAAAATGTATTGTTACCTGATCCGATAAATTTTCCTTACTTCGAAGATTACTACTATCTTGTGCCAAGACTTCTCTCCATGTACTAAACGATTTGCTAAGTAGTCTCCAACGACTGGACAAAGATTCTTTGGTTCTTTTCCCACCAATTTTTTCAAGTAATTGCATCTCATTACCCATAATCGGATCATGAGTAACTTCAACCCGGCTAGTACACAACGTAACATCTTCAATAAGCATCCAATTCATACTTGCATCATTTGTCATTTTGTTGGAAAAAAAATTGGATTGAAACTTTGAGAGAAAGATAGGAATGTGGTTGAAAATGGTTGACAAAATATGAAATTGTGGTGTAAGGTAGAAGATAATGAGAAGGTATTTATAGAAAAGTAAAATCATTTTTTAAATTTATTTTTTCTGATTTTTAATAATTTTTTACATTCTTTAAAAAGTTTTTATTCACCTAATTAATGTGTACCGTTGGATTTAAACAAATTTGAATTCCAACACTCCAGATTGTGCCACGTGGCACAACAGTAACATTTCTAATTTTATAACTTTTTTTTAAAAATTTTTAAAGTCAAATAATGTGGTCTATTGATCTTAGATCCAACGGCTAATATTAAATAAAGTTTTTTTTAATTTTTATTACCATTGGAAATCCAACGATCCACAAATTGTAGCCGCTAAAATCCAATGGGCGTGGGGAAGCCACGTGGCTCCCTAACGGTAACAAAAGAATACTACGCCGTGGGCCCCTTTTTTGATTTTGTGTCGGCTGACGCGTGGCCACGCTCGCTTGAACGCCACTCGCCTGATAAAAAATAAAAAAAGGCGTCTGACGTCAACTAACATTAAAACCATCTCAGGCGCTTGGGACGGCATAAATCCACGAGCCTGGCGCTTAGGCCTGCTCGGGCTCCCTCGCTAGCCAAGGCTGGACTTCCTTCCTTGGGCAATCAGGCCATGTTCCGCCCAATGCCCCTCGAGCACAAGCTCCCGCTAAAGCTGCTCTAATGGGACCTTCAGGCTGTGGCAAGTCCACTCTTCTATGCTTTAGGAGGTAATTATCGATACCCTCCTTAATAATTCATTCCATTTTCCATTCCACGAAATATAACTTCAGCATGGTTTAACGATAGCATGCAGGTATAGAGAGGTATAGAGATCAGTATTTGGATGTTATTTTTTGGTTGTCTAATCAAACAACATTTAATAAATATTGTGAAGAATATTAGAATCTCGCCACGGAAAATTGACAAAATAAATATACAACTGTTTAGACCTAAAATTACATTATCGGCCAGTGTAATCAAGGTTGTTGAGTAGGCATAGCTCCTATGAAAAGGAAGAGATAATTTTGTTATTAAAGGATAATATTATGGTTTTATCATAATTATTTTTTAATAATTTATCTTGACATTTTTTTATGAAAGAGGAAAAATATATCTCCAAGCTGGAAACAGGCGGCACAATTCAAAGTGATTTGGATGTTTGGCGTGTGGATGTGGTTTGGATTGGATATGCATGCATGTGATAAGGGTGAAGTAAAATGGTGATATGCTTTGAATATGAGTCTACTCGTGGTGGTGATAAGATGGCAGAAATTGTCTTGCTGACAATTAATGTTGGGTATTTTATGGTAATCATTTAGCATATTGGTATATGCTTTGGTATTGTGGGCCAGCATATGTTTTTTTATTTTTTATTTTTTATGGAGCTAGATTCATTGAACATGGAATAAGAAGTCTAAGTAGGCTTAGGCTTTTTAGAGTTGAGTTTCAATTGGTTTCTACGAAATTATCAAGGCCATGCCAAGCAAGATCATGCATATTTGAAAGAGAATATTCCTATTATTTTGCAACTTACGATGGCAATCCTAGCGCGTACTCATCCCTATAAATACAAGATACCGTGCAACATTTCAAAACCCTTTCCAATTCAACACAAAATTGCCATGCGCAAACTCATTCTACGCAAAACCTCTCAACAATCTTGAGAAATCTCTCATTTTCTCCTTTCTCGTTAACACATCTTCAGTTTGGATAAACAACACTGTGAAGGCAACCGGTGACATCTTCAATTTGGATGAACAACACTATTGCCATAGAATCAGCCAACCTCGGACCTTCAGTTTGGATAAACAGCACTGCGTCAAGGCCTACTAGTTATCTATCTAAGTCTCGGTCGAGAAGGATTTTTGAGTCCTTATTGGCAGATGTCATCTCATTAGCCTTCTCAGCAAAGTGAAGTGTTACAGATTATTAGGCTCGGCACATTGAATGCTGAGCTCGGTTGACGAGGTGGCACGCCGCGCACATAATTGAAGGACGTAGTTAGCTCATTAGTTACTCGGTCTGCGCGCCACTTAGGCCTGTTACTTTTTAGGGTCAACAACAACATATACAAACAATTTTACTTCTAATTGTTAAGATTTTAGAGTTAGGCTAGAGACCGACTACTAATTAAATTACTATTGTTTTAATTTAATTAAAAATGAACAAAATCTGATAGACATATCACAAAAATATTGATATTATGATTTATTTTTTTTGGAAACTATATTGATATTATGATTGAAACCACGTAATTACATTAAGTTGTATATATTTTTATCAGACTTCTAGTTTGAAATTTTCGACAGGCCCCTCATGTAAGACCAAACTTTTATTAGTGAGTCACATAAAAATAGCATTCCAAACTGTCTCATGCATATTACTTAGTTGCACTTCTGAACTACTAATGTGATTATTCCACGTGCCGAGCTCCGTTCCTAAAGCCGTCTATCATCGTCATAGACAAATACACTCTGGGAGAATAGCCATGCATGTGAGTCAGTCTGATTTGAAGGACGAGACAATTAAGACTGTACTAAAATAGTTTAATTGCATGATTAAAATATATATTTCATATGATGTTAATTAATTGAGAAATGATGGATAATTTACAGAACTTTATATTTATAATTAAAATCGTTAATATTATAAATTTGTTTATAAATGTTATTTTTATAAAAAGTTAACTAAAATTAAAATTGTTTAGTCAATTAATTATAACTAATAAATAGACAAGTTCTTAATGTTTTTAATAAATATGTCTATTTGTTTTTATACAGTTCAGGCTAACTCATATTTTATTGATTACTTGCAAAGATAATCTTTATAAAGTGTTGTATTATATAAATGATTCCAATCATAATAAACATAAAGTTTCGTAAATTCGGTCATGTTATGACTTAAGGAGGAACCCTCCTTATCCATTGAAGAGTCAAATTAATTCCTATTTAATTAGTTGGACTGTTATTAACAAGTCATGTTCAAACACTGCAGGGAGAGTTCAAACACAAGGCAAACAGGGAATATCTTAATCAAATGGGCATAACCAAGCACTGGCTTATGGAACTTTGATGGGTGTGACTTTAATTATAAGTCTCGTTCAATGTTATGTGTGTTTTAGCTGTTATTTTTAATTTCACGCTATTTAAATCTTCTATTTTCAATATCCGTCATTTATTCTCATATCATTCAAAGCTACGTAGTATTTTGAAGAAATTTCCCTTTATTTTTCACACTTTTTTCCCTGAAATTTCCCTTTATTTTTCACACTTTTTTCCCTTAGTTTTTAGTAAATCACATCTACATATATATGGACACAGACATATGTCACACAAGTTGATAATTTAATGACGACATTAACCATTAAAGAAGCCGTATATTACTCTACTCAGCTCCAACTGCCAAACTGCATGACCAAGTCAAAGAAGAAAGAGAGCAGAAGTTTCAATTAGAGAGATGGGTTTGCAGGACGCCATGAACACAAGGACTGGAGGTTCGGGAGTTAAAGTCCTTAGTGGCGGTCAAAAGAGGAGAGTCAGCATTTGCATTGAGCTTCTCAAAAGAGGAGAGTTAAAGGCCTTAAAGGCCTAAGCTTCTCTTCCTCGATGAACCGACAGGTGGCCTTGACAGTGCAACTTCTTATTATCTCATGAGCAGAATTACAAATCTTGATAAAGGTGATGGAACTCTAAGCCTATTGTTACATCCATCCATCAGCCTAGCTGTGAAACATTTCAACTTTTCGATAGTCTTTGTCTTCTGACTTCTGGAAGAACTATCTATTTTGGTCCTAGTTATGCAGCAAATCAGGTGAGGCTAGCTTCATGTATATGAGCTGGTTTATTTTCTAATTATGTTTACAAAATCAGAGTTATTTGAATATGTTGTTAACTATGTACCGTTGCTCTTAATTAATTGCAGTTTTTCACTTTAACTGGTTTTCGTGCCCAACTCTCCAAAATCCATCGGATCACTTTTTTAAGACCATAAACAAAGATTTTGAGCAGGTAAGAAAATCTCTTTTGAAACGGAAAGGCACAGGTCATGTTGATAAACCTTTAGAAGTCTAATAGAACTTTGTAACACGTCACAGGACATTGAGCAAAGCGTAACCATTCCCACAGAAGTAGCAATTGATACTCTAATAAGGTCCTATAAAGAATCTGAAACATTTCAGCAAGTTCAAAGACAAGTAGCTGAACTATGTAAACAAGTAAACTAGTAATCAAATTCATAGAAGCATATGTATATACCTTTTCAAATATAATTTCAAACTACAGTAGTGACTATAAATATTCACCAACACATTAAGGTTTCAACATGTCAAGGCATACGTGGCATGTGCCATGTATCTCACAAATCGTACACGGAATGTGACGCATCAAAAATCAAACGAATCATCAAGAAGGACACGTATCAACACTTGGCAAAAATAATTTTTTTAATTTTAATTTAATAAAATCAAATATTAATTGATGGAGTCAAATCACGAACTGGCCAACAAATTGAGTTCTGGTTCTTTGGTCAATATTCAAGCCCACAATCAAGGCCTCCATCCATAGGCAAAACTTGGGGAGTCTATAAATAAGAGGCTCCAAGACAAAGAAAAGAGTCCAAAAATTATTTCACACCCACACGCCAAAACTTTGAAAAGCTATCAAGCACTCAAATCCCTAAACACCCAAACACTAAAGAAGACTCAGAAACCCCTCTTCGTTCTTCATCAAACTCGTGAAGAACCACCAAGCACCCCTACACGTCCCGGTTCCTCCATTGGCAAAAGCCAAAACCCTACGGCATCTATTCATCTAGGATCAAGTTATCGCGACCCTTGGATCAACAACACTACACACCTTGCACTTCTAAGATCGAATTAGAGGGTCAAGTTGTAAAGAGATTGTAACGCTACAAATTCGTTAATACAAATATTCTTTGTACACATGTTCTTGTTTCATTTGTTACAGGATTTTCGTGTTTACAGTGACACCAGGATTAATATGGGGGCAACGTTGACTAACATCAATTCACATGAAATTTAGGACTATGGTGAAAAATTGGAGAAGAGAAGTCATGTTGGCTTTCTTACACAATATCTCGTACTTACAAGAAGATCCTTTATGAATATGCTTAGAGATCAAGGCTATTACTGGTTGCGTCTGGCTATCTACATCTCCATGACTCTAGGCGTCGGTTCTGTCTATCATAAGCTTGGACATAGTCATAGATCTATTCAGGTGAGTGGGAGAGAGATCTCTTTCTGTATTATGTATAAAAGGAAATTGTGTCCCCTTAGTAGGCATGAGGCTCGCTGCTTGCGTACATCTCTAGTTTTCTAACTTTCATGGCCATTGGTGGATTCCCTTCCTTTGTGGAAGACATGAAGGTAAATTAACTTAGAATACTTAATAAGCGATCGATTTTATAAATTAATGTTCCTAAACTCTACTTTCTGATGTCGTAATTACAGGTATTTGAACGAGAAAGACTAAACGGGCACTATGGTGTCTGTGCGTTTGCTTTTGGCAACACATTTTCTTATGTTCCTTTCTTGATAATGATTTCGGTGATTCCCGGGCAACAGTTTATTATCTTCCTGGACTTCAAACCGGATTCGAACACTCTATCTACTTTTCTTGTGTGTTGCTTCCATGATGTTGGTTGACAGTCTTATGATGATAGTTGCTAGTATTGTGCCCAATTACCTTATGGGGATAATAGCTGGTGCTAGAATTCAAAGGCTTTTTATGCTATGAGGTGGATTCTTCCAAGTGATATTCCCAGCCCGGTGTGGAAGTATCCAATTTACCACATTGCCTTCCACAAGTATGCATTCCAGGGATTGTTCAAAAATGAATTCAAAGGAATAATGTTTCCGGAAAGTGAACCCGGAGGGCCATTCACCCTCAGCGGCGAGCAAATTTTGAGAGAGAGATGGCATGTGGAAATGAGATATTCTAAGTGGGTGGATGTTGTTGTGTTGTTAGGGATGATCGTTCTATATCGAATTTTGTTCTTGGTTATCATTAAGACTACTGTGAAAGTAAAGACTATTACAACAGCTCTTCTGCCAATGCCTCCCATGCGAAGCATGCAAGTAGTGGTTAATCCATCCTCTATGCCCCGTGCATGGAGAGAACCACTCGCACAATGTCATACAAAGCCATGTGAAAAAAGGGATATAGGTACTTCAATCAATATTGGATTGAAATTGGGAATGTGTACATAACAATATTAAAGTTTTACTGTCGGAAGAACTAACCATAATGCTTCTCCTTATGTAATAAAATGTATTTTCAAGTTTTAAGATTGATTTGGAATCATTTGGTGAAGGTTCTGATTCACTTCATCGATGTTTCACCGCAATTTTAAGTCTAAAGAAGATCAAGTCATCTTTATATTTTCATATTTTTGTCGCTATTTTCTTTTTTATGCAATAAAATTGGCCATAATGCTCCTCAGTATGCAATAAAATATGGAGGAATGTTATATACCTTCCTTATTTGTCTTTCCTTACTTACCTTCCCCATTAGTGTTTCCTTACTTTCCTCTTGTGGAATCAACTTACCCTTACATCTATGTATTGAATCATTGAATGTGTAGAGAAGTTTATTCTTCTTTTTTCATATACGTCCCTATTTAATATTTCAGATTTTAATCATATTACTTCTCTTTTTTTAAAATTTATTTTTTAAACATTTCTTATTTGTTTTGGACCTTTATTTTTATTTTTAAATAAGCTCTTGGTGGAGTTGTGGCCTCCTTCTCCCCATTTTTTTGTTGTTTAAATTTATTTTTGACATTTTTATTTTTTTGCTTTGCCATCTTACAAGAATTTTAGTCTCCACAAAAAAATAATATAGAAGGTCACTGCTTACTGTTTATCAATATTCAAGCATTGTAATTATACCCAACAAAAGAAAGCATTATAATTTATAAGGCTCACACTTTTATATAGTATAAAATAAAAGGCACTGAAATACCAACTTTGTGAAATTCATGTCAAACAATTTGCACAAATTCTTATACAAATAATGCAATTAAGCAAAGTGAAACAATTCAATCCCCCACTCCTTTAGTGTAAATAATATCGTTTATAAAAAAAAAGTTAAACAATTAAAAAAAATCTTATATTAGCATTTTATTTTCCACTCTTTTATTTCTCATTTTTCATCTTCTTTTTTTCTTTTTATACCAACTCTCGGTCAACTTTAGCCTCCTATACTGTTTTTATTGAGAAAAAAAATTCATTAATTGAAAAGAAATTTTGGGTGTAATTTTGGGTGTAATTTTGGGTGTAATTTTGTAGTTAATTAGCCATTAATAGATTAATTAGGTAATAAATTCATTAATTGAAAAGAAATTTTTTTGGGGGGTTATTTTGTGGAGAAAATGGATGAAATAGGTTTTGAATTGTTACCTATTTTGGGCATTTTTGACTTGGTTAAGGGATAATTGCCCGCTACTCGCGCATAGGAATTTCGATCTGCCTCAAGGGTATTTTTGTCCTCTTTTATCCAAAAATCCACGTGTTGCCTTGTGATTATTTTTGGCTCCACAAATGCCCCCACACCTGTTGAGCTGCTCGTAGGAAATGGCAGCAGGTGTAGAGATCTTCTTGCTTTAGGAAACTTAGGACTGCTTCCTATTTTGATGTAAACTCCCTCTTTTAATATGAAATTAGATCATTCTAGGAAAGGGAAATAAATTTCTCTCAAAACCTATTTAAGTCCACCTTAAGTGAGTTGTTAAATCAACTTTGGAGAGCGATTTATTCTACCTTACAAGAGAGAGAAAGCTTAGAGGATATTTGTTCCCCCTCCCATAGCAATCTTCTACACTTTCCCATGCAAATGACCATCTTTCGTTGTTTTCATCGTCTTTTCTGCACCGCACCATTGTAAGAAAAACTTAATTCTTCTTGTATTCTTCTTGTATTCTTCTTGGGTGGTGCTGCCACGGGGCAGTCGTCAGGGTGGTGCGGCACGTCGAGCTGGCAGGAGCTAGGAGTCAGCTTGGCATAGGCTAATGAGGTGATGTGGCAGGGGCCATTGCTTGAGCGACTCAGCTTGATTTAAGCCAAGGTTTAGCTCAGCAAGGGCTGAGGAAGTGGTATGGCATAGGCAATTGTTTGGGCTGCCACGTCTGGGTTGCCTGCCAAAAATAAAGAAACTAATTGAGTTTGATTTCTCCGCTGCCGTAAATAGAGCTGCCAAGGATGGAGCTGCCAAGATCAGAGTTGCTAAAGATAAAGTGTCGGATGACCGAACTATTGAGTGCAAAAATGGCTGATGCCCTTAACCATTTGCTACCTAGTTAATTTTTAAGCATTTGATCTTTTGAGCTATGTGGCCTTCTTGCACTGAAGAGCTTACCTAGATAGGTGTCGGGGAATTACTTTACCCTATCGCACTGGAGAGCAATTAATTTATCCTCTTGCACCGGAGAGCAAACCCATATAGGTGTCGGGGAATTAGTTTACCCTCTCGCACTAGAGAGCAATTAGTTTATCCTCTTGCATTGGAGAGCAAACCCATATGGGTGTCGGGAAATTGGTTTACCCTATCGCATTGGAGAGCAATTAGTTTATCCTCTCACGCTAGATAGCAGACCCAAATGGGTGTCGTGGAATTGGTTTACCCTCTTGCACTGAAGAGCAATTAGTTTATCCTCTCGCACTAGAGAGCTTACCGATATGGGTGTCACGGAATTGGTTTACCCTTTCGCACTGGAGAGTAATTAGTTTATCCTATCGCACTGAAGAGCATACCCATAAAGGGTTTTGAGCAGTTGTAGACAGTAGTTGAGCTAGGCTTATGAATAACTTCTTAAATCTTCATTGAGAATAAAGAAATAAATCAACTGTGCTGGAAAGTAAAAACTGCATAACAAATTGGATAATCCTCGGCTTACGAGGCCTTGTTCGTTGAGCTACTTGAGACTTCGAACTTATTTGGAAAAAATCCTAACGAGGTTCAAGGGGTGATGGAAACTTCCCCTACTTGTGTAGGCCGTTTTGTTAACTTGTCAAGATATTCATTGCACCGGCCCTCGTTTGTGAGCTTCTCAAGGTACTGGTTCCACTTCAGGCAGCCGTTGATAGTGTGGCCCGGTTATTGATGGAATGCACAATACTTTGTATGATCCAGCCTGGTAAGATCACCTTTCGTGGGTGGCGGCAATTCAAACCAAGGTTCGTTCTTGAGCAGAGAATTTGGCTGATTGGAACTGTGAACTTGGTGAATGTTTCGGCTGCTAAGTCTTTTATGGTCGGGGAACGTTCCATGTACTTCATTTCTGACTCATTTTTGTTAGACTACATGTTTTTCCGCCAAAGCATACGAAGTTGCTAGGGTCAATTCTTCTCCCATGATTAACTTTATGAATAAAGGGTGTTTGGTGGGAAGCCCATTTCTGAATGTTGCCGTTGCTATGTCCTAATTGTAGCCAACAATCTTGGCCTTCTCTACTTTAAACCTTTTGACATAATCATAAATTGTCTCCCAAGGGTCTTTTATGATGCTGAAGAGATAGTCGGATGTCCTCTTAATAGAGCGGTTAGATGAATACTCCTTAGAGAAAACAAAGGAAAGTTCGTTGAAACTCTGGATCGACTGCGGCGGTAGAGTGTGAAACCAGTCTTTCGTCTTGCCTTGTAGAGTTGTGGTAAAATTTTTGCACATAAACACATCATTGTTCCTGTAGAGGATCATGGTACTGCAGTAATGCTTCAGATGTCGATCTGGATCTTCGCCTCCCTTGTACGGAGTGAAGTGAGGCATAATGAACCCCTTAGGTGGATCTATCCGCTCGATCTCATTCATGAATAGTGACATGCTTATGTTAGACATGTCTAGTCGAAGCACATCGTTAGCAGCCTCATCACATTGGAAATTGCGCAATCTTTCAGTTAAGAGCCTTTCACGTTTGAATTTGTCTATGTTGCGGCTGCAATGCATGTGGCACATTCTTGGCAGGCAAACGGGCTGCTCGAAGGCTGCCGATTGAACTTGAGTTGGATTGAATGATTGCTTCTCTTCGTTTGCAATGCTGCTTACTCCGATGTGAGGTGGAGAATGCTCCTTGCAAGCCTAGTTGTGAATGAACACTTAGCTTGGATGTTTGTCCATGTTGATAATCGAAATGAGGCTTCAACCATGAATGTATGCTCGTCTGTGGACTTGATCGGGAATGCACCTCTGATATCAATGTCCTATCTCAAGTTACACCATTTGAAGGGTATGAGAAGATAACTATTAGGAATGGTACAGGTTTACAAATTAAAAATATCGATTCAACTGCTTTTCAAACACCAACACATTTTCTAAATCTTAAAAAAGTTTTACAAGTACCAATTATTGCTAGGAGTTTACTTTCTATGACACAATTGTGTGTTGACAACAATAGCTAGTTTATATGTGATGAAACTGAATTTTTTGTGCAGGACAAGAGGACAAAGGAGATAATGTATCAAGGAAAGAGTAAACCTGAAGAGTTATTCCAGATCCATGTGGTTACAAGTTCAAATGGCTCTCAGTTCACTATAAGAAGTCCATAGGCGTATTTGGGAAAGACAGTGAAGCATAGTATTTGGCATCAAAGGCTCAGGCATCCAGCTCAAGATATAGTAGCTAGAATGTTAAAACAATTAATCATTTCAGTTCCAATAGATGATACAAATAGTACTTGTATTCCGTGTATTCATGGCAAGATATCTAGAGTTCTATTTCCACTTAGGACAGATAAATGTACATTTCTTTTTGAAAAGGTACATACAGATATCTAGGGACCTGCTCCTATAAGATCTCTAGAGGGGTTTAAGTACTATGTAACATTTGTTGATGAATATACAAGATTTGTTTGGATCTTCCCTATGAGCAATAAATTTGATGTGTTCTTAATATTTGTCAAGTTTTACCAGTTCATTAGTTTGGTATGTCAATCAAGTCTTTACAAACAAATGGAAGTGGTGAATATACAAGCAAATGCTTTACTTCTTATCTTGCTGATAAAGGTATATTGTAGTTAATATCTTGTCCCTACACTCCACAATAGAATGGAGTTGCAGAAAGAAAACATCGACACATTGAATAAACTGCAATTACTCTTCTCACTGATGCTGGTTTACCTTCTGACCTATGGTACTTTGCTTGTGCACATGCAGTACACTTAATAAACTGAATGCCTTGCAAAAGTTTATCATTTAGTTCTCCTTACTTGAGTTTGTATAAGAAGGCACTTGATCTATTGTCACTTAAGGTGTTTGGTTCAGCTATCTTTCCATGGCTGAGACCATATAATGTGAACAAACTACAACCAAGGTCAGTGATGTGTGTGTTTTTGGGATATTCACAAGGTTATAAAGGTTACATTTGCTATAATATGCACACAAAGAAGTTCATTATCTCCAGACATGTGCATTTTGATGAAATGTTATTTCCTGCAAGAATGGCTAAGTATACTAAGCCTGTAATGTCACAGCAATATGATGATCATCACGAATCAAGAAATGTGCCTGTTATTGTGTCTATACCAGTATCAAGCAGTCAGCAAGGTGAAGCACATGAAGTTCCCCAAAGATCATTTATTACAATAGAAGTATTTTCTCCACCAAGTAGTGAGAATCTGATAGTATTTAAAACTAATGAAGTTCATCACAATACATCTGAGGGTCAATCTGGAGACAATGAATCGATTGAGTCGGGGATTCATGGATCTGGAACATCACATAATCTTTCCTCATCACCAAACACTACTCATTTGCTTCTTGTCCTTAACCCTGCACAATTACAGGTAATTCTTCCATTTACCTCATTAGATTCAAACCAGATTACAAACTAGTGCTATTTCCAGAAAAAGCTATGTGGGATATCTTGCTTCATTACCTCAGTTGTCTTCCTTGCAACTTAGAGAATTATATACTAATGATCATTTTAGTGAATTCAGTGAGCACATTTATAGGGGCTTTTCTTTCTTAGCTAATATTACAGATGGTGAAGAACCAAAAACTTTTAGGCCTGCTTCAACTAAGTCATAATGGCAGCTTGCAATACAGGAGGAGTTTGATGCATTAAAAACTCAAGGAACCTAGTTATTGGTTCCACCACCATTCAATCAATGGTCATTGGGAGGAAATTGGTGTACAAGGTAAAGAGAAATCCATATGGTACTATTTCAAGGTACAAAGCTCGATTGGTGGCACAAGGCTATACCCAAGAACAAGGCTTAGATTATTCAAAGACCTTTAGTTCTGTAGTTAGATATACTACAGTAAGGATAATCTTAGCTTTAGCTGCTCAATTCACTTGGCAATTATGGCATCTTGACATTAAAAATGCCTTTCTTCTTGTAGATTTGGAGGAAGAGGTATATATGAAGCAACCACAAGGCTTTGTGGATCCTACATGCCTTAATCATGTGTGCAAATTGGTTAAATCACTCCACGGTCTAAAACAAGCTCCAAGAGCTTGGAATTCTAAGTTCACAAGCTATCTTCCAACCATTGGTTTCAAATCATCACTTTCAGATACTAGTCTTTTTTGTAAAAATGGATGATGGTGATATAGTCATTCTATTGCTCTATGTTGACAACATAATTCTCACTATATCAAATCCAGTCAAAATACAAGTTGTGATTGATGATCTTGCTGGTGTGTTTGACCTTAAGGATATGGGAAGGTTGTCATATTTCTTGGGATTACATATACAATATAAAGATGATGGATCTTTGTTCATAACTCAGGCTAAGTATGCTAAAGATCTGCTAAAAAAAAGTAGGTATGGACAGTTGCAAACCTACTTCAACACCATCAAAGCCTCATACACAGGTTCTTGCAGGAAAAGGCAGTGTGTTATCTGATCCTAGTCACTACAGAAGCATAGTTGGGGCTTTACAGTATCTAACTTTCACTAGACCTGATATAGCTCACTCAGTGTACTTGGTTTGTTAGTTTATAACACAACCAACTGATATGTATATGTTCTTGGTCAAGAGAATCTTGAGATATATACAAGGTATTGTCGAGTATGGTCTTCAATATACAAAGGGCAACGACGTTGATATCACAGCCTTCTCAAACTCGGATTGGGCAGCATATATTAATACAAGATGATCAATTACAGGATTTGTTGTATATCTTGGGGACAATCTTATCTCGTGGCAGTCTACGAAATAGTCCACTGTGTCTCCAAGCTCTACAAAAGCTGAGTATAAAGTGCTGGTTCACTGTGCAGCGGATTTTTTTTGGATTCGTTTAGTATTCAAGAATATTCATCAATACATATCAGCTTTAGCATTGAGTTCAAATCCGATCTTTCACTCCAAAATCAAATATCTAGATACTGATTATCACTTCGTACGTGAAAAGGTTCAGAAAAGTGATCTTACGGTTCACTATCTTCCAACTGATGATCAAGTGGCAAATGTGTTCACAAAGGGATTACATAGTCCTGTCTTTATTAAGCATTGCAGAAAGCTTGGATTAGGGGTCGTGCTAGGATTGACACAAAAGCTCATCTTGTTCACACTTGTCGTTTCTATTTTTTGGGTAAAACTTGACCGCAAGTGCTGCTCCCTATGCAATTTAATGAATTTCAAGTTTTGGGATTAATCTGGAATCATTTTGGTGTAAGTTTCGATCCCCTTTGTCGGTGTTTCAGAAATATATCAAGTCGACTTTAAGCTTTCGTGCTTCTCATTGCTATTTTCCCATAAACACTGGCCGCAATGCTCCTCCCTATATAATAAATTGTATTATAACCTGATTAGTGTGTTGTTTCCTATAAATACCATATCATTTTCTGTACCGGGTGGTACCATAAATCGATAAGCTGCAAAACTCCTACGAATGATTGTAGGACAACACATGTGAATCGATTTTAAAACATTAATTTGTAAATTTCTACAAATATATTCAAACCTCACTCGAAAACTCAATTGATCCACATAGGCATTTGATCTTGGTAACCAAATAACCTAAATTAATACCCACTTCAGTCCATATTTGTACTAGTTTAATTAACTAATAATTAACGACTATTTAATTAATCCCACCTTTAATTTATTAATCTAATCAATTTCATCACTCATTATACTTATGTGGATATACTAGTGCGATTTATTAGGTTCTAATTAGTTCGGTAGTGGACATACAATTAGTACTAATGTAATAGTGAATTAAAATCGTCTTTTAATTCTCATTTGGTTAAGGGCAAATGCGATTGTTTCTCGAGGGATGAGTAACACCTATTCATGTATCATGGCTATCCAGTTTAACATAGAATGTATCAAAGAACCTATTTGGTTGGAATTACAATGCAATTCAATTTTTTTTTAATTCAATACTCTTAATCATATTATTAGGGCACAAATAGTTCAAGACGAAACCCTAAGATCTTCAACCAAAAAATAAATAAATAAAATAAATAAAAAATAAAAAACCTAAGAGCATCTTCAAATGAAGAGTCAAAAAGTCCACATCAATTGATGAACTACTTAGTTGATGAACTGATATGTAAAGGTGTTTAACAATGTGCTCTTGCATTGTGAGATATAATTGTGTTGTTGTATAAAGTAGTAAATAATAGATCGATCTTTTCATAATGGTCGTTCCTTTAGAGCAGCTCCAGTGGGAGCAGTTGCTCGGGGGACTGGGTAGAAAAAAGGGCTCGAGGCCCTGTGAATTCGGTCCAGCGGGGAAGGCCCCCGTGTGAAGGTGGAGGCCCGAGCAAGGGGCCTGTCAAAAATTGACTGCCCGACCCACTGAGTGGAAATGACAAAGCACGACGTCATGCTGACGCATGGGAGATTTTAAAAAAATTTCTGTCAGGCGCGTGCACCCCACTCGCTCGTGGGGGCGCGTCGCCAGACAAGATTTCAGAAAAAACAACACTTTTTCAGAAAAAAAAAATGTAAAAAATTATTTAAAAAATTGTAAAAAATCTGTAAAAAAATTATAAAAAATTGTAAAAAATCTGTAAATTTTTTATTTTTTATTTTTTTTACTTTTCTATAAATACCTTGTCATTAACATCTACCTTTATACCACAATTTCATATTTTCTCAACTATTTCTCCTCACATTCCATATTTTTTATTGTGACACGTGGCACAACGTGATTGGTTACAAATCTTATCGGAAATCCAAAATTACAAATAAAATTATTTTGAATTTTTTTTTTATAAATAAAAAATTCCAAATATTTTATTGCTATTGACTTTTCGGATAATGACAAATAAAATTATTATGTATTATTTTATAAATAAAAAATACTAATATTTTATTGTCAATTGTCAGGGCTATTCAAGTGCAGGGGTGGAGATGCAAAAGGTAATTGCCAGGGGAATACACTGTTTACTAAGGGCAATTACTGTTCATTGGGTGGATTGAATAGTGTATTGCCTGGGGGAAGAGCTCCTACATTGGAGTTGCTCTTATACTACTCAATTGTAAGTGAAAAATTATTAATTATTTTATCTTCTCGGTTGTATTTGGGTCCCGAATAGGAATGGGCAAATACCCATTGGTTATGGGTAACCGCGGTTACCCGCCCATTTAAATTAAATGGTTATGGTTATGGGTAACCGTTTAGATAAATAAACGGTTATGGGTATAACCGTTTACCCGCAAAGTTTAAATGGGCGGTTATGAGTATTAACCGCGGTTATAAACGGGTAACCGTTTACCCATTTATTTTATATATGTAAAATTAACATAAACCATGTTCTCTAGGGATGTAAAAAATTACCAAAAATTCCAAACTTAACCGAAAAAAATCCCGAAACCGAACCGAAAAAATTCCGAAACCAAACCGAAAATTTCAACAGAGAGAAAATCATCTAGCATCTTATTTTTCACATTTCATACCATTGACTAGTCTAGATAGAAGCTACAAAATTGGTCATAAAGTCGTGTCATTGTTGACATTGATCCAAAACCAACAAATAATTCAGCCAACATCTTAGTGGTATTGCTAGTTTTGCCAAGTTGAATCAATTAAATATACACACACAGACACACACACACACATATAGATATATATAGAGACACACACATATAGATATATATAGATACACACACACATAACATATATACACACACACACACACACATAACATATATATATATACACACACACACACACATAACATATATATATACACACGCACACACACACATATATATATATATATACACACACACACACATACACACACACACATATATATATACACACACACACACACAGATATATAGACACACACACACACATACACACACACACACACACACACACACACACATAACATATATATATACACCCACACACACACATAGATATATATATATATATATATATATATATATATATATATATATATATATACACACGGACACACACACATATAGATATATATATATGTACACGTACACACACACAGATATATATATATATATAGACACACACACACACACACACATATGAACGTGGATCATATCCGAAAATTTGGTTTGGAATTGGTAAAATAAAAAAAACATGTAGAGGGGTAAACAATGGGTAATGAGAAAAAAAAAGAAAATAAATGGGTTAAAAAGAGTAAATGGGTAAACGGGTATTAAACGGTTACGGTTAAATGGGTATGCGGTTATGAGTATGGTTAACCGTTTATAAACGGTTATGGGTATGGGTATAACCGTTTAGGTAATTACCCAACGGGTAAACGGTTATGCGGGTATGAGCATAAACGGTTATGGGTAAATAACCGCGGTTACCCGCCCGCCATAACCGTTGCCCATCCCTAGTCCCGAACATTCAAATATACCTAACCTATAAATATTTGAAAAATTAGTTGAAAGATGAATTTATATGTGACATCCCTTATCGTACAGGAAGTGATCCTTAAATGCATATTATCATCCTTACCTAGCACGTGTTTTTTGGGAGTTCACTGGCTTCGAGTTCCGTAGGAACTCCGAAGTTAAGCGAGAAAGGGGCTAGAGCACTCCCATGATGGGTGACCCACTGGGAAGTTGCTCGTGAGTTCCCAGAAACAAAACTGTGAGCGTGTGATTGGGGCCCAAAGCGGACAATATAGTGCTATGGTGGTGGAGCGGGCCCGGGAAGTGATACGCCCCAGGCCAGGATGTGACAATTGGTATCAGAGCCTATCCCTGGCCGGAAGTGTGCCGACAAGGACGTCGGGCCCCTAATGGGGGTGGATTGTGACATCCCACATCACCCAGGGGAGTGATCCTTAAATGCATATTCTCATCCCTACTTAGCACGAGGCTTTTTGGGAGCTCACTCGGAAGTTAAGCGAGAAGGGGGTTAGAGTACTCCCATGATGGGTGACGCACTAGGAAGTTGCTCGTGAGTTCTCAGAAACAAAACCATGAGGGCGTGGTCGGGGCTCAAAGCGGACAATATCGTGCTACGTTGGTGGAGCGGGCCCGAGAAGTGATCCACCCCGGACCAGGATGTGACATTATAAGTTTTAATTTTTTAAATGATCATTCATATTTGATCAATATGTAGCTAATTTCTAATTTTAATCAGTCTAAGAATTTGATGTCGTAAAACTTTACCTATACTGTATAAATCCACTAAACTTTATTCTTATATATGTATACTTCAAAGTAAACTCTTGCTGGGCTTTTGCTTGATAGTAAATGGTGACTCTGTGATGTTTCCACAAGAATCATATAGTTTGCTTTGTATCTTTGTTTGATGAAATTGTTTCTTATTAACTGCTCTGTATTCATGTTCTCTCTGGTTTGGAGTAATCCCCTCTTAATCTTTCTCATTCCATTCCTTCCTATTTAAAGACACATGTCTACATTTTGTTTTGAATTTTTTTTTATATAGAGAACAAGACAAAAAGAAGAGTGTGAGAAGAGGAAGAGAATGGCAATAGGATGGGAGAGAATCATATTCCTTTGGGTTTCAATTTTGTGTCCTTTTTTATGACAAGGCTTTTTGCTTTGTGGACTCCAATTGGTGAGTATCACTTCTATGTTGATATAATTTAATTTGATACTCGATGGAATGAGAATTTTGCTGCTTAAGACATAGAATGGTAAATTAATTTCTCTATAAACATAAATGCATGTAAATAGAAAAAAATCTACGATTTTTTTTTCAGTGGACTTTTATCGGCTAAATATTTTGTGTATAAATTTTTTCTAACTTTTTGAATGTAAATAGTATTAATCTTCGATCACGCAATCTTTCAATCTTTCAAACATAATCTTTTATATAATTTTTAATCCGCAGTAATGAGCGAGCATCATTTTCTAGTTTTATCAAGTTCAAGGACTGAATGTAATGAAACTTTTAGTTCAATGCCAAAGTTACAATTCAATCATAGTTTAGGGACCATTCCTCAAATATTTTCAAAAATTAAAAGATAGCGTTCCAGAAAAGCTCAAAACAGTCATTGTCGCTTCCCAGCAATTAGGTTTGTTTATATTCTCTTCTTCCATTCACTTCTCTCTTTCAATCCAACTCCCACTTCCAGTTAAATGACTAATCAAAGGAATCAAAGCCTGTCGTTGCACAAATACTAAGGGTACAAAGAATTCGTTGCGCAACATTTTGATGCCAATTCTTCTGTTACCAGTGTTTTTTATCAACCTTTGCGTGATGAACATTTGGTTTCGTTCCATTGCACAACGAAATTTAGTGCATCGCGCAAATAATTTTTGTACTAGTGATTGACTCAATCCAAGAGGAAGCAAGCAATAAAAACTTTATAGTAAGCATGAAGTAAAAAGGAAGTTTAACGAAAAGTTCGCGGTACTGTTCACTTTAACGAAAAACCACATTTTTACACTAAAAAGTCAAATATAGTACTATTCACTTTACCCTTTATTTTACCCTTATTGTTAAAACTCAAAGTTTTTAAATCTTTTTCGTTAGCTTTCCTAAGTAAAAATGAGTATTTTTGTGGAATTCACTTCCGCATCTCTCCATGCATGCATCCGATATTTAAAAAAAAATGACACTAGTTGTGGGGCTCAAATATGCATGAACTTTAACAATGGGAATTGTATATTTTCAAGTTGCACTTTGTACATTATTCTTGGAGAATATTAGCCAAATAAAAAATGTTTGATGCATCTAATTAAACTCAAGAAGACTGACGAACACTACGTGCTGCGAAATATTGAAATTTCATCATGACAATCAAATAAATAAATGTTTTGGATTGAAATGATTTTTAGGAAAAATATTCTATGAATGGCGGTTTAAAAGTTAGAATATTTAGATAGTTAAAGTTTAATGTAGAATGAACTCTACAACTAGTCTATTTTTAATAATAAAGTGAGGGTCGCTTTAGAGAAAGAATGCATGCATGTCCAATAATTTAGGACATTATAATTGAGGGCTCGATCGACTTTTTCTAAATGAGGAGAAGCTTTTTATTGTGACAGAAACACGGGTAGTACACTATGTGTTTTTATGTAAGCGGTGAGAAATTTTATTTTTTAAGTTATTAACTTTTTAACACACATATCTCACTATTTATGTAGTGACATGTAAAGTACCACCTCATGTAACAGTTACAATAAAAAATTTCTCCCAAACGAGGGCCCAACCCTGTCCTCTTCTTCCCATGATTTTTTCATATATGACAATTCATGCAAGCAGTCGTTTTAAGTTAAATGGTAAACATAAAGCGCCGTCGTTTTAAGTTTAATGGGTTCTGATTTGGTTTTCGAACTCCTAAGACCGAAACCGAACCAATAGAATTTGGTTACGATTTTTTAATAGAAACTTTAATAAAAATCTTCCGGTACTATTTATTTTAACGAAAAATCACATTTTTAAACTAAAAAGTCAGTCATGGTACTATTTACTTTACCATTTATTTTGTCTTTATCGTTAAAACTCAAAGTTTTTAAATAATTTTTATTAGTTTTTCTTTTTTTAATTTGGTTTCTCTCTTTTTTTTTCCACATTTTTTAGTTTCAATTCAGTATTCAGATAGATTTGTTTTCGGTTTTCAACTTATTTAACCCACCCCTATATATACCTGATTGTGCTCAATTAATGTTTTGCTCTTTCATGCATCCACATCACGAAATAGACAGAGATTTTTTAGTGTGATTAGAATATGGGGTGATACATCACGTGTTAATATACAAATTGTAGAATATATGTGCTAAAAAGTGAATAACTTCAAAAATAAAAAATTTCACCATTTATATAAAAATACGTAATATACCATCTATGTTTTGGCCACAATGAAAAATTTCTCAAAACCGACAATATATATTGACAACAACGTTTCGCTCCTTCATGCATTTATAAGGTCCACGCCCCAGAATCTCTATCATTATCTGCAAAACGAGAAAAGAGTCGGCGAAACCAAAAAAAGTTTTTTATTGCGTATTCTATAGGAGGCAGATTGTCTACCCTCCTAGTTGTGGTGCCCTTTCATGCCATCCTATTTTGTGCGGTCACGGTTAAGCCACGTCAATGTTTTATATTAATTTTTTAATAAGAATAATAAAATAAAAAGTAATAAAAATATAAAATATTAACGTGATTCAATCGTGACCACACAAATAACAAGATAGAAGAACACCACAATTAAGAGGGCAGACAATCTGCCTCCCATTCTATAAGCTCTCACTCAAACAAGGACTTCTATACTGTATTAAGAGCAGAGACAGTGGAAGTAGGACATGTCCTCGTTAATTTGATAGAACAAGGTACCAAACACAAGTAGAAAACACGAGCATTGACTAGTATTTTGGATGTGTTAAAACGTGAACTATATGTGTCTAAGCATTGTGTGACGACGTGTTTGTGACGAAGCTTTGTTTTAACACGTTTTAATGTTATTTTTATTATATTATTAATTAATTGAATGGAAATTATAAGTGATATTTTTTGGTAGAAATATGTGTCTATTCTAATGAAGAGTAGTAAACTCTTCATGAATGGTCACATGATTTCCAAATAAATATCTCAAATTCTATAAATAGGGAAACCCCCTATAAACATAAAATAATTTTTCATTGTTTTACATAATCTTACATAGAGTTCACTAAATATTAGAGTATCATTGAGTTCATATGAGAGGGTTTTCAATGCAATCGTGGTTCATAAATCTTTGTGATTTGGAGTGCTACTATTACAAGGACATGATCATTGTATATTGAGAGTCAAGCGCCGAAACCATGAGTACCGCATTGGGACGTAAACTTGTCTGAAATACAAAATGTCCAACACTTGTCTGGACCGTTTTTCTGGATTTTTCTAATCAATTATGTCGTGTCATGTGCATGCATTATTTTGATATGTAATTACATGTATTATTTATTAATTTTTTATGTAATTTAATATAACAATTAGATCTTATTTTTTCAGCGTGAAAACTAAGGCGTCACGCAGATATCAAGGGTACGAAGTACTGTCATTTCGCTGACTTTATAGTCACGATAAAGCATGGTTAGGTAAATGTTTAATCGAAGCTTGTCGTTGCCCATATATTAAGGTTACGAATAATTCGTAACACAAGATTTTTGCAGGAAATTTGTTCTTCGCTCAAGATTTTGGTGCCAATTCTCCCACCACCTGCATTTTTTCTCAGTGCAACGAACATTTGGTTTTGTTGTGCAAAGTCTTCTTGCGGGACGAAACACTTCATCACATAATGTTTTTAATAATTTTTTCGATCAAGACGTTTTTGCGAGACCATATCCTAATATTGTCATGCAAATGTCCATTGTGAGAGGAAATTTGGTGCGTCGTGTAAAGTTTGGTCGCACAAATAATTTTTCCTATTATTGATTGAATAAATTAAAGAGGAAGCTAGCAACATAAACTTTATAATAAGCATGGGCATGAGGTTAAAAATGGGTATTTGTGGAAATCATTTCCACATCTCTGCATGTACCCATTTAACGAAAAACTCCCGGTACTGTTCACTTTAATGAAAAACCATATTTTTACACTAAAAAGTCAATACTAGTACTATTTATTTTACCCTTTATTTTATCCTTATCGTTAAAACACAAAATTTTCAAACTCTTTTTATTAGTTTTCCTTTTAAAAAAAATGGTACTAGTCATGTCGAGCTAAATTCTGCATGAACTTTAATGATTTCAGCTGTTTATTTTTTAAGTTGCATTTCAAATATTATTCTTACAAAATATTAGTCAAATTGAAAATGTTTGATGCATCTAATTGAGTATAAGAGATTGACAAACACCATGTACTATATAATATTGAAATTTCATCATAACATCAAATGGGTAAATATTTTGGATTGAAATGATTTTATGCACAACGATACCCTAATTTCTTCGCGCAATTAATTTCATTGCACAAATGTCCATTGCACAACGAAATTTAGTGCGTCGTTTAAAGTTTAATCGTGCAAATCATTTTTGTACTAGTGATTGACTCAAGCAAAGAGGAAACAAGCAACAAAAACTTTATAATAAGCACGAAGTAAAAATGGATATTTTTGTGGAAATCACCTCCACATCTCTGCATGCATGCATGCCTATATTTATAAATAAAATAAAATAAAAATAATAAAAATAAATAAATAAATCGAGACTAGTTTTGGTGCTCAAATCTGCATGAACCTTAACAATGGGAACTGTATATTTTCAATTTGCACTTAATACATTATTCTTGGAGAATATTAGCCAAATAAAAAATGTTTGATGCATCTTATTGAACTTAAAAAGATTGACGAACACTACGTATTACGAAATATTGAAATTTTATCATGACAATCAAATAGATAAATGTTTTGGATTGAAATGATTTTTGGAAAAAAATATTCTATGAATGGCGGTTTAAAAATTAAAATATTTAAATCGTTAAAATTCGATGTAGAATAAACTCCAAGTTTATTGTTTACAACAAAGTGGGGGTCGCTTTAGAGAGAGAATCTGTGCATGCATGTCCAATAATTTAGGACATTATAATTGACGGCATGCTGGACTTTCTCCAAACAAGGAAAAAAATTATTATGATGGAAACACGAGTGGTACACAACGTGTATTTATGTAAGTGATAGAAAGTTTTATTTTTTAAGTTATTAACTTTTTAGCACACATATCTTACCATTTATATAGTAACACATAGTGTACTATCTCATGTACTAGTCACACTGAAAAATTTCTTCCAAACAAGGGCCCCGGCCCTGTCCTCTTCTTCACATGATTTTTTCATATATGACAATTCATGCAAGCAGTCGTTTTAAGTTAAATGGTAAACATAAAACACCGTTGTTTCAAGTTTAAAGGGTTTCGGTTCGGTTTCCAAACTCCTAAGACCGAAACCGAACCTATAGAATTCGGTTAGGATTTCTTAATTTGGTTCCTCTCTTTTTTTTTTCCAATTTTTTAGTTTCGATTCAGTATTCGGATAGATTTGTTTTCCGTTTTCTATTTGTTTAACTCACCCCTATATATATACCTGATTGTGCTCAATTAATGTTTTGCACATTCATGTAATGTGACTAGAACATGGGATAAAATCACATGTCAATATATAAATTGTGGAATATTTGTACTAAAAAATTAATAACTTAAAAAATAAAAAATTTCACAATTTATATAAAAACACGTAGTATACTTACTACTCATGTTCTGATCAGAATGAAAAATGTCTCAAAACAGACAACTTATATTGAACAGAACGTTTTGCTCCTTCACGCATCCATGTAACAAGACACAAAATGTATATTGATAACAACGTTTGGCTCATTCATGCATTCACACAAACACATCACAAATAAAAAGATGCACAGTGAAAACGTGATCAGTAAACTGTTACTATTTAAAATATGCGTCTACAGAACGTTCTCATTAATTTGATGGAACAAGGTACCAAACACAAATAGAAAACACGAACATTAACTAGTATTTTGGATGTGTACATGCAGCTGCACTACTATTTAACAAACAAAACGAGTGGACGAACTATCGTCGTCCTTTTGCATCTGCTATAGTTTTAGTACTGCTTCCCAAATTTAAGTCGAAGTGGAGACATACAATTTGGATCCTCAGACGGATTCTAACTCCAAACAAGGGTCAAATCTTAACCTATAAATATGTGAAATAAAAGAAAAAAAAGCTTGAATTTAATTTTGTACCTCTTCATAATTAGAAAGAAAAATATAAGCCTCTTGCAAATTAAATCTTTTTCGGTACAACGATATTTGGGGTGAGGGATAAAACCATATTGAACTCGTTATTCATGAGAATTGAATATAAAGTTATCCACATCCAATTGAGAATGAATACAACCACATTAGTGATGAATTTTTTTCTTTCCTTTTTCAAGTTTGTTATATATAGAGATAAACATGTCAAGCTCCGGACCCAAGGGTTGGTGGAAAATTTGATCCTTAGTCTGAAACACGAGCTAAAAATTAAATAAATAAAATAAAACGGGAATGGGTTGGAAAATAAAATTCTTCTTATTTAATGACACACCCCGACCTAAATCAAGGCATGTTGGCCGTCACGTGAGTGTGACGTAACCATGTGCACAATGCGGAAGCAAGATTAATGATAGGAAACACGAACAAATTAAAATCAGGCCACTAGCAACCTACATAAGATAGTGTGCTAGAGCGAGAATTATAGTGCTTATACAAAATCAGAGCATACTAAGTCAAATGCAGTCAAGCAGGAATAATAAGTTCGAATAATACCAAATGGGTGTCCTACATAAATGAATTCTGTTAGAACGTCCGATGAGATCTTCGTATGCCACCAACGAACACTAGCTACCTAGAACCTGGAGGGGCAAAAAACAAAGTTGAGTGGGTTAGCAAAACAAATCTTTTCAAAATCATTCTTTTCTCAAAAGTTATAACCCCTCTCCGTAAAACCTCTATAGTTTCCCAGAAATAAAGTATATACTCATATATATAAATCTCGAAATCATGCTGGAAATATGTGTGTATGACATGCCAAAGTATCACAACTGAACTCTAATCATAACTCTGTGAATGTGATTGAATGTCAGGTAATGAACTCAGCCATCGGCCGTATGTATAGCTCATAGTCATTCTTAATAATCAATTTAGCCCTCAGCTGTATGTATAGCTCATAATCAATCTCATCATATCATGTATATATCCTGCACACAAATCAATACCACCTCAAGTGGTCTGCACAACATCACTGTATAAAGAATAAATATGCTCTAGTGCTACAATCACATGAAGACTGTGCGAATGATTCGCGGGTCACCTACGAGTCGAACCCACATTTAGTGGTCTATATGATAGGACTGTGCACCTAACTTGGATCCAAGGCGAGCATGCGGTGCAGGAGGTGAACATCACGTGAAAGACCATGCCCCTAACTCTGGGTAGGAGCACTAATATCAAGGTGCAGGTGTATGAGCTTTCAACACATCTCATCATTCACATCACATCATTTCATTCTCATTATAGCTCGTAAATAAACTTACTTGTGCGTCTGCAGCACCATCATAATTATATGCAATCACTAATGCGTAAATATAATAAATAGATACTTTGCATGCCATTTCAAAACGTATAATCATTTAAGTTCATTTTCTGGGAAAAGAGCAGTATATAGGTATATACGAAAAACAACTGCCCACTCACTGGTAAGTTGCCGGTCGTAACCCCCACGCCTACCGTGACTACGCTCGTCCTCGGGATATGTCTCGCCTATATGAGAATTAACTGAATAAACGTTATTTAAGCACATAAACGAAACTTTGGAAATAACTTCTCATACATAACTTAATTTTGTTATTTGAATATACCAACGTGAACTACACGACATCACGAACTCATACAAATTTTTAGAAAACATTTCTAGGGTCTCACGCGCCCCCACGTGCATCATCTTCAACCTCTAGACTTCGGACTGTTTCGCCCGCGACCACTGTGTCGCCGGTTTCTGGAGAAATTTCAAACCGTCCTAACTCACTTATTTTAGCACCATTTTTTACGTTCTTTATATCAAAATGAAGATCTCGACGAGAAGAACAAATCCATACTTGCCTCGACCCCTAACTCGCCGGGGATTCGCCGGAACAAGTCTTGAAAGTTTCGGCCAAATTTTGAATTCTCCTATCTCGGTGTTCTGACATCCAAAAACATCCAACGAAGCACTCCGAGCCTCCTAAGAACCTCCTTAAGCTCCCTATGAGCTTAAAAACTCCTAAAAATCACTCTATAATTAGTGCACGAACAATAACTAAATCGGAGGTTATGGTTCCGACGTGAAAACGATGGCAATCTCACCTGAAATTGGTTAATTAGTGCACGAACAATAACTAAATCGGAGGTTATGGTTCCGACGTGAAAACGATGGCAATCTCACCTGAAATTGGTATGGATGAACTCGTGGTGACGAGATAAACACAATGGTGGTCTCTATGTCCTCGATCAGTGAAGTTTCAAGGGGTTTCCAGGTGTGTCCGTACGTGAAGGAAGAGAGAGAATGAGAGTCCGAGAGAAATGGAGAGTCTGAGAGTTAGAGAGAGAGAGAGACACGGGAGTGAGATGAGAGAGAGAGAGAGAGAGAGAGAGATGATGTTGGTTTGTGTGTGTGGTCTAAAAGCCACCAATCATAAAACATAATTTCCTTAGTTCCCATCAGTCCCAAAACTTTGGGATATCGCATAATTGGACCAAACCTTAGTGCAAAAATACAAACATACACCCCATGCTCAAGGGCAATTCAGTAATTTCACATTAACGATGGGCTGTCACATTTAAAATAACTCAATAATTCTTTACAAGACTAAATAAATAAATACAAATTCTAGCCTTACATCTATTTCGTCTCATGTCGTCTACTCTTTTGATAGTTTAGTTAGTAAACCTGCATAACAATAGAGGGGTGAGCTTCGACAGCTCAGTAGTGACATAACCTTGTCACAGTAAATTGATAGTATTAAAGTAAAGGGTAAATTACATAGAAACCCCTCAGGTTTGAGGTCTATTAGAACCCCATACAACATCTTTAAAACATTTCACTTTAATACCTCATGTACTATTTTATTTCAAAATAATACCTCCGTTACATTTTCCATCCATTGATCCGTTAAATGCTGACGTGGCTATCCCATATATGCCACGTGGCAAATAAAAATATTTTTTTAAACAAATTTTTTTTTCAAAAAAATTGAAACCCACATTCCTATCCCTAATCCCGAAGAAGAAGAAGAGAGGAAAAAGAAAAAAAAACCCATACCCCAGTTCGTCCCCCCGTAACCTATAAGAATAAGAAGGACAGGATCATGGCCCACAGGGTCGCGAGGGTGGACGGGAGGTGGGCCGCCGGGCTAGAAGAAGAAGAAGAGGATGAGGGACGGGATCCTAGCCCAGATGGTCGTGCGGGTGGACGGGACGTGGGTCGCCGGGGGACATGGGATCTGGGCTTCTTCGCGGGAGGGAAGGACATGCGATCTGGGCTTCGCGGGGGGGGGGGGGCAGATATGGGGTATGGGGAAGGCTGAGAAATTAGGGGTGAGTGGGGAAGGGATACGGGTTGAAGTTTCTAACTTTTTTTTTTTTTGGTTAAACATTCAGGTTTAAAAAAATTTAAAAATTTATTTTTATAGACCTTAAACCTGAGGAGTTTCTATGTAATTTACCCTAAATTAAGTGTCATGAAATCATATAGCCAAATATCAAATCGTTATTGATAATAATGCATGAACGCAATTGAACCTCTTCGGCTACCCCCGTTAATTTATATGATAAATCACGCGGACCTGCACGTCCCATACCATGCATTTTACCCCTGCAAAGGTAGTTCGAATGTTCTATTATAGAAACTAACCCTTATATGATATCCCAAGTTCATAAACCCTTTTTGCTAGTCATATTATCTAATTCATTGATCTCCAAGCCAAATCACCCACATCGACAATTTCCGTCAATATCCTATTCTATTGTGCACATCGGGCTTCTTGGAACTAGTTTCACAATGAATAGATTCCACTACACAAAAGATCCTTTCCAACTACCCTCATTTCCATACTTCCAATCTGAATACTGAAATTTCAACCACATCAATATGAATGATGCACAAATGATGTCATTTTACCTTTCACATGTATCACAGTGTATTCTCAACGAATAGCATTCTAACAATAATTCCATAACCAAAAATACTTCACAAAATTTAATCAAATCAATTTCCGTAAAGGTCTGCTGTATTTCCCCTACCTAGATTCCAAAGCTAAAACGAATATCTACGTCATTATCGGAATAGCTAAGCTCCAAGTACTTATTCACGTCAATACCAAAGTAGTTAAGTTCTATGTACTTGAGGAAACTCCCTGATCGCTCCTAACATCATATATTTCTTTTACTTTCTTTTATTTTCCAATCTCTCTCTCTATATATGTGCGTAGGTATGCATACATGTATGTATATCATATAGTAGGATCAGGATCCTCTCCTAAGCAAATGAAGATGATCCTCCTAACCAGGCCCCTTGGGCCATTCAAATTTTATCCAACAGCTACAAACAGGGGACCTCCTCTAAAAGTTATAATAATTATAGCCGTTAGATAAAATTTGAACATTCCGATGGGCTTGGTCAGGAGGATCCTCTCCATCTGCTCAGGAGAGGATTCTGATCCCATATCGTATGCGTACGAACATATCATTATATATATATATAGACACTTATATATATACACACATGAGCTACAGAGCATGCATTGCATGCTAGCTCTCCCTCGAAAACAATGGAGATGATCTCCCATATATAGCAATAAAAGGCGGCTAACAAGTTGTTCTTATTGATTTAAAAGTTTGAACTTGGATTGTCTACCCTCCCACTTCCCATGTCCCACATCAACAAAGTGCATATGTAATATTAATTGTAACTCCTATATATACTCTACTTTAAAAAGAAATTTATAAATATACATGAAATTCTTCAAATATTAGTTTATATTTTTGGTATTTTCCATGTTCTATTCATCTGTTACTACTTTCTTGATATCTATCGCAATACCCTTTCATGCATGGTTCATATCCTATCTACTTAATCTATGTGTTGTTCTAGCTCACAATTCTACTTTGCAATCACTTCTATGTTTGGTAAGGGGAAAAAGGAGAGAGTTTAAATTCAAGCACTAATCAAGTTCCACATAAAAACATTATCAAAATCGGAAATCATTTAGTCCTCTAATTATAATAAATTAACTCAATGTGTGGATAAACAACAAATTAAGTGCTCATGATTCAACATAAAATCCAATTTTACTGATTATTTGCAATTGATTTGGATTCGTGTTGTGTTTTTCCTATTTGTGTTGTTTTCATGACATACTCGATATCTTAATGGGTCTTGTCATGTAACACATGTTAAAATGAAAAGTTAATATGGCATGACCCGAAATCAACTGTTAATATTAAGGGCTAATATCACCCGACCCGTTACCTGTTAAAAAAATATATTTTAAATCAATAAGCTGCTTTCTTCTCACCGAATTCGTTTTTTTAAAGATTTTCTTTTTTGAAAACATGATCTTTTGGCAGATGCAGAAAGATGACCATTTCGAATCATTGATATCACATTCAAATTTTTACAATTAGTGAAAATATTGCTCGGAGTTTATAAAGTCTCTAGAAATTATATAACATCAACTCATATTTCAGGTAACCATAAACATTGGAACGTGATCTGCTAAAAGATCATGTTTTTCAAAAAATAAATTCTAAAAAAACAAAATCTCGGTGAGAAGAATAGAGCATAAACGATATTCGACAGTTAAATATAAATCTAGGTTTTCTGGATTATGGTGTCAAATTTCGGGGTTGACCCCTTCACTAAAGTTGCAAACCTTGTCATTACGAGTGATTGTATATATATTTTTTTTACTTTTTACACACTTCTATATTAATTATTATTAATTTTGTACTCAAACAAAAAACAACATTCATGAAGGTTTGGAGGATTTTAAAAATCTAACCACGATGTAACTATCGTCTAAGCGTAGAGGATGCAATCACAAGCGTTTGTATTTCTTTTTACATTTTTCACACTAGTACATTAATTATTATGAATTTTTTTATTTTGAACTCCTCCTAAAAACACTATTCACGAGGGTTTGTACGGTTTTAAAGATCCAAATGACGATATACCCACAGTCAAAATGTGGAGGATGCGACCACGAGTGTTTGCATATTTTCTTCACATTTTTTCACCTTATAAATTAATTATTATGATTTTTTTTAATGTACTTTGTGTTCCAGCCCTATTATTATAGAAATGTGATTGTGTAAATCCTATCATATCTAAGATATCCTTAGTAGATTCTATCATATCTCTTAGACTAGATGTTATTCTATTAGAGTTGTAAACCAATTGAGGTGAGGAATTTACCTTCCCTACTACTATAAATAAAGGCACAATAGAGTGGAATACCACAAATCTCACAATTACACATCTCTCTTTTCTCTCTCTGTGCCGCCCGCCACCCCGTATCATTTATGCTTGTTTAGTAAATTAGGCCTATATATACATACACATATACATACATATATATATATATATATATATATATATATAATAGTCATATATTTGTCAATATATAGACGTTCATGCATTACGCAATTTTTGCTATGTGAAATTTGTGAGTCAAAGAATCGAAAGAAATTAGAAGCAATTTAGGGTTTGCCGTGCAGCGCTTGGACTGACAACAACAACCCTCTAGGCTTGCTGCACATGCATTGACAACTAGGTCTTTGGCATGGGTAAGATTTTCAACGAGCCTAAAGCCCCCAACCCACTCAAGCAGGTCTGCAGCCTTTGTTGGGCCTGTCTCATGCACATCGGCCCACTTCCAGTAAGCCTGATGTTTTATGGGCCTTATCCTCATACCCATAGCCGAAACCAACAAACTTGTTGCTTGCTGGACCTGTCCCTGTATCTCGGACTGCCTGCAGCAACCTCTACGCTGCTAGGTTTACAATGTCGTGGCCCAAAACTCGAAGCCAGTGCATGCTGGGCTTCATCGTGCACCAACCTAAGCCAGCGTAAGCTGGGCTTGCTGGCCCTGCTTCTTTTGGCCCACCCCCCTGCAGCCTTACGCTGCTAAGCTTCGTCCCAGACCCACAGCCCTATAGCTTTCATGTGGCTCAATGGCGTGTAGCCATGCTGCATGGCCTTGCCATATGCATTACAGTCAGCCTAACCATGTTGGGCAGCATCAAATTTTTAACCCGATGCCATCTTTTTGCATCCCCGCTTCATAACATACTCATATATTTTTAGGAAAACTAACGAAAAGAGATTGAAAACTTTCCTTTTAACGAAAACCCACTTTTAAAGGTATAGTGAATAGTGACAGTTAAAGGTAAAAAAACGGTTTTTCATTAAAAGTAAACAGTACCTGAGGTGTTTTATTAAACCTCCCTATATTTTTTGGGACATTTTGGTCAACACCAATTAAGCTATAATTTTCTTGTTGCTTGGCTCGTAGCCAATATCACCCCAAATGTCATTATTTTGCTTCCACGGTCGACCCTGAATAATTTTGATCTATTGAATTAATTAAAAGTGACCATCAGTTCATTAATATGATAAGACATAAAAAAAATATCGGGGGCTGAAGCCCACTTTTGGCCGTTAACAATTCAATAATTTATATTTCTTCTTTGTACATAACTCTTTTTCGGAGTCCTAAAGCGGTCACACTTAAGTTTTTGAAGCAACACAAATCTACTGCACTTAAGATTGTACCTTGTATTCTGTGTTCTTGCAGATACCTCCTTTTTTTTCAACTAGATGTACATAACTAAATCAAACCTGTAGTTTTGAATTTAGTGCTTTTGAAACCTAAAGTTTTCATTCAAAACTTACACCATGAAACATGAAGCTTTCATGTTTAAATTAAACCTATACATGTCTATAAAACTTGAATATTCTAAACTGTATGTCTATGGCTTTCCATATGACTAACCACGTTTTTTTACCCTCTGTTTGAGGGAAATGTCGAACTTGAACAAGCTCGATTTCACCACTTTGGAAGTATCTAGAAGAAACTACCTGAAGTGGATTCAAGATGTGAAACTCCATCTCACCGCTAAAAGTCTACGAGCCACCATCTAAGAGGCTACGGACGTCTCAGTTAACGAAGCTAACAAAGCTCCCACCATGATCTTCATTTGAAGACACATTCATAATGCACTGCAGACCAAGTACCTCACTGAAGAGGATCCATACGCCCTCTCACTCACCATGGCCGATCGCTTTGATCACTAAAAAGACATTTACTGGCCTGAAGTAAAACACGACTGGCATCATTTATGCTTCCAGGACTTTAAGTATGTGAATGTATACAACTCTGAAGTTTGTAGAATCCAATCACTACTTAAGTTCCGTAACGAGGACTTGACTGAACAGGATCTCTTGGAGAAAACCTATTCGACCTTTAATGTCACCAATATTGTCTCGCAACAACAATATAGGGCATAGAAGTTCACCAAAATTTCAGATTTGATCTTTGTTTTACTTCATGCTAAAAAGCAGAACTAGATTTTGATGAAGAATCATCAAGCTCAACCCACTAGCTCGAACGCTACACCTGAAGCGTATGCAACTAATTCTGGCAATCACAAACGATAGCCAAACTGTCATGGCTATGGAAATGGGAAGAAACCCCAGCCATGGGCTCAAGGTCAACAGAGTAGAGACCTTGCCAAGGGAGGAAATTAAACCCAAAAAGTATATATTTGTAATATTGTGTTATCAATGAAATCAAGGAATTACAACCAATCTCCAAACTAAAGCAGTGTAAAGTTAAAAGTCAGCTTATTTGGTTCCATAACGCCATGCATTCTTCGTCCGTATCTTTTTCGGCCACCAGAAGACGGTGCCATGAAAATTCTTCATGCTGCAACGATTGCAAACTGCATCGAACCCTCCAACGTTCCGGCTTGTTTGAATTAATCTTCCCCTTCTTCCCTCTCCCTAGGGACAGCTCCAAAGTGGCTTATCAAGAGGTCAACAACCAAGGGCACCAAGTCCTTGCAAGGGACACTCTTCTTATAAACATCTCCCAAATGTGAGTCACTCCCTATTCTTCCTCCCAAGAAAACATCAGCCCCTTCACAAGGCTTCCCTTTCTCATCCCTTGCCATGCACCCCATGAAACCAATATCCGCCACTTGCACTTGTGCACAGGTATTTGGACACCCTGTCCAATGCATCCTCACCGGTCGAGTCATTGCCACATGCCTTTCCACCTCCTCGGTCACCTTCAAGGCCCTTGCTTTTGTCTCAATAATTGCTTGCCCACAGAACTGGTTGCCAGTGCAGGCCACCAACCCTCTCATGAGAATTGAAGGTTTGGGGGAATACGTATTTTGCAAGAGAGGCTCTTTGAGCAATGCTTCAATTCTTGAATTCTCTACATTGGGGAGGATTATGTTTTGCTCCACGGTGAGCCGGAGTTCCCCTGTGCCATACTCATCGGCTAAACGAGCTAGCTTATCCATGTCATCTGCTTGAAGCCGGCCTACAGGAATGTGAAGTCCCACATAGCTTAAACCTTCTTGTTTCTGCGGATGGACACCCATATAATCTCTCCTTTCCCATTGCTTCTTAACCAGGTCTTCGGAAGACGCTCTCTCTAGGTCTTCGAAAGGCATTCTTTTCACAACCTCTGACCTAAATCCTTCTATGCCCTGCATTCGTACGATGTTCAATAACTGTCAGGCAAATACTATAACAAAAATTCTTGAGTTCGGCAATATACATTTAGTATACAACAGAAGAAAAACAATTCGATTGCATTCAGATTTGTTCCTAAACATTTTATATAATGTAGATCTTCGAAATTTTTGTGAGGGTTTTCTCTTTATTAATATGGAAACATCGTACACCAAATTCAGTAACTTGGGAGATTACATTTATTACCGCATATTGAAACTAGTTCTATTATAATTTGGACAACAATTACTTACTAGTTCATCAATCAACCACATCATTCTTGTTTTTTGTCGGTTCCCTCTGAAGCCAAGGTCTCTATAAGCCTCTAGTATTGCTTTGCAAACTGGGATCACATCATCCGCGGAGACCCAGGCATCAAGAGGAACTGCCTCTGCACATCGCTTGGGACTGAAGAATCCTCCAACGAGCAAATTGAATCCGAATCTGCCATCCTTTGTTGCAGGCATGTAAGCGAGATCGTTGATGTGGGGATGCTCGAAAAGGTCATGAGTGCCCACCACAGCCACATTCCATTTTCTTGGCCTGCTCAAATGAAAACCAAACTTAAGAAACCAAGTATTTCTACTCATGTAAAAAATAAGCCCCTAATTGTATACAAAGAACGGAACAGTATTTTCAGCATATGCGGGAGCCAAAAACACTTACAAGTTTGTGACATTTGGATTTCCAAGTGAATTCCCAGTGATATATTGAGACAACAAGTTTGTGTAAGGTCTTGTATCGACAATCTCGAGTGGGTCAATGCCTGCAAGAGGATTTCCAACTGGATTTCTCACATTGTCCATGCCACTCTGCAGACTCGTCAATCCAACTTCGGCAAGACCTTTCAAAATTTCCGGCACATCAGGCAGTAGTACTCCGCGGACTTGCCAATTTTGCCTTGTTGTGACATCCGCACAGCCATCCTTGCCATATTTTCTTATCACACTCGCAAGATATCTCGTTTGTGCACTTGTTGTGACACCATTTGGTAGCTTCAATCTCATCATAAATCTACCATCTGGTCAAGAAAATTTGATTAAGAACATATGGAAACCATGAGACGCTTGATGGGTGTAATTACAAGATGTCAAACAATCGTCCAATCTTCTTGTCGGACCTTCAACTTCGCACATTAATTAAACAAATTCATGTTCTAAAGTGCGATCCTTATTAATAATCTGACAACATAACATAGCAACATCGACAATAAAGACCATTACTATTCGAACTAATTTACTGACCTGAGTCATTCAAATCATAAAACAAATATATATCATACTAACTTACAATGTTGCTTTCTCCTGTGGAAAAGCCCAAGCCACTTGAGCCTGACATCGATATCATCCTTCGTATCCTTAGCCTTGTCAAGTTCCTCAAAAGAAATCTTGGCAAGTTCTTCAATCCCACCTTCCATGAAAAGCTTCATGGGCTCCCTCTCAATCTTCACCTTCTCCTGAACATTAATCCCTCCTCTAAACTTATCCTTCAAAACCCAGTACCCATCTCTCTCCTCCATTCTAGGTTCCAGCCTCGCCGCCTCCACCTCCGCAGAAACGGGCGCCGTGGGGGTGGTAGCAGCTGCCAGCCTTGTTGCCCTGCAGCAGGGGGCTGCTGAGGACAGGGGAGGGGATAGGAATGGAACAGAGAGGGATGGTGACATGGCTGATAGTACTGGTAGTATGCTGCCGCAGGTAATGATAGCAAAGAGCTGAAGATTTTGGTGGTGGTGAAGTGGGAATTGAGAGAGAGAAGAGGAGGGTGTTCATTTTTGTAGGTGAGAGGTGCAGGATCAGCGGTGGCTGGTGAGGACCTTAGGAGGAGGGAGAGGATCATTTTTTTGTTGAGAGTGGACTCTTGGGTGGTGCCAAGGGTCATCTGTGTTTCGGGTTCGTATTCACCAATTTGTTTCTGTTTTGTTTTTTCATACCAATTGCCAATTGGATAATTGGGGGGGGCTGTCAAGCATGTGCCACGTTTTGGAGATTTGGAGATGTGTTTATTAAACTTATTTTTCCAAGGCTATTCTTAAGTTTAAGTCGGTTGTCCAAAAAAAAAAAAAAACAAACTTATTTATTGATTTGCCTCTTGAAATAACTTTTTAGTCTCACTTTGTCTTTTAAAATTAAATATATCTTGTCTTGTCTCTTGAAGCTGTCAAAATTAAGTCACTTTTTCGTATTCGTCAATTTGTCTCACGGACGTTTTATGAAAGGCTAGTTGGACATTTCATACTATGCTCGAAAAGATGAGCTATTGTGGTTCATTTTCAAACTTGTCCTTAACCTTTAAAGCTGCCTAATATCTGCCAATGTCTACGTAAGTGGGGTGAAATAGCTCGAATTTTGCATTTTCAGGAGTAAAGTGAGACTAAACAACTACGGCTTCTAAAAACTAAGTACGACATTACTGCAAGATGAATTGTTCTAGTGGTTAGGATCTTCCTTTTTACCCCATTGTGTCTTGGATACTTAGACCTGGTAATTTTTTGCACGACCCTATAACCTACACGAAAATAATGAATTTCGGATCAACACATTAACTAATTGGGTCGTTATCGGGTTACCTATTAAAAACTCGCGGATAACCCGTTTCAACCTGTTAAGAATAAAATTAGTTTGATAATTTTAAACTATTAAAAAAAACCACACTAGTTATTACAATAGCATAGTATTTAACCTTACATGAGTGAAATTAAAAAATTCCTAAGCACATTAAAATACCAAAGTACTTTAAAAATACTAAATCATAAAAAATATGAAATAAAATATATGCAAACACTCGTGATCGAATCCTCTACGCTTTGACAATAGGTACATCATCTTTTGAATTTTTAAAACGCTACAAAGCCTCATGAAAAGTGTTTTAGGAAGGTCAAAATAAATAAAAATTCATAATAATTAATGTTGCGCGAAAAATATGAAATAATACTTATATGACAATGTGATATGTAGATAATAATTTAGTATTATGTTTTTCATTTGATTATTTATTGAAGTAAAATTTATTTTCTTTAACGAGTAACGGGTCGATTCATATCACTTGTTAATATTAACCAGTCGAGTTCGAGTCGGGCCATATTACCCATTCTTTTAACATGTGTTATACTACACAACACTCTAAAATATCGAGTATGTCATGAATACGACATAAGTGGTCAATTTATGAATATCCTCATTTTCTAAGTACAAAATATCACCCTGTACAAAAAAAATTACGACATTACCAAGATTATTATATTTTCTAATTAATTAGATTTGTTTTTCCCTTAGATGAAAGAGAACTCGTAATTTAATAGTTGAATTTGTATTTGGCATATATAGCTTCAAGCAGCAAGACCCCCAAACAAATAGGCTTCGTTTAGCAATTCGGACTGTACTGATTATTTTAGTATGATAGAATAAATAATCACCGGATAATAATAACTAAATTAGTCGAGCATTTGTGTAATATCAAACTAATGACCGTATTATTTAAACTTTGTTGGAATTGAGCCGGATTAAAAAAATAGCGATTGACGAGTGTACAGATGAAATTGATCCTTTTATCCAATTTTACAGATATAGATTATATATTAGAAACCTAATTATATAAATTCAATGTAATTATCTAGAAATATGTTTTCCAAATCCTATCTTCATGATAAGAAGCAAACGAAAAAGCCCCAAATTAGAGCAAAACCTAATCCACGTGCTTTTCAAATCTCATCTTCATGATACGAATCAAATGAAAAAGGCCCAAGTTAGAGCACAACCTAATTTGAAAAAGAAAAAAGAAAAATTGCTCATCACGCCGCATCGATTCGTCACCACCATAATCACCTTCAATTTCCTTCAAAACCCAATTGAAACCTCAAATTTGCAGAGACCAACCTCCAAATTACAGAATCGGTACTTGCTCACTCAACAAGTAGAAAATTGTTTTACAGGTGACTCAATGATGCTCTATCTTTCGGGTTAAATTTCAAATCTGAAACACAGGGGATAGGAGGTGAACTTTTTTTTTTTTTGGAATTCAACCTCCTCACAACCACCACCACCATCATCAAGCCAAAAAACCCAGATAACATCTCTCCAATTCTAGTTCGATTCGCCACCATGGATGTCTGAATAGGGACGCCATGGCTTGGGTTTAATACGCCACCTCTGATTTTCTATTTGTATGTGCTTGATGTTGATCGTAGGTGGGGAGGGAGAAAGGGAGAGAACGAAATTTGGATGAGGATTTGCCGATTTGGCGATGCGCAAGAACAGAAAGATTGGAGAAAGAAAGACTCGACTAATACGAAGGTATTGGTAGGGTGGTTCGGTATGGGATACCGAACCAAAACCTTAGTCCTGATTTCCAAATCAAAATTTTCGGTATTTCCAATTTCAAGACTGATCTCAAACCAAAATTTCGAGAATCCCGAAATATATTTGATATTTTAGGACAATCGGGAATCCCAAAATATTTTTGGGCTTTTGGTAATTCTGTATTCTCAATTCCCATAGCTATTATATTTTCACTGAAATAATCAAGTACATACTTCAAACATTACTTTGCTTCTTGTTTTCCTTCGTTTCTTGATTGTTCTTCCATTACTAGTTTCAACTTCATAGCCCCGATGAGTTACCTAGCATGAAGTAAGTTGAGGAGATAGAAGGAATAATGTATGAATTGATCAAACAATATCGGTAGGCAACATTAAACTCTTAAACAACCACCAGTGCAACCGCATATAAGTTTTATATGATATCTTCTTTTTTAGTACTGATATGCATTTATAAGTTTATAACCTATAAAACAGAGTTGTTTTACCATTTAAGAATACACTAGAAGGCAAACCTAGTATAGAAGTTATATATCTTTTTGTGATTATGTGGAATACACATTACACTTCCGGTGTTTATGTTCTCTACTTTCTTCAACAACTTTGACACTGGTGTTTGTGTTACTTCCAGTAAATGTGACTCCTATCAATGAAATAGAATGACACATAACACATATCATAATCCTTCATATCTTTATGTTGTAGGGATGAAAAATAAAGTAACATGATTTTTTCATTATTGTGCCAACATGATTTTTATATATTATTATCTGTGTAAAAATATATATATATATATATATATATATATATATAATAATTAAAAATGCATATTTCGGTTCGGTATGGGAATACCAAAATATTTGGAAGACAATTCCAATTCCCATACCAAAATTTCGGTATTTTTTCGGGATAGCATACCGAAAATTTTGGGAAAATCGGTTAGAGACATTTTTGGTTTGGGATCGGTATTTTTTCAATTTAGTTTGGGATTTTTGAGAATTTTTTCCACCCCTAGGTATTGGAGTGTATAAATTAGTGCGTGTGAGGAGAATTAAAGTGGTGGGACCGGTTTTGTTTTTCCGGTGCTTAATTATTGTCGAGATTCTGACCGTAAAAATAAACTTACATATGAACACCAAACAGTTGATACCATATTATTAATACTATTTAGTTTTTTATATGGCGTGACAAACGAGGCCTATCATTCTTGGAAGGCCGAAGCCTGAAAGGTCACCTTCCCATACCTCAGCCTCCTCTCTCACGCATTTTATCAAACACTTGCCCCCTTAGTCCCTTACCAATAAAAAACATTAGAGCAACCATTAAACAATTGAGTAAGTTGATGGGTGAAGAAGACGGCAATTTATAGTTTGATATATAATTATAGTTAATTTATTGTGTGGTTTTATCCAGATTCCCCTCCCTCTCACTCCATCCCACCCCAACCCAGTACCTCCTTGGCAGAATATCATTGTATCGAGAAAGAATATGCTTGCCACTTAGCAATATGATATACTGATATTTCTCTTCACTTATAAAGAGACGTCTTAAGCTCGAATCTCGTGAATGGTAATTTCGTCAACTAATTTATTGCCACATCTCTTATTGTAAGTATATCGTTGTATAAAAAAAAAAAATATATATATATATATATATATATATATATCACTTGTTTTGATTAAGTTATAGTGCTATCAAAGTCATACTTAAATGTCGCTCAATTTTTTAGAGCTAGTTTAAAAGTACTTATAAAATGATTAAAAGCGCTTTTGATAACTAATATTAGAACCACTTACAAACAAACCCTTGATAGGATCAATGTATACTTATTGTTATGTACAATATCAGTACTAGAAATCAAAAACGAAAAGGATAGTTTTGTTTGTGCCATAAATACAAATAAGGCTTGATATGGGACGACCCTCTCGGAAGCAGCCAAGGACTCGGACACCACCCTCCTCGAAGTATGTCCACCACGCGGACGACCAGACCTTGGAACCTCTTGCTTCCTTAAATGACGAGGAACTCGTCACCAGACATACTGACGTCACCTCGACAATCATGCAATATGTCGTAAATCTCAACAGAAGGTCACCAATCACGAGTTGCAGTTATTGTCAACGTCAAAAGATCGATCTACCCCTACTCAATGACGTGAACAGTACCGTGAGCTTTTCGTTAAAGTTCCCTAAATAGAATAGAGCCTTCAAACATCAAGTAAATCTTCAATCAACAAAACTGCTCTTCAGCAAAACACCTTAGTTCTTCAACCACAATTCAAAGTCTTCTTTCAAAGCAAAACACTCTATACGATCCTTGAGATCTAAGACTTTTACAACTTTACCACCCACATGGTATTATTTGGTTGACGTGCAATTCCAACCACCATGATCACCTCTTTAAGGCAATATTTCCTACTCAGTCCACTTGGACAACAATGGCCTCAGTGGACTCCTCTAGCATTATATTGCCCTATATGGCATGAGTTTTGTTTGCTACTTTAGTGGCATGAGTTTTGCTAAGGTTTACTGCTTTCTTTACATTTCAGAGTTTATTTACTTTTCAAGTCATGTGGATTGGATTATCAGCCTAAATCTTTTTTGTAGGTTTTGTATTCTCAATTTCGTCATGAAATGATTATAGTCTGCTTCTTTACAGTTATTGTCAACGTCAAAAGATCGATCTACCCCTACTCAATGACGTGAACAGTACCGTGAGCTTTTCTTTAAAGTTCCCTAAATAGAATAGAGCCTTCAAACATCAAGTGAATCTTCAATCAACAAAACTGCTCTTCAGCAAAACACCTTAGCTCTTCAACCACAATTCAAAGTCTTCTTTCGAAGCAAAACACTCTATATGATCCTTGAGATATAAGACTTTTACAACTTTACCACCCACATGGTATTATTTGGTTGACGTGCAATTCCGACCACCATGATCACCTCTTTAAGGCAATATTTCCTACTCAGTCCACTTGGACAACAATGGCCTCAGTGGACTCCTCTAGCATTATATTGCCCTATATGGCATGAGTTTTGTTTGCTACTCTAGTGGCATGAGTTTTGCTAGGGTTTACTGCTTTCTTTACATTTAAGAGTTTATTTACTTTTCAAGTCATGTGGATTGGATTATCAGCCTAAATCTTTTTTGTAGGTTTTGTATTCTCAATTTCGTCATGAAATGATTATAGTCTGCTTCTTATTTCTATTTCGATTTCTACTTTCATTTTCAATTATAACTTACGCAAGCACTTATTTCGCACTAGATTTCAAGTCTTCATTTGGTCAAGGCATAAAAAGAACTTAACTGAACCAGCGTCCCATTTGGTGCACAATCTTTTGAGAAGTCAGATCTAAGCGCAAACACAACACAACTCTACACTCACTACTGTATGTTGGCATCCTCCAATGGCATGCCTATTTTTTCTCTCTCAAGCCATCTCATGGCACCGAGACCAAAAACAACGGGACAAATACGTGTTGAACTCAATCATGCTAGCTTTTGGCACCAACAGCTCTAAAAAAATTTACTATATACGGTTTAAGTTGAAAGTTTTTAATTTTGAGTCCTAGGAACACCGTGTGAACATTTTCTACTAAAATGGTAAACAAATAAAGCACAATTGCAATTACGCATCGTCATACTTGGTGGCCAATTTATTTTTGTGACATTAACAGTCTTTATATCACCTCGATTAAAAAGAACAAGTTATAATTTTTAATCGAATTAACATCATAGATGATATTAGAGTAACATTTGTGTGAGGGGCATTTATAAATGAGAATTATATGACTTTATAAGTTTTATTCGAACATCAACTTGATATTAGAGTAACATTTGTGTGAGGGGCATTTATAAATGAGAATGATGTGAGTGTCTACGTATATATGTTCAGAACGAAGATAAGCAGTTGTGAGTTATTTCAAGGTATAAATGAGTGAGGTATTATTTTATTATAGCTACTAATGCTTCAAAAACGGTGTAGTTATTAAGATATTGGGCGAAACTAATACCATATAATTAATTATTTTAAAATACAAAAAGAAACTCTACAGTGTTTGATTCATTTGTAGCACTACCTAACTTGTGGTTAGATGTGGTTCAGTTTCTTAATATGATCACAATAAATATACTTAAATTTGCTTATTTGTGAATTCTTAATTTGATAGTTGTAAATAACCTCAGATTGTGGAACAAAGTATTATCGCGGACCTACACCGAGGCATCGACGATGATTCTCAAATAATGCAGAACAGAATGTGATACAATGAGATAAAATCCAATAAAAACAAAGACTCAAGTAAAGGGTTATTTACGGTCAAAGCGGACCTTTAAATGAAAATGGTTGACCTGGCCAAACATTTGTTTTGTCTATCTTCAAGCACAGCTGTCCACGTGGCAACCAAAACCAGGCAATCCCCAACCTCCCCCCATTGGCGCCCATTCGTCAATTTTAGCAGGAAGAAAAAAACTTGGCAAACATTTTGCAAAATTTTGTGTCCTGTGTTATTTTCTGGGTGAAAAGTTTTGCCCGGACAACATGTCCCTCTGCCTCCTCTTCCTCCTATGGCTAGTCTCCATCCCTCTCCTCGCCGACTCTCAACCTAACCCTAGAGGTACCACACATCCTCCTTTTTTAATGAAACCCTATATTTTCCTCATTAATTTTGGCTTTAGGGTTCTTGCTTGTTCAGTATTTTATCCAAAACAAAACCAACCCTACCATTTTTGTAATCTTGTTGATTGGACAGAATTAGGGTTTTGCTAGGATTAATTGTCTCCATAAACAAGCATAATCCAATTTTTTGTAGGGTTAGAGTTGTTTTGAATCGCAAATATTTTTAATCATCTCTCTTCACTCGCATTTTTGGGCGTAAACAAAACTCAAAATTTTCTGAGGTTTTATTTCACTTCCACTTCTGGTAACACAATTTGATATGTTTATTTTTTAGTTCGTCAGTGGTATATATGTTGGTTTCGTTTATTGGAAAATGTGAGTGAAATAAAACCACCGCAGATTTTAAACACGACTAACTCAACAGATTTTTGTATATGTGGAAAAAAGAGTAGTTGACACTTTTTATCCCACACATTTTATAAAACAAGTAAACTCTTACTATACACTTGAAGTGCCCAAATTATGAGCTATACATGCAAATTAATGTCTTTAAATGCAGGTTATCTCCTAAACTGTGGAGCTGGGCTGACATCTGAGAGCGTAACAGTAGGGAACCTAAAGTACACGACGGACGAAGGCTTTATATTGGTAGGAAACACCAGCACCATCAAACAGGAAGACCTTGTCCCCATACTTGCCACATTGCGCTTTTTCCCCAACAAGTCCGCGCGTAAGTACTGCTACTCTATCCCTGTTATCAAAGGTGGGAAGTACCTCGTGCGCACCACGTACTATTATGGCAATTTTGATGGCGGGAAGGAGCCTCCGGTATTTGATCAGATTGTAGAGGGGACTAAATGGAGTGTGGTGAACACCACCGAGGACTATGCCAATGGGTTGAGCTCGTATTATGAAATTGTGGTGCATGCCAAGTCGAAGACATTTAGCGTGTGCCTTGCGAGGAATAACATGACAGGGTCGGATTCTAGCCCCTTTATCTCGGCTCTTGAGCTAGAGTACTTGGATGACTCAGTGTACAATACCACAGATTTTAACAAGTATGCACTAAGCACGGTGGTTAGGAGTAGCTTTGGAACGTCTGAAGGTGACATAATTGGGTAGGAACTAAACTCCCTATTTAATTAGTAGTCTCCTTGCTGCATTTTTATGATTTAAGAGCTATGCAATTTGACTATACGTTGTAAACTAGATCTCTTATGGAAGTGTGACTAGGTGTAGGTACGTACTATTGAGAGAGTTTGGGACTCTCGTTTCACCTTTAATAGAGATAATGCGGCAAAAATAAGTTATCCGAAAATTGTTCATTGGAATTATATGGTACTTGTGATACTGCTTGTGTCACATTTGCTGATAAAATTGTCTGAAGTTCCAACATTTTCATCAATCGGGGTTGTAGATTGCATGTCTAATAATTGCATATAGGCAAGTCATACCTATGTTCATTTATTCATAAGTGACTCACATAACCTACTAAGTTTACACGTTGAATTTTGAAATAAGTGGTCGGATAAATATATACATATATATATATGAAGAACTAACCAGAAACTTATATACATGCTGAAGAATTTGAACTATCTGATGTTGAATATGTAAAATATGAACTTAGCTTTCCAGATGACAAGTTCAACCGGTTATGGCAACCACAAATGGACCAGAACCCTATTGTGAAATGCAAGGCCAATGTAACTCCCTCCGATTTCTGGAACGTCCCACCAGCAAAAGCTTTCCACAATTCTATCACAACAAGCCGAGGGAAGCAATTGCATGTCAAATGGCCATCCTGGCCACTCCCCAGTGCAGCTTACTACATTGCATTATACTTCCAGGACAACCGAAACCCAAGTCCACTTAGTTGGAGAGTCTTCAATGTTTCTATCAACGGCAAGAACTTCTATTCCAATGTCAATGTTACCACCAGGGGTTTGACAGTTTACGCGCCAAAATGGCCTTTATCTGGGCAGACTGAGATTGTCATGACTCCAGGTCAGGGGGTACCTGTCGGGCCAGTCATCAGTGCGGGTGAGATCTTGCAGGTCTTGCCTCTTGGAGGAATGACTCTCCCTAGAGATGGTATCTCATTCAAGCCTAAGATTATTTTTAGGGAAGTCATTTACGCCTCCCTTTCTCTTCTTGCACTCCTCCCTCCTTTTATAGTCTTAGGGTTGACTAAATTTTATAGTCTTAGGGTTGAATAAATAAATAAAGAATCAAAGGGCAGAGTGCAGGAGGTGAAACGAGAGTGCGAAAATCGCTAACCTATTTTTATCAAACACTCCATCTTCTCTTGTTGATTTTGACCCTTAATTTTGGTGTTCCTAGTTATGGCAATGAATGAGTTGAGAAGAAACTTTGACAACCCACCTCCCGATTGGAGTGGCGATCCTTGTCTGCCTGAAGGGAATTCGTGGACTGGTGTTACATGTGATGGCGGGAAGTATTTTCGAGTAATAACCTTGTGAGTTTCACAAGGATTTATGGCACGACTGAGTATAGATATAATAATATAATTATTAGATGTTTCCTAGATAATGATTAATGCTAGGGGATTTAAATTTGATTCGCGGTCGAATGTTTTCCTATTATGTGAAGGAATCTAACCGGCGCTGGAATATCCGGGTCACTGGCACCAAACATAGCAAATTTAACTGCACTCCACCATATGTAAGTAACCATGCACTTGTTAGTCGCAATACCAGTGTTCACTGGCTTGCCTTGTCATGATCGCTTCCTAACTTGCATGTTTGATGGAATGATTTCCTTACAGTTGGCTTGCGGGGAACAAACTTTTAGGCAACATCCCAGAAATGGGCTCATTGAAGGAATTGCAGAGTTTGTATGTTATATTTAAAGTTCTATCTCATTCTTCATTCTTTTAGATAGCCAAAACCTTTAACTCTAGTTTTTTGTTGTTGTTATGATGAAGGCATTTGGAGAAAAACCAGCTTGAAGGATCAATTCCTGAATCATTAGGCCGACTTCCAAAACTGCGCGAGATGTGAGTATATATAGTCTTCCATCATCAAATAGTTATCCAGTAATAAATCATTCAATTTTCGGGACATTCTACGGCATCAACTAACTACTTTGGTGACCTGCTTTGGTTTTACAGTTTCCTTCAGGATAACAAGCTTGAGGGTGATGTCCCCGAGACGCTGCAGGATACAAAGATAAACATTCAGTAAGAAACAACAACCTTAATCTCTTTTCCCCCAAAATCGGTTAATTTCTATGCATTCTATCATCTTCAGAACATATATTTTCTATTCTGCTAAAAGAAAAGGCTACGGTTCTTTTGCAACTTATGGTGGTTAATATTTCAGGTTGAAGAATGAGGTTGACAGTGAACCAGAATCTCCAGTTAACATGTGACTGGGAAGTTTCAGTTGCTGGAATCAGACTACAAGAGTCGAATGACAGGAGCGGATCACCATAACGTGGAGAGACGGCAGAGTGAGATGTATGAGCCCCGCTTCAATACTAATGTGGTTGGAGGAAGGTCTTCATGTTTATATATGCATCTAATTTCTCAAAATGTCAGACCATAATTGTAAAACAAACAAACCAAGTGCCGCATATGCGATACGAGTAACATATTCACCACTAACATGTTGCACATAATTTACTTAATTACTAATGAGAATGTTATGAAAGGCAAAGTGCATAACTATTGAATCATTGATATCCCGATAGCTAGTCTTATTTTGTTCTGTTGAATTACATTGTTTACAAAAATCATGTGCACGAAGAGGCATATCGATGGAAATAGTAGAACAACTACATTACTATGCATGCTAACATGTTTGAAAATCATTGGATTCCAAAAGCTTAAGTTCATGAGTGCATCGCGTTGTTAATCATGTCAAACGTAAAGACAAAATCCTTTCACACTTTATCTCGTTGATCTAAACAAACAAAGAACTCAAACTTAAGAAAGGTGCAATTTGACTATCATCACAGTAAAACTTGAACAAACGATGCATTAAACATGTAATCTAATAACTCGTTAAGTGATTGGATTGGCATATATAAAGTTTGCAAATAGTTAAAATAAAGCTGTCTAAAGCAACTTACAACCTGCTTACATATTCTACCACATTAAAATCCAGATTCCTTTTTTTCCCTTGTCATTTGCTATTTTGAAGTTTGGACACAAGTGTTACTCTTATATAAACCTGCATAATATGAACGCGGAGGCATAGCCAGTCGCTTCATCCTAAATATATATCTTCTTTTACTATTGAAGAATATAATTCTATACTTATTATCTCCATGTGGTAGGTCTAAAAAGTAAGCATATCGTCATATACTTTATTATGTACAATTTATTATTGTTTATTAATATTTGTACTAGTACTATATATCTAGTCTAACAATATTTTTTCACTTGTAAGTGAGGTCTCATATTCGACTTACATGATTGGTATAATGACGTATTATTATATAATTGTGTTCAATTCGATACCTATTTAGTGGTTGGCCCATTGTTCAGCTTAACCAAATCCCCTCCTCTCATCCTCTTAATTTATTTAAGTGTATAAACAAAATGAATTAGATGTATCTAAAACTAACAATGAACATGATAAAATACAAAGTTGATTAGAAATTAAATAATTTAGTAAATAGCAATTAGAAAATATAATATTCAATTTTTTTTTATCAAAATAAGTTTGGAATATTTCAAAAAATTTAGTTGGAATATTCGTAATTTTTCTTAATCTCTATATGCATTCAAATTTCTACTTAATCTTTTCAAAAAAAAAATTTCAATTTCAGAACGAAAATTTTAATGGCAAATATTGAAATTCCAATCCAACGAGCTCTTTTTTTTTTCTTTCTTTCTTTTCTTGGGCTATATTGTTTAGGTTAACCACATTTTGCACTCTCCATATTTGTTGTGATTTTTATAATAGGCCATGGGGTTTCAATTTTCTTACATTGGCCCCTTAGATTTTGGGTCGACCACAAGAATCTTGTCATACATGCATTGTTGATTTGTTGTAGGTCTATTAAGAAGCGTTGTCTTAGGTTTAGGGTTGGGACCATGGTTGATGGCTCCAACACTACTAGTTACCACCAATCAGTTGTAGATTGGGCAAGTCTTCCTGCAGCCCTTGTTTTTGTGATATTTTCTTCATTCATATGAATTGAGAGTTCATCACTTGTTACCATAATTGTCGAGTTTTTTGATACATATGGATGAAAAAATGGTCTCCAAAGAGAATGAAATGTTCTAATTATCCTTATTGTATGATGAAATATGATAGATTCATTGCTCTACATCTTCGTAATTGCACATAGAATGGTTTAACAGAATACTAACAACATTTTCATCAACTGTTCAACTTCTATTGCAATGCACTACTTGTAGTAATTACCAAATAACTACCTCTAACCAACTCATATCCATTGTACACTTGTCACAAACAGATGATGTCATCTGGCATCCTAACAATATCCCCCATTGAAACTCAAGTTGTATCCTCTTAACAAAACAAACAACAGTAAACAACAACAGAAATTGCAGTGCAAAACTATTGACAAGTAATACAACTAAAAGAAAATTTCTGCAACACAGAACAACATTACAATTACAAATGCACCACTTCTGGAAACTTGAGCTTTAGATCCTAGTACAATTTCCAAGTGGCATCCTCCTTCGAATGATTCTACCATTGGACTAGCACCTCAATAACTACATATTGTTCTTCTTAATCATTCTACAGTCTAAAATTGCCATTGGGGGATCCTGCAGAATTCCATAATCTGTGATAATTGGTAATGGCACAGTAGCTTGAATAATAGCTCCCAAATGTTTCTTGAGGCAAGATATATGAAAGATAGGATGCAGTTTAAAATGCCCAAGCAGTTGTCATTTGTAAGCTACAGATCCTACCTTAGATAGAATTTGGAATGGGCCATAAAATCTTAGTTGAAGTTTGTGGAATGGATGTGAAGCTAATGACATGTGCTAGTATAGAACTAATCTCAAGTAAACCCGGTCACCAAAATTCAATACTCTTTCAGACATGTGCTTATCAGATTGTACCTTCATCTTGCACTGAGCATTTTCTAAATTGCTCTTAAGTATTTCCATAACTCTATCTTTGTATTTTAAAGATTGATCCACTGAATCTACTTTAGTAGTGCCATTTTTATATGCATGAACTGTTGGTGGATCTTGACCATACACAATCTCAAAAGATGTCATCTTTGTTGCAGAATGAAAACTGGTATTATAAGACCATTCAGCCCATGATAGCCAAAGAGCCAATTTCTTGGCTTGCAAGCTACAAAAATATCTCAATTATGTCTCAAGACATCTGTTTAATACCTCTACTTGACCATCTGATTGTGGGTGATAACCAAAACTATAACAAAGAGAAGAACCCCGCCAGTGAAAGAATTCCTTCCAAAATTTGCTTAAGAAAACTAGATCCTTATCACTCATTATTGACTTAGGCATTCCATGTAATTTGAAGATATTGTCTACAAAAAGTTGAGCAACCATAGATTCAGAATAAGGATGACTCAAAGCAATGAAGTGGGCATATTTAGATAGTCTATCAATCACCACCCAAGTTAGTCTTACCCTTGCAGGGAGGAAGACTTTTAATGAAATCCAAGGATATATCAGTCCAAATTTTGGTTGGTATAGGAAGAGGATGCAGCAATTCTGGAGGAGCTAGTGTCTCATACTTGTTTTGTTGACAAATAGGACAACAAGCAGCCAAATGTTTAACAAATTTCTTCATCTCTTCCCAATATAAGCACCTAGAAATTCTTTTATATGTCTTCAAGAAACCTTCATGGCCTGCTGTAGAAGTAGCATGATGTTATGTGAAGATCTTCTCTCCAAGTACTAGTAGGACTTAGTACAATTCTATTTTTATACCTAAGAGTCCATTATCAACTTGGAACTTCAAATTGGAAACAGTGAGATTATTGTCATCAACAGCCAAAATTTTCTGGATTTTTGAAATTACCCAAGAATCATTCTCTAATCCCTTATGAGATCATCCATCAACTGTGAGTAAAGATATGAAATAGCATGAAGTTCCAACTCTTGTATAGATTGTAGAGGAGTTATAGTAGTTAATGGAGACCTAGATAAAGCATCAACTGCTTATTATTGCACACTTGCTTGAACTGGATCTCATAGTCAAATCCTAGAAGTTTAGTCACCCATTTCTGTTGAAAGGGAGTGTGTGCTCTTCCCTGAAGAAAATACTTCAAATTGTGATGATCAGTTTGAATAATGAAGTAGTGTCCAACTAAGTATGAGTTGCCACTTATGAATGGCATGAAGAATTGCCAACATTTCCCTCTCATAGGTTGACACCACCTGATTTTTTAAACAAAAATTCTTGCTAGTGAAAGCAATTGGCCTACCCTCTTGCTGGAGTACTGCACCAATATCATAACCAGATGCATCAATCTCAATTACAAATGGTTTACTAAAATCTAGTAATGCAAGCACTTGTGGAGATAACATTGCCTCTTTCAAAGTGAGAAAAGCTTCACTAGCTGCTGAAGACAACTTAAACCATCTTTTTTAGTCAAAGCAATCAATGGACTAATTATCTTACCTTAATACTTTCGCAAAATTTGGTATAAGCCCTTTTGCAATTGATTCCAACTTGGTAGGATTTGCAGAAACTCTTTTTTTAGATACAATGTGACCTAAATACTCCACTTGAGATTTGCCAAATGCACACATAGATTGCTTGACAAACAAACTATGCACATTTAAAATATCAAATACCACTCTGAGATGATCTAAATGCAACTGCCATGTAGAGCTAGAAACCAAGATGTAATCAAAGAAAACTAAAATAAGTTTTCTTAAATGTGGTCTGAAAATCTCATTCGTAAGGCATTGAAAGGTTGCTAGAGCATTTGTTAAACCAAATGGCATCACCATGAATTCATAGTGTCCATCATGTGTTCTAAATATAGTTTTCTCAACATCATCTGGATGCATTCAAATTTGATGGTATCCTGCCCTTTAAGTCTAATTTTTAGAAGTGTTGTGCACCATAAAGCTCATCTAATAACTCATCAATCAAAATAAGTTGCTTTCTTTCACAAGTATGCATGTTTACAAATTTTCTTTACAATGAAAACATAGGCCATTTTTTCTACAATGATCTACTTCTTCAGGAGTTAATCGCCTAATATTAGGAGGTTTAGGACGATTTTTACTTTCAAGTTTTGCATAGGCGATCAAAATTTTGATTACAAAAAAGGAGGTTTAGATTTCACCTTGAGATCTATGAGTTTTGCATGAATTTGATGAGCAAAAGCTGTAGCTTCAAGAACATTTATGGGTTTCACCATCATGTCGTAATTCTAGCTTTAATCCTCCAATGAAACACAATTTTAGTAATGCAGGACTGATATCCTTTGTTCGATTAACTAATCTTCTTAAATCGACCACATAATCCTTGAGAGTTCCTAGCTGCTTCAACTTTACCAGATTCTCAGCTGAATCTTCAAATTCAGGACCAAATTCTTCACACAAAACTGTTGTAAAATCTTCCAAATCCGTATACTTACTTAAGCAATGAGCCTATTGAAACCATTGTAGAGCTTCTTCCTCCATGTGAAATGAGGCTATTTTCACTTTCTTTGATACCAATGATAGATTCCTTGCTCTACGTTTTCGTAATTGCGTAGAGAATGGTTTAACAGAATACTTGTCACAAACAGATGCAATACACTATTTGTAGTAACTACCAACTAATTACATCTAACCAACTTCAATCCATTGTATACTTGTCACAAATAGATGATGCTAGCTGGCATCCTAACAAAATAATGTTATGGAGAAGTAAGAAAGTCCTCATTCCCGAGTAAGAAGGCAATATTGTCCTTTCATAAATCACATTCACAACGGTAGATGACTTTCGCACAACTTTCCATTCTATTAGTTTCGATAAACAAAAATTTATTGCGGAATATGAATGTCTCATTCTTTTCAAGATAATACTGGACTCCTTGTAAACGTTATAATATGAATTATTCATTCCATTTATCATTATCTAAAGATCATCTTTAAACAATTTCTTTCAATTTGAAAATTGTTTAATTGTCTATGTGAATCAAACAATTGACAATTAATCATGACGATATTAGATGATCTTTAGATGGAGTGATGCATATGCATTCTTTACTCGTACTGCATTACAGGCTGTGGCTACAATACGCCCTAATATTGAATGCTCTAAATTACAATAAACGATAATTTGTTTGGCATACGTTGATGACTAAAAGGTATATAAATTAAATGAATTTTTCTAGATATGTTTAGATGAAATGCACATGCATTCTTTACCCGTACTGCATCATAGGATGTCACATATTGAATGCCCCAAATTCATAGCCGTATAATCTAAATTTTAAACTTTTCGTAACAGCAAGATTTAAATATTCAAATATGACGGTTGATTTTCTAAATATTCAATGCTCTATTTTATTGTGATAAACGTGCTCATTTCTTTGACTCAGATATTAGGGGTGGGTTCAAAAAATCGAAAACCCAAAAAAACCGAAAGTCAAACCAAACTGAATTAAAAAAACCAAATCGAACCGAATCTAGTTGGTTCGATTCGATTTCTAGGGTTCGGAAACCGAACTGAATCAAAGTTTTATTAAAACGACGTTGTTTTATATTTATTACTAGAAACGGCATGTCATTCAGTCTGAATGTTTGTATCCATATTGGTTGACGACATTATAGTCTGAAACCCTAAACATCCCAGAAAGTCTCTCCCATTTTCCCAATTCGTGCAGCGGCACAACCTTTGAGCCTTCTATCTCTTTCAGTCTTCAATCACACTCTCAAACTCTCTGTCTCTTATTCCTAGAAGAGACCCAAGACCCGCAACCTTTCTCAGTTCTCACTCTCAATCTCTCACACCTCACTGTCAATCTATCATCCAACTCAATTGCAATTGTTATTTATTACTGCAAAATTCAGTTCAGCTGCGATTGACCATCGCACTCAGCTACACCACTACCCTTGATCGACTGCGGCAATGGTTTCAGCACCTGGAGTCACTGAAGCTGAAAGGTAAATCAAGGGCGGAGATGTTCAATCTGATTCCGCAAGACTGGGGAGGGTATGTGACGCCGTGGGTGAGGGAGATCGCCGACTCCTTCCACTGCTTGACGTATCTGCACTTTCGACAGATGATTATTAGAGATTCAGACTTGGAGCTGCTGGATGAAACGCGTAGGCGCGTGCTCCAGGTGCTTAAGCTCGACAAGTGCTCAGGGTTTTCCACTGATGGGCTTTTCCACATCGGCCACTCCTTCAGGTAATAAAGTTCACAACTTTATGAAAAATTGTTTTACTTACGGTGAATTTTGTTATGGGTTCAATCAGAAACGTTTGATGCATTCATTGTTTTGGTAAAAATTGAAGCACAAAGTTCTATTGTTTCACTGCATAGTTTCATTACTCTTTTAAGTTTTCTTTCGAGTATCAGTTAAATAATTCTATGTTTAGTGGAGGGGCTTTTATAGCCTTGACTGCAACAGTATGAATTACATTGCTGATTAAAAAAATATAGTTACGGGGATTTTTTTTTTTTTTTTTTTTTTTTTTTTTTTTTTTGCTATTGAAGAAGAAGAAAAAGAAGAAGAAGAAGAAGAAGGAAAAAATAAAAAATAAAAAATAAAAAAATAAAAAATAAAAAAATAAAAAAATAAAAAAATAAAAAAATACCAAACCGGGTCGAAACCGAATAGAAAAAATCGAACCAAAAAAATGAAAAAAAATTGACCGAACCAAAATTTTGGTTCGATTTCAGTTTTGGCAAAAAAGTGAACCGTTTCGAACTGAACCCAACCCTAACAGATATGGCACTGGCTATACAAACCAACAGACACCTTAACTTAATATGCCTTCTTGTTACCACGCGCCCACCACCCATAACCTCCCTTCACTTCTCTCATTCATTCTCTTTCTCTCTCTTTCTCACTTTCCCCTGAGGCCCCACATTCCCCCGCCTAATCCAATTCCCCTCTGCCACCGCTAACGTGGCTTCCATTGGCGTCCAAATTGGCCAAGACTCTAACCTCGAGGGTGACAGCAGTGGCAGTTATGGTGTTAAGGTGAATGCCAAGTAGAGGAAATGGTCGCGTGATAGAGAGAGCTACTTGTTCGAGAACAATGACGCCCTCTCGTTCCCCATGACTTATCCCAATATGTCTCCGGTCTCAGCGGAGGAGATTGACCGGAGGCTCCGATGCGATCCTGTACTTGAGGTCAGAATCTAACTTCTTGTAATCTGCAAAGTTGCTTATGGGTAATTCAATCAAAATATCTATTAAAAAGATAAGGAAATTGTTGTAGGATTGCAAGGAAGTTGTGTACGAATGGACATGAAAGTGCAATAGTTGCCAAGGCTCGGGATTTGTAAAAGATAGAATTCTAGGTTTTATTGAATAATATTCTGATTGATTTATTTTTCTCACATAGAGAAATATATAAGCTTATACAATCTCCTACAAATTAGGAAACAATTATCCAAAATCTACAAGGATACCAATTACATAATTCTATACCCAAAATAACTCTACATTCCTTATTCCCCAAGATTGACTTACGCAACACTCCCCCTTAAGTTGGTGTGTAGATATTACCTAAGCCCAACTTATCAAGTGAGTCATGAGGCACTCTTGTTGCCACTGCATGAGTTAACATGTCCGCTAACTAGTCTTCAGATCTTACGTAGGGAACATCAATTAATTTAACATCCAACTTCTCTTTAATAAAATGTCTATCCACCTCAACATGTTTCGTGCAATCATACTGAATTGGATTGTTAGCAATTTCTCTTGCAGCCTTATTATCACAATATAATAGCATAGCTCCACGTGGTTTGAATCTAATCTCTATAAGAAGAATTCTCAACCATAATAATTCACAAATCCCATGTGTCATGCCACTGTATTATGCCTCTGTTGTGGACCTAGGAACCACATTCTGTTTCTTGCTCTTCCAAGTCACAAGATTTCCTCCAACGAATGTAAAGTACCCTGATGTAGAGCACATATTAGTGATGTTCCCAGCCCAATCAGCATCGGTATATCCTTTTACCTACAAATGCCCATGTTTCCTAAAAATCAGTCATTTTTCCAAGAGCACCTTTCAAATAACCCAATATTCTCATTATTGCAGCCATGTGATCCTCACTGGGAGAATGCATAAGCTGACTTACTACACTAACTGCATATGCAATATCTGGCCTCGTGAGAGACAAGTAAATAAACATCCCTGCTAACCTATAGTATCTTTCCCTGTTCGCTAGAACTGGGTCCGGGTAAATCGCTAAATGATGATTTTGAACTATAGGTGTTTTTGCTGGTTTACATGCCGACATCTATGTCTCAGACAATAGATCCAAAACATACTTCCGCTAAGATAAGTAAATACCATCACGGGAACAAGCAACTTCAATTCCCAAGAAGTACTTTAAACCTCCTAAATCATCTCAAACTCTGAAGAGAGATACACTTGTAGTCTCTCCATTTCTTCTGTATCATCTCATTTAACTACCATATCATCCACATATATTATCAACAAGGTAACCTTACCTCCCATACGTTTGATAAACAAGATGTGATTCGCATTTGCTTGTCATAACCATATCTCTTCATTACATCAGTGAATCTCCCAAACTAGGCTCTCGGTGATTGATTGAGTCCATAAAGAGCCTTCTGCAGCCTACATACTTTGCCTGTTCCATTATGTATTTCATACCCAGGTGGAAACTCCATGTATACTTCTTTTTCCAAGTGTCCATGTAGAAACGCATTTTTTACATCAAATTGTTTCAACAGCCAATCAAAGTTAGCAGCTAAAGACAAAAGAACTCTTATTGTGTTCATCTTTGGAACGGGGGCAAATGTTTCCTAATAATCTAATCTGAAAGTCTATGTATACCCCTTAGCAACCAACCTTGCCTTGTATCTGTCAATGGTTCCATCTGCTTTGTGTTTGATACCCCACTGGTCTCTTTCCTTGTGGTAATGACTCCACGCTCCAAGTTCCATTTTTCTGTAAGGCCTCAATTTCGACCTCCATTACTTCTGTCCATCTAGGATCTTGCAGAGCTTCTTCCACTTTTGTTGGAATTTTAATTCCATCCATTGTATTCATTAAGGCTTGGTACTTGGATGACAATCGATGTGTAAAGACATACTTTGCAATAGCTTATTGAACTCTTCCATTCGAAGATTACCTATTAGGAGGTTTCCCACGATTTTGTCTAGGGGAAATTTGTAAGTACTTTCAATATTAGTCAAAGTATAAGCTTCATCAGATTAAGATGAACTTACCTCATGGATATCCCTGAGCACATGGATGGGTACCATTACAAAAGGGTTATTTTTTAAATTGTTTGGGCTGTCAGAACTTTGAGATCGTGACTCACGACTAGACTGCTCACTGAGCTGTGATGTCTCCTCTTGTGCGCTGTGCTGAGAGACGTCATCAGGCCCACCTGCCAGCTCTCTGCTTTCTTAGTTTAGCACACCCAGATTGGGCTCAATTATACCGATGGGCTCTTGATCACGCAAACCCATATTGAGCTTTCCCATTTTGCTGAACTCATCCATTCTGCCGAGATTGGGCTCAAGAACACCAGGCTCACCCATGTTGCCTAGATTGGGCTCAAGCGTACCTAATGCTCCTGGATAACTAGAACACATGGCTAGGTGCCCACTTGGAAGGTCAATCCAACCATAATCTTCACGTGTCATCCCCCCTGAAGATTATAGCATGTGTTTTCAGTGAGAAAAAAACATCTCGTGCTCGGAAAAAGTGACATCCATGGTGACGTACTTATGCTTGGTTTGTAGGTGATAACATTGATACCCTTTTTGCTGACCATTAAACCCTAGAAAAATACATCGAACTGCACATGGATCCAACTTACTGTGCTGATTTTTGTGAAAGTGCACATAAGCCACATAACCAAAGATATGTGGAGACAAATGAAGGGAAGATGGCAACGTCACATGATCAGCAAAAACTTCCATAGGAGTGCGAAAATTATGCACACCGGAAAGCATTCGGTTAATTAGATAATCAGAGTATCTGACGGCAACCGCCCAATATGAGTAAGGTGTGTGGGCCCCAATGAGTAGTGCTCGAGTTGTTTCCAAAATATGTCTATTTTTGCGTTCCACGACACCATTTTGTTGTGGGGTTTGTGGGCAAGTAGTCTCATGAAGAATGCCATGCTCCTGGAAAAATTGAGAAAGTTCAGTATTGAGATATTCTCCACCATTATTTGACCTGAAAACTTTAAGGGAAAGAGAATATTGATTTTTAACCATGCAGTAAAACTGTTGAAAAATTTGCCTCACGTCACTTTTATATTTCATAGTATAAAGCCGTGTCATTTTGGTGCAATCATCCACAAAGATAACAAACCAATGAACCCCATGAGTAGCTACCGGAGAAGGCCCTCACACATCAGAATGGACTAACTCAAAAGGAATTGTTCTGTTATTGAAACTCAAATGATAAGAAGTACGATGACTTTTTACAAAAATGTTATCATTAAACTAGAAATCAGAGTCTAAAACGCCATGAAATAAAGACAGAAGCAATTTTTTTAAATAACCAAAAAACATATGCCCTAATCGATGATGCCATAACCAAATTCTCTTGTTCTTATTCGGGTGACTACTGCGCACTTGATTTACTCTGCTCGCCGACACATCATCCACGTAATACAACCCTCTCCTCTTAGTACCACGCCCAATTATCGCCCGAGTCTAGATATCTTGAAGTAGGCAAAAAGTCGGAAACATTAACATAATACAATCAAATTGCTCAGTAACTTGACCAACAGAAAGTAGATAATTTGATAATGATGGAATAAGCAGTGCGTTATGAATAGACAAATATAGAGTAAGGGAAATAGAACTCGCTCCCATTACAGGAGCAACATCACCGTTGGCCGTAATGACATCCTCTTTAGACGGTGAAGTCGTGTGATAAAATAGTGATGCATCGTAAGTCATATGGTCTATATCCCCAAAGTCAATTATCCAACCAATGTCTCTTTTGATGGATGTGATTAAAACAGTACTGATTTTACATGAACCTCCCGACTTGTCATCCATTGAAATTTGCTTGATTAAGGACAAAAGTGGGCCGATCTCTTCATCTATGGATGTTGCCTCTGATGCTAGTTTTGGATATTAGGCTGCCAATGTTTTGTTGGGCCTGGAATGTCCTACTGTAACAGCCGCAACCCCCTTTCCCCCTTCTTCTTTCTCGTTTTGGGCTTTGGGCCCACTTTGACCCCTTGCTGCATTTCTTGATCCAGCGGCAGTTACTCAAGCTTGGCCCTTCTTTTATTCCCTCGTGCCTTTAACTCTTTCTTCCTCTCCCAGTACCATTCTGGGTAGCCATGAATTTTAAAATTGGTATCTTCAGTGTGTCTCGTTCCATTACAGTGATTGCAATGGAGTTTGTCTTTATCAATATCCTCTTGGGTACGGAATGATCGAGAATTTTCAGTTGACGGTGGATGAGAACTAGGTGCCTTAGTGGCCATAGCCATTGAGGGCCCTGTCATTGTAGTTTTTGCTCCCATCATAGTGACTTGTCTCTGAGATTCACGTCGTACCAAATTGAAACATTCTTCTATTCCAGGGATAGGCTTCATTCTCGGAATTTCACTCCGAACTTGGTCAAAACCACCATCCAACCCAGCAAGAAAATCATACACCCTATCCTTTGCAAGTTCCTATTTTTGAGTTTTCAAGTCTGCTCCACACACCATACGAAGTGAACGTCTCTTGTCAAGGTCCTGCCACACACTCTTGAGTTCAATGAAATACAAATTAACTGAACAACCATCTTGTCATGTTTGTGTAGCTTTGCACCGGAGTTCATAGTATTGTGACTCGTCAAAACCATCATAGAACATATGGGTGACACTTTCCCAGATATCTTTGGCTGTGGGCAAGTCTATAAAGAGACCAAGTAAGTGTGGTTCCATGGTTTTTAGCAACCACCTTGTCACAATGGCATCTTTAGTAGACCACTTCGCATATCCTGGATCATCTTCATTGATTGCCGGGATTCTTCCTGTTAGATAACCTTGCTTGCCGAGACCTAAAGCGTGAACCTCCATCATCTTCGACCAAACCAAGTTCGAGTCGTTCAATTGATACCCGAATGGAATGGCATTAACATTGGATGATTCGCCTTGGACTGACATGTTTTGCATGGGAATCATGTCGCCAGGTTTGACTTCTACCATTACACGGACAGATGTGCAAATTGTCTCGGTGTTGTTGTAGCTTTGTTGATTCCAAAGGCTACGAGGCTTTAGTTTCTGGGTTCAAGGTTTGATGAACACCATAATTTTGACGGCTAGGGTTCTTGCTTGAGATGAGACAAGTCGAAACCTACTCTAGTACCAAGATAGAATTCTAGGTTTTGATGAATATCATTCTGATTTATTTATTTTTCTCACATAGAGAAATATATAAGCTTATACAATCTCCTACAAATTAGGAAACAAGTATCCCAAATCTACAAGGATACCAATTACATAATCCTATAACTCCAAATTCCTTATTCCCCAAGATTGACTTACGCAGCAGTAAGTTATTACAACAAAAGAGGAAAAGAGACAGTCTGCAAATGCGTACCCTGCCAAGGAATTGGTAGTATGATTCTACATTTTCTTCTCTTATGGGGGCTTACTAAATTGTTCATTACATATGTGTCTGTGTTCATACTGTTTACTGCTTTAAACACTCACATGAAGCGTAACTAAACGGGTTTTAGTTCTTAAACAATAGATTTTGTGATACTTTGTTAAACACGCAGAAGCGTATTTTGATTTTTAGCATAGACTGGTACAAATACCGGTAGGCTTGTCGGAATATGTCAACGTTCTCCCTTCTAAACATTACAAGGCTAACTTATATACTCCGACTGGTAGGCTTGACAGCCAAACTGAACACGCTTAGTGCAAATCTTGGGAATAGAGCATCATCAAAGTATTGTTCGAATTCTCTAACTTAGACAAGTGGGAACAAAAAGGCCTTCTTACTTGGGAATAATCCTTTGATGTGTTTTATTCGGGTATCTGAAAGTTCTCCTTGGTTTCTTTGCATGCCTCTGGGAATTTTTTATGTTGTACGTTTTGCCATTTGACTTCTCTAAATTCTTTCTCGTATACATAAATTATGTCAAGAACTTATCAAGTTCCCTGTCATACCTCTCATTTTCTCAATTACTGAGGCCAACAGACGGTAGCACAACTTAACCATTGTCGGTTGGCATAAACATTGACTCCCATCTGTGTGTGTGTAGTGTTTGGACCCAAATTTACACCATCGGGCCGAGTAATCGAGGCCGTTGAGTAAGCATGGCTCCTGACCGTCAGATGAAGAAGTGTGGATAATTTTGTTATTAAAGGATAATATTATGGTTTTTATCATAATATTTATCTTTTAGTAATGATTTATCTTGACATTTTCTTATGAAAATAATTATATTTCCAAGCAAGCAGTACAGTTCAAATGGACTTGGGATTCTGGTTATCAGATTGGAGCAACATGATGGGATTAATTATCATTAATTAAATAGGGTAATGCAATTGTATGCATTATCACATCTATGGAAGATATGGATTGCATGCAAAAAATGGGGATGTGCCACGTGAGTTATACCATGCAGGAGATAAGGATGGCAAACCATGAATTATTGGAATTGTTTCCCAAAGGTTATCATGCATGCACGTGGTCAAGAATTTGGATTTTTGGCATCAATTCAAGTTGTGATAATTATTAGCAAGGGGCTGGCTTACCAAGGGTTAAAATGTGGCGGTGATATCGCATATTAACACGGGGAGGAGGTAGCAAAGTTATAATTGGAGTCCACAAGATTATCAACTGCGTACTCGGCCCTATAAATACAGGATACCATGCAACATTCAAGGGGCTCCAACACAACACACAAATCTGCCCTGCGCAATTTCTCGCTCTACGCGAAACCTCTCAACAACCTTGAGATTTTTATTTTCTTTTTCGCCTTCACATCTTCAGTTTGGATAAACAGCACTGTGGAGGCAACTGGCGATATCTTCAGTTGGCATAAACAGCACTGTCGCCGTAGAATCAGTCGATCTCGGAGCACCTTCAATTGGCATAAACAGCACTGCGTCGAGGCCGGTTGGTTATCTATCCAAGTCTCGGTCAAGAAGGATTTTCGAATCTTTCCCGACTGAGGTCATCTCATTAGCCTTCTCGGCGAAGTGAGGTGTTACCAGGTTACTACATTCGGCACATTGAAAGCCGAATTTGATATTGAACTTCGTAAAAATAGAAGCCTTGTCTTCAGGCTCTATAACCCAAAGGCCGAGACGTGTTCCTTCCTCGGCCGCAATCGCAAGACGTAGAAGTCAACAGCGCGCTCAACGCAACATCAACACATTTTACTCCTCGGCCGAGCTCGGCCGACGAGTTGGCACGCCCCGCACACATTTGAAGGACGTAGTTAGCTTACTAATTACTCGGCCTGCACACCACGTAGGCTAGGTGATTTTTGTAGTCAACAGTGAGAAAGAGGGATACATATAAAAAGTAACCTCGGATGAGTTATGATAGTATGTTATCATCTAATTTATTTAATTACATGTATTATGTTACTATCTAGTGAATTATAAACAATCTAAGCTTGTGAAGAGCGGATAGGAGTACTCATACTCATGAACCTACAGCTCTCACAGCGTCAAGGCAAAGAATCGCTCCTATTGGAAATTAAACTGTATAAGATAGTGATTGACAATTGAGTACAATGGACTTACTGGTCAATGTTGGACGAAGCATCCTTGTGGTTTCTGGTGTACCGTGTATGCAATTCTTTCATCTCTCATCTGTGACCATATCCAATAGGATTTATAGAGACAATTAGAAGCCAGAAACCAGGTTATTTCAATTTCTTACAATGGTTCATGTTGGCCGGTTGAGGCTTTCCTGTATCATGAGTTGTCAGATTAGGTTCCTGTTCGAATGTTTCCCTTAAGTTAAGTTTGCAACTTCGGCGAAGGAGATAATATATCATCTCAAGATTTACGGAATTAAATTAACTAAGCATGTCTCTACTGTTTTTTTTTTTTTTCAGTTCTCTCTTTTTCTCCATTACGACCTACTAACGGAAGAAATAGCACAAAACCGAGCACAACGACGTTCTAGGATTCATATAGCCGACCCTACTTAGCGTGATGAGGCTTTGTTGTTGATGTTGTCGTCCTCTCTTTTTCTCCATTATCATGAATAGCCGACCTTTGTCTGAACTCTGAGACTGCCTAGGTCTGCCAACTTTCTTTTCTATTGGTTGGTGGTTTAGTGCTAAAACTAGAATCAAGGACAATGTTTGGCAACCCGCTCGGCACCATGCTTTGTTGCAACGTGTAAGGGAAGATATATGAGGGGATATTTGATGATGTGTAAACGTTAACTTTGATATTTACTTTATGAAGGAAGCCTTTATGGGTAGGATGCTTAAAGGGGTTGAAAGATTGTTCAAAGCTCGAAAGGAAACTTTACTGATTCCTTCGGGTCCTCATTTTTGCGTTTAATGCGTGCTTTGTAACTTTACTGATTCTTTCGGAACCCTTGTGGCTTTGAATTACAACCATACGAGTTCTTACCGGGACATTCACCATTGCAGGATATGTACAGAAGATAACAGCTCGCAAGGACATTGAAGTGATGGAGGATTTGGATAACGGAAAACCACCATGAGCTAAACGGAGTTATTTCTTACGAGATTTTTTGGTATACCGGAAAATATTTTACGATTATTTGAGGAGGAGAAAGATGATTGTAGTTGCTTGTAGCTTTTCTAAAGAATGTATTCTTTCTTATCTATTCCTAGCTTTTTCCGTCAGATATCACCCAAGAATCTTTTGTTCTTGAGTTGCCACAACTTGGTAAAGGAATCAAATTGTTGTGTTCAGTATATAAAGATCAGAGACACCCGGTTTCTGCAATCTCGTATTGACGGCTACCTGGACCGTAGCATCAAAGTTTGATTTCCGTAGTTCTTCGCTGAGACGGATATGGCGAATGCAAACTTCCTCGACTTCCAGTACAACCTCTCAAAGAGGAAGTTTCTGCGCAAACCATCTCACATATTTTCCTTTCGAGACAGGCAATACTCCAGCATAGCATCTACTTTCGAGCCAAATCACAATGAGATGAAGGTGGTATTTGAAAAGTTCGACTCCAACAAAGACGGGAAGATATCTCAAGCGGAGTACAAGGCGATTCTGAGAGCACTGGGAAAGGTAAACATGACTGGAGAAGTGCCGAAGATTTTCAAGATTGTTGATCTGGATGGGGATGGCTTTATCAATTTCAAGGAGTTCATGGAAGTACACAAGAAGGGAGGGATTCGAACAATGGACATCCAGAATGCTTTTCGGATGTTTGATTTGAACGGTGATGGAAAGATAAGTGCAGAAGAAGTTATGCAAGTGCTGAGGGGGTTGGAGGAGAGGTGCAACCTCGAAGACTGCCGGCGGATGGTGAGAGCGGTTGACACTGATGGGGATGGTATGGTTGACCTAGATGAGTTCATGACCATGATGACTCGTTCCATGAGACCAGCATAGAGCAACAGAGACCTAATTTTCATTTGTGTTTGTGTGTGTCTATGTAAATCCATGTGAAGCGCTTTAGTGTGTAATTTGCCTTGTCTGGTGAATGTTAGTAGCATAATGTGAGATTACGTTCTTTCCCAGAGACAACAAATGCTTCTCTTATTTTCTTCGACATAATCTGCCCCCGTAACCGGTGGTATAATTTGCCTTGTGGTATAATTTGCCTTGTGTTTATCTCGCTCATCACATGATCAAGACACAAGGGGACATACAACTAGAGGGAGCTAAGAATCTCATCAAAATAAACTCTTGTGAACATCATCTAAATTGGACACTGGTCATCTCTCGTGCTATAGTCCCTCTTTTCTTGTTTTATAAATGGGGACATCTTCTAATATTGAGCAGAAAAAGCACCGCTAGACCAAAAAAATTCATGCAATTTAACTAAACACCAAAACACCATCTGTGCACCATAAAATTAGTGAAACAACCATCCTGACATGTTTTGACAGTACGTTCTAATAGCTTCAAGACATCATTAACCAAAATACAGCTATTTCCAATAGCATCTCATAGGAAGAAAGCAATCAGATGGCCGAAAAAGGATAAGCAAATGTGATTTGGCATTTTGACAAATAGATAATGCAATGCATATATAACTCAGTATGTATGTCGAAACAAGCAGTGGATGGTTAATCTCCTACCAACTAGAAGCACGGGTACTGGTAGCTCGGCATTGTTCGAAATTTTTACACACCAAACTGCAACTGGGAAGAACTCTTTAGACAGCTCTGAGGTGACATCTGCTCTTCACCAATAATCCCCACAAGAGCATTTTCCGTCCTTGAAATGATGGAATCGTTTGTTGTCCCTGACGATCAATTCCCTTCCAACAATCTTCGACATGATCTTAATGGCATTATGGCAGTCACCGCAGACGCGGAGGTTCTTGATGATCCTAAGAGTTTGCCTTGGCGGAGTACTGATGAGACCATACGCGATTGCCAAACGCTCACTGTGATAAAGCAAGGCCTGTTCCTTAGCCTCCTGATCAATGTCATGAAGGACATATCTTGTGTCTGGCACATAACCTCCTCCTTTCATCGCAGCAAGAGCCTTTAACTTCTCATCATCCTTGTAGAGTGTCGGATTTTTAAACTCACTAATTCTGTTCTTCCCATCAAGCATGCTAATAGCAGTATGCTTTTTCGGTGGTGGAGTTGGGATCTTATTCGCAACAGCCTTTGACGGGTCAAGAGCAACCATTAACTCCTCAGCATGATCTTCAAGGTCAATATCTCCATGAATCCGAGCATAACCTTTCAATGCCTCCCAAACCGGCTCTGTAGGCTCAAATGGGAGCTTCTCAATATAATCAATTGCTTCGTAAAGATGACCACATTTTCCAAGCACATCTAAAACTCCCATATAATGCTCCACTCCTGGAGAAATTCCATACTCAGTTTTCATTGACTCAAAATGTATAAATGCTTCTTCCACCGCATCTGCACTAGCGCAAGCTGAGAATACTGCAAGGAAAGTTTCAGAATTGGGTTGCAACCCTTTCTCCCTCATCACTTCAAACATCTGCAATCCATCATCTCCTAACCCATTATCCGCATACCCATTAATCATTAAATGCCAAGAATCAATATTCTTCTCAAGCATATGATCAAACACTCTCCGTGCATCAGTCATGCTCGCACACTTTCCATACATTTCAATGATTTTATGGATTAACTCACGATTACCCCTGCAGGTGGACTGTAAAAAGAAATCATGAGCCTTTTTTGCGTCCTCGAGCGACTTCAATCTCCCGCACAACTCAAACAAAGAACGAAAGCAATCAGCATCAGCCTTGACCCCTTCCTTATCCATCAACTCAAGGGCTTCTTTAGCCTTTCCCTCTTGGCATAACGTCCTCAAATCATCGATCGAACGGGGCACAACTTCCGCGGTTTGATTCACAGCCTGAGCAGGATTTTGAGGTTGTGGGCTCCACCGATTAGGGTTTTGAGATTGGGGGCTCCACTGGTTAGGGTTTTGAGCCGGTGGGCTCCACTGATTACGGTTTCCAGGTTGTGGGTATCCTTGATTGGGATTGTTCCACTGATTTGGGCTTCTGGGTTGCTGAAAATTGGGCCTCGGATGAGGAGGATTCACCTGGTTAGGGTTTTGATACTGAGGAGTGCCCTGCCCCTGCCCCTGAGCCGGACTCCACTGATTCGAGTTTCCGCGTTGTGGGTAGCTCTGATTCTGGTTAATCTGGTTAGGATATCCGCGATTGGGATAGTCCGAACCCTGATTAGGATATCCCCGATTGGGATAGCCCTGGTTCTGACCCTGATAATTGAACTGATTCCCAGGCCCCTGGCCCTGGGACTGCGAATTCCACTGGTTCGAGTTGCCGTATCCCTGACCTTCTGGGCTCCACTGGTTAGGGTTCGCCTGGTCATTGAAATACCTAGGATCGGACGGCGGGGGTTGCTGCGGAGGAGACCTCGGGTACTCATTTGGGATGGCGGAGGTGCTTAGGGTGTTCGCTGATGTTAGGGTTGGGATGGCGGTGGCGTTGTTGCCGTGTAAGGAGGCGAAATGAGAAGGGTGAAGAAGAGGCCGTACCTTGAAGAAAGGAGACAGCGAAGGGCTTCGTGCTCGTCGAATCGCCATGAGAGACGCCATTTGCGGGAGATTTTAGCTTAAACCCTAATAAAATGCTCTGCTAAATCCTTGTGTGTAAACCCGCGACTTGAGACTGGGCTTGTGCTCGACTATACAAGCCTTTTTAATCTGGACAGTCCAATATCATCCTACTGTTGAGGCTACGCCACCTATTTTATGTTTTATTTTTTAAAATTGTTATTAACATTCCAAATATCTCATTTGATATTCCAAATTTTTTATAATTAAAAAAAATAATATTACCTATCCTAATAAGTTGCGAAATTAGGTTACGCTTCACAATAGGCTAACAATAATATAATTTAAATTCTCTTTTGATAAGAATCGAAATTAAAATCTCCCATCTATAATACCAAGTGACATTTTATGCTTTTGCTTTTCAAAAGATAATGATACACTAATTTTATCCTTTGCACAACAACCATAATCTCTTATATACGAAGCCAGTGCTCCATTAGAGCAAGTCCACCCCTAAGGCTGGGTGCCAGCACCCAGCGCATTTATCCACTCAAGTGAACAGTAATAGACTGGAGTGAACAGTAATAGGTGACACGCCCGCACCCGAGAATGGGGCGTGCTGGCCGTCACGAGAGTGTGACGTAGCCATGTGCGCTGTGCGGAAGCTAGGATCGAAAACTAAGAACGAACTAATTAAAATCAAAACCACTAGTAACCTAGATACAATAGTGTACTAGATGCATGAAACGATACTTGTACATAATCAGAGCGTTCTAAGTTTAACTGCAGTCAAGCATAAATAAAAAGGGTTTAATTACACCCTCGGTGCCATACATATGAATAAAGCTGTCAGAAAGCCGGGAGTCCTCGAAGTGCCAAACTCGTAACTCTCGCTACCTAGAACCTGGAGGGGCGAAAAACAAAACTGAGTGGGTCAGCAAAACAATTCTCTTTTAAAACCAATCTTTGCTCAAAATATATATATATAGCCCCTCACCGTAAAACCTGTATAATTTCCCAGAATCAAAATATATACTCAATGTCCTTAGGTTCTCAAAATCATGCTGAAAGAGTAAGTATGCCATGCCAAAATATTCAAAACAGAAACTCAATCATAAACTAATGATGTGATTAAATGTCAGGTAATCATCTCAGCCCTCGGCTGCATATAAATCTCATAATCATCTCGGCTCTCGGCCGCATATATGTCTCATAATCATCTCAGCCCTCGGCTGCCTATATGTCTCATAATCATCTCGGCTCTCGGCCGCATATATGTCTCATAATCATCTCAGCCCTCGGCTACCTATATGTCTCATAATCATCTCAGCCCTCGGCTGCATATATATCTTATCCCTTCTCATCAATCTCATCACTGCTAGTTTATCGATTCTCATTAATGCATGCCCTCACCTGGCACTTACCTGTGCGTCCGCCGCACCAACATGCGAATATGCAATCATTAATGCATAAAAATAATATATGAATACTTTGCATGGCATTAAATTCTCATAAACGTTCATTTATTTCTTTTTGGGAAAAATAATAATAAAATATAGGAAATACGGTAAAAACTGCCCACTCACTGATAGGTCGCCGGGTCGTAGCCCCCGCATCTAGCCTGGCTACGCTCGTCCTCGGTGTATGTCTCACCTATATGAGAAATTACTATAAATACGTCATTTAAGCACATACACGTAACTACGAAATTAACTTCTCATACATAGCTCAATTTTGGCATACGAATATACCAACGCGACCTACTCGACGTCACGAGCGTCGCTATATTTTTAAAATAATTTTTTGGAGTCTCACGCGCCCCCACGCGCCAGCACAGGCACGGGGCTACGTGCCCCCCACGCGCAGGCGCGTACGCGCCACGCGCCTTCTTCCTCGAGCTCGCCGGAGCTCTCGCCGGCGCCGGCCACCGTCGCCGGAAAACCTGCAACTCGACTTTTCTTCGCCATTTTTGCACCATTTTACTCCATTTTTCTTCCTACGTACTCTAAATTAAGTGTAGAACAAGTCTATACCTTCAAAAACTTCGAAAACCAACGAGAATCTCGTCGGGAAATTCTCCAAAACCGGCCACCTCCGTTCTCGACGATCCCGACGTCAACGCCTAGCAAACGAACGTCCCCGAGCTTCCTTGGGACCTTCTAAGACTCGTGGTGAGCTTAGTTTTGCCTAAAACACAACGTATGAAAAGTTCATGAACAGTGCCAAAATCGTACATCGAGAGAACGGCGTGAAAACGAACGAAACCTTACCTGAAATGGGTGTCAACGTACTCGTAGGAGCCTCAGGAGTCGAATGGTGGTGATGGATGATTCAATCTGTGAAGTTTTGAGGGGTTTTGGGCTTGGCCGTACGGTTTTGGCGAGAGAGAGAGAGACAGTCGAGGAAGGAGAGAGAGAGTGTCTGAGGGGAGAGAGAAACAGTGTAGGGTGTCGGTGGGGGTGTGAAAAATAATGTGTGTGGTCCAATACACACACACACAAACACACGTGCTAAATTTCCCTGAAGGGGTAAATCCGTCATTTCACCATTAATATTTAATATACGTCAGGACGGGTCGTCACAATCTACCCACCTTACAAAAATTTCGTCCCGAAATTTCATACAACGCATATACATGCTAATAGTCATAGAATAACCTCGGATACATCTCTCTCATCTGATCCTCGGCCTCCCAAGTAGCTTCCTCCGCCGAATGATTCCTCCACAAAACTTTCACCAACCGAACCGTCTTGTTCCGGAGTACCCTATCCTTCCAATCAAGTATTGTGACTGGCTCCTCATCGTAGGTCATATCAGGATTAATCTCTAGAGGTTGCAGAGGAATCACATGCAATGGGTCTGAAACATAATGTCGAAGCATCGAAACATGGAATACATTATGGACTCTGGATAACTCCGACAACAACTCAAGCCTGTAAGCTACAGCACCGACCCGCTCGGTGATCCGATAAGGTCCAATGTACCTAGGACTCAGCTTACCCTTCTTCCCGAATCGAACCACACCCTTCCAAGGCGATAACTTGAGAAATACCCAATCGTCAACGTTATACACTCGGTCAGTAGCATGCCTATCCGCTAAACTCTTCTGGCGATCTTGGGCGGTTTTTAGATTAACCTTAATAACCTGAACATTCTGAGTAGTCTCCTCTACTATCTCAGGGCCCACTAAAACTCTTTCGCCAACCTCTAACCAACATAGGGGTGTACGACATGGTTTCCCATAAAGTGCCTCGAACGGTGCCATCCCGATGCTAGAATGAAAACTGTTATTATAAGCGAACTCCATCAAATCCAAACGCCGATGCCATGAGTCGCCAAACTGCAAAACTGAGGATCTCAGCATATCCTCCAAAGTCTGAATAGTTCTCTCTGATTGACCGTCCGTCTGAGGATGATAAGCCGTACTGTACAACAGTCTCGTACCCAATGCCTCCTGGAAGGCAGTCCAGAACTTAGAGGTGAATCGAGGATCGCGATCAGAGACAATACTCGCTGGAACACCATGATACTTCACGATCTTCGATACGAATAGCTCGGCCAACCGATCCAACGAAAACTTTTCCCTGACAGGAATAAAATGCGCTGACTTCGTGAGTCGGTCGACAATCATCCAAACTCCATCATATCCATTCTGAGTACGAGGAAGCTTGTACACGAAATCCATAGTGATATCGTCCCACTTCCACTGCGGAATGGGTAGGGGTTGCATCAACCCAAACGGCTTCTTCCTCTCGGCTTTGACTTGCTGACATATGATGCATCTGCTTATATACTCAGCGATTTCTCTCTTCATACCCGGCCAATAGTAGAACGGTCGAATGGTATGGTACATCTTCGTGCCTCCCAGATGCATCGCATAAGCTGAAATATGCGCCTCATCTAGGATATCCTTCTTTAACTCGGCATTATTCGGCACGTACATCCTGTTTCCCTGCATAAGCATACCGTCTGATTCTTTAATTCGCAGGTCTTTCTTCTTACCATCATTCCTCAGCTGGATAAGTTCCTGAATCTCGTCGTCGTGCGACTGAATCTCAAGTATCCGGTCAATTAGGATTGGCCTGACTTGGAAACTCGCAAGTAAGGTTTCCTCCCGATTATCCACCGTCGAATTCTCCATTTCTAACTGCGCTTCAGTCGATCTCAACTCGGTAAGAAGAGGAATTCGGCTCGCATGGAAAGCATTAATTCTGCCGTGGGACTTCCTGCTAAGAGCGTCAGCTACCACGTTTGCACGACCAGGGTGATATTCAATCGTGCAATCGTAGTCGCTCAGTAACTCAATCCATCGACGCTGGCGGAGATTCAACTCCCTCTGGGTAAAAATGTACTGGAGACTCTTATGGTCTGAGAAGATCCTGCATTTCTCACCATAAAGGTAATGTCTCCAAATCTTCAAAGCGAAGATAATAGCAGCCAACTCCAAATCATGCGTAGGGTAATTCTTCTCATGAGGTTTCAACTGACGCGAAGCATAAGCAATCACCCTACCGTGCTGCATCAAAACGCAACCCAGGCCATTCAACGAAGCATCGCAGTAAATCTCGAAGTTACCCTCATCATCAGGAAGCGTCAAGACAGGAGCGTGAGTGAGACAATGCTTCAACTGCTGAAAACTCCATTCACAATCACCATCCCACTCGAACTTAACGTCCTTCCTGGTCAACTTCGTCAGCGGTAGCGCCATAATCGAGAAGTCTTTAACGAACCGCCGATAATAACCCGCCAAACCCAGGAAACTCCTAACCTCGGTGACGGTTCGTGGCTGTTCCCAATTCTCCACTGCAGCTATCTTCTGAGGGTCGACCTGAATACCCCGAGCTGACACAACATGACCCAGAAATGCTACTTCGTCCAACCAAAACTGGCATTTGCTGAACTTAGCATATAATCGATGCTCTCTCAATTTCTTCAACACCAACGACAGATGTCGAGTATGGTCAGCCCTTGACTTAGAATACACCAAGATATCGTCGATGAAGACAATAACGAACCTATCCAGATACGGCTGGAACACCTTGTTCATCAATCCCATGAAAGCAGCTGGTGCATTAGTCAAACCAAATGGCATAACCAGAAATTCATAGTGCCCATAACGAGTCCTAAAGGCAGTCTTAGGAACATCGTTAATACTGATTTTCAACTGATAGTAGCCTGACCTCAAGTCGATCTTCGAGAACACACAGGCACCTCGAAGCTGATCGAAAAGATCATCGATACGCGGCAACGGATAACGGTTCTTAATCGTCGCCCGATTCAACTGCCTGTAGTCGATACACAATCTCAAGGTACCATCCTTCTTCCGGACAAATAGAACTGGGGCTCCCCAAGGTGAAGTACTGGGCTGAATGAACCCCTTATCAAGTAACTCCTGCAACTGAATCTTCAATTCTCGTAACTCGGCAGGTGCCATTCGATATGGAGTCAACGAGATAGGATTAGTACCTGGCAACAAATCAATCGTAAATTCCACGTCACGATCTGGCGGCAATCCAGGTAAATCATCAGGGAATACGTCGGCGAAGTGCCTAACCACTCGAACATCCTCCAAGCTTGTAGGAACATCGTCATTAAGTACCACATGAGCTAGATATCCCTAACAACCCTTCGTCAGCAACTTCTTGGCTCTCACAGCCGAAATAACGCCATGTCTAACTCCGCTGCGCTCACCAACGAAAGTTATCTCCGGTAATCCAGGACGATGAAAGGTTACTGATTTCCCGTAACAATCAATCTTGGCACGATTGTAGTGCAACCAATCAGTGCCAAGAATGACATCAAAGTCGACGATATCTAGCGGAGTGAGGTTAGCAGGCATAACCACGTTCTCCACTATCACGGGACATTCTGGATATACATAATCTACGTAACACTTCTCCCCTCTTGGCATAGCAAACTCCAACTCATACCCCAGGGGTGAAGATTGAGGTTGAGTTAATTGAGCAAATGTATGAGAAATAACTGAGTGAGTAGCACCACAATCAATCAAGACTCTAGCATAATGACCAAGAATATTCAACGTACCCATAATTAGATCCGGGTTGTTTTGCGCGTCCTGAAGTGATAGGTTATGGATACGACCCTGGGTCTGCTGACGTCCCTCACGACCTCGGTTTGCGTGCATCCCACGCCCTTGCGGGTTTCGTCCCTGATTCGACGATCCAGTCTGCCTCGACGATCCAACACCACTAGAGGTAGCATCCAACTGCTGGGGCTGTCCCCCCGAATACCACTGAGAGCTACCTGCCGTAAACTGCTGCTGGGGCTGATACCCACCTGAGTACTGCTGCGGAGGAGGCATATACCCTCCGGAATACTGCTGCTGAGGAGGCATATATCCTCCGGAATACTGGCTATATCCACTCTGGTGGTAAGGATCCATGGGATACTGAGGCTGGTACTGGTCCGAAGAATACGGAATAGGATCCCCCGAGTAATGAAAGGCTCCACCACGACTGCTCTGAGCATAACCGCTCGGCCCAGGAAACTGCTGCTGAATCGGTGCTGGCGGCGGTAAGGCAGGCTGCTGGGGCCTCTGCTGGGACCTCTGCTGGCCCTGAGGACAATTCTTCGCCAGGTGTCCATCCTGGCCACAAGTATAGCATCCCGTAGTACCCCGCCGACACTCGCCAAAATGCCGATTGTTGCACTGACGGCACAACGGAGTCCTCCCAGAGTTCCCCTGCCTCTGACCTCTGGCACCACCGAAGAATCGGCCTCCACCTCTCTGCCCGGTGGAACTAAAACCTCCACTCGAGGAGCTAGAACTGGCCCCACTGCGTTTGAAGTTCTGAGTCTGCCGGGGACCTGGCACAAAAGGGGCCTTACCCTTATTATTCTTTCCCTGTGTGCCACCATCATCACTATCGCTCGGCAAATTCTCCGAATCCTCAATCCGAAGCAATATTTCATAAAACTCGTGGTAAGTGGTGCACTGAAACCCGGTAGCAATCGTACGCCATTTTTTCTTGGTACCCAACTTGAATCGGCGCAACATCTCTGACTGATTGGCGGCAACATCCGGGTGATAGCGCGAAAGATCAGTGAAGGTACGGTAATAGTCATTAGCACCCAAATTCTTCTGTTTGAGATTGGTAAACTCCTGTTTCTTTCTATCGATGTAGGCTGGAGGAATAAACCTTCAGTAGAACAGTTCCTTAAATACCCCCCAATCGTTTGCCTGCTCCTCAGGCATGTGCTTAGATAACTCAATCCACCACGAAGCTGGTTCCTTGGTCAAAAACCATTTTGTCGTCTCCACCCACTTATTCGGCTGTAAACTCCCCTGACTCGTCAGAATTTCGAAAGTCTTTTCAATATGCATGAACCACTTCTCAGAACCCTCGGGCCCTTCACTCCCGTCTAATGGGTTAATCTTTAAGTTATGAACTGACTCCAACGGTGTCCTCTGAGGAGGGGGAGGAGGAGGACGGATAATACTCTGAAATGCATGGGCAATAGCTTCCCCTAGCTGAGCAATATTGGGGAACATGGGCTCAGAAGGACGACGAGGCTCACGACGAGGCGGCATAGTTCTGACAAAAGACATCAAGTCATTAAAATTTTCACAAAATATGCAAGACTGCAACCTAGGGCTCTGATACCAAACTGACACGCCCGCACCCGAGAATGGGGCGTGCTGGCCGTCACGAGAGTGTGACGTAGCCATGTGCGCTGTGCGGAAGCTAGGATCGAAAACTAAGAACGAACTAATTAAAATCAAAACCACTAGTAACCTAGATACAATAGTGTACTAGATGCATGAAACGATACTTGTACATAATCAGAGCGTTCTAAGTTTAACTGCAGTCAAGCATAAATAAAAAGGGTTTAATTACACCCTCGGTGCCATACATATGAATAAAGCTGTCAGAAAGCCGGGAGTCCTCGAAGTGCCAAACTCGTAACTCTCGCTACCTAGAACCTGGAGGGGCGAAAAACAAAACTGAGTGGGTCAGCAAAACAATTCTCTTTTAAAACCAATCTTTGCTCAAAATATATATATATAGCCCCTCACCGTAAAACCTGTATAATTTCCCAGAATCAAAATATATACTCAATGTCCTTAGGTTCTCAAAATCATGCTGAAAGAGTAAGTATGCCATGCCAAAATATTCAAAACAGAAACTCAATCATAAACTAATGATGTGATTAAATGTCAGGTAATCATCTCAGCCCTCGGCTGCATATAAATCTCATAATCATCTCGGCTCTCGGCCGCATATATGTCTCATAATCATCTCAGCCCTCGGCTGCCTATATGTCTCATAATCATCTCGGCTCTCGGCCGCATATATGTCTCATAATCATCTCAGCCCTCGGCTGCCTATATGTCTCATAATCATCTCAGCCCTCGGCTGCATATATATCTTATCCCTTCTCATCAATCTCATCACTGCTAGTTTATCGATTCTCATTAATGTATGCCCTCACCTGGCACTTACCTGTGCGTCCGCCGCACCAACATGCGAATATGCAATCATTAATGCATAAAAATAATATATGAATACTTTGCATGGCATTAAATTCTCATAAACGTTCATTTATTTCTTTCTGGGAAAAATAATAATAAAATATAGGAAATACGGTAAAAACTGCCCACTCACTGATAGGTCGCCGGGTCGTAGCCCCCGCGTCTAGCCTGGCTACGCTCGTCCTCGGTGTATGTCTCACCTATATGAGAAATTACTATAAATACGTCATTTAAGCACATACACGTAACTACGAAATTAACTTCTCATACATAGCTCAATTTTGGCATACGAATATACCAACGCGACCTACTCGACGTCAGGAGCGTCGCTATATTTTTAAAATAATTTTTTGGAGTCTCACGCGCCCCCACGCGCCAGCACAGGCACGGGGCTACGCGCCCCCCACGCGCAGGCGCGTACGCGCCACGCGCCTTCTTCCTCGAGCTCGCCGGAGCTCTCGCCGGCGCCGGCCACCGTCGCCGGAAAACCTGCAACTCGACTTTTCTTCGCCATTTTTGCACCATTTTACTCCATTTTTCTTCCTACGTACTCTAAATTAAGTGTAGAACAAGTCTATACCTTCAAAAACTTCGAAAACCAACGAGAATCTCGTCGGGAAATTCTCCAAAACCGGCCACCTCCGTTCTCGACGATCCCGACGTCAACGCCTAGCAAACGAACGTCCCCGAGCTTCCTTGGGACCTTCTAAGACTCGTGGTGAGCTTAGTTTTGCCTAAAACACAACGTATGAAAAGTTCATGAACAGTGCCAAAATCGTACATCGAGAGAACGGCGTGAAAACGAACGAAACCTTACCTGAAATGGGTGTCAACGTACTCGTAGGAGCCTCAGGAGTCGAATGGTGGTGATGGATGATTCAATCTGTGAAGTTTTGAGGGGTTTTGGGCTTGGCCGTACGGTTTTGGCGAGAGAGAGAGAAAGACAGTCGAGGGAGGAGAGAGAGAGTGTCTGAGGGGAGAGAGAAACAGTGTAGGGTGTCGGTGGGGGTGTGAAAAATAATGTGTGTGGTCCAATACACACACACACAAACACACGTGCTAAATTTCCCCGAAGGGGTAAATCCGTCATTTCACCATTAATATTTAATATACGTCGGGACGGGTCGTCACAATAGGCCTCTGCATCTCCACCCCTAAAAAAATGCGCTGGCACCCAGCGCATTTTTTTGGTGTGTTTTTTTTTAAAAAAGTTTATTTCGGATATGATTTTTAACCAATTTCGGATAAAATTTCAAATAAACTTAAAAAAAACACACTAAAATAAAATTACATACTCATCAAATAAACTTAAAAAAAACACACTAAATTTTTTTTTGTATTTTTTAAATAATTTTTTGTATTTTTTAATAAATTTTAATTAAGTTAATTAATCTGGACCGTTGATCTTTGATCGGACGGTCCAGTTTAAAAGTAAAATTTAAATTTTTTTTACCGTTGGAAATCCAACGGTCTAGATAAACTAGCCGTTGGAAATCCAACGGCAACAAAGCAGCCACGTCGCTGCATCTGACGCTGGCGCAAGTGGCCCTGACAGGCCTGTCGGCTACTCGCCCCAGGGGCGCTTCTGCTGCACGCGCCAGGCAGATTGCCTGGCTTCTGGATCTGTCCATTTTGGGCTGGCCTAGAGACCAGCACGGGCTGGGTCCTAGGCAATTTGAAGGGGTGGAGTGGATTGACAGGAGGCTGGGCTAAATTTTCACTAGGTGCTGGGCTAAAAACCCAGCAGTGGAACTGCTCTTATGGGGTCACAGCTTTGACAAAAACTAATAAGACAAGAATGCCCCTAGCCAAAAAAAATCAAAAGCAGCAAAAAAAAAGGCATAAAATAAAGCATAAATTTATTTTTTAATAATTTTGTCATAAAAAATGCCCAAGCTTTTCTTTGTCGGTTGGCTTTTCTGATTTCTACTTTCCTGTTTTGCTCCATGTGTGCAGATCAGCAGCTGCACCACTGTTCTTCTTCTCCTTTTCTTTAATCCACTTCAAAAACTTCATTTCATCATAACTTTTTCATACGGCAATGAAATTGCACAAGGTCGGAGCCTATAGATTCTTATCAGAACCCTTTTTCATCTGATATGACACCCACATCTCAAAATCAACTGTGCTCAAAGATTGGAACCTAGAACAATGACCCTTTTTTGGTGAAGTTTTGCTAATTCTGCCGGAATTTGGTCTCGGCCCAAGAGAGAAAGTTGATCCTCTCCTGATGATCTTTTTACCTACACTTGAGTTCGTTGACTGAATTGAATTTTTTTTTTTTTTTAGTTTTTGGTTTGTGGGTTTTTAATTAGAAAAACTAATGAAAAATCTAAAAAAAAATTCCCTTTTAAAAAAGTCCTTTTTAAATGTATTGTGAATAGTACAATGGAAAGGTAAAATTGTGGTTTTTCGTTAAAAGTGAACAGTACCTTGAGTATTTTGTTAAAACTCCCCTTTTAATTTTTATTTTTTTTGTGCAGGTAAAGGAAGAACCTATAAGAGATATGTTCACTGAAGGACTTGATAGGAGCGCCCTTTATTGGATTAGAGAGGTTTGTGAAGAAAAATCATTACCCTCTTTCTTTTTTTAGAATTAAAAAAATAATTAAAGTAGGGTTTAATTTTTTATTGTTGTTTGATTTAGTTCTCAGCAGCATTCGTGGTATTTTAGTGATTCACTACCAATTAATAAAAAAGAAAACTAACGAAAAGTTAAAAAAAAACTGTTCTTTTAACGAAAAGTCACTTTTAAAGGTATAGTAAATAGTGACAGTTAAAGGTAAAAAAGTAGTTTTTCGTTAAAAGTAAACAGTACCGAAGGTATTTTATTAAACCTCCCTTAATAAAACTCATATTTTAAATTTATGGATTTTTGATGTTTTTTTAGTGATTGACTTCTTTGGTGTTTTTTTTTTTGTTGTTGATGTTTTCTCAGTAGTACGGTGACTGCCAGAATTACTGGGTTTTCGATTTTATTAGAATCGATTTTTAAGTCACCGGGTATGTATCCGTTTTGGTGAGTTTTGTTTTAATCTCATAATCTTTGTTTCTTTCATTGCTAAATTTTGAACTTAAAACATGCATACTCTAAGGAACACCATCCATCAAGAGTATCGTGACATTGTCGAGGGGCGAGTTTTTACAGGTTTGAACCCCTCACTTGCCACTCATCAGTGGTTGCTATTTATGGAGCTTCTACTTGAATTTCCATGATCTGATTTTACAGTTTATTTCTCTTGCATTTTGTGAATGTCAGTGACGGGCGCAAGAGCTAATGAAGAGGTAAAACTTATTGCACTGTTGAAAGTAAGGTATATCTATACCACTGTGAAAGCTCATTTTCTAATTATTTAACATTGTACATACAATTGAAAGATTAATTGAGACATGAGACAGTGAACAAATTTTCCAGAAGGTAATCCAAGAACAAGGAAAGGCCATGTTTGTCAAATTTCCTTTTTTTTTTCTCTGCCCCAAATAAGCACTTTTTACTATCGAAATTGTGCATTCTCTCACGAACTTGACACATGTTTTGACATCTTAAACAATTAATTTTAAGCTCCTAACTCTTCTAGTTTGGGTTTTTGAAACACTAAATTTTCTGATTAAGATTGATGATCTCCAAAATTGTGTATCAAATTGTAGATAATGGACACTTTGGCCAAAATTTAAGAGCGACATGATGTTGTTAGAGATCTTGAGAGGAAGCTTCTCAATTTACAACAGGTATCTTTTTAGTTTGTTCAATGATGTGTACTCTCTGATGGAAATGAAGTTGCTATATAATATAGATGTCTAGCATAGGCCTTACTTTTTAGAGTTTACAATTTGGTATTGCAATATTGAATATAATAACATTAATTTGTTGAATCTTGCTGCCTGGCATTCTGCAAGAAAGTGAAGGATTGGTTAGATCATTAAGTTATGTCATGACGTGTTAATATGTGTCTAACATGTAGCTCATAAGAAAACCAAGTTATGGTCCACTTTTAATGCCACGATTCATTGAGGCCAACCGGGAGAATAACTACAAAACTAAAAGGAAAACTTTCTGTTTGTGTTTCACCATTAGTATATGATACGAAGTTCTAAAAGGCACTAGGCGCTAGTCGGGCAGTGGGTTGGAGCCTAGCGCCTAAGTGGTTTTAAGTAAATCTATTATATTTCATGTAAATAAGTCTTTTTTCTACATAAAATATAAGTAATTACATCATAAACTACAAAATAAAATGACATATATATTATGAAGCATTGGAATATAATGAAAATATAGGGAACAAGCATATAATGTGTGTTCATTTAAGTATTCAACGTCTCTTACAATTTACTGAAGAAAAAAAACAAATGCAAAATGAAAGTTATCTATTTTCTATCTAAGTCACAACCTAGGCGGGTGCCTAGGCGGTCTAGGCGCTCTTTCTTAATTTTCAAACGCCTAGGCATTAATCGGAGCGGTCGCCCACCAGCGCTAGGCAAGGCCTTGACGGTGCTAGGCGGTGATTTTTAGAACAATGATATATGTTAAACACTCTCTCTTATCAAATATTTGACTTTCCTTTTGTCAATTTATGCATATAAATACATTTAAAAAGTGTAAGTAGCGCGTAGCACGCCATGATTCAAAAAATGTCTTCTGCACGCGCATGCATGAAGGCTAGTTAAGGAAGAAAGTATATATTGAGAAAAATAGTATGTAGTTCTCATTTTCCATTTTGGTCATCAGGTTGTAAAAACCGTGATTAAGTACATTTTAAGCCTTAAGGTTTTGAGGTAGTTTTTAAAATGGTCAACGAGGTTTCAATACCAGTTTAAGTCTTTTGTCTTATTGATTGTTAAGTTACTGTTGAGCGCATAAATCCTCTTGCACGAATGACGAATTCTGTGTTAATTTAAGGCACCTCTACGAAGCCTTGAGCAGGCTTTCAAGCTATCTTAAATGAGTTTTTGTTTTCAGGCATGCCACTGTTGGCCAAGACCTAGGCCTGGATTGGTTCCTAATCCGAAAACACAATCTTGAAAATCGAACATAAATATTTCGGGACTAGAATTTCAAACTCAAAAACCAAACCGAAATTTCAGAAATCCCAAAATTTAAGAATACAGAAATTAATCTGGCTTTTTTTTTTGTCAAATTTGACCAATCTTGGTTGAAGCCACCCTCTTCTCAAGGGTAGGACCTTCATTGCTCCAATAGTTGAGATGGGAGCTGGTGCGAGCAAACTTGTTTGTGAAGACTTTATCCTCATCATCGGGCAACAAGTGGAAAGAAAATTTCTAGCAATGTCTATTTTTCCCTTGTCTGCCCTCAGAGCATATTGGGGAAAAGAAAGGATTGCAACTAGCTCTTCTTCACTGAGATTTAATCTGGTTTTTCAGCAATAGGGTTGGTCATTTAGTGAGACAAATTAGAGAATTCTGTCTCCAGCCTTTTTTGTAACTCGCAAGTGACTGAGCACAACCTGCTGAGCTCTCCTCTGGTATCTATTGCAGTTTTCTCTATGCTCCTCATCACTTGGATCATGGTTGATTACAGTTCTTCATTGGATACTTCTTAGCCCTAACTATCAGATTGAGTGGGGCTATTAACTGCCTTGGGGCTTTTCTGAGGAGTAAGTTCTTCACTTTATCAACCATCGTAATTGGTCTAAGAAGGTCTGGTAGAACTTCTTTGAAACTTCATGTTGAATCTGTCTCTTTTTCTTGTGGTTTGGCATAAAACACAAGGAATCCCACCGCGTGTGCCAAAAATCATGTGGGATGTATAATTTCCCCTACCCAAATGACAATTTTTTGTTAATTTAAGGGTGCCTTCGAGAAGCCATGAGTAGGCATCCAGGCTACCTGAAATGAGTTGTTTTTAGGCATGCCACTATTGGCCAAGACAACATATTGATTGATTTTTGTTACTTAGATAGTTTGCTTACGCCACAGGTAAACTGAGCCTCTTATCAAAGGATTGTCCATAGAGGGTTAAATCTATTTTTGATTTTTTTTATGCCTTGGTAATATGGACTCTATATTTTCTCTCTTGTTAATGCCAAAAGATAACTACAAACTGATTAAAACTGGTCCAAGTCAGTTTGCAATCCTTGTTTGAAAGTAAAAACACAAAGTAAGACAAGTTAGATGGAAGAGTAAACAATTGAAAGTAAATGAATGTAAAGACTTGTTAAATGTTTAATCAACATAATGATAACTTGCATACAAAGGGTAATAACTTGAAAGGAATGAGAAACACAAGCATTCAAGCAAATTTTGCACCTATTGGGGTAACATTGACGGCCAGTCGGGTAAGTTGTTACAAGCAAAGGAAGTGTTTTTGAAAGGAAACTTCAGTACAGGAAATCAATACTACAAGGAAAGTAGTAGAACTATAAAGGTCAATGGTGTTTGTATTACAAAAGAGATAAATGAAAAAAGGCTTTCAAAGGTTAGAAGTATTCTTGTATGTTGAGTTGATTGTCTTTTCTTCTTCCTTTCAGCCTAGCTAGCTACTACGATATCTGGCTTTGTGTTTATACGTGAAGAAACCCAATCTCAGTCATTCATTATGATAGATTTTTCAGTGTAACCGGAACACGGGGTGGTACACCACATGTCACTAAACAAATAGTGGGATATGTGTGTTAAAAAGTAATAACTTAAAAAATAAAATTTTCTCCACTTATATAAAAACACATAATGTACCACCCCTATTTCAATCATAATGAAAAATTTCTCATTTATTACATCATGCTCGCCACTAAGAGGAAAGTATGTCCCACTCATTTTCCACCTGTCAGCATAAATGGTATAGATCATGTAGTTGCCACATTAACAATTTAACAACAAAACTAAATATTTTTTTAGACAGTGACTCTCTCCCTCGTGTGAGAGGTTTTCTCTCCATGCTGTGAAAGTTTCTTTTTGCATGTGTGTGAGTTTGGTTCTTCTTTTCTGTTCCCCCTCCACCGCCGGCCCTGGCTACGGCCAGGGTCGGTGATCCTTCTTCCTTACTTCCTTTTCTTTTTTTAAGTTTCTACTTTTCATGCTTCTTCTGCTCGATATGCCCTTTCCTCTAACCCTTTATGCTTTAAAAATCAAATTTCTCAGCCATCACTTTTTATCTCCTTTTCCCGTCCTCTTTTTTCTTTTCCCACCATCAATCTCCTTGTTTCTCTTTCATCCTTTTCTTACCCTTCCAACCTAGTTCTAATAGTCCTTGATTTCATGTATTTTCGGATCTGCAACTTTGGACCATCAATGCGTTTTGAAGTGATTCTCTCAGGAAGTGCATAGGGCTCCAGCTCGAGTGTTCACACCACCACCTCCCATGGATTTTGTCTTCAGTGGCTTGGTTGCCTTCAGCGGCTTTGTTGCTGGTGAGTTATCTCTCACTAGCTTCCTTTGATTTTCTGGTTGTTGTGTCGATCTTCGTGGTGGTTGGAGTCGCCTTCTCCTTCACTCTTGCGGATTTGGTTGGCTAGATATATGGTGGCGGGTTGGATTTTTGGTTTGTGGTGGTTTCTCAACTGCACGTTGGTGACGACGGTGGTTGCAGAAATGTAAGGTTTTCTTTTTAGTTTGTCTGTTTTTGGGCTCAAAACTGTTGCTTTGGGCTTTAGTTTGAGGTCCTTTTTTGATTTGTGATTATCTTATAAATGGGCCCTCTTGTGTGTTTTTACTCTTTGTACTTTGCTGGCCTTTCTCTTGGAATACTATTTCCAGTTTACCAAAAAAAAAAACTAAATATTTTTATATGAAAGATTTAATTTGATGCAATTCATAGTGAAATTACTAATAATGAAATCTCATGGCTTGTTTTGGAAAGATGCTGAATAAATGTAGTTGATCTTGACTATAGTTTTCTTTTCTTTTATAGAAATACTTAGAGGACCGAATCAAATAAATTTGGGCGCGTAGTGGTTTGTATCAACCGATTGGGTGCATATGAGTCATGCAAACGGGATTACACTCTTAATTGTTATTTGATCTTAGATAACTTTCTAGTGACATGTGTTTATTAATCTGCAATGGTAATCAAAATAAGAAGGTGGATTATGGTAAGTGTGGATACAAATTCCACACACGGTTGATTTGACGAAATTTTACATATAAGAGAACAAACACCGTTAGCTTAATTAACGAACGTCCTGAAAAAGGAGAGAGGGTGTTCGCCAAAAGGCCTCCAATGCCTAAGTCAAAAAAAGTGGTTTGAGAGAAAAAGAGAACTTGAGAGAGTTTTGAGTAATAAGTGGTTTGTAGACCATACTAGGTAGTCCTTGATGGTGTAGGTCAATCTCCGTAATCATGCCAACTAGTAGTCCTAAAAAGTCTTGTTGGTAAGAGCATTGGTGCATTAGACATCCAAGGGGAGACTCCAAAGAGTAAACTTTCCGCCACCATTAGACTAGGTATGCCTTGATGACAGAACATATCATGGGCTCGAAGAACCTATGGTACATTGGTAGCCCAAAGGCTTATTACTCACAAGGCGTCAAATTTCACATTCACTTGAGGTAATATGTGGTATGCTCACAACGTCAAGGATAAAATGGCCAGAGTGAGCATATAGTCCACGTATCCTTCTTCTGTTAGATGTGATTAAAGAGGAATAGATGAACATTGTCACACCTCGATCCCGACATCTAGGATCAATAAGTAGCACTCGACTGTAGGAGGTGCGAGGAATACAAACAAGGTATACAAAGGAGCACTCAACTGAATTGACAAATAAAAGTAAAGTGGTGGGGTCTCTACCATAGCTAGACAATTGTATAACAAAAAGTCATAACCCTCATTAGGGTAACATGCCCGTAGGCTAAAAAAAAATATATATATATATATAATATAATATATATATATATATATATATAATAATAATAATAATAATAACAACAACAACAACCTAACTGGTACCCTAATAGCTCCTCGCATCAACTAATACCTATCACATGCACAATTGCCCCTACTAGGGGTGGGCAAACGGACCCTGGACCCGCGGGTAGGGGCGGGTATTAGCAGTTCAGGGCGGGTACGAGGCAGGTCTGTATTCTTTTAGATACAAAACAGGGCGAGGCAGGTCCAAGTAAACAAAGGGGCGGGCTGGTTCTAATTTTCTGAAGTCGCGAGCCCCTGACCCGAACCGTTTGCAAACCTCACACACTCTCAAATCACACACACACACACACACTCAAAATCTCACAAACTCACACACATCTCAGCTTTCTGGAAGATTCTCCCGAGTCCCTCCCTGTCGATCTCTCTCTTTCAGTCTTCCCTATCGATCTCTCTCTCCCAGAGTCCTCCCTCTCCATTCGTCGATTCTCCCAAGTCCTCCCTCTCGATCTTTCTCTCCTAGAGCCTTCACTATCGATCTCTCTCTCCCAGAGTCCTCCTTCTCGATTTGTTGATTTTCTCGAGTCCTCCCTTTCTATCTCTATCTCCGAGAGTCTTCCCTCTCGATCTCTTTCTCCCAGAGTCTTCCCTCTCGATCTCTCCTTCCTAGAGTCCTCCCTTTCGATTCTCAATCTCCTCTCCCACAACACCACCATCGTCATCATCTCCTGACTCTTCTCCCAATCGTGACCACCCATTATCGCCGTAAAAAACACCACCATAATCTAAGCGGTTCAGCAGCTACAGCAGCTAATAGGTATGCCTAATTTCGCATTTCAGTATTGTTGGGTAGAATTGAAAGGAACCCAGATGGAGAGTTTTAATTTTTATTTGAATTGCATGTTATCAAGATGAAAAATTGAATTTTCGAGCTACGGTTTTTTGAATTTGTTTTAATTTGGGATTTCAATTTTATTGATTTTTCTCATATATGATAATGGTTATGGTTTTTCTAGCGAATTCTGATTATTTTACGACCTGGGTTTAATGATTTTAGATGGGGATCAAGTATAATACGTGTGTAGAGGTTCTTCTTTGAATTGCTATGTGTGCAACAACTTTGTTCAGTTAGCTATCTAATTGTTGATTATCAGTTAGGGTTTTGAGCATCCAAGTATCAATTCTTTGTGGATTTGATTTGTCAAGAGTTTTTTTTTTTAATGAAAGAATAAGAATTTACTTACTTTACTGAATTTTGGAAAATCATGCTGTGAAGGATCTTGCAGGACTTGTTGAAGTCATCTTTTTATCCGCTTTGGGATCAATTTGGCTTGATTTCAGGCCACTGGTTCGAGTTTGGTTGTTCTTCTGATGGCAGTACTGGCGGAGGATGCAGCGGTAGAGAATGAAGGTGTTAGAGTTTTTTATGCTGGGCTTGGTTTCGTTGTCCTATTGTATTTGGGCCTTGTAAATGTAAATGTGTTGTTGGTAATAAAAAAAAGCAGCCCAATGTTAGACCAAAAAAAAAAAAGTAATTGGACCTGTAGACCCGTCTCGAACCGGCCCATTTAAAACGGGCCGGGTTAGGTCCGGTTCCTAAATTCAAAATCTCTCTATCCGGCCCGCCCCGGCCCGTTACATTTTAAAACGGGTAGGTCTGGTTCCTCCAAATTTGGGCCCGGCCCGGCCCGTGCCCACCCTTAGCCCTTACGCCCCTACGCCCCCTCCCCCCAAAAACCTAACTAGTACCCCAAGAGCTCTTCGCATCAACTAATACCTGTCACATGCACAATTGCCCCTACGCCCCCTCCCCCAAAAAAAGGCCTTAGGAATGGTGCATCGAGCAAAGTAACAACCCAGATAATAATAAGAATCATTTAGTTGTAAAGGATAAAACTTAGTTTGTAAGTTTGTTGAGATATTTTGTCTTTTTTGTTTTGGTAGTTATAATTTGTTAGAGTATGGAGTCTACACATGTGCAGAGGTCAAGGCTTTGTGTAATTCCTCTCCAAAGCCATTTCAGTGCATTTTGTATGTTCTCAAGATCAAATAGTAGACATCTGCACAAAGTCATTGCCAAAACCAAGATTTCTTCTTCTTAGACACAAACTATCACTTTGATTTCCTCAGTTTAGTAGACATCTGCATCTGCACAAATTAGGGGCTAATAAGAATCATTTAGTTGTAAATGATAAAACTTAGTCTGTAAGTTTGTTGAGATATTTTGTCCTTTTTGTTTTGGTAGTTATAATTTGTTAGAGTGTGAGTTATCCACATATGTGCAGAGGTCAAGACTTTGTATAAGTACTCTTGTAATCTTAGCATTCAAGTTATTGAGAAATACAATTCTATTAGATAAGCTACGAAACTTGTGTAAGTGACAATAATCCAATGTATGTGATAATCATAAAACAAGCACATCGATCACACAATTAATAAGCAACATTCGTAAAATCATAGTTTATAAAATCATAAAAATACACTGTAAAATCCGGAGGAGTCACCCAGACATCCATCGGCCTTTCTAAATCAACCACCAAGGTTTGTAAATTTCTGATTCATAAATACATTGAAAACTAGAGTTAGAGCGACATAGTTCGGCCGAGGCCTACAGCTCCTAAGCTTCCACATTCTAGACCAACTTCAAGGAACCGATCTAGTATAATAATTAATTAACACCTAAAGCAAGTGTTAATATCTTATTCTTATCATGGTTTATCATCATCCCTGAACGGCATTCGGATTTTTTATTGAAATTTACATCAGCAAGACACAGTTACACACTCCGAACAAGCATCAAAGAGTACACACATAAAAGTTCGTATCATAACCAAAATGTTGGACCACAACAGTACAATGATGTTCAGAACCTTGATACGCAAGGAATGGTTCCGTAGAATTCTCTTTTTCTTTATCTTGTCATGCCTGGTACAACAGTTGGAGCTGCAGTAACGCCGCGCCTCCGTCTGTCCATATTGGCTTGCCAACCTTCATTTCCGACAAAACAACGATCGCCCACAATTCCGTCAAACGTATAACAAGAAACAAAGTCAGTCAATGAATTATAAACTGAATGCAAGTTGTGCAACTAACTATGCAACATGTTCATATTATATGCATGGATTTTGTTTTTTAATGATGACATAGCTTGGCAGCTACAAGGGAGGTACTGAAGATGTTTAATAAGGCTCACAGATTGACCAAGTCATATTATTATTCTGCTGGAATTTGGTGTTATATGTATTTTTTATTCGAGCAACGTCCTAATTAGTCTAATCTAAACTACAGGGAGCAGGTTTTGAAACTTGGGTGCAAGGGGAGAAAGCACACTGCTGTAGCCGATTTGGTTAACCCAGGTCTGCGGCCTGAACAATCACTGATGGCCTCTGAACGCCTTCGGAATTCGGATCATGTTGCAATGTCAGAAAACTGCTAGTCGATGGTGACACAAACTCACTCTGTATTCACAGCCACGGATACATAGGTAGCACACCAAAACAGATATTTGATGTGAGATTCTTATAAATTATCAAGTTAGCACAACAGTAAATTTACCTATTCCCATATCGAACCCGCGATTCTTGAGCTCTCTATACTCTTGACAGAGTGCACAAGTAGCACAGCAGAAGTGCACTAGGCAATCCGCACAGGGCGTTTCTTCCAAGTCATATTGAGCTCTCATCTTCGAGCGGTAGGAGCACGAGTACAAGCATGCATTTGCAGTTGTCGAAAGAAGGATACAATAGCACACTCCTCCTGAAGCACAAGCTGCAACACACACCGCCAAAAAAAAATCAAACAGGAGTCTGTTATTATAAGGATCATATCCAAACTTATGAGTAGACCTAGCTAGCGATTTTTGAGTCTTACGTGTGGAACCTTGGCTCACAATCTCAGCGATCTGACCGAACGTGATGCAAGGGCAAAAGAAAGTGATCATACCTTCAAAAATTGAATTCGAAATTACTAATCAGGAAAAAACAATAAAAGAAGATAGAACCAGATACACACACGCACACGCACACATATAGCTGTAATGTTTATATATATTTCACTAACAATTTTCAGGATCGTCACAACAGTGGCAGAGACTAGAGGACCAGTTCCCTCGTGCAGGAACAGAATTAGACTGAGCAGTGTATATGTAGGGAGGAGCATATGTGGGTACTGAACCTACATGACTATTTAGTTCTGGGGCACTTGAGACTGGATTGGGAACATGGGCATGGTGATGGTTGTGATCGGCTGCATATTTCGCATGGTCATGAGGTTCTGTAGGAGTTGGATACATTGTTTTTTGTGGCTAGTTTTTAGATTGCACCTAGGGTAGTCATAATATATATATACATATATATATATATATATATATATATTATAGTAGGCAACCAGCTGTGCAAATACAACAATTGTCATCATTTGGTGGAAACTTTCATATAGTCCAAAGCCTACATATTTGGTCTGGTTTAAGCATTTAAGATATCATCAACTAATGGAGGATGTTACTGACCTTCTTCTTTGAATTTTTTCATTTTGTTTTTTCGGCTTTCCTTATCATCCTACAATGTTTCACGTAGATTAGAAACGTCTACTTTCTAAACCACCTTTTAAAGAATAATTTTGTAAAAAATTGCCAAACGAAAAAATGGAAATGAGGGAGAAGTTTCAAATGCAAAGGTGCTCATAATCAATTGTGTATATAGATATTAGATAGGAGTATTTAATAGGAAAAATGCATAATTACCCTAAAGGCCAGGCCTCCTTTATTCAAATATATATTTTTTAATGTGTCCGGAACACAGGATGATACACCACTTGTCTCTATATAATTAGTGAGATTCTTGTGTTAAAATATTAATAACCTAAAAAAATAAAAAATTTCACTACTTGTATAATAACATGTAGTGTGTTACTTGTATTACGAGCACAGAAAAAATTTATCCAAGCCTAGGAAGTTATATAGAATCTTCGTGGGAGACAAGTGGCTTGGAGACAAAGGACACTGGTCGACTACTTTCTTCCGTTGACTTGTTTTAGTTATGTTTATACTGCATAAATATCATTATATAAGCTAGGTTGAAATTCAAAGCCGATGTTCCGATATAGGTTGACGTCCGTTATGAGCAAGTATGATAAATGACTAGTTATGAGCAAGTCCGAATGAATGTAAAAAATTGTCTCCTATCAGAAATCTAGAAACTTTAAATTTACGCGAAGCATAAAAGTCGTTTCTCCGGTTGTTGATTGTTTTGGAATAAGAATATTAATTTTTTTTTATTGTATCATAACCGATTTGTTCATGTAACTAATATTCGTAGCTATATGATTTTGTTAACATTTTTTTAGTCGACTAACGAAATATAAAATGGGAATCTGGATGGAAATTGTAAAGTCGTCGCCTTGGGCTTGAGCACCTTCTTATAATCCCCTCAATTAATCACTATACAATGGATTAACAATTATTAGGTACAATTATCCTAATAATCCTTCAACGTCAAACAGTATTATATGCAAAACGTGGAGCTTATATTATGACGCACAGTTGATGATTAACTACTGATGAATTAGTTTCTAAACTCAAAAATCAAATTGTCAAATACAGTGACATAGTAGCTTCTGGAAATAATGACATAGTATTTAGACAAAAATACAAATACGACTCCACTGGGGATCGAACCCAGAATCTCTGGTTTCGTAGACCAGCGCCTTATCCATTGGGCCATGGAGTCCCTTTTGACTTCAAACTCCATGATAACTTTATTATATTATTATCGTGTCCGTAGTCATCTAATAATTTTAAATTTAAAAGAAAACTAACGAAAAATTAAAAAAAACTTCATTTTTAATGAAAAGTCATTTTTAAAGATATAATGAATAGTACCATGGAAATGTAAAAATTTGACTTTTTTTATTAAAAGTGAACAGTATCATAAGTGTTTCGTTAAAACACTCTTTCTTTAATGGTTAAAACAAACCTAACATCAAACTCGCCCAATAAAACTAGCCCAAGCAATGAGTTCTCGATTTTATCATGCCGGCAAAGCTTGCCCCATTTATTTGGTCCGTTTCACTTCTCAAAATGAAGAGACTGAAATTTTTTTGTTATTTGGTCCGTTTCACTTCTCAAAATGAAGAGATTGAAATTTTTGTACAATCAGGATTAATCCAACTTTAAAAAATCTAGAAAAAATTATAAATTTAAAAAAAAAATAAAACTTACAAAGTTCACTTTAAAAATCCTACAAAGTTCAACACAATTGCAAATAAAAAATTTAAAAATACCCAAAAGTCTACGTGGATAATGATATGTAGGAATAAGAAGAAGAAAACATTAAAAAATATAAAATTATGTTTGTAAATAGGAATTGCCTTGCCGTTACTCTCACCAATCTCTATTGTCCTCCACTAAAAGGTGAAGATGCTCTAACAGAACTCAATTTTCAATTTTGTTTGGAAAATGAGTTATAAAATCCTCCCGCTCTTTCACTACCCATTTTAGCTGCCCAAAACCTTTTACCGCCAAAACGCATCAGTTCAAATCAAATCAATTTCTCTGCGTTTCCCAGAAGTCTCTCGCACACTCGGACGCTCGCACAAATGGAGGACGAAGACGAAGTTCTCTCAATCCCCGATGCCTCCGGTTCATCCGATTCCTCCTCCGAATCCAGCGAGGAGTACTCGGCTGACCAAGAAGAAGAAGAAGACCGCCAAAACGACTTCGTGGTGGTCGAAAATAGTCGAAAACCCATAGACCCTCCTCGGCCCTCTGCCGAAGATCGGAAATTGAAGAACGTCGATGCTCTCGTCAGGTACCGCTGATTTCTATATTCAATTTTATTTTTGCTGAAGAACAAAGATTTCAAATTCCAATTTTCCACAGCTGAAGCGTCACCTAGGGTTTGTCTTTGTATGGATTTTGCGTTCCTGTTTGGTTGCTAAGAAAATAGTGGACGATAAAAGAAAAACCAATTGTTTGAATCATTGAGTTCGGATGGGTTTGCTTTCTAAGAAATGATATTGCCTTTTTTAGGTATATAATGGGGGATTAAAGAAATGATATTGCTTGATTAAGCTGTTTGGTGCTGTTATTCTTACTTAAGGTTCTTGGAATCCGAGCTCTCAAAACGCTCCGAACGTTCAATTTATGAAGTTTCATTGTGCAATCATATATAGGAACTGGAAACCCTTTAGGTTGAATTGTTGTTATAAGTGTTTTCTAATCCCAAGTTTTGTATTTGAACCGAAATTTGGGGTAAAATGATTCTCTATCAGAGGTAACCTTGTTGTGAAAAGGCAGTCACTGCTTCCTCGAGTTCTCTCAGTGACGGAAGGAGCAGCAGTTTGTAGGAAACCCTTTAAACCTCCATGCTCTATTGGCTACGAGGATGGAACTGAGCAGCTCGCACGTCGTCTCTGTGCACGTAGGCGATTTGTTCCCTGGGGCTCATCAACTGCAGCATTCATTCCACATATTAATATGAATTTAAGTATAGAAAATGAAGCTGAGAAAGATCCAGTGGAAAAGAGTGTGACACTACCTACCGGAATTGATCCTTTGGTCTTGTGGCAATCTGAAGAATTCGAAATTGGGGCTTCTAATATGGTGCAGATAGTAGTGGACCCAGTGCTTGTTCGTTTCCTTCGACCACATCAAAGGTTTTTCTCTCGTTATTAAAACTGATTTACTTCGTTTTGGTAAATTTTTAATAGCAATGCTCACCATTTTCTATGCATCCATCGAATTTGAGAAAAGTTTCTAATATGCTTTAATGTTTTCATGGGCTGCTGTTGCGTAAAATTGATGAGATGAAGTTTTAATGCAGAGAAGGCGTTCAGTTTATGTTTGAATGTGTTTCAGGGTTAAATAGTGCATCAAATATACATGGATGCATTCTGGCAGATGATATGGGGTAATTCTCTATCTTCATCTCTCTCTCTCTCTCTCTCTGAATTCTATGCAATTATATCAGCAGATTTTCTTTTACATTATTATCTATACGGGATCATGTATTCAGGTTTGTTCTTAATCTTGGTACGTTTGCAGTTTGGGAAAGACATTGCAGTCTATCACATTACTATATACTCTTCTATGTCAAGGGTTTGATGGGAAACCAATGGTTAAAAAGGCCATTATAGTCACCCCTACCAGTCTTGTGAGCAACTGGGAGGCTGAGATAAAGAAGTGGGTTGGAGAAAGAGTTAATCTTATTGCCCTTTGTGAAAGTACCAGAGATGATGTTGTTTCTGGAATTGATCGGTTCACAAGTCCTCACGGCCGTTTACAGGTAGAATTGCATAACTGGTCTGACATTTATCTTTGAACAAAGAACTTACAGTCACTACAAATCAGGTACTGATTGTTTCATACGAGACATTTCGGATGCATTCTGCAAAATTTAGCCAAAGCGAGTCCTGTGACCTTCTCATATGTGATGAGGCTCACCGTCTGAAGAATGATCAGACAATGACGAATCGGGTATGACGTATACAATTCTGTTTTCCATTATAATTATTATTTTTTTACCTCTATACATAACCCCCCCCAAATTATTTCTGAACATTCTATCAGGCTTTGGCTGCTCTTTCATGTAAGCGGCGTATTCTGTTGTCGGGAACTCCAATGCAGGTAGGGTGCAATTGTGCATTCTGTCTTACGATTCCAAACTGTTGTCTAATTTCTCTTTCCGTCTGCACCATTGCAGAATGACCTAGAAGAGTTCTTTGCCATGGTCAATTTTACTAATCTGGGAATCTTAGGTGATGCTGCATATTTTCGCCGCTACTATGAGGTGAGCTGATGGCTTTACATTTCATGTCTGACCACTGACCTTTCGAATGAATCTACATCACCATGTTTATTGGCTGCCTTATAGTTTCTATTTTTCCCTTTTCTTTTCTGCTTCTCCCTTTGTACAACAACAACAAAGCCTTTTCCCACTAAGTGGGGTCGGCTATTGCTTCTCCCTTTGTAAATAACTAAATATGCCAAGCTCAGAAACCATTAAGTTGTGCCTCTTTCTGGTAATATCATTTCAGTGACATAGTTCTTATGAGGATTATCTCATTCTTATATAATATTTTATGAATTACTTTCTTCTTTTCTCGCAGTTGCCATGAATTTTATGAACTGTTACATATATGTTTTGTGAAGGCACCTATTATTTGTGGAAGAGAACCTAATGCCTCTGAAGAAGAGAGGAAGCTAAGTGTTGAGCGATCAGCTGAACTAAGTGGAAAAGTTAATCAGGTTAGATTTCCTTGTTGACACGATAGCTATAGACATAACCCTTATCCAGGCGTTGTTTTATAAAGTTGTATCAACAGCTTTCACTGACCGTTGGAGTTGTGAAAGGCTAACTAATATATGAAATCAGCATTTCTCTTCTATTTTGACATAAATAATCTTTTTTTTTCATGATTAATGAGTAATGATTAACAAACTTTTTCAGTTTATATTGCGGAGGACTAATGCACTACTATCAAATCACCTCCCACCAAAGGTATGCCACTAATGTTAGACGAAGTTAAATATAAGTGTATACTTTCATTAAAAAGATATATATATGTATAAGCATAATTAATTGTCCCTTACTTGAAGTTTCGTGTACAAACTTAACTTTCTACTCTTCATCTGAGTTTTGGAACCTATAATATGGTCGGGTAGGGTAGATGAATCTTCACACATTTTGGAAAGTCAAGTCTAGTTGACTTATAAGCTGAATAGAAAAATCTTAGGAAAACTAATAAAAAGGGCTTGAAAACTTTGAATTTTAACGATAAGGACAAAGTAAAGGGTGAAGTGAATAGTACCAGGATTGACTTTTTAGTGCAAAAATGTGGTTTTTTGTTAAGGTGAACAGTACCAGGAGCTTTTCATTAAAGTTTCCAAAAATCTTTTGTTAGTGTGACTTAAAGGTACTTTTGGTAGGACCTAGTGTTTCTTGATTTACGTTTGGATGTCTAGAAAGTTACTTAGGCTATCTATTATTACTTTCATTACATTATGAAACTTTAGAGAACTGGAGTGGATGGTTCTCTTGTTTTCGGTTGCAGCTTGCTCTAATATAGGCAGTCAAAATTCAAATGTCTTGCCTCAGACAGGATTACATAAAAAATGTCTATTTTTGTTACAGAAGTTGCAAAAGTAATTCTGCATTTCAATGTCTTGTTTTCCCCTTGCAGATAATTGAAGTTGTTTGTTGCAAGTTGACTCCTCTCCAAATAGACATATACAACCATTTCATACATTCCAAAAATGTGAGTTCTCATTCTTATCGAGCCATCAAGCAGTTCCTGAAAGATGCAGAGCTTTTCGAGTTAGCGAAAAGACTGCCTGACTGGATATGGTTTTTACTCTGTTTTTCTCAAACACAGGTTAAACGAGCAATTTCTGAAGACACGAAGCAATCAAAGATTTTGGCTTATATTACAGCTCTTAAGAAGCTATGCAATCATCCAAAGGTATGGCATATATGTAAACACACTTACACTGACACATATGCATGCAAACACACAATTTCATCGAGATGTTTTTCTGTCAATATTATGTTTGGACCTATTCTGAGGATACATGGTAACATTTTTTTTATAGCCCTTATTTTTTCTTCTAAAGAAATCTTTGCTATCTCTTATAAGAAGAAACCACGTCTCCCAATAGAAAAATAAAATTCACATCCTAAGATACCAAGTAGGAAGAAGGCCAAAGTTTTATGGGGATGCATAAGTTTTATGGGGATGCATAGTATTGGCCTTTTTGGGACAGTTTGGCTGCAAAGAAACAAGATGATTTTTGAAGATGTTGCCGGTGGTGGGACAGATATTTTATGGGAAAACTCCATTTGAGTCTCGTCATCTTTATGGGCTTCAGTCTCTACCGAATGGCTTTATCTTAGTCTATTATTTGGTTGGACTGGAAAGCTGTTATAATCTTAATTGTATGATCTGTTTATGTTGTAGTGCCTTAGAATATTAATTCTATGATTTTTCTTTTATTGTTGCCGTCCATGTTGTGGCCATCTTGTCCACTCGTGTATTTTTATTGTTTTCTGCACTAAAATTTGTTTCTTTTAATAAAAAAATGCATGCACTTTGCGATATCAGAATTCAGAAGACAATAGGCCTTCATGGGTTTTATATTTTATGGTTTCAAATTTTCTGTTACACTGTCATCCTGATGCATCTTTTTTTTACCTCGGTACCTTCCCATGTTAGTTATTCTACTTTGAGTTGCTTTCATCCTTATAAAATTTGTTCATTGTAGCTCATCTATGATACTATAAGAAGTGGAAGTCCAGGAACTTCAGGTTTTGAGGACTGTATTCGCTTTTTCCCTCCAGATATGTTCTCTGGAAGGTATGCATTCCTGTTGTACTTTATTCTTATTTTTCATATCTAATAATATTCCAACACTCAACACTTATAGTCTAATACCATTGATTTCTTATGTTAGATCTGGATCATGGACTGGCGGGGATGGGGCTTGGGTTGAACTGTCTGGAAAAATGCATGTTTTAGCTCGGTTACTGGCCCATTTACGTAAGAAGACAGATGACCGTATCGTCCTTGTCTCAAACTATACGCAGGTGAACATTGATTCTAGATTACATATGTATGTATGTGTATATATGTTACTGGATGCTTGTCCTTTCTTGTGTGAAGGCAGCACATGGTTTTCACAAATAAATCATTCTTGGCACCAGTCAGGATTCCTTTACTGTTATAAAATTACATTATAGCTAATCAGGGACAAGTTATTATTTTTATTATTTCTTTTGTGATTTACTTCCTAATATCTTAATTTTGAATAATCTTGAAGTTGGCAGAGTTTTCATTTCTTCCTATTTTGACTGAAAATGTTTTGTTACATCTGTCGCTATTAGATATACGACCTTTGAAAACGGAATCCTTTGCATTTTCTGTGCATTTTTTATTTAGTCCATTGATTCGAGTTGATGACTCATGTTTACCCTTTCCAAACCATATGTGCTTAGTTTGGCAACTGAGGTACTTAGGTATGAGTAATTGCTTGGATTATTGACCGTGGAAGAAGAAAATGCATCTGATGTTATTAAGAAAAAGAGAGGTGTAATGCTACTTTATCACTGCATTGGTGTATCATATGCAAAGACAAAGAGGCTTATAAGTATTCTTAATCTCTTCCTTCACTGTCATGTTGCTTTGAGATTCTGGCATAAGGTATTTCATGGGGCAAACTTGAATGGGTGACTTATTCTTCCAGTGCATGTTTATTTCACGAGAATATCTGTGCTTTTGGTGGGGGAAAAAAGGTCAAATGTTTATGAAATTGTGTTGTGTTGGCAATATTCTGGGTAATTTGGCCTGAAAGGATTATTGGAAATATTCTGGGTAATTTGGCCTGAAAGGAGTATTGGATTATAGGGAATTGAAGAGAGGAGGGAAATGCATGTCATGCGTTAAAGACATTCGATTCTTCATGTCAATTGAGGGAGATGATTCTCAAGTCACTCTTACTCCTAATTGTCATTTGTTGTTACTTGTTAGTTATATTATTAGTCAGATCCTAGTACCTTCAGTTGATTGCTTGTTCACTGCTGTTGCATTCGTCCATGGTTTGTAAAATAATATTCTTCAAATTTTTATGTAGGAAAAAGACATAATATCTGATTTCACTCTAGCATTAACTGCCACAATTTCCTTTTGGAAGAAACTAGGTTTCTGCAGCCTACCTTGTTGTAATTTAGTTCAATTGTTGTATACCAGACACTGGACCTTTTTGCGCAATTGTGTCGAGAAAGAAGATACCCATATTTGAGGCTTGACGGAACCACATCTATCAGTAAAAGACAGAAATTAGTAAACCATTTCAATGACCCCTCAAAGGTATATAGCCATAACATTTGTAATTATACAGGCAATGTACACTCTTGTAGTTTCTTTATGCTTCTCTATGCTCTGTTTGGGCATACATATTTCGATAAACAAATAAACACTCAACTTCTTGCAGGATGAATTTGTATTTCTCTTAAGCAGCAAGGCTGGTGGTTGTGGTCTTAATTTAATAGGTGGAAATCGACTAGTTTTGTTTGATCCTGACTGGAATCCTGCCAACGATAAACAAGTGCGTAGGTCAAGTGCTTTGTGCACAGCTGAAAAGAGATCATAAAATATGAACATTCTTCGTATAATATTCTTATCGTTTTAGCTTCTTTTTTTCTTCCCTCTTATTCCATAAATAGGCTGCTGCAAGAGTTTGGAGGGATGGGCAAAAGAAGAGAGTATACATTTACAGATTTTTGAGTACTGGAACAATTGAAGAAAAGGTTTTGATTTGGCAGAAATCGAGTTAGCATAATCACTTTTAATTGTTTCCTTCTGCATCTGTATGATTTATGCAATCAGTTCTATCAATTTCATGCTAATAAACGAACCTTGTATTCTGCAGGTGTACCAGCGCCAGATGTCAAAAGAAGGGCTTCAAAAGGTTATTCAGCACGAACAAACAGATAACCCGAAGGCACAGGTTTGAAATTGTACATCTTTCTATCTTCATGATTGGTGTTCTCCTTTAAGTGCATGCTATACAACAGTTCTTTTGTTCCAGGGAAACCTTCTTTCAACAGAAGACCTGCGCGATCTATTCACATTTCATGAGAATGTGAGGTAATGCCTATCATGTCCTTGACCATTGTATTATCATTTGTATATCTTCTATGTATCATTTTCATGCCTTGAAGATTCCATTTTCCTGTTGATGGGTTTTATTAATCATGTATGTAGGTCTGACGTGCATGAGAAGATGAACTGCATCCGTTGCGAAAATACCAATTTTACACCTCAGACCACAGCCGAGGGAGATGCAAATGAATCAACCAATCAAAATGGTCAGTCTGGGCAAGTAATATCTGATATAGGCGGATTTGCAGAACGTGCTGGATGCTTCCATGAATTAAAGAGCTCGGAGAAGCAGGTTGGCCACATCTATTTATGAGATGTCATAGATGCTCGTAGCCTTTAACTTATGCTTTTGTAACTCTATAGAGACATTTTCTTTTCAGGTAGGGACACCTCTAGAAGAAGATCTAAGTAATTGGGGACACCATTTCTCCCCAACTTCAGTACCTGATTCTATTCTCCAAGCTTCAGCCGGAGATGAGGTATGAATACTTTGTTCTTCGTTAAATTGTTTTTGTTGTCTTCATTTTTCGATATTTCAGAGAACAAAAACCAGTTTCACACACTGCTATCCATTAGCGGAAGTAATGATACATAATTATTTTCAGGTCACATTTGTGTTTACAAACCAAGTGGATGGGAAGCTTGTACCAATTGAATCAGAAGTAAACCCAAAGACTCAGGAACAAGAAGGAAAAGAGAACTGTCCCAGATTAAAACAAAACCTGAACCAGAAATCCATGCCATTGTCTTGGCAAAGAAAACTGCTCGAATCTGTTTCTTCGAGTGAAAATTCTATCAGAAACACATCTGCCCCTTTCAAGCCCTCAGAAAAGTCCACCGTGAAATCAGTAAAAACTTCTTTGAAGGGTTCAGTGCATGTTGCATTAACGCCTAAACTGTCTCTTAAAAATCGATTGCCCCAGAAAAGATCGTCTCCTGATTCTGTGGAACACGACGAGGATTTTGTGTGAGTTTTGTTTTTGGCTTTTATAAGGCAATTAGTGGCATTGATTTTCATTACTTTGCTAATGTATACAGGATTCAAGTCTCGTGTTTCCCAGAAAGGAAATCGTCACAGATATTGGCATTGCCTTGTGTATAATTAGTCCCTTAACCAAAATATAGCTTACTACTTTCAATTTCTGTTTACTTTTTTTTTTTGGTTAAATGGAGAAAGATTAGGCGAGATTAGTGCTTTCTCCTCATCTACACCTTAACGTCTGGTCTTTCATGCAGAGGCCGAAACCGGTCGAACGGCTCCCTTTCGGTTTGCTTTGAACAAGTAGCCTAAAATTCAAAAGTTCAAACCTAAAATTTAAGCATGTAGGGTTTTTTTTCAGTACAAGCACTATTCTACATAAATCTACACTAAGGGAAAGGGAGAGGGTTTAAACCTAGGAGCAGAGGTTTAGACTACATCAGTAAGGAAATAACTACAATACATACAGAGCATTGAAAGAGATTTGTAATTCATGAGAATAAATTGATATCAAACTCGTTATTTACGAGATTTGGACCCAAGATTTCTTTAGAAGGTGATGTCAAAATTAGATTGACACTCAAATTAAACCCTATGGATGACAATTGTAGTAAATGAGCAAATAGGGATCGTTCTAGACCGGGGATTAACTAGGGATGCTAATCAATGTGAAACTGACTCAAAAACGTAGAAACACAATGTAAAACACTAAACTAGACTCAAAGAATGCAAAACTAGAGTTTAAAACACTTAAACAAAGCAAAAGACTCAAAACAGCCCAGAAACACTCAAAACTGCCTCAAAATCACTTTCTGGGCAGTTTTGAGCACAAACACAATTTTTGACGAAATTAAGTTGTAACTTGGCTCAAGACTCTTTAAAACACAACCTAAATGTATTTCTAACTAATCTAGCACTTTAAAATAAAGGGGGGATTGGTTTTGACGAATTTAGAATTAAAACAGAAACTTAGAAACAAAACAGATTCTAAAACCAATTTTGGTGAATTGAATGGATGAGACAAACTAGTTAGAGGGTTCCTTATCCACACATGAACATATGCATACAACTTTGATTCCCAGTTATGATTTCAACAAACTTATGAATGACGATGTCCCAAATTAATTGTATTGAACTAATTAATTCTCAGATTTCCCTAAATTCATTGAATTGAATGGAATACGCATCGCAACCAAATTATTCCTCATCAAAGTCCCTAACTATGGAATACGCATGATAGAGACATTCAACAAGAATCATTAAGTTCAATGGAAATCATAAACAACGACTAGGCATTCATAATTATGGAATACGCATGTTAATCCAACCTAGGGTTTACTAAACACAATCGTGACTAGCGATCTTTACTACTCATGAATATAAGTTAATAACGATTAGGTGAAATTCCCTTATATCCTAGCATCGAGTTTAAGCATGCAAATTAAGTGTCGACCCTCAACCCACATACATAAACAAGTTCTTAATCAAAACAGAAAAGTAAACCACATCCAAAGTTCATGAATTCATAACTGGAGTAAATCAAATCATAACCAACATATGTCCATGGCTTCAAATTCGCCTCTAACTATAAAGAAATTAGTTCCACATGTTTAACATAATTGAACAACAAATTAAATTAAACATGAAAACAGAAACAAGGAAAGAAAGAACTCCAAACACTCCAATGGTGGCAGATTGTTGCATAAGCCTTCTTCTCCCCCTTGGACTGCACGGTGCACTCTTCTCCTAGCCTCCAAAGGTGGCGCGCACGGTGGTGTGGTGGTAGCAAGGGACGGTGATGGATGGTTGAGTGGTGGTAGGCACGGTGGTGAATGGTGGAGTGTATAGAAGCTTGCGGCAATGGTTGAATTTCTGGAGAATGGATGGATGGATGTATGGAAGAGAGAATGGTGCGGCACCTTTGCAATTTATGAGTGAATGAATGATAAAAGGGTGCGGCACACATAAGAGAAATATATATAGGCACCCTAAACCCTAGGTCAAATCAGATTAGGGCTTGGATTTCCTCTAATTAATGGATTAGGCCCCCTAAGTCTAGCAGAAATTGTAAATCCAATAAGGAAAAGGGTTTATGGCCCAATTAACCCAAATCCACAAGGAATAGGGCTAATTAAATCTGAAATCCAAGGGGAAATAGGTGAATAGGTGCGGCAGATAGGGTTTAGGGAGATAAGGCTTCTAGAAAGCCTTGCAAGGCAAGGGAAAATGGGACTTCTAGAAAGGAATGGTGCGGCACCTTTGTAGGGATTAGGATAGGCCTTCTAGAAAGCCTAATCCCTTAGAAAATAGGTGAACTTACAGCCAAGGCAAGGGAAAGTTCTAGAATCTTCCAATTGTTTCCAACAATGTCTTAAAAACCTTTGTGCACTAGGATTAGGAAAACTAATCCTACTTCATCTTGGAATTCCTTTTCCTTCTAGGACTAGGAAAACTTCATTGTTGTGACAACTTGAGGCCTTTGGGATTCCACTTTTCCTACTTCAAGTAGGAAACCTTGTTTGAGTAGGAAACTTTATTCTTTTAGGAATCCTAATTCAACTAGGAAACCAATTTCAACTAGGAATCCTAATTCAACTAGGATTCCATTTCCATTAGGGATTTTTCCTACTCCAACAAAGAAACCTTGCTCAAGTAGGACTCATCATCTTCAAGTCTTAAATTTCGTTCATCCCTTTGGCTCCAAGCATACGTTATCCATTCCAAGCTCTAATTTGCTCCAAAAGGCTCCAAAATGCCTCCTTTTGCATACTTTGCCCTTAAAACCTGAAAATACATAAAACTAGCTTAAAAGACTACTTTACTAAGGAAAACAATGTAAATGCACAAGAACAAGCTAAACTAAGGTGCATAAATATGCCCCTATCAGAAGGTAATTTGAAAATTGCAAACCATGGAGAATCCATTCAAGAAGCGATTGGAGCAATCACCTGTTTGCCTAGTATGTAAAAGTCACGAGGAGTCGGTCGAGCATCTATTCATCCTGTGTCCTTGGGTTGAGTTGGTTTGATTTGGTGGTGCTCTTATTTTGAAAATCAACAGGGATTAGATTACTACTTGGGCAGATTGGCTAATGAACATATCTGGGATGCTGGAGGTTCAAAGTCAGAAGTAATTAGAAGGCTATCCTATATCGGTTTCACATGTTGGACAATTTGGAAGGCTAGATGCAATGCAGTATTCAATCATGCTCCGGTTAATCCAAGACAGGTGGTCATCTCAATTTCCAATATGGCTGGAGCCTTATTGCTCAACACACCTTCACTCGATACCCCAGCAGCTAATGTGCTTCTGTGGACTCTGCCTTGTCTGGAGTTCATTAAAATCAATGTGGTTCTGTACTTTTATATAAATTATTGTGAATATGTTAAATGACTAAAAATAATATAGTATTTAGTATTATAATAATTGTCAAAGACAATAATGTAGGGGGTGTGATATCCACACACCAATTTTTACTTCTCACACACTCTTCTAATTTTTGGCCATCGGATCGAATGAATTGAAGAAGATCAAATGACAGAAATTAACAAGGAGTGTGTGAGAAGTAAAATAGGAGTGTGGATAACACACCCCTAATGTAGGGGCAAACATTGTGTTTTTTTGTAAAATATGTGGGGATATACTTGCCATTTAAAAATTTCATTAAATTGGCATCGATTGCTATGCTTTGAAAAAAAAAATCACTTTTATTAGAAGCATGGTTTACCATACTTCTGCTTTTCTATGCTTTTTTACTATCATTGACAGTATTTAAAAAAAAACTTTTTTTTGTTTTGTTTTTGTTTTGCCAAACGCACTAGATGTACTAAATTTTTTAATAAGTTGTTTTTTTTTAAAAGCACCACAGTCCCAAACAAGCCCTTAGAAAGTCAAAGGTATATTAAAAAAAAAATCAAGACATTAAAGTCTGAACATGAGTATTTATGCAAATCCTTTTATTGGGAATCTTGGAGATCCCGTGATCGTGACTGTTCATCGTACATCGTGCGGTCAATTTTTGTTATGTACTATTATATTTAATTTTAAATTTTAAAATTTGAAATGAATATGACCGTATTATGTACGATGAATGGTCACGATCATTGGATTCCCATGAAAAGGATCCCGCGAGGATCATTTTTCAGTATTTATGTGTCTGTGTCTACATTTAGTTGTTACAGTTTACAGGAACCCTTAATGTTCTCTAATCTAATTACATAGAGAGAGAAAATCACAACCTACATTACCTAGAACTCCACTACTTTTCAATCATATCATGGAGAGACAAAAACCCAAAACACACTAAACCCAAACCCAAAGACAAGGAAACCAATTTTTTTAAATTTCATCACATACCAATTTTTAAAAATTTCATCACATACTCTTAACTAATCCATTAGGCCATCTCTAATTGAACCGGCCAGAGGGCCGAAAATAGCTTGAAATGACACGAAAATCGTCTCCAACTGAGGTCTAGGCCAAAGGCCAACGAGCTGGCCATCTCAAGCCAACCCACTTTTTTTTTCTCCATTTGCCCAACCCACTCTTGTTTTTTTTTTTTTTTTTGCGTAGCCCACTTTTTGTTTTTTGGACACTTTTTTTTTAATTTCTAATTTTTTTCCTACCTCATTTATCAAATATTTTTCACCATTCCATACTATCTTATCTCATTTTATTTCAATTTTTCATATTCCATACTATAGCCCTTTGGCCCGCGATTGGAGATCGTTTTTTGTCACAGGGCTATGTTTGGCCTATAGCCCTCTGGACTCTTGGTTGGAGATGGTAAGAAATATGGCACTGCACTGCTCATTAAAATATTAATTTCTTAGAGAGCTAAAACGAGCCATCGGGCTCTCTTTCAATTGGAGATGGCCTTAGTTAACAGACGTAGCCCGCACAACTTCAACAAAATTACATACACGTCATCAACCAAACTCTTGCTCGATCATTTTTGTATAAATAGTTTCAAATATATGTAGAATTAATTTTGTATAATTTTTAATAGTTTCAATTTGTATATTTTTTAGTATAAGCAATTTGTATAATTTCTAAAAGCATTTCGTGAAAAAGACAACTTAATTAAATGTAGAATCCGTTTAATTATCTTTAGGATAAGTTTTGTATACTTTATTAGTAGAATCAATTTAACTATCTGCATAATCAGTTTTATATGCTCTTATTAGTAGGATCAATTTGTATACATTAAAAAAACACATCTTATTAAAAAGTACAACTATATGTAGAATCTCAATCACCTTTACCATTTAAGCTAACTCAAAAACCTCCAAAATTGTCCATTTAAAATGTCACTCATTTTGTGGATGTAAATTTTCGCCGACAATAAATTGAATGAAAACCCTACAAAACAAATAATATTGTTAAGCTAATTGACAAACATCGGAGGAGGGGATGGTGTTTGCCAAAAGGTCTCTGATGTCTAAGCTAGAAAAGTGTTTGAGAGAAACTGAATTCAACGAGTTCTGAGTGGTAAAGTGGAATTACAGATTTTTCTAACTGACTTAGGTATTTACAGGAGAAGTTGCCAATACGTTGTTTGCTAGCAGGGATGCACTGTGCTAGGCAGACTAATAGAGCATACCTCTGCTGGAAGACTTGTCATTCGGCTAGTGGCATACTGTAGGGAGGGAAACATCCATGAGGACTTCAAAGCGTCGTTCCCAACCTGCTCAAGCCCAATGTGCAGAGGGGTGAGAGAGACTTCATGGGCCGAAAAAGCGTCATGACGTCTGCAACAGGCTCAAAATGGTATGTTAGGATGGGCAGTTCTGCTAGGCCCATCGAGGTGGAGAAGACGAGCTAGTCACAACGTCAGGGTAAAACCGTCATCTTGAGCTTGTAATAGTGTCTTCACAAATTTGTGTCTACCAAAATATACTGACGTGACCGGAATTTGAGAATACTTAGTTATTTTACTATTAAAAATCTCAATTGCACCCCCAAATTAGGGTTAGCCATTTGATTATTCCTTGACAACTTTCGTTGTCTTGAATATATGATTAACGATGGTTTCAAAAAAAAAAAAAATATATATATATATATATATATATATACATATATATATATACATATATTTATATATATACATATATTTATATATCAATATATATATATATATACATATATATATATACATATATTTATATATATACATATATTTATATATCAAAGCCAGAGCATATAAGTCTATGAGATAGTGATGAGCCACTTAATTTGTACCACTTCAACACAAAGCATGTTAGAAAAGTATAAACACAATTTGGGTAACGTTCAAAGCACCCAACATGATACAGCTTAAATACTACTCTGACATTGTAAAATGAGCCTTGAAGGTTGGATAAAATTTAAAATAAGACAGGGCAGCCCTTAAACTAGAAGGCAAAAGACAAGTTTTGCTAACAAAAAGGGCGACCAAGAGGGAGACAGTGCCCTTTGACCAAGCTTTCTTCTTGCTATCTCTATCCCATGACCCTAACAATGCCTTCACTTCAAGTACCTGCTAAAGTTGTCACACTTGTCAATTGGGAATCAGCCATTTGTCAAAAACCCATTTGGAAATTTCAATCTAGATGAAGGTAAACCATGTGCATCTCTACTGTTAAGGTCAATAGGCCTAATAACTTAGGGATGTGGGTGAGAATCTTTAGTCTTTTTATTATATAGTTTTAGGGTTGGAATAAAGAACCTTTATTCTTTCAGTACAGCTTTAGGGTTATCCAAGGTAGATTGGAGCTATTTCTTTTGATGGGTGGCTCTAATCTGAGTATGATTTTCTCATCTTCTATTCTCATCTCTTTTATTCTTTTTTTCTCTTCTAAGAAAGAGAGAGTATTGGAAAAAGCGATTGGGTGAGCTAAGTATGAGGGAATATTTTTATTTACCATCCTCAAGTAATAACGATGCTTATCATTCGATTTTATTATTGTTATATTATATTTTGAGATCTATGTAGTGGATAGACACAAATCTCAAAATTTAAACTTATCCAACGATAATAAGTAGGGTGACGATTAAAAATACACCCGATTAGGAGATCTTATGACACCAATTATAAGGGTGGTGAGAAGAAAAAAAACTCAATTAGGAGATCTAATGACACCAATTATATGGAATAGCTTAAAATAGAGGTGAAGTAACATGAGAAACAAACCACTAAAAGAATATGTCAAACCACAGAGGGAATCTCAAGAAGTGGGAATGATATTCTAAATTTCACTTATTTATTTATTCAAAAGAAGTTGCAATTGAACCACATATCACTTCTTTTAAGATGCATAAAAAAATGAGAATGAGAGTCGAACTGAAATTTACCGAATTAAGATCGTGAGAGCAAATAAACACTCTTTACCGTTGGGGCTATAATTTAACTCAAGGAAAGAGTGTTGGACAACTTGACTTCTTACAACTCAAGGGGCATTCTCATATTACTATGAAACTGATGTCTGTTTGATGCGTAATGTAGTGTGCATATATATATATATATATATATATATATATATATATATATATATCTGTTAATGACTAGGTTGAAGAAAACCATGTTGGAATAACATTTTCCCATATTTTTCATTTCCCTTTTTGTTCTACCACCAATTAAAAACCAGAGAAGGGCTGCGTTGGAAAGATCATACGAGATTTGCGATCTTACCCCACATCATGACATGTGACTGTCACACATGCTCCTTATTTGGACAGACAGAAAATTTAACTCATTTGCCATAAAAGAAAGCAAAAAATAACTTATAAAAGTGTCTGCCACATTTGACTAATGTGGAACTATGAAAACTTTTTCCATCAATTGTCATCCACTCATCCCTCTTTACAAGTGAATGAGATTGGCCATCCCAGCCCGAGGCAAAACTACACTATTATGTGTAGAATATTATTGTTTTCAAGCTTATTTCTTTGCTCTTGTAGTTTAAAAGTTACTACTTAATTTTTTTTTTCTAAACTCAAAATTCGTTTTACTTTAACTTGTGAACTCTTTCTTTTCTCTTAAACTTATAAATCGTCTCTTAAAACATATGTGGAACCCAACACCTAATAAGACTATATCACATGTGTAATAAATTTAATTATAAATCTTCATTATGCGTAAACATTCAACAATAAGATAATATTAAGTTTAAAATAAATTGAAGAGATGAAACAAATAAAAAGAATTGATTAACATTATGCACCCAAATCAAACACGCATAAAAAAGTAACAGATCTAAGGCAATGTAGAGCGAATTTTGATTTTTATAGAGGCGACTTTTAAGTTTCAAGGGGCAAAAGGGGATCAAACCTGTGTTCCAAGGGCAAAGTGGAGCGAACTTTGAGTTTCAAGGAGTAAAGTGATGACTTTTGAGTTACAGATTTACAGTGAGTAAAGTGAGATTAAATCAAGGATATATTTACAGTAAGTGCTATGATATGTGAACTAAAAAATACAATGAGCTAGCTATAATAATGTAGCACGAACTCGTCATTCATGGGAGTAGAACTTAAAACTTTATACTTACACAACTAAAGAGAAATATTACTAAAGCGCAGTACTAAGTGAAAGTTAGGTTAAAGTATTATGCTAATATGCAAAGAGAGATCAAAATGTATTTTTACTTGCATTTTTTATTAAAAGGTGACAAATCTGAGTAACATGAGATGTCTACCAGACATACGCATAAAACAAGCTCTCCCTAATATATATGCAAACATCTCCATGTGGAATCTAACTGTATACAAGTAAATCTATCGATTTAAGAAGGGTTTATAACTAGGGCTTCCTTTCAACGTCCATTGCTAGGCTTAAACATGTTTAATAATTAGCAACAAAACCCTTTTGCATTTTTCACTCACTAGTAGTAGTATTAGTAGTAGTATTCCTACACTTCTATCTAGTTAGCTCTAATGGATCCTAGAATCTCCTTCTCCAATGACTTTGCAGACACTCAACAAGCGAACAAGCACGAATTGAGCTACCGAGAAGCGCCCGTCTCTTCAGATTTCAAATTCTCCGTTAACAACTTTGGAATGATCTCAGCAGACGAGATCATATTCAAGGGCACATTGTTGCCCTTGAAGGATAATGGTATCAACAACCAGCAAGGGAATAAGACTACTACTTTGAGAGATGAACTACTAGTTGATGATGAAGATTATGGGGATGTGTTACCAAGGGCAACAAAGAGTTTGAGCAGGTGGAAGGAGCGTTTGGGGCTCAAGAGGGTTCAAATTGTTGCGAAAAAAGGCGATAGAGGCCATTCGGTGTTGGAGAGGATTGCAGAAGAGAGGAGGCCTGTGTTGGTTCATGAGGCTGTGCTTATTAGCAAGGAAAGCTAGGTAATAATTTTCTTTTTTTCGTTTTGTTCCCCCTTTGGTTTTTCTAAGTAACATGGAAATCCTTTGGTTTTTCTAAGAACATGGAAATCCTTTGGTTTTTCTAAGTGACATGGAAATTAATTAAAAACCTCTAATTTAAGATTTGGGGTTTTGCAGGAATTTCTATTTGGAGGGTTCAGTTGTAGATCGACGGAATCTGATATGCAAAAGTTGGTATCATTATGGAAGGAGAATTGATTTCCTGCTTACTTTTTAGTTATATTAATATTAGAGTGGTTTTTGTGGGGAGTTGTATGAGTTTTAGGGCTTGGCTTAGCAATTCCTAGTTCTATTTTTTCTCCATTTAATTCTAGACAGCATATTCATCCTCTCTCTCCTCCAGAGAAGTAGAAGATGATGATGAACAAGAAAGTATATTTGGCTGTTCCATTTTGTACAAATGTTTGCAGTTGATGGAGGAGTTCTATGAGTTTTTATGTAATTCAATCTATTGTCTTGATCTATCTGATTCGGGTTTCTTTATATATATATATATATGTATGTATGTATGGATTTTGATCTTCCGAATATTCATTTGACATTATAGTTTACTGAGAAATTTGCGAAAATGATCGTAATCTCTATTATTGAAATGATCAATTTTTTAATATGTTGTCGATATATAAAGTTCATATTTTTTCGCTATGTTGTAAATATTTAACTTTTGATCAGTTCACCAATTGAAGTTTGATTTGATCATTTAAACCAATTTTCCTCATGATCGGGGTACCTTTGGAACTGTGATGCATAAATACATAGCCATCCCTTTCTTGTAAGCCCTCATGTCATTGGAATCGATCAAATGTGGGTGCTACTGAACTTTCCAGCCAACCAAATGGCCATTCTCTTTAAGGAAGAGTCACAAGATGATGGATCTCTTTGAGTTCTTTTGATTTGGACTTCAACGCCTCTTGTCGTTCAAGCAACAATTTAAGCAAGGACTTGACTACATAGCAACTTTGGCGGAATTACACTTATCATCCCTGTGGTTTAGGGCTGTAAATCGGCTCAAACGGTTTGAGTTCGGCTTCCTTTGGCTCGTTCAAGCTTGATTTCTAAGTCAAACGAGCTGAGGCTGAACAAAATATTAGGCTAGTTGGAAAAATGAGTCAAGCTTGAGCTTTAGTATGTTTGGCTCATAAAGCTCGTAAATAACTTGTGTCTGTATATGAGACAACTTGGCTTTGGTTCAAGCTCGGCTCATTTGTTAAAATTTGACTCTTAAATGTTCGTGTATCTTTTTTTTTTCCAATCCATTTATTGTCCTCTTAGAAAAAGAATCCAGAATAATCATATAATTTTGAAGAAGAAAAAAAAATATATGTTTTGCACTGTAATTTGAAGTCTCCGACAAGGTTTGGAAGTTGGGTATCATATAATTATTATGTTTAACTTTTTTTTTCTTGGAATTGTTATTAGCCCTTTGAAATTTGCATTATGTACTTCAAACTTTCTATACGTAGAAGAAAAAAAATACACTTTTAAGAAGTGCAAAATTAGATTTTTGTGTTTAAGGAGGGTCGTTCTTTTGTATAAGACTATATTGGCATTGAGTTCCTATTTAATATTTTGGCGCAAGATGTAAACCTTTCTATTCGTCTATAATAAATTATACCTTTTGGAAAACAAAAAAAGTAAATTCATTGAGTAAAAATTAGGTTCAAGCTCATTTATAAATTCTACCTTAATTTGTGTTCGTTTTCAAATGCACTGAGCCGAGCAAGTTTGAAATGAAATTTATAGTGCAAAACATAGAAACGAGTTTGAAATAATCATTCAAGACGAGCTTGACCGAGCTTGACCACCATATGATATATACCCTACTGCGGTTATAAAAAATGACACGTGTTAAGTCAGAGTTAATCATACTCGCATGGTATTTTTTAACCTGCAAATTTTTTAGGCAAAATTTAGACGTAAATCGCTTTTTTTAACTAAGAATGATAACAGACTCAACCACACACATATATGGCTAACACTTTTCTCACTGCATATATCACTTTGAGGTATTATGACCAAAAGGATGATATCCATGAATTTTTTCACTACATAGTACATATAATTCTACCTTAGAAGTGTAACTTGACATCAACGCTATAAATACCAACGTCATTATTTGTAATTGTGTAATGTTACAATGATTATTTAATATTGGAGTGTAAATGAATGATATAGTGTAACCTTACTTTAGATTTTGAATGTCACATTCTGCTGTAACACGGTCAAGATGTTGTGTAATTTCATGACGTCCCCTAGTATAACAATAGCATAGATGTTGAAGCTACGTCGTGGTGTAAATGATTGTCATATTTCATAACGTTTCCTAGTAACAACCTACATCCATATTGCAATAGGACATCAATGGTGATAAAGAACATTGTTATATTGTAATTCAATCACGACTAAGTATAAAAACCTATCTTTACAGTGTAGAGCCTTAAACTTCCTCAAGTTGTTGCATACACATTTTCGAAAGGGAGGCAAATCATCCAGAACTTCACGTTTTCGAAGGTGATGAATTTTTTTTGTTTTTTATTTTTTATTTTGTTTTTGTTTTTGTTGGCATATTCATTGTAATCATTTTTTCGATCTAACAAAAGACATGAACAGTGGCAGAATCAAAATCTTACATCACAGAGGCCTTCACAAATATGAAACTTTATTTTTTAATGCGTAAAATACGGTATTGATTGATTGTATTTCTATTTATTTATTCAGAGACATCTTAGGTTAATATGCAAGATAGAGGTAGATTACAATTTTCATAACACGTGGACCATATAGTCACTTAATACAACTAATATTTAAGAGTAGATGGACTAGAAGTTCAAGCCAACAAAAAAAAATGTATACATCACCTAACATTGTTAGCTTAAAAGTAGTAAGTGATAAATCTTGATATTTAGATCAGCTACCGAGCTCGAAAACTTCGACCTAGATTAATCCCCTTCACCCAAAGATGAACGTGAATTAACAAGTAGAAGAAGCTACATCATTATAACTAGAATAAGAGAATCCCAAATCTATAAACTTCAAGATTGCAACTAAACTTATCAAAAATAAAAGGAGATTATGATATATCTTAAGAAAAGGGAAAAAACATTGCAGGATAGACCAATGACTATAGTGGCTCCGCCACTACACATGGAACAGATGTTGAAATTGTACCAGACTATGATCTTTAGAGTTCATTTTTGTAAAAAAGCTTGGTTTTGGAAATCTGGAAATTGAAGAACAAAACTGCACATAGAAGGTAAAGAGAGAGTATTCATTTATATTTTCATTCATCAAACCCTAACATATAGAGGGCCCGGAGAGATTTCTATTTTTCAGTGATCAATCTCAGCCATCTAGAGCCTCAGATGTTGGGATCCTTCACTTGGGAAAGGATGTAGCAACATAGGACAACCGAAGAGATAAGAACAAATATAGTTGTCGTGGAGGAATAAATTGGTATCGAATTCGTCATCACAAGATTTGAACCTAAAATTTTATTTTCAAGTTACAAAAAGAGAGGAAAAGCACTAGAATGTAGTATTAACTACTAAGTATCACCCATATACTAAACTTGTCTTTCCGCATTCAGTTGAAACAAATTATCCAGCGTTATATTGGTTATATGGTCGTATACGAGTTAATTGGCTTCCACACTTATGTCAAGTGACCATCTCCAACCCTTAGGTTAAGACCTAAAATTTTTAACCCAGAAATTTAGGAGAGTGTATTCAATTGAGATTTTGAGAGATTTTAATTCTTTAAATGAATTTTGGGGTATTCAATCAGGAATTTAAGTGATTATTTGAAATTCAATATGTATTCAATCAGGACTTTAAAATAGTTTATTAAAATCCTTAGAAATCCAGGTGTATTCAATTAAGATTTTAAAGAAGTTTATAACATTCTAGGTGTGTTCAATTATAATTTGATTTTAAAGAATTTGAAAAAGTTGAGGAATTAGAGGGAATTGGAGAGATTTCGTAATGTATTTTAAGCATCCACAAATCTCACCTCTTCCCAAGAGATTTTGAGGGAATTGAATCAAAATTTTACATGGAATCTATACAAATCAATTAAAATTTCATAAAAATACATGGATTTATAAATCCACTAAAATTTCTCAAATTCCCAATTGAATACACCCTCCTTAGGTTTTAACCCAAAAATAATTTTTCTACTCCAATCTTTATTGTAACATTCCGTTCCGAGTTTTATATATTATTGACGCGAAACGACATTTTATCCTCGGTTACACGTGAACGGGTGTTTTATGGTCCCATTTTGGACCTTAGGTGTCTTAAGTAACTAGGCCCAATCGAATTGGGCTATTGAGGGTGGGACAATTATAACACACACACACACACACACATGCACATACACGTGCTTCTGTTTCTGAGATTCTGTTCTCCTATCTCGAAAACTCTCTATCCTTCCCTCACCATTTCTTCGTACGGACGCACATATACCACACGATCGAGACCCGGATCGTGCTTCAGGTAAGCATATTCGAACCCTTTGGACTCTGATGGACTTATTTATATAAGTTTTAGGCCTGGAAACCTTCGAACAACCCCAGTTCTCTCGAGCACCGATTGATGCACTATTCATCAACTTTGTGTTGGTTGTGTTTTAGGTGAAACTAAAGTCACATAGACACTCTAGAGGTTCCCACGAGGCTCGGAGTACCTCGTTAGCACGTTTTGGACGTCGGAGTTGGTGGTTTTAAGCTGGACCGATTTTGGAGAAATTCCCCGTGGAATTTCTAGTCGTTTTTCAAGGGATTTGAAGGTATAGACGTGTTCTCCTCTTGATTTGGAGTATTTTGGTGAAAATTTCATGAGTTTTGGGTTAAAAATGAGCTAGAACGAAGAGTTAGAAAATTTACCTAGTTTCCGGCGCCGGCGACGGTCGCCGAAGCTGGAGGTTAGAGGTGACGGTATATTCCGTCAACTTTGACGGAATATACTGACACCGTCAGTTAATTATGACGGTAACCGTTAGAAGATAACGGAATATTCTAAGGGAATATTCCTGACGCCGTTAACTTTCCGTTACACGTGCGAGGTACGTGCTGCGCGTGGTCGGCGCGTCTGGCCGTGCCTTGGCAGGCGCGTGGCGGCGCGTGCGGAGTCCAAAAATTATTCTAAAAGTTCCTACGTGTTCGTGATGTCGTGTAGGTCACGTTGGTATATTCATATACCAAAATTGACCTTCGTATGAAAAGTTATTTACATAGTTCGTTTATGTGCTGTAAATGACGGTTTTACAGTTGTTTCACATATAGGTGAGACGTATCCAGAGGACGAGCGCATCCATTCTAGGCTCGGGGATACAACCCGTCGACATACCAGTGAGTGGGCTTTTGTTTTCAGTATATATATATATATATATATATATAATTGACGTTTTTCCCAGAAACGTAATTTGGTTGATTTACGAATTGAATGGATTTTATAATTGAATTGCCATGTCGTATGCCAATCATATTTTATAATTACGAGTATGATTGCATTCACTATTCTCCGGCGCTGTGGACGGCCAGGTAAGTCAGGTAAGTATGATACTTAGTAGTTGAGATGATGATGGATTGTGATTTAGCTCATCACCTGCACCTCGGGTGTTTGTGCTCCGCCAGAGTAGGGCTTAGCCTTCACGTGATCGTTCACCTCACGCTCACCTTAGATCCAAGGCAGGTGCCTAGCCTATCGTACAGACCACTATAGGTGGTTCCGACTCGTAGGTGACCCGCGATTCGTCGCACAGCCTTCACGTGATCGTAGCACTAAGCGTAATATTATACATCTAGCCTGTCGTACAAACCACTATAGGTGGTTCCGACTCGTGTGCAGGATAATGATTGATAGTGATTGATGAGCTATAGATTCAGCCGTACAGGTCACTAGAGGTGACTCCGGCTGACATGACACTAGGGACACCCCTTGATTTATATTACTTGCCTGATGATGATTTTCTGAGTTGGTATATCGACATGGCCTATTCTTGAGATTGATAATGAGTTTTGATTCCTAGACGGGGTTTTCGTATATAAGTTTATATACGTATTATTTTCTGGGAAAATTATACTGTATATACAGCGAGGGGTTATATGGATTTTATAAAATGGTTTTGGAAAGTATTTGTTTTTGCCCACTCACGTTTTCTGTTTTGCGCCCCTCCAGGTTCTAGGTAGCGACAACGTGGACGACTATCGAGGCACCGAGGCAGTTTTGACAGACCAACACCTTTGTAGGGTTTCTTCTGTGATTATATCGTTTTTTGTTAAAATGACTGCACATAGGATTGGCTCTGTGACTCTTAATTACCTCACTTTCGTCTTACATTACTCTTTATCGCAAGCACATTATCGACTTTAATTCTCATTGTTGCACTTCATGCATAATTACCTTCCGCTGACGTTTTTTGCTACGTCACTCACACGTGACGGCCAGCACGCTTCGACTTCTGGGTCGGGGTGTGTCATTTATGAGTTAAACTTTTAGCCTGAGATTATTAAGGAATGAATTTAGTATAATTTTTTTTTCTTGAATTAATTTTTTAAAAGAAAAATAATTATGTAATCTATCTTAATTTAATTTTATGAACATTTTAACTAAAAAAATATTTAAATTCCGTTAAATATTGAAACATTACTAAATCGACATCATGAAACTCGTGGAATATTATGAAAGAATATGAAACACATGAAATAATTTTTCTTAAAATTATTTTAGTTGTTGGATTTAAATTGGACTATTAGATCTTTTTCCTTACTTTTAGATTTGATCATATTAGATCTTAATCGTTGGATTTATTGAATTTATAAATATAAAACTAAAAAAAATACACATATATGATGACCAGCCTACTAATTCAAGGGAGATTATGGCCTAAATTTGTCCCACAAATGAGTTTTGGGTTAAAACTCAAATTTGGCCCAAAAGGGTTGGTGCAAGTCAGGATAGGGTTAGAACTTAAAATTTAAGTTTTACTCCACTCCTTAGAGTAGGTCTAAAGCATGTCATATTTGGATTAAAAGGGTGGGTTGAAACACAAATTATATATTATTAAGAAAAATGATAAAGACACTATTTTTAATCTAACACACATTTTTATAACCTCTCACATAATCATGTTTAATCCTAACCGTTGTTTTTGTTAGATTTATTTAATCTGATGGCTAAAAAGGTGTGAAAATCATCTCCATATGTTAACATTGTTAAATGGGTTGAACCGGTTGTATCACACGAACAATAGAGATTAGGGAAGAAAAACAAACTGCCACGAGGATTAAAAAAACATGTGAGATGAATTTGCAAACCAAAATGATTCTTGAACCGATACCTTCAAAACGAGAATTCGAACCAATTTCAAACCAAAATTTTAGTATTCTTGAATTTTGGGAGTTTGAAAAAAATTTAGTATTTCGGTACGTTTCGAGACTGGGGTCTTGAGCAACAAGAGTGTGAAGAAAATTTCAAGTGCAGAAATCCTAAATTCAAGGTGCTGAGGTCCTTAGGAGCAACGATATTCAGGATCGATTAAGATTTAACACCCAAATGCAGCAATCTTAATAATTTTTTACTTAAATTCAACTTCCAAATGGAGACATACAAATAACTTAGATTCATGCTCATAAATTCAACTTCCAAATGGCGAATAATGGATATGGGATCCCGAATCTCATATCAAACTTTTTGAGATCGGTTCAATTTCGAGTTCCAAACAGTTCGGATTTTCGGTTGGGCCTTTTTGAGTTCGGTTTCGGACTCAATCGGTACAATTTGGAATATTCGATATTTTTTTTCGGCCATACTCCTGCCTACTTTTGTAAGGCTCATGGAGATTTTCTCTAATCCCCACCATGTTACATTTTACAGTCCATTTCTTCATAGCTTGACATCAATTCCACGATTCTTAGGGTGCGTTTGGTACGCAGACGGGATGGGACGGGACGGAACAGGATGGGACGAATGTTGTAAATTTTGAAAAAGACAAGGGGCATTTTTGTCCTAAAATGTTAAAAAAAATTTGTCCCACAGACGTGGAACAACCCGTTCCAGGGGGGGAGGTGGAACCAAAAATCATCCAAAACTTGTCCCGTGGAACGCCTCGTCCCACTCATTTTAGGCGTACCAAACGCGGGACGGAACGCCTCGTCCCGTCCCGTCCCGCGTACCAAACGCACCCTTATAGAACCCTCGTCCAACCATAAATCAGGCATACTTTCATTAAGGATGAATCTCAGAGTTCGATTCCCATTACTCCCTCGCCCTAGGTGTAGATATGTCTTTGATAATATTTTGGTTCAGGAGCTGCAACTAAAGAGGGCGAGGAAGTGTAGGGAGAAAATCAAATCACTAATTTGTCAAACACGTAATGACCAAAGATATTTGCAACTGTTAGTTCTAAGGTCGGGCATGGGCTGGGTCAGGCCCAAATTTGAAGGAACAGGACTAGAACCGGTTAAAAATGAAACAGGGTGAGCCGAGTCGAGTTTTGAGATTTCTAAATTTGAAACCAGACCTTACTCGGGTCAGCACAAGTGGGACAACCTCATTAAGGTCATCTTCCTCATCAAAGCTTTGTTTGCAAGAAGTATATGCTCTTCCGCATATGAGCTCATTCGCTGACCAGCATATGCTATTAGATCTCCAACTTGTTTGCCTATTTAGTCTTACACCCATAGCTATCATGATTGCACAAGCCTTCCTGCAAAATAGGGCAAATCCATTTCTACTATTCAAGAAAGTGATGGGGTGATGTTGGTAGCGAGGACGGTACTATCATCGAGGAATCAAGATGAGTGGTGCTGTCGAGGAATCGAGATGGTTGGTGCCGTCGATGATGGGGTTGATGATGATGATCGGTTAACCAGAGATCTAGATGCCGATGATAGGGTGGTGGTGGTCGTTGCGGCGATGATGGGGTGACGTTGATGGATCGATGGTCTATGTCTCGATGATGTCGTATAGAGAGAGAGAGAGGATTGGGATAGTTAGTTCTTTATCGGGACAAACGTACGAATAGCTGAACAAACAAAAGAGGGACACTTTAAAAATAAAATAAAAAATAAGAAAAAACCAAGAAAAAGATCAAAAGGAGATGATCCACAAAGGCACAACAAATCTTCCTAACTAGCAACCTTGCCCATTGAGAAACAATATTTGAATAAATATTTACAACAAACACAAAGCAACACACACTTGATGATGCCTTTTAAAAGAATTCCTAACTAAGCCAATCGGACACTATATCTACAACGTCTGTTGGGGTATGCTAAGAATTATGAGCACTATTTGGAAATTTACATTTAGTACAGAACTACCAGATGGTCTTGTTCCGGTGGAAAGAATCCGGTAAATAGTTCCAGTAACTGTACACCTGCAACCGTTAGACTGCACGTAACTACCTTGTAAATCAAGCCACATTTATGACAAAAGAGAAATCATACAGACAACAGATTATCTGTCCAGGTTCATGCTAAGTTACAGATATCTAACAATAGGTGCCTCGGCATTTAACAGCTACAGACAATATTTCTAATATAGCAGTTTCTCTGTTTCCCGTTATCTAACAAAGGCAATCGGAAATTATAGTTATAAAGGCTTAGTCGTGAGCAACTGACATCATTACTTTTCATAATCAACACCCGATTTGAGAGACAGACACACAATCACAAAAACGTGTTTTGCAAAAACTTTATTTAATAGGGACAGAAAGTTCAACTCACATGATACATATGTTATAATGCAAGAATAGATGGCGCGTTACTGATCCCCTCTTCTCCAGGAATACAGGAAGTTCAAGATTTCAGTCGTGAGTTTAATCACCTACAGTAATAAAAGAACAACAAACAAAAAGTAAGCTACCAATCTGGGATGTTCAATGTGATGGATATGCAATAAATATTCCGCTGAAAGATAGCAGTATTAATCAGAATTTATTCGTTCGAACCATTAGTTTTCCCATGGTTGAGGGGGACCCAGATATTTCTCAATGGACTCTTTCTTACGCTCAGGATCAAGGCTGCCACACGAGCACCACAGTAAATCTTGGTTTTAGAAATCAATGTGTCAAATATATTATGAAATATTCTTTATTGTCATAATAAACAAAACAAAATAAAAAATGCAAGACTGACCTATTTCTGAAGCCAAGAAGAGCGCAGTGCACAGCACTAGCACAAGCAGAAGCCGGAGCTATAGCAGCTGCAGGAACTGCCCGAGCAGCAGTTGCCAAAGCTGGTCCTGCACCAGCTCCACGCTGGTATTTTTTCAAAGGAGTCCGTATGAAGGCAGAAGCAGATTTCCCCAGGCCATCACTAAGGCTTTCATAAGCCTATCAAGGAAAGACAATTAACTTGTTTTCAGGATCATTTTCTTTTTAGCCAACAGAACAGCTCTGGGTTGAAATTTAGGACAACTATTTCCAAATATTTGCAAGCAACTTCCAAGGTTGGAAATTTCACCTGATGAATTCCTTGTTGAGCATCTATAGGTTGATTAGATCGAACGTTGGTTTTCATTTTATGTGGTACAGACCATGGCGCAGAAGGAATGCCTGTAAGTAAATATTCCGCTTGGAGCAAAATATCATATGCCCCGGCGGCCAAATGTACTCCAAGTCCAACAGCTTCAAGAGAAATACTTCTAAGAAATGCAATTGTACCTGGTAGAAAGTAGCCCCATCATGGATACCAAAAATTATTTAATTATTGACAATGTACCAGTGGCAAGTGACGACATGGCTTTATATACTGTTGAATAACCACAAAGTACTCATTTATCTAAACTCAGTTAATCGACATTGAAGTTTGATATAACCTTGAGTCAACAATCAAAATTAAGAGCTACATATTTTGTTTCTTTTGTTTTTTTGTTTTTAAATACTTCAACTACAACACAAACGCCCAAAACTGACATGCACAGGTTACAGAAGGAATACATTTGAATGAACTCAACTTACCTCTTTGCATTCCCTTAAGTAGTTTTTTGTCCTTCCTGTAACTCTCAATTGGCAAAGAAACCAACTTCCTTGCACCAGCACTAACTGCTACCAACGACCGAATTGTTGGAAGACCTCTCAATATTTTATGAATCTACATTATTAAAGAAAACTTGTTATACATCCACTAGCATTTGAAAAGGAAAGAGGGGGGGGGGGGGGGGGGGGGGGGGTGTTCGAAGAATTCCAAAACAGTAAGGGAACCACTAAAACCTGATTTTGAGAAATCTCTTCTAGCCACTCCCCTATAATTGTCTCACACACACTGCCCCATCCATAGATACCAACAGCATGAACATGCTTAAGCTGTAGCTCAACGCCCTGAATTTATTTGTGAAAGTATGGCCGATAAGTTCCTCAGTAAATTTCAATGAGAGAAAATTTAAACGCATGCAATGGAATGTACAGATCAGATAATTAGATATCAGGATTTGGACTACTATACTCGCTAGCACAAGTAGAATTTAGTTTCTATTACAACAAGATTTTGAAAGAGAAGCAATACAAGGATGAACAATACCACCGAGTAACAAAAGAAAAATAACAATGGCTTACACATTAAATAAACATCGCACTTCTTCGAAGTTTTTTTAAAGTTATGTCCCACTTCATTGAAGTTTTTAAAGTTATAAAACATGTATCTGCCTCTGTGTGTGCATGGGATATATGCATTTATATTGAGAGGGCTTAATTGAAACCTTTCTGTTTACTCTACTCACTCCAGAATTTCAGACCTCCAGTATATGGTAAAATTGGTAATACATAAATTTTCCAAGCTTTTTTATAAAAAGAAAATGAAAACTACAACTCCAACTTCTTGAACTCAAGTTAACAGATAGGACAATAAGAAGCATAAACCTAAAGACAAAAACGATAAGACTCATTAAATTTTTTGGATAAATGGCTAAACAATAAGTATCAAGTATAGCCTTTTTATACCCTTGTACAAAACCCCATAATGTTCAATATAAGAAGCAAAGTATTTACCTTCCATGGAACAAGATTTACAAGTTCTACATACTTCCCGCCTCTTAATGCTGCCAGATCAACACGACTGGGACTGTAGTCAACCCGAACTAGAATAGGCCATATATCGAACTTCTGAAGGGGAAAAATGAAAATGTAAGCACTTGGAATATGTATTCTCACATTATCGTTTAGAAAAATCACAAGGCCTAAATTCTAAAAATGAAATAAATTATGTAACCACATATTGAAAATTGACATAGAGCAACCTAGAAATGCACAGGTAGCAAAGACAACAAATTGGATGTCAGCTGCTTTGATATGCTCATGTGTAAGAAGGAACCATCAACTAATCAGTGTCAATCTACTCACAGCCTACATAGAGCTGTCTGTGAGTTGAAAAGAGAGACACAAGAGCATAGAGATTTATGAGCATCACCTCCTACCTGAGCGGCAGCTCTCTCGGGATTTATCATCCCATGAGTTTCATTGACTGTTTCTCTGATCCATCCAGATAAATTTGATACCACTCTTTCGTTTGTATTTCTCTAGTTTCCCATTCCTTTTTTTTTTCCCTCTTGAAGAGAGGATATAATCATTATAACTCAAAAAATGAAGCATGCAAATGACCCATTTTACTGAAAAGGCTTAATGAAGCAAGACTGATATTTCCCATGCAAACACACATAAAGTTGTAACTAGGTTGAAAGCTAAAACTCAAAGCACACCAGGGAGGACGAGGAAACAACTTGCCTGAAAATAAGGAAGAAATGCCTCCTCTTCAATGGTATGCCCTGCAAGATCATTACTTTTTACTGGCAAGACTTTTGAACCATCAGCATCTTGATGACCACCCGAAGAATGATCAGTTGAAAAGCTCTTTGCCGCAAAGAAGTTAATGAGAAAATCAAGTTGGGACTGATGAAGATGCAATAGCATGGGAAGAAGTGCAACACATAACCTACAAGGAAATAATATAAGAACCCAGACTCGAATAATACTGTTAAATCACCATCATTCCTAAGCAGATTTGTACAACCAACTTAACCATACACTAATTATAATATATAGCAGAAGGAATACCGATACTCTTCAAGAGGAGTTAAAGGATCTGGTCTGACAGATTCTAAGTCCAGCTTGAATGCTTTCGAAGATGTTTTTCGAGGTCGGTCCTTTGAATAATAATATCCGAGTACCTTCCAAAACAAAAAAGATAAATAATTAATCAACTCTGTAAAGCACAAAAATTAAAATTTTCATGTGAAAGCATAGCAGGTTTACCAGTTTCCAAGGAGCCTCTTTGCTCCTGTCATATAGATAAAAATCTTGAACTGAAAGAGAGAGCTTAGATACACAGATTCCACCGACAGGAAAAATGTCATACTGAAACTCCATTCCGGATAGTGCAAGCTCTAAACATACAGTAGCATCCCTTCCGCTAAAATCCACTGATCGCTGACCAGTTGATCTAGAATCGTGCCAGTCTGACCCAGAAAGCATTCTCCACCTAACATCAATGTTCTTAAGAAGTACACGTCCAATGGCTTTTCCAAAATCATTGCACTTTATACCTTCAATAAAAGGAAGATTGTCTTCGGCAGATTGTTTCATACTATTTTCACATGCTTCAGGAATGTGGTTTTCTAAAATGCTAATGGAAGTACCATACCATCCATTACTTTCTCCTCCAACATCTCCATTTATGAAATTCTTGGATTTGCATTTTAGAATCTCATTCGATGATTGTCTGTTGGCAGATAATTCCGAGAGAGGCCGTAAATCAGATAAACAATACCCTTCTATTAACTCCAGAACATTACCTTCTTGTAGAAATGATGTTTGACTACTTTCCAACTCTGCTTCAGGCACTGACCCATCATAAGGTGCACCAAGTGAAAGAATATCAGGAGTTGCAATGCTGGAGTAATGAGCCTCTCCAAGGTCTTGATCAAATGAGATACCAATTTGCGATTCAGAATGGCAGGTCTGATTCTTATCCAAGAGAAATGCATCATCACATATCTCATCCATTAACCCAACCGACTGAGTTTCACTCTCTGCAACTGCACCAGAAGTGTGCAATTGAGAAGTTGCTCGTAAAGGATCATTACCACAGTTCCTTGCTTCATCATGAAAACCTCTGTTCTCTTGTTCCTGCTGTACCTTATTCCATCTAGTCTGCAAGTGCACAACTGATTCCTCCACGTCAGGGGCAAATAGCTGTTGAAGTTGGGCAGCTAAACGTAACAGACTGGACATGGTGTCATGGCAAGTTTCCACATAAATGTGAGATTTTGAACATTCTACCTCCCAGAGAAGGCCACTATTACAATTAGTTCTCAAAGTTGCTTCTACCAGTGCCTCCCTGGCAACTTTAACATACCCAATCTTGTGAAGATGTACTGCACTATAAATGCCACCAACATCCTCAGGCTTTGACATTAAACGGAGAAGAAGCCCAAGATCTTGCACTCTTATTCTGTAATCATTTTCTACTGAGCCTGCCCTGGTTGAGTTTGAAAGATTCAAGGAAGATGCAGCCAAAAGACAAGAAACACGTGCCTCACCCATCTCTTCCTTGACATATGAAGAACTGGGCTCCGAATCTGAAGCTTCACTCCTGACCACCACATTCTTGAGGTAGGGCTCATAACTTAATCCAATATCAACCAAGTTAAGAACAAAGGAAGATCCGCGAGGTGCACTAAATTCATCCTTTTTGTTACACTTTTCCACTTCATTTTCACAAGGAATAATGAAAAAAGAGCATAGTGCATCTGCCCAATCCAAGCGACCACCTAATGCAACAATTGTGGCACATCTGACAGTTACAGACATAGAACCATGAAAACTTTTGGGATCCCACAAATGTACAATATCAGAACCAGCTAGCCTGGAGGATAATGCATTAGAGCCCCCTCCATCACCGCGTTTCATTGTTGAGTTGCTGCACGCAATCAGAAGAAACTCCTGATCAGGAATACCAGTTATAGAACCCCACAATTTACCTTCACCATGGGCCAGCCAGAAAAAATTGGCACCTGATACACCTCCAATATTGGAGACAGACAGCATATCTAGGTTCTGAATTTTCAGTTTCAGCTGATGCCACGACCCAGGAAGTTCACTCTGTATTGAGCTTTTGACAATCTCCTTCACATCCAGGCTAATCAAAATTTCAACAGAATCACAGCTAACAAGGATAGATGTCTGAGAAGCAGACGATGCTTCCTTAACATTGACTGAATCACAGTCCGAGTTTAAGTCATTTAACATTTGATCTAATAGACAATATAAACCTTTATATTGAGAATAGTCCAAATTTATTGAAACAGAGGGTAGACAAACATGTACGGAAAATGCGGAGCTCAAGATAATCTCCTGTTGAGTTTGAGAATTCAAATCTTGCAGATCTTTAACAGTCGATACTGAAGCAAATTCATGATCTTTACCGACAAATTTAGAAATGCTCCTTGATTCCTCAAAACCAGCTAAGCACTTGGCTTTCTTTGCTATCCAAGGGCCAGTCACATAACCCTCCTGCCAAAGCATACTAATAACAGATAGACGGCCCGTACTGTTGCTAGCTGACATTATTTTTTTTGCAGCAAATGTATGCCTCTGCATGTTTCCAGAGCTGATCCCAGCATTATCCTTACTTGAAGGACTGACGAGGAAAATGTCCAGATTACCAACATTCAAATGTAAAGAACGTGTGGCTGTTGAAAAATACATTTTCTCTGACCTTGCATCTAACGTTGGGCCATGGTCTTGAACACCTTTGTTAAACTTTGATGGTGAAGAAAACTCAAGAGCAATAAACTGATCCCAGGAAGAGAACCCTCTAACATCTTTACCACCTTTGTCATGAAAACAAAGAATTATCCTTGCATTAGGAATCAATATATCACCTCGCAGAGTTTCTGTTGAAGACAAGGTCTTAACACGACTAGAAGATTTTCTAAGATCCCCATGAGATGATCCATGCTTCTTATTAGAGGACTTAGAAGAAAACTCAGTCTGATTACCGTTCGTTTTGACAGGCTTTCCCACTTCATTAGACAGTTCTAATAGCATATTTAGCAAAGAGAAGTCCACCCAAAAAACAAAATGTGGCAGTTTCAGTGAAAATGATGTCCCACATAAACTCCCATTTGAAGTACTAGAACTCACAGTAAACTGACAGTGAGTAACACCTGAAGTTTTAAGCAATGTAGTTCTGACTACATCCTTATACCCAAATGGAACCTCTACAACTGTATCTTCAAAAGATGAGGGAAGCAATGGAAGAACACTTTGAACATCAGCTTGAAGATGTTGAACCAAAAGAGTATGGCTGTTAATATTGGTATTAGACCCTTGAAAGCCAAACTCAGAGGCATCTTCTTTGTAACTTGAGTAATTAGCAACCTCGATATACTCCATTGTTCCTTTGAACCTTATCTCTTGAGGGCATACCTGCGGACCTTATCAGATGTTTCAAGTTAGTGTTGGTGACAATCACGTAGAACCAAATAACAGGTATAAATCATAGACATCAAACTCAAAATCTAAAATGTACCCCAAGCACAGGTATTACCTGCATAACAAGAAGGATGTCTCGGCATTCTGCACCTAGGTACAGAACATTTGAATCAACCCCCTTATTATCACAAAATTGCGTCTGCTTTTCATCTTGAAATGAAAAGACAACAGAAATCCCAGCTAAAGTTGCTTTAAGATTTGTTTCAACATGCTGCTGCTCTGTAGACAAATTAAAATAAAAAATTCCAGTGACAAATGTCTAGAAGGAAATAAAGGTACACGGTATGAAATTTTTACTAGCATATCAGAGAACGTAACAGCTAAAGACTCTACAAATCAAGAGCTTGTATATCTCCAGAAGATAAACTATATTTCTCGTATTTTTTTAACTTTCTTTCATGCTCATTCTAAATAGAAATGTAAGATATCCTATATCTAAAAGCAATTAAGACATACAGTCTATTTTAGGCAAAGTTCCAAACTGAGTTCAACAACTTGGGTACAACAACTTGACACCACAAATATTCCTGACATTTCAATGATTATTGATTCAGTTTTTTATACAATAATTTACCCAATTTTTTTTTAAATAGATATGCAATGAAGTAATTTACTTTAAAACTTCTAGGTTGATAGGGTTCATATTGCACTCACCAGGTGGAACATGCAAAGATCCAGAAGCAAGGCTCGATGCAGCTGTGATAGCAGTGAAAACAGAACACGTCCAGTTCCACATCCCACTGTTACCTAACGCTGATTGGGAACTTCTCATTCCATCAAAACATTCAAAAAACTGATCCACACTGCAAAAAGACCAAAAAGTGACTATGAGAATACAAGATGCAGACAAATAAGATGTATAAAGTTTGTAACATGAAATGTTACATTCAGCAATACTCAATGTGACAACAAAATACTCATTATTAATGAACTAAACAACCCTAAACGTATCTGAAAGTTATGTCAACTGTGGTTCCTTGATAAAAACACCGATAGCAAAACAGAATGATACTAACCTTGTGCCAAAATCAAGTTCTTCAATACCATCTTTTTTATTTTGATGGATGAAAAAGGGTACCCAATCTGATATAAGATGTGACCCACGCAGCAGAGGTTCAGCAACTGATTCTTGCAGGGTAAAAGAAGATGATTCAGTCGGAAAACTACCACAACTTGGCCTCACCTTATCTGTTGTCGAACAAACAGACCTTGGTGAAATACAGTGAGATGTTGAATCAAGATAAACAGAATCTGCTGGCTTATGATTGCTCTTGTCTTTCACCAGATTTTTGTATTTTTCCCAAGCAAGTAAACTCCAATTAGTTGTGCTGGGCTGAAATCTTAATTCTAAAGGTTCAATAGAAACATCTGCATCTACTTTACGAATGTCTAAAGACCCATTCTTCCAAGGTATGCTTAATTTTATATTCCCTGAAAATCCTCCTCTTTTCCCAACCAATATTGGAGTGGTGGCACCCGGTGGATGGCACCCTGGAAAAAATTCGCCAAATGTTCTTTCTGACAGGCACGGACTGCATGTTTGATTGTCAGCATCATTCATTTGAAGCAGCTCAAGCGATGCGCCTTGAAACTTGACAAAGTTGGTCAATTGACTAATCCCAAGAAAGTTGTCAAATCTTGCATCAGAATTTTGACTATCATCTTCAGAAACACATGTTCCACATTCTGTTTCTAAAATTCGAAGCACCAAGGTTGAGGAACACCCTAATGTCTTTCCATTCTTCTCTAAACAAGGATCAAATGCAACAATCAACCTTTTTATTGATACGTGGAAGCTCGTGAGAAACCACTTTACCATCTTTGCAATTGTTTTAACACCTTCATGCACATCCCTGGAAGCAGATTTTGCAGCATCGTCTGCCATGTCACCATCTAACGTCCCTGGATTGGCATCCTTATCCAGGTTGCAACTTTCGGCACTAGCTGGTGTGTTATTCTGTGCGCACAGATTTAACACCAGCTCCAGTTCATCCACTTCAACCTCACAACCTTTGCCCTTCCAAGGCATTCTAACTAATAGGGAGCCAATAGATCCTTCTTTTATTATCACCGATGCTGCTGCACCGAACTGTGGGGAAAAAAAATGTTGGCCATAAGACAACAATTAAACATTAACAATTTCATGTATAAACTTAAGACGCAGTTTACAAAGGTACAAAAGCTCTTTAAAATCCACCAAAACTTAATATGCAAGTTAACCCAGTCATCGAAAACTCACATAACATCCAGTTAAGAAAAGCAGTATTCATATTCTTATCATTATAACATGAATTCTGAATATTTCAAAACCACAGCTTTGCGTCGAATCATTTGAATACTCACAAAATCCTTAAACAATTTTCAAACCGAGACTATATCGAAAACTCACATAACATCCAGCTAACAAAAGCAGTATTCATATTCCTATCATTATAACATGAATTCTGGATATTTCAAAACCACAGCTTCGTATCGAATTATTTTAAAACTCACAAAATCCCTAAACAATTTTCAAACGAAGACTACCGAATTCGGGTTTCAAAATTCAGCCACCTCAAGTGGGGCAAAATTCAGATTTACATAAAGAAATACAAGGGTACCATAGTTGTATTTTTCTTTTATTTTCTCGGCAGCCAAACACGAGTTAATACCAAAACCAAACACAGAAAAGCATGCGCACGTACATTCTGATTAAGAAAATCGACGTTAAGCGCGAGGTCGTTGAGCTGAATGGTGCCCTCGGAGAGCTGGACATCGAGCTGGTCGGCGTCGATGTCGCCCAATATGAGCTGCCCCAACTTCTTCTTCAATAGGAATTTGCATACTCTCTTCACGGCCCACCGCGAGAACATCGCCTCCGCCGACTTCGCGATGTTCCACGGAAACATGGCCGCCGACTACGAACACGACGACAGCAGCGGCGGCGGACGAATTCGGAATTGAGAAGAATTTGTGGAATTAGGGTTCGGGGAGGGGAATTTAGGAGGGTGAAACGGCGCGCTTGGAATTGGGGCGGCTGGTAGGTTGAGGTCGAACCCTCATGAATTTTCACAAGAATATTGCTTTTGAGTTTTGATTTCGATGAGGTGTAACGACAGTGACGGTGACCAAATTTTTTTTCTTTCTTTTTTTTTTATTATTATTTTTTGTTTTCTGGTATCTGGCGGGTTCGTAATTTCGGGGAATATATAAATAGAGGCTTAATATGTGTGGTAAGATAGTTAGAAGATAGATGATGTGATAAAAAAAGAATTCTGATTCGAGTTCATATTAGGATTTAGGCTCAATATTAAAATTTTGTCAACTCCCTTGTTAGCACAGGAGGCATATAAGTGAAAAGATAAAAATTAGTCTCACATGTAAATTTTACGTTTTAACAATTAGTAGAGAGTGTTTCGTGTGCTAACAATTAGCAAAGAGTTTCGTTTTAGTTTAATATGTGTGGCTCATGTGCTAATAATTAATATAATTTGAATTTTTAATTTTGGGCTTAAATCCTAAATGACTTCACCATAGAGGTTTAAACCTAGTTTTTTTTTTTTTTTTTTTTTTTTTTACTACCGTGAGTATCTTCCAACTACTCTATCACCGTGATGATTAATAAACCAATTAGGCCATAAATATATAACCAAATTTACAAACCAATAATGTGCCACAAATAGAAAATAAGCATGTTAATTAATACTTAAGTGATAATCCAACTATAGACAACCAAATCATTTGATTTACAAAATTAATTTAAAAATTTTGATCTTCCAAGCATTATCCAAATATAGTAGATGATATTGGTGTTGTCGAATATGGATCCTCTTTGTGAGGATCTTAGGAATTTGTGAATTGTTTTGTTCATCGTACATTGTGTGGTCAGAAATTATTTTAAATATTTTTATTTAAAATTAAACACAAATAGTATCTAATAAAAACTAATTGCACAATGTAAATAAACAGACACGATTCACGAATTCTTAAGATCTCCAAGAATCCCGTTGGGGGTGCCGTCCGTCTCCAACTCTCTTCCGTATTACCTAAACTTTAGTAAAACGATAAAGTGAAGAATCTTATCATTCCATGATAAGTTGCATCTTTTTTTTCTCTCACATCTTAAAAAATTAAAATAAAAAAAAACAAAAATGCTTTATCTTGTCTGAAACTTGTTTCTCTTATTTTTAGTTCTCAACGAATTTAATCCATAAGAAATCACATTCTGTTTGGATCCAATGTTATTTTATTAGTATGTGCAATCGACATCATTGAATGAACAGTGTTATAGACGGTCGCACCAGTAAAATATTAAACTGATTTTTAATTATTTTATATTATTATTGTTGTCATAACCGTAATAATTATCTTTCGAATAGTTGGGAATTATCCTGATATTTTATTGATAATTACCCAAACAAGGTGTCTTAATGCAATCATATTTGATTTAGGATATTGGTATAATCCAAATTGAGTTGTGATTCGTTAAGATTTGTCAGCCGTTGGTTGGAACAGGATGTGATGCCGAGGCCACCTAATTGGGAGCCTAAGATCATGCATGCCATGCATGCTGTTGCTAATTATTTGATGTCATCCTAGGATTGAAATGGGTGGTCAACACGCAAAGATTGAATTGGTCAGCAAATTTTGGATGAAGGATATATTTGTACCGGATAATGTTAGGGAGACCAAATTTACAAACTAAATGATGATATACCACTAATAAAAAAATAAGCACGTTAATTGACAGAATGCTGAGAAGTTTGTTAGTTGTGTGGTTTATCAGTCATACAATTCCAACGAATATGCCATATGGTCTTGGCAAGATACATGGCCAGAATGCCGTCGAAGCTTTAATAGAATTATATCATTCAGCAACCCTGGCTTAAGGATTTTGTCTTTATAAATACAATAGGGCTCTACAGCATTGGGGGTCTTCAACTCAACAACCAAGCATTTCATAAACACCTTCAATTCGGATTAGTGAACATCGCTGCAACTAGTTGGTTGGTTATCTAGTATCGACGGACGAAGAATTCTCTATTCTTTAGTCTCAAGAGCTTATCTCATTAGCTTCTACGAAGTGAGGCGGTCCCCAGTTACTCCTTGTTCAGCACAACGAAAACCAAACCAATTATTGAACTTCGCAGTGATCAAGTAACCTCATCTTCAAGTTCTAGAACCAAAGGACGAGATGTGTTCCTTCCTCGGAACGTATTCGACACCAATACCACCTCAATTCTACTCACCTGACCGAGCTCGGTTGTGAGTTGGTAAACCTACATTAACAAGAAGAACTTATTTGTAACGACCCATTTCGAAAATTTCATCTTAATTAGTTAAAATTAAGAAAACACCCCTAACTATGGAATTGCTAACTTTTGTTGACCTTTGTTTGCCGACATATTAGTATTTTTCTCATATTTTATCCTTGTAGCACTCGTCGATACAAACGCGTATGCGTGATAGGAATCGAATTTGGAGTTAAAACGAAGCTTGCACAAATTTTTTAATGTAAAGGCATTTTGGTAATTTCACAAGTGGAGATATTTCACCATTTTTGGACCTCTACATGGGCGACATATGGCATCCACTATTTGGTGCCCTTTTTCCCTTTCTATCATGTGATCTCTAGAACTCTCCCTCACTCTCCCTTACCTCTCTTTCAATGCTCTCCTCCCCGATGAACTCACCACATACACATGTCCGTACCTACACACAACAACCGCAACGAGACCACCACCATCTTCATCACCTCTCCGATCTCAGACTCTTGTCTTCTCGACACTGTGTCGATCTCACCTTTTGTTTTTGTGCCCCTTCAAGACATAGAGACGAAGAGTACGACCCAAGCTTCGAGGTTTTTCCCTACCAGTGATCCTGCTTCTTTTATTTACATATGGCTCTTCTCGACTCTTGTAATTTGATGCCCACCTTTCTTTAGCATTCTATTTATTGGTATGCTCTGGACATATGGCATCTTTCACTTCTAATTTGTAAGCGTTAATCTTTCTATTTTGTTCATGTGGATTTTACATCATTATTGTTGTCACTTAGCATTTATTGTTCCATGTTATTCGGGTTTGTTTATACACTTAAGGCTTTCGTCACTCTTGAGTGTCGGCCCGCAAGTGCCATCCAGGTGTCATTTGGATATTTGGGTTGGGCTGTGTCATTATTTAACTTAATTACTTGCCCTGTACGCCATGTAGGCTTTGTAATTTTTGGGGATGCAATTGGATATATAGTTATGTATTTGGAGAAAGATTTGAGAAATAATGGAATATCAAGATAAAGATTTTAAAACTTTTGATTCATAATTTAACACCATTGACACCTACATTATTGAGTTAATTGAAAAAAGATAGATTCGTAATTCAACAAAGAAACTAAGTAATCTAACTTGATGGAATGGGAAGAGTTTAGAAAACCTTTTAAGGGATAAATTGGAGTGTATGTGTATGGTTGTTAGCATGGAGAAGGATTTGAACAATGTCATGGTTGAATATATATATATATATATATATATATATATATATATATATATATATATATATATATATATATATAAAGGATTTTACTTGTATATGTGATCAAATAAATTAAGAATTTATTCAAATTATTTTATGCGCCTATGAGCATTTGAACTAAGAAAATTCTAGCTCACTTATTTTATAACATTAATGTGAGATCCCACATCGCTCAGGGGAGTGATCCTTATATGTATATTCCCATCTCTACCTAGCATGAGGCTTTTTGGAAGTTCACTGGCTTCGGATTCTGTAGGAACTCCGAAGTTAAGTGAGAAGGGGGCTAGAGGACTCCCATGATGGGTGACCCATTGGGAAGTTGCTCGTGAGTTCCCAGAAACAAAACCGTGAGGGCGTGGTCGGGGCCTAAAGAGGACAATATCGTGCTACGGTGGTGGAGCTGGCCCGGGAAGTGATTTGCCTTGGGCCAAGATTTGACAACTAAACTATGTTTTTTTTTTTAATTTTAACAAAATGATATTATTTACATTGAACTGTGATTGTTATTTCTTTTAATCACTAGTGTGACGACCCATCCCTAATTTTCCATGTAATTTCATTCTCGAGTGTGTAAAATGACGATTATGCCCTTGTTGGCAAAGTGGAACCTGACGTGGACATTGCTATTCGATTTTTAATTTATTTTTCTTATTATCGTAATTAAATAGTACTCGTTGTTATGAATGTGTGAGCGCGAGTTAGAGTAGAATCGGATTTGTAATGAAGAATTTATGTTTAGTTAAAATACGTTAACAACAGGAAAAAATTGCACACTCGTGTGTTAATTATTTTAGTGTTAGGAAAACTATTTTGATAAGGTGAACTAGATTTTGTGTACTTTTAAATTGTGCAAAATCTGAATTCTTTCCAGTTTAAAAACTGATCCCGTGACCTTATCTCACCATCAATCAATTTTCTTCCATTACTTTCTCACTCAGTCATAAACCCTTTCCTACTATTGTCTAATAAGAAACGTTATCCCACTCTTTCTTCTTCTCATTCTCTCTCTCATGTTGTGTCTCTCTTTTTTCTGCAACAACTAAGAACCATCATCAAACATCATAGATCGGACTTCAAATCACCACCATCGTACTCCTCTCATCCCTACAAGTTTATTCGTACAAGCCAATTCTAAAATGACCGAGCTTTGAGCTTCCAACTCGAACCTTCGACTCGGGTGTAGGTTCTCCAGCGATTTTCCATTCGAGTTGCAAGGTTTTGGAAGGTTTAGAAGCAAGTGCATAACTCTCTAGGGTCCCTAGCCTAAGTTTGAAATCCAGCCAACGTGTAGACACGTGGCTTTGGGACGTTGAAATTAGGGCCAAGATCTTCGAGGCATTTTCAATCTATTTTCATCCACTTTTTGAACTTTCAAAAGGTACAAACTTGTTCTTCTCTTCCCAAGCTTCATTTCCATATAAAGTACGTCGAAAATGGTTAAGAAATGAGGAAGATATGAAGTTTTAAAGTTTATACAAAACTCCGGCCAACTTTTCTAGATTTTGCCGAACTAGGCGGCGGCGATCGACGGTGATCAGGAAATTGGAGAAGAAGGAGAGTATTCTGTTAAAGTTGACAGAATATTCTCATGTCGCTACTGACGCAGTTAAGGTAACACCGTTAGATTTAATAGAATATTCCGTCAAATCTGACAAAATATTCCATTGGGACCTACTAGCACGTGCAGGCGTGTGACCTACGCATGGCCACAAGCTGGCGATACGTTGAGGGGCGTGAGGGCGTGTGCAGCTTCATGGCGGCGCGTGGTCGACGAGTACGGTCCGTGATGTCGTGGAATGTTTTCGTATATTTAAACCCTCCGTTTGAGCAAACTATGGGGGATTTTCCTAGCTTTTTGGTGTATGTCCTAATTAATTAATTACTATAGTTGTTTCACATATATAAGAGAATTATCTCGATGAGGTACGAGGTCAAATAAGGCTAGGAGGCTACGATACGACTACGTATCAGTGAGTGGGCATTTGTTTTGATATATTATATATTATAGTTTCCACAAATGCTTTTGGATTAATATCATGCCTACCATGCCATGTTTTATTTCATTTTAAAAGTGTTATTATATTGTTGAGATTTAAAAATTGTCATGGCATGTTCATATACATTTTACCTGCTCAACATGCATGCTTGCACCGGTGTAGTACTCGCCACGGGCCAGGGCCAAGCTTCACATGTATGTTCACATTGCACTGCATGCTCACTTTAGATCCATTGTAGGTGCCGGTCTTGTCCTAGGTTGCAATAGGCAACTGTGACTTGTATGTGATGCGCCTAGCACCAGTCTTCACGTGATTGTAGTACTAGAACGTATATTATGATTACATCCAGTCTTGTTCATGTCTGAATTCCTCTGCATGAACTCGTGTGTAGCACAGATTGATGAGCACTTGATTTCCTTACACCATGGTTGAGATATTATGATCTGTGTGTTTCTTGAATTATTTTTTAATTACCTTTGATTTCATACTTATATGTAGTATTATTTTCTGTAAACTATACTTGTTTTACAGCGAGGGGTTAGTATGTTCAGAAAATAAATGTGTTTCATAAACCTTTGTTTTTGCCTACTCACACCTTCTGTTTTTCGCCCCTCCACGTTTTAGTTAACTGAATCCTCTGTGGCGTACAAGAGATCTTTGGCAATTCTAATACTCCCTCAAATAAATGTAGGAGCTTATTTTCAATTGTGTAATAAGTAACTTAACTAGATTCTATTGCTCTACTTATGTCGTATTGTCATATATGCTCTGACCACTTATGTTTTACGGGTTCTTCCCACTACTGCGCACTCTCTTTATTAGTTTAAATCAATTCTAGCTTTGGTTTAAATTTATCTATATTTTATACATCACCTTCCTTTTGGCTACAGCACCTTCGGATGTCGGTTAGCATGCCTCGACTCCGGTCGGGGTGTGTCAACTAGATACAGTACACACATTATGTGTGTGATTCAAAATTTTAAAAAGGCTTGAATTTAATTTGTAAAAAAATTAGTTGATTGGGGAAGTTAGATAAGGTGGAAAATAAAAAAGAGTAGACGTGGGTCCAAATGAGAGATAGTGTGAGTGGTCATCATCAACCGATCCGGCCAGAAAATAGCCCTAAATGACATGAAAACCATCTCCAACCAAAGGTTAGGCCAAAGGGCTCATGGGCCCCATCGAGTCACAAAAGGAGAATCGAGCCAACCGGTTAGCCTAACCCAGCCAGCCCCAACTGGTCCAGCAATTTAAATTCTAACGACTACTTGCTGACATTAGTTAGCCGTTATATTTTTTACAAATTTTTTTAAAAGAAATTTTTATAATTCTATTTTTTTTTCCTATAACTACCCAAGCCATTAAATAACATTAAGTAACATTAAACAACATTAAACAATATTAAACCAAATTAAATAACATTAAACAACATGAAAAAAAACATTTATCAACATGAAAACATTAAAAAACGTTGAACAACATAAAACTTAGGGAGATTATATTCACACACCCCAAATTACTTCTTCCACACCCTTTTAATTTTTTGATATTTTTCTATCAAGTGTCAGTGGTGTGTAGAAAATATTACAAAATTAAAATAGTATGTGAGAAGTAATTTTGGTTGTGTGAATATAATCTTTCAAAACTTAAATGCCTACTCTATGCTTCTTTTGGCCCAAAGATGTGCAACAAGATCATGTTGTAGGTACTTGTTTATGGCATGCGAACGTATCATCCTATAACGCCTCATGTATTCATTTAAAGAGATATTACTAGTTCTTGGATTTAAAGGCAAATTAGACCCATCATGTATTTTTGCACAAGCCTTTCTCGATCTATTTGGATCCTCTTGGTTGTCATCAGACTTTCCATTAATATACCCATTTTGCTCATCCTCCACAATCATGTTGTGTAATATGATGCACGAATCATGATTGTTGTGATAGAAACTAACACACAAACTAAACCCTTTAATGCAATTGTAGTATGAGCAAATAGGGATCGTTCCATCTAAGGATTAGAAGGGATGCTAATCAACACAATTTTGACTTAAAAACCTAAAAACTAACTAACTAACTCGAAAACAATGATGATGGGATTTTTTGGACGAATTTAATTAAAACAAAGTAAAGACAACAACTAAATTGAATTGTGAATGAAATATGGGTGAAAAACTAGCTAGAGGATTCTTCTCCACACATAAAACATATGCATATGATGTTAAAATTACTTGACACACAAATTAAACCCTATTTGTGACAATTGTAGTAATGAAGTAAGTAGGGATCGTTCTATCCGGGGATTAACTAGGGGTGCTAAAACCTCTAGACTGACTTAAAAAAAAAATAAACTTAAAAACGTTTGAAAAGGCTCAAGGAACTCAAAACAGATTCACAATACTCAAAACAAGCTAAAAACTCTCAAAACTGCCTAAAAACACAAACTGAGCAGTTTTGACACTAAACTCAACTTTGGACGAAAATTAGGGTTGGGCTTGACTCAAAACACTTAAAAACACAAACTAAACAGAATTAAGACACTCTAAGACAAGGAAATAAAAGAGGGGTTTTGGTTTGCACGAATTTAGACTAAAAACTAACAGGACTAAACTAGGCAGATTTGGACGAAATTGGACTTTCTTATGACTCAAAATGGTTCAAAACACAAAATAAGACAGATTCTAAGCCTAAGACTTAACAAAATATGGGGGGATTTGTGTTTGGACGAAAATCAACTAAATGGACAGATTGTAAAGAAAACAGATTGTAAAGCAAATTGATGTAAACCAATGGATGATGGAATGGCTAAGGGATTCTTCTCCACACATGAATTATATGCAACTTAAATCAACTTCCAGTTATCAATTCGACAAGTTATGAACCTCGACACTCCAAGTTAATTAGGTCCGCTTAAATTAACCTTCAGATTACCCTAAGATCATTGAATTGAATGAATATGCATTGCAACCAATTTATTCCTAACAAGTTCTCTATATGAACAGCATGATAAAGATACAAGTTAGAATCATTACGTTCATTGGAAATCATAAGCATCGACAAGGCAATTGTAACTATGAAAAGCATGATACTTTCGCCAGGAATCTACTCAACACGATCATGACTAGTGACCTTCACTACTTGTGGATATAAACTCATAACTATTAGGTGAAACAAATTCATATCCTAGCACCAGATTCAAGCATGCAAATTAAGTGTGCACTCTCAATCAACATACAAGAATAAGTTCTAAATCACATAGTTAAGCAGATTGTATTCATGACTTATGCAACGATAACTGGAGTAATCAACTTATTTCACATATATATCCATGGTTTCGAATACACCCTTAGCCAAAACGAATTTAGCCAATCATACTCAGAGCAAAACAAAGATTACATGAATTAGACATTGAAATATAAGAGAGAATACACCTAAAATCGTTCAACAACTCAGAATGAAGAGCCAAACAATTTTGCGCATCTGTCTCCTTCCTCTTGCTTGCGGCAGATTGGATGGGGATGATTTCTGGGATGTTTTGGTGATGTAGAATGGTTTGTGGGATGTTTAGAGACACGGAAAGGGATATAGGATGGTTGTGGATGAGTGTTTGATGGTTGGGAAGTGGTGGAATGGCTGATTGTGTCTCTAGGTTGAAGAATGGTGTTTTGGGATCAATGGATGCGGCTGGAATAGAATGGACGAATTTTGATGATGAATGGATATGGGATGGCAAGAAGTGTTTAGGATCAGAAATTATGGAGAATTGTGGGTGACGGCTGATTGTGTTTTTGATGTAATGTAGTGTAGTGTGTTCTTCCCTTCACTCCCTATTTATAGAAGTTCCAAAGTAAAGACACACTCAAGTGGCTTAAATAAACAATACAAACAAAGACCAAAATGATGCAAAAACGGCTAGTTGACATGCTCTTTTATCATTGTGTCTTGCCTTTAACAAAAGGCAATCATTTCTCTTTTGACAATTCAACTCCTTTGTAGCTGTCCATGTGCCTTCATTCTTCAATTTCTGATGCATTTGCCTTGTATTCCATCCCTTTCCACATGTACTAGCTGTTAGACAACTTTCACACACATGTTTTGCATCATTTCATCTTGCAAACATCAACTTTCGGCCACTTTACACCTCTACAAACATGCTATGCATCATTTCAGCTTGCAATTGTGCTTGTAGTTGCTGAAAATGTGAATACAACTTGTAAAGCAATCCAACAAATGGCATCTTTCACTTCTTTTCATTTCAAATTGTTCCTTAAGTGTATGTATCTGTACACTTCCACACTTCAACATTATTATTCAGATTTTTGCATGTGTTGAAACCCTTTTTAAAACACCAAAAACGTCCATCCCACATGCTCCATATGCATGCAATCCATTTTGGCCCAAAATTGCTCCAAAATGCACCAAAATGCACTTTCTTGCCAATTTTGTTATTAGGACCTACAAACACACGAAAATAGCTTAAAACACTCTTATAAGCAATAACTAACTAAGTAAATGCAAGAAAACATGTTGACTAAGTCGCATAAATATGCTCCTATCAAATTCCCCCACACTTAGCTTTTGCTAGTCCTCAAGCAAAACAAAACAACAAAAGGAAATAAAACGAAACAAAGCAAACAAAACACAACCTAAACCTTCCAACGTTTGCCTCAGGGATTTCCAATGCACATGACATGTTAAAAATCATCATTCCCACAGATTTTGGCCATCTTTACACTTAAGCACATACTTAATCAAAGTCACTACCTACTAGTTCACACTTAACCAATTTAAAACGATGTTTGAATGTAGTAACATGCCTTAGAGAAATTGCTCAATTCCTTACAAGATATGCACTCAATTTTCACTCAGATTTTCTAACTACACAACCTATACTAATTATATGTGAGAAGATTGATGTAGATATGAAAACGAACGCTCACATATATGTATCACAAAGAAAGCAATTTCTGGAGTTAATAAGCATGTTTAGATATGATCTCATGAATGGAATGCTACTACTTAGATGCGAGAACCAGTGACACCATATGCTCATACCAAATTCAAACTCCACAAATTGAAACACATAACACTCAAGATTGAAGTCAAGGGTTGTAACGGGGCTTGGAGCATTGGTTAACAAAGAAAGGATAGGAAAAACAAACGTTCTTCAAGCGTTAGTAAGCAAAGTAATGGAATGGAGACTTAGAATTTGCTGAGATTGCAGAAATTAACTTTAAAACACAAGGGGAAGACTTAGACAACTCCTTAGGGCCGAATTCATTGTTTTGGACCCTTACTTCAACAACAATACCTTGGAATCTACCCGTGCCTATGGCACACAAATTCTCATGAAAAACACTTCCCCCACACTTGTTTTCTGCCATGCATTGATTAAAAGGAATTCAATTTGAATCATGCTTTACTATGCTTTAAGAACGAGGGTATGGATAGTCCTAATCTAGGCTAGGTGAGGGTAATGTGGTTTAACAAAGAAAAGGCTAAACAAGGCTCAACAGGGTTGACTTAAACATAAAATGGAGTAGGGTACACGGCTGTTTGGCTTAGGTGGTGGTCACTACACAACTTCATCTTGATTATGTGGTATGCAAATCAATAGCATGCTTTGAATGAAATGGGCATGAGTTCTAGCATTTGGAACTAAATGATGAAACGCCTTCTAAGTAGTAACCAAGCAAAGAATAATGAGATCATGCAACAACTTAGAAAACAAAGATGCACAGATTATAACTCTCCAAATAAACGTTTAGGCTCAAGTCTCACAAGGTTGTAGTGTTAATTTGAGTTCCTTCCTTCAAGCATGTTACAAAAACTGATTTTTCCTTTATGATTGCATATGAATTCATAAGTTATAACCACAACCAAGCATAAACAAAGAGTAAATCAAACTTTCATCCATGTTTACAACTCTTTTTAACAGTCATGCAATTACAAACTAAATCCTCATCATTGTGTTGGAAGGTACCCTAAGACACAAACAAACACACAAAAACAACTCAAAACAACTCTTTTTGGGTTTTTCAAAACAATTTTTCAAATTTTTATGTGATTTTCGGATTTTTAAGACAAAACACACTAAAAAGCACCAAAACTACTTAAAAACAGCAAAGAACAAGTTTATAAGTAAAGGGTGATAAAATCCCACGAATTTCCATCAAAAACATTTAGTTACCCCCCCACACTTAAATCAAACATTGTCCTCAATGTTTCAAGCATAAAATCACACAAAACACAAATAAACACACAAACAGCAAGTAAAACAACTAAATAGGCAGATTCGAAATAAACAACAAAGGGAAGGGTTTAGGAACGCAAATCTGGAATTTGAGTGATTCCGAGGGCTTCCTTTGTTGAATTGCATGGGTTGCCTCCCAAGTAGCGCTTTCTTTTACGTCTTGCAGCCGGACGATGCCACAGTGATCAACCTTCATGGAAACCCACGGCATAGTGGGTTGTCTCCTCAACATCATGTTCAACAAAGCCCTCGTAGTAAGGCTTCAATCTGTGCCCATTCACTTTGAACTCTTGACCTGTTTTTAAGCTACGAACTTGGACTGCACCATGAGGAAAAACGTTAGTAATAACAAAGGGTCCAATCCAACGTGAACGTAACTTACCCGAAAATAGACGAAGACGAGAATTAAACAACAGCACTTTCTGTCCAACAGAAAAGGACTTGGTGTGAATCATCTTATCATGAAAGGCCTTCGTCTTTTCTTTGTAAATGCGAGCATTCTCGTAAGCTTCATTCCGTATCTCCTCAAGTTCATTCAATTGAAGCTTACGATGAAGTCCCGCGGCATTGATGTCCATGTTGAACTTCTTCACGGCCCAATGAGCCTTGTGCTCCAACTCCACAGGTAAGTGACATGGCTTGCCATAAACAAGCCGGAAGGGGGACATTCCTATGGGTGTTTTGTAGGCGGTCCTATAAGCCCATAATGCATCTTCGAGCCTTAAGCTCCAATCTTTTCTTGTTGGACCCACCGTCTTCTCAAGAATCTGTTTTATCTCCCGATTCGACACCTCGGCTTGCCCGCTTGTTTGAGGATGATAGGGTGTGGAAACCCTATGTGTAACGTTGTACTTCTTAAGCAAGGCCTCGATTGTACGATTACAGAAATGTGAACCTCCATCACTTATAAGAACTCGAGGCATCCCGAACCTAGCAAAAATGTTAGACTTCACAAAATCTGCAACTACCTTGGAATCGTTAGTACGGGTGGCTTTTGCTTCCACCCATTTGGAAACATAATCCACCGCCAACAAGATATAGAGAAAACCATGTGATGAAGGAAAAGGACCCATAAAATCAATGCCCCACACATCAAATATTTCAACAGAAAGTATAGGGGTTTGTGGCATTTGATCCTTAGCACTTATGTTACCCATTCTTTGACACCGATCACATGTAAGGCAAAACGTCCTAGCATCCCTAAAGATGGTTGGCCAATAAAACCCACATTCTAAGACTTTCAGGGCAGTGCGTTGGGTGCCAAAATGTCCCCCACATGCATATGAATGACAAAATGTTAAAATAGATTGAAATTCAGATTCATTCACACAACGTCGTACAATCTGATCGGGACAAAATTTCCAAAGGTATGGGTCATCCCAAACATAAAACCTAGCATCCTTTCTAAGCTTATCACATTGATTCCTATTAAGTGTGCTAGGGGTATGTTTAGATACCAAAAAGTTCACCAAATCTGCATACCAAGGCTCACTTACCTGAATAGACATTAATTGTTCATCGGGGAAGGTTTCTGAAATTGGCATTGCTTCCTCATGCACCATTCGGCTTAGGTGGTCAGCCACCACATTCTCCACACCCTTCTTATCCCGAATCTCAATGTCAAACTCTTGTAGAAGCAACATCCATCGAATCAATCTAGGCTTGGCCTCCTTTTTCGTGAGCAAATATTTAAGAGCTGCATGATCAGTAAAAATAACAACTTTAGTACCAAGTAAGTAAGATCGGAACTTATCTAATGCAAAAACCACAGCAAGTAATTCTTTCTCAGTGGTTGAATAATTTAATTGAGCATCATTTAGTGTCCTAGAAGCATAATAGATAACGTGGGGTTGCTTGTTCTTTCGCTGCCCCAAAACAGCACCAATGGCATAGTCCGACGCATCACACATCAACTCGAATGGAAGACTCCAATCTGGAGGTGTGATAATAGGAGCCGAAGTGAGAGCCTCCTTCAAGTGCTTAAATGCCGTGGAGCATACTTCATCAAACTGGAAAACCACCTCTTTTTGGAGCAATCGGCATAGTGGTTGTGCAATCTTGGAGAAATCCTTGATGAAACGCCGATAAAAACCTGCGTGGCCAAGAAACGAACGAACCTCTCTAACCGAAGTTGGAGAGGGTAAGTGGCGAACAAGGTCTACCTTAGATTTATCAACTTCAATGCCTTTTTCAGAAATAATATGGCCTAGAACAATACCTTGCTTAACCATGAAGTGACATTTTTCCCAATTAAGCACAAGATTCGTTTCAACACAACGTTTCAAGATTAAAGTCAGATTATTCAAACAATGATCAAAAGAATTGCCAAACACGCTAAAATCATCCATGAATATCTCAATAATCTTCTGCACATAATCAGAGAATATACTCACCATGCATCGTTGAAACGTCGCCGGAGCATTGCACAAGCCAAATGGCATGCGCCTATATGCAAAAGTGCCAAAGGGGCACGTGAATGTGGTTTTCTCTTGGTCCTCTGGAGCTATCACAATCTGGTTATATCCGGAATATCCATCAAGAAAGCAATAAAATTCATAACCGGCTAACCTTTCCAACATTTGGTCGAGGAATGGTAATGGAAAGTGATCCTTCCTTGTCATGGCATTTAATTTCCTGTAATCAATACAAACACGCCAACCGGTCACAACACGAGTGGGAACAAGCTCTTGTTCTTCATTCTTCACCACTGTGACGCCAGACTTCTTTGGAACAACCTGCACAGGTGACACCCACCGACTATCAGAAATAGGATATATAACACCACAATCAAGTAATTTTATAACCTCCTTTTTCACTACTTCCAACATAGGTGGATTAAGGCGACGTTGAGCTTCACGAGATGGCTTTGCGTCCTCCTCCAAAAGGATGCGATGCATGCACGTGGTGGGACTAATGCCTTTGATATCCGCCAAAGTCCATCCAATGGCAGATTTGTGCTCTTTTAACACCCTTATCAACTTGTCTTCTTCTTGAGCCGTGAGTAAGCTTGAAATGATGACGGGTAGCGTTTGATCTTTGCCCAAGAACACATACTTCAAGTGACTAGGTAATGGCTTTAACTCAAGTGTAGGTGGCTGCACAGTTGATGGAAGTAACTTGTTAGTCAAAACCGAATCTAAAAGTGAGATTGGAGACTTACCAGAGTGGAATGGCAATGACTCGAGGGCAGCGACCATTTCAAGTACTTCTTCACAAGGGGGCACGGCAATATGGTCAAATTGCATGCCGTGGGTTGCCAAGACTCCCTCACACTTATTTCTTGTTCCTATGCCGTGCACTAAGGCGACCTCAAGTGCATCTTCGTTCATGTGATCCAAATGCACCTGTGCCAAAGAATCAACAATGTCAATAGCAAAACAAGAATGGTCCTCAAGTGGATGTTTAATGGTCTCAGAAAGATTAAAATGAATAATGTCCCCATCAAACTCCATGGTCAATGTTCCCGTATACACATCAATCTTTGTTCTTGCTGTTTTCATGAAGGGACGGCCTAGCAAGATTGGCAATGATGGAGCATGGCTTGAATCCTCCATGTCTAAAACATAGAAATCTGCGGGGAAAATGAGGTGATTGACCTGCACTAAAACATCCTCAAGGACTCCCTTGGGATAAGCGTTAGAACGATCGGCCAATTGAATTATAACGCCATCTTGTTTTAACTCACCAAGGTTCATTGATGCATAAATGGAATATGACATTACATTGATGGATGCACCTAAATCTAACATGCATTGTTCAAATCTAGTGTTTCCAATTATGCATGGGATAGTAAAACTCCCTGGATCCTTACACTTTGGAGGTAACTTGCGTTGCAAGACCGCGGACACATTTTCACTTACTTTCACAACTTCTTTGTTTGAAATTCTTTTCCTAGTTGTGCATAATTCTTTTAAAAACTTTGCATACCTGGGCACTTGCTTAATAGCATCAAGTAAAGGAATGTTTACTTGAACTTTTCGAAAGGTCTCCAAAATGTCCTTTTCGCCTTCTTCCTTCTTTGATTGTGCAAATCTGCGAGGAAAAGGAACATTGGGCAAATTAGTGTTTGAAATCACAACATTACCTGAGGTGGACGGTTTGGAAGGGTTAAATGGCTGCGGCATGGTTGGTGCCATCTTTGCCGTGGGGTGGGATTGCTCCTCTTCTTCCATTTGTAACTTCTCATCTTCCTTGTTTGGGGCAGATGCATGGGCTTTGCTTCCTACTTCTTTTCCACTTCTTAAAATGATGGCTTTTGCAGATTCAAAACCACCCTTTGGATTGATCTCCGTAGTGCTTGGTAACTTACCACTCTCACGGAATTGTCCCAAAAATTCAGCCATTTGGCCCATTTGCTTCTTGAGCTCATTCACCTCCTTTGCTTGATTCTGCATTCCCTGCGCCATTGTGGTTAATAATTGATACGTTTTATCATCATTCATGGACATACCTGAGTTGGTTTGGGATGATTGTGCTTGAGGAGGTGGTTGTGGTGCCATTGGCCTCGGGAAGAAACCCGGGGGTTGTCGGAATCCACTTTGTTGGGCAGGTTGTTGTGCATCCCTCCATCTGAAATTGGGGTGGTCACGCCATCCCGGATTGTATGTATTAGAGAAAGGATCACCCCTTGGTTGGTTTGGATTCCCATAACCCATGGCATGGGCAGATTCCCATCCTCCATTTTCAATTAATTGAGGGCATTGATCAGATTGGTGTCCTTGAATGGAGCATACACCACAGATTGTAGTTCCTTGTGGTTTGGGGCCTTCAACAAACTGTGACAACATGGACGTAAGGTTAGCCATTTGGGATTGTAACTCAGAAATAGAACTTACCTCATTGACTTGATGTGGTCGTGGGTTCTCTCTCTGCCCAACACCTTCATATTGTTGTGCGTTGAGTGCTCGATTAGCAATGAGAATTTTGGCATCCATGGGTGTCTTATCCACTAAAGCTCCTCCCGCGGATGCATCCAACATTTGTCGTTCAATTGGTAAGAGCCTTTCGTAGAAATATTGAAGAAGAAGCTCCTCCTTCAATTGGTGCTGTGGACATGAAGCAACAAGGGTTTTAAAACGTTCATAATAAGTTGGAAAAGATTCACCTTGGTTTTGCTGAATTCCACTAATTTTCTTGCGAAGAAGAATGACTCGTGATGTTGGAAAGAACTTCTCTAAGAAAGCTCGCTTCATACTCTCCCATGATGTGACAGTTCCGGGAGCCAACTCGTACAACCAATCCTTGGCCTTTTCCAACAAAGAAAAAGGAAAAGCCTTCATCTTCAATATGTTGCTATCCACGTTCACCGGTGTCATACTTGAGCATACTACTTCAAACTCCTTCAAATGCTTATTGGGGTCCTCCATTGATAACCCATGGAACTTGGGTATATGATGTAGCAAACTGGACTTCAACTCAAATTCATCGGTCTTCTCAGGGGCTGCCCTAGGGTATTGGATGCAAAGAGGGGCTGCATTGTCCAAACCCGAGGCGGAAAGCTCCTTGATGGTTCGGTTGTCTACTGCCATGGTTGGTACTTCTTCTTCACACCTTGCCGTGGGTTCCTCTTCAACTTCAACTTCTTGCTCTTCAAGTTCAGGTTCGGGACTAAAAGGATTAGACGCTTGAAGTTTCCTTTCTCTTCTCAAAGTCCTCTCGAAGTCGTCGTTAAAGTCGAAGATATTCTCACGAACAGGTTGTGAGCTACGAGTCATAAACTAGTACCTGCACACAAGAGCAAACAAGGTAAGTAATCAACTTGGAAGACTCGGCACAAGTGAGGAAAGAATATGCCTATACACAGCACAAAAAAAACAAAACACACACACACGGTGCAAAAATTTAAAACAAAACAGAAACTAACAATTTAAACAAGACTCAAGACAAGGGATTAGCAACTTTTCTAATCCCCGGCAACGGCGCCAAAATTTGATGTTAAAATTACTTGACACACAAATTAAACCCTATTTGTGACAATTGTAGTAATGAAGTAAGTAGGGATCGTTCTATCCGGGGATTAACTAGGGGTGCTAAAACCTCTAGACTGACTTAAAAAAAAAAAAAAAAACTTAAAAACGTTTGAAAAGGCTCAAGGAACTCAAAACAGATTCACAATACTCAAAACAAGCTAAAAACTCTCAAAACTGCCTAAAAACACAAACTGAGCAGTTTTGACACTAAACTCAACTTTGGACGAAAATTAGGGTTGGGCTTGACTCAAAACACTTAAAAACACAAACTAAACAGAATTAAGACACTCTAAGACAAGGAAATAAAAGAGGGGTTTTGGTTTGCACGAATTTAGACTAAAAACTAACAGGACTAAACTAGGCAGATTTGGACGAAATTGGACTTTCTTATGACTCAAAATGGTTCAAAACACAAAATAAGACAGATTCTAAGCCTAAGACTTAACAAAATATGGGGGGATTTGTGTTTGGACGAAAATCAACTAAATGGACAGATTGTAAAGAAAACAGATTGTAAAGCAAATTGATGTAAACCAATGGATGATGGAATGGCTAAGGGATTCTTCTCCACACATGAATTATATGCAACTTAAATCAACTTCCAGTTATCAATTCGACAAGTTATGAACCTCGACACTCCAAGTTAATTAGGTCCGCTTAAATTAACCTTCAGATTACCCTAAGATCATTGAATTGAATGAATATGCATTGCAACCAATTTATTCCTAACAAGTTCTCTATATGAACAGCATGATAAAGATACAAGTTAGAATCATTACGTTCATTGGAAATCATAAGCATCGACAAGGCAATTGTAACTATGAAAAGCATGATACTTTCGCCAGGAATCTACTCAACACGATCATGACTAGTGACCTTCACTACTTGTGGATATAAACTCATAACTATTAGGTGAAACAAATTCATATCCTAGCACCAGATTCAAGCATGCAAATTAAGTGTGCACTCTCAATCAACATACAAGAATAAGTTCTAAATCACATAGTTAAGCAGATTGTATTCATGACTTATGCAACGATAACTGGAGTAATCAACTTATTTCACATATATATCCATGGTTTCGAATACACCCTTAGCCAAAACGAATTTAGCCAATCATACTCAGAGCAAAACAAAGATTACATGAATTAGACATTGAAATATAAGAGAGAATACACCTAAAATCGTTCAACAACTCAGAATGAAGAGCCAAACAATTTTGCGCATCTGTCTCCTTCCTCTTGCTTGCGGCAGATTGGATGGGGATGATTTCTGGGATGTTTTGGTGATGTAGAATGGTTTGTGGGATGTTTAGAGACACGGAAAGGGATATAGGATGGTTGTGGATGAGTGTTTGATGGTTGGGAAGTGGTGGAATGGCTGATTGTGTCTCTAGGTTGAAGAATGGTGTTTTGGGATCAATGGATGCGGCTGGAATAGAATGGACGAATTTTGATGATGAATGGATGTGGGATGGCAAGAAGTGTTTAGGATCAGAAATTATGGAGAATTGTGGGTGACGGCTGATTGTGTTTTTGATGTAATGTAGTGTAGTGTGTTCTTCCCTTCACTCCCTATTTATAGAAGTTCCAAAGTAAAGACACACTCAAGTGGCTTAAATAAACAATACAAACAAAGACCAAAATGATGCAAAAACGGCTAGTTGACATGCTCTTTTATCATTGTGTCTTGCCTTTAACAAAAGGCAATCATTTCTCTTTTGAAAATTCAACTCCTTTGTAGCTGTCCATGTGCCTTCATTCTTCAATTTCTGATGCATTTGCCTTGTATTCCATCCCTTTCCACATGTACTAGCTGTTAGACAACTTTCACACACATGTTTTGCATCATTTCATCTTGCAAACATCAACTTTCGGCCACTTTACACCTCTACAAACATGCTATGCATCATTTCAGCTTGCAATTGTGCTTGTAGTTGCTGAAAATGTGAATACAACTTGTAAAGCAATCCAACAAATGGCATCTTTCACTTCTTTTCATTTCAAATTGTTCCTTAAGTGTATGTATCTGTACACTTCCACACTTCAACATTATTATTCAGATTTTTGCATGTGTTGAAACCCTTTTTAAAACACCAAAAACGTCCATCCCACATGCTCCATATGCATGCAATCCATTTTGGCCCAAAATTGCTCCAAAATGCACCAAAATGCACTTTCTTGCCAATTTTGTTATTAGGACCTACAAACACACGAAAATAGCTTAAAACACTCTTATAAGCAATAACTAACTAAGTAAATGCAAGAAAACATGTTGACTAAGTCGCATAAATATGCTCCTATCAGCATACAAATCGATTTCCAGTTATTCTTTCTATAAACCATGAATGACAATGCCCCAAATTAACCGTGAGCATAACTAATTAACTCTCAGATTTTCCTAATTTCATTGAATTGGACTCAGCGACGCAATCAAGTTATTCTTATCAAGTTCCCTATATGAACAACATGATAGAGATACATATCAAAGATCATTAAGTTCTATGAAAATCATAAGCATTAACAAGGCATTCGTAACTATGAAAAGCAGGATACTCTTACCAGGAATTTACTTAACGCAATCATGACCAGTGACTTTCACTACTTATGAATATAAGTTCATAATGATTAGGTGAAATTCCCTTATATTCTAGCATCAAATCCCTGCATGCAAACTAAGTGTGCACCCTTAATCAACATACAAGAATAAGTTCTCTATAAAACAGTTAAGTAAATTGCATTCATGTTTTACAAAACAATAACTAGAGAAAATCAATTCATATAAAACATATGTTCATGGCTTCGAATTCACCTCTAGCTAAAAAGAAACTTAGCCACTCATGTTCATAATAATTGAAAAGCAATTTAAAATAAACATTGAAACTAAGAAAAGGATAGAAAGAACTCTAGAAATCTCCAAAGGCTTGATTGCAATTTGTAGCACAAGACTTGGCTTCTCTCTGCAAGGCACAAACTCTCATTCTCCTTCTTGCAAGTCACGTCACACTTGTATTTTTCTCCTTTGAAAGCTCTTGAAACCTACGGCACAACTTGATGAATGCTACGGCACAAGTGTGTATTTATAGGGTAGGGTGCGACTGAAATTAAGGAGGGGAAAAATTGGTGTGTTTAGATGGATTAGGACTCCTTAATTCAGATGGGAAGGATTTAGAATAGGATAAGAACTCATTTTTATGTTGGAGAAAAGTTTAGACAATGTTGGATAAAATAGGATAATGTTTGGATAATGTTGGTTAAGATAAGATAAAACTGGATAAGATAAGATAAGTTTGGATAAGGTTAGATAAGATAATGTTTTTCCTTGTCTTCTAAGCTTCAATTCTGATTTCTCCATATCTTAGCACATGTTTAACACATATTAAACACCTTCTAAACCTCAAAAACGTCCATCCCACTTGTTCTCCACGCATGCTATCCATTCCAAGTCCAAAACTGCTCCAAATTGCTCATTTTGGCCATTTATTGTCAACTTCACCACTTGAACCTACAATAATACCAAAATAAACTAAACCACTATAATAAATAGAAATTAACTAAGTAAATGCAAAGAAATAAGATAACAAAGTCGCATAAATATGCTCCTATCAAATTCCCCCACACTTAGCTCTTTCTAGTCCCTGAGGAAAACAAAGAAAACAAAACAAAACCTACACCTTCCAACAATTGCCTCAAGGATTTCCAATGGAACATGACATGTTAAAAATCATTACTCCCATAGATTTTAGCCATCCTTACTCATTAGTGTACACTTAACCGTAATCACCACTCACTAGCTTGCATTTAATCAATTAAAACAACATTTGAAAGTAGTAACATGCCTTAGAGAATCCACTCAATTCCTCACCAGATACTCTCTATTTTCACACAGATTTTCTGACTACACTCCCTATACTAAGTATATGTGAAAAGATTGATGTAAACATATAGACTAACACTCACATATGTTATAACAAAGAAAGCACTTTCTGGAATCATTAATACAACATGTATTTGATCTCATGAACGGAATGCCACTACTTAGAAGCGAGAACCAAGGATTCCATATGCTCGTACCAATTTCAAACTCCACATATTGAAACACATAACAATCAAGATAGAAGTCTAAGGGTTGTAATGAGGCTAAGGTATTGGTTAACAAAGAAGGGTTAAGGATAAACAAAAGTTCTTAAAGAAATAGTAAGCAAAGCAATGAAATCAACACTTAGAATTCAACTTTTAATTGCAGCACCAACTTTGAACACAAGGGGGAGATTCATACTACTTTAGGGCCAGATTCACATTTTTTTACCCTTCTTCTACAATCAACACTTATGAACTCATTCTCACTTCTTTTCAAGCTTTTTTTTCATCCTTTTCTTTCTTTTCACGTTTTTTTCCTTCTTTTTTTTTCTTTCATTCTTTTTTTCTTTTCTTTTGTTTTTCTTTCTTTTGAAACACAATACATATGCACTACTGAATTGAAAAGACAAATCCTTCTCCCACACTTGTTTTTCTGCAAATTGTAAATCAAAAGAAATTCCCAACAAATTATGCTCCACTATCCTTTAAGAATAAGGGTATAGATATTCCTATACCAGGCTAGGTAGGGATAATGTAAGCTAACAAAGAAAATAGGCTAAATAAGGCTCAAAGGGTTTAAACCTACAAACATATGCAAGGGATAAGGCTTTTTTTGGCTTTGGTGGTAACTAAACAACTTCATCTTGTTATTTGTTATGCAATCAATTTTATGCCTTGAATGAAACAGGCATGAGTTCTAGTATTTGGAACTAAAATGATGAAAAAACATTCTTAGTAGCAACCAAGCAAAGAAATAATGAGATCATGCAACGACTTTAGAAAACAAGAATATCAAGATTAATAACTCTCCAAACAAAGAATAGGCTCAAGTATCACAGGGTTGTAGTGTTAGTTTGAGTTTCATCCTTCAAGCATGTTACAAAAACTGATTTTTCCTTTGTGATTACATGTGAATTCGTAAATGACAACTACAACTAAATATTAACCAAAGAGCATATCAAACTTCCACCCATGTTTGTAACTTTCTTTAACAGTCATGCAATTAAAAACCAAATCCTCATCATTGTGTTGGAAGATACCCTAAGACACAAACAAACAACAAAAACGACTCTTTTTGGTTTCCTTTTTTTTTTCAATTTTTTTTCGATTTTTTTCAAATTTTTTATATATGACACAGAAACACTTTTAAAACGGTGAATAACAACATTCGTAGTGATAAGTGGTGAAATTCAAAGATAAGTCATGAAAAACACCTATTTACCCCCCCCCCCCCACATTTAAACCAAACATTGTCCTCAATGTTCAAAAGTAAACTTAACCAAGAAAGCAATAAAAGACAACTAGCAAACAAGACAATCATGGCAAAGTAAAAGCTATAAAGAGAAAGGTAAAAGAGAGAAAATCTGGTTGTAGGAGCCGGAGAATCCATCGTCTTTCTATTTGAACACATGGGTTACCTCCCAAGAAACGCTTGCTTTAACATCTTCTAGCTAGACGATACCTTCAATTATGCTTCACTAGGGCCAACAGCTTGGACGGGTATGTCCTCCACGGCATGTTCCTCAAAACACTTGTAGTAAGGCTTCAAACGATGTCCATTCACTTTGAATTCATGTCTCGTCTTCAAACTTTGAACTTGCACTACACCATAGGGAAAAACATTAGTAACAATAAAAAGACCAATCCATTTAGAACGCAACTTACCTGGAAACAAACGAAGGCAAGAATTGAAGAGTAACACTTTCTGCCCCACATAAAACGTTTAACTTCGAATCATCTTATCATGGACAACCTTTGTTTTCTCCTTGTAAATGTGAGCGTTCTCATAAACCTCATTCCGAATTTCTTCAAGCTCATTCAATTATAACTTCTTATGGATTCCAGCGGCATCAATGTTTATGTTGAAAGTCTTGATTGCCATATGTGCACGATGCTCTAACTTAACGGGAAGATGACATGGTTTCCCATAGATAAGCCGAAAATGAGATATTCCAATTGGTATTTTGTCGGCAGTATGATATGCCCACAATCCATCATTCAAACGCAAGCTTCAATCCTTTCGAGTTGGTCCAACTGTCTTCTCTAAGATTTGCTTGATTTCCCAGTTAGAGACTTTGGCTTGCCTACTTGTTTGGGGATGATAAGGTGTCGAAACCTTATGTGTGACATTATACTTCTTGAGCATTGCCTCTATGGTTCAATTACAAAAGTGAAAACCCCCGTCACTTATAATTCCTCGTGGCATTCCAAACATTGCAAATATGTTAGTTTTAACAAAATCTGCAACCACTTTGCAATTATTAGTACGGGTGGCTCTTGCTTCCACCCATTTTGACACATAATCCACAGCAATTAAAATATAATTGAAACTGTGTGAGGAAGGAAAGGGACTCATGAAATCAATACCCCAAACATCAAAAATCTCGACAGAAAAGATAGGGGTTTGCGGTATTTGATCTTTTGCACCTATATTGGCCATTCTTTGACAACGATCACAAGTCATACAAAAAGTTCTAGCATCCTTAAAGATAGTAGGCCAATAAAATCCACAATCTAAAACCTTAAGTGTTGTGCGTTGTGTACCAAAGTGACCTCCACATGCATAAGTGTGACAAAAAGTTAAAATTGAATTAAACTCAGAATCATGCACACATCTACTAATAATTTGATCAAGTCATCCCACACATAAAACCATGCCATTTTCTTAAGTTTATCACGTTGGTGCCTAGTTATGGTGCTTGGAACTTGTTTAGACACAATATAATTCACAATATCAGCATACCATAGCTCACTTACCTCAATGGTCATCAGTTGTTCATCTAAGAATGCCTCTGGAATAGGTAGAGGGTCTTCTTCATGTACCAAACGGCTTAAGTGGTCAGCCACTGCATTCTCGCTTCCTTTCTTGTCTTGAATTTCCCCGTCAAACTCTTGGAGAAGAAGCATCCAGCGAATAAGCCTTGGCTTGGCTTCTTTCTTTGTGAGTAAGTACTTTAAAGCTGCATGGTCATGGTCAGAGTAAATTATAACTTTAGTTCCAAGTAAATAAGAACGAAACTTATTTAAAGTAAACACAATAGCAAGAAGTTCTTTTTCAGTAATAGAGTAATTCAATTGAGCATCATTCAAGGTCTGGAAAGCGTAGTATATGACATATGGCTTCTTGTCCTTCATTTGTCCCAAAATAGCCCCTAAAGCATAATTTGAAGCATCGCACATAAGCTCAAACGGAAGACTCCAATCTGGTGGAACAATGATAGGTGCCGAAGTTAACATCTCTTTGAGGTGATTAAACGCCTTTTCACATTCTTCATCAAACACAAATGGCACATCCTTTTGAAGAAGTCGACACAAGGGTGTTGAAATCTTCGAGAAATCTTTGATAAACCTCTTGTAGAATCCTGCATGTCCAAAGAAAGAACGAACCTCTTTCACATAAGTGGGAGAGGGTAAGTGACTTACAAGATCTATTTTTGATTTATCAACTTCAATTCCCTTTTTTGAAACTATATGCCCTAAAACTATGCCTTGTTTTACCATGAAGTGACATTTTTCCCAATTTAAAATAAGGTTAGTGTCAATGCAATGTTGTAATATCAAAGTGAGATTAGTTAAACAACCATCAAAAGATTCACCAAAGACACTAAGGGGGCGTTTGTTTGCCCTCACTAAAGGGTACTGGACTGGACTGGACTAATGGTTAGTCCAGTCCCATGTTTGTTCCTGACAGGGACTAGGTTTAATGAGATTAAGTCTCACTAGCCTAGACTAAATCAGGGACTAGCTGGTCTTAGTGAAACCCCTCAAAAACCATGGGACTAGCTAAGACTGTCCCCTTTCTCCTCCTTTCTCCTCCTCGCCTTGCTCCTCGACCACTCACATTCGAAAGTCATTGGACTAGATGCTTTTCACAACCAATTTTCATATAAAATACCAAATTGAAGAAAAGATTGGAACAGACAAGGGAGAAAAAGATGGAGAAAAAGAGGGAGAGAATGGGGCGGTAAGGAAGGATTAGAGGGATAAAAAAATAGGATAAAAATAAAATATTAATAATTATGGATTAAATAATATAATATTAGATTTGTTAATTATTCTGCTTGTTAGTCTGACACTGCACCAAACGCTTCACTAAGCTAGTCCAGCTTAGTTTAGTCTAAGCCAGTACAGCTTAGTCCCTGAAGCTAGTCCAGTCCGAAACAGTCCGGTGCAACAAATGCACCCTAAAATCATCTATGAAAACCTCAATAATCTTCTTAATGAAATCTGAAAATATACTTACTATGCATCTTTGAAAGATGGCTGGTGCATTACATAAACCAAATGGCATTCGATGATAAGCAAAAGTACCAAACAAATAAGTAAAAGTAGTCTTTTCTTGGTCGTCTGGAGCTATAACAATCTAATTATATCCCGAATAACCATCAAGAAAGCAATAAAAAGAATGATCGATTAACCTTTCAAGCATTTGATTAATGAACGACAAAGGGAAGTGATCTTTCCCTATGGTGACATTAAGCTTCCTATAATCAATGCAAATTCTCCAACCTGTTTGGATGCAAGTCAGGACAAGTTCATTCTCTTCGCTTTTGACCACAGTGACTCCAGATTTCTTTGGTACAACTTGAACCGGTGAAACCCAACGACTATCTGAAATTAGGTAAATGACCCCTTTTTGATCTCCTTTTTCACAACTTCCATCTTTGGAGGGTTGAGTCGGCATTGAGTCTCTCGAGTTGGTTTAGCCCCCTCTTCTCGAAGTATACGATGCATGCATGTTGTAGGACTAATTCCCTTGATGTCGGCTAAAGTTCATCCAATGGCTGTTTTGTACTCTTGCAACACCCAAACTAGTTTTCCCTCCTTTATTGTCGTGAGTGATGAAGAGACTATGACAGCCAAAGTCTCTTTATCTCCCAAGAAGACATATTTCAAATGATTCGGTAACGGTTTAAGCTCGAGAGTTGGTGCCTGAATCACCGAAGGTAACAACTTGTTAGTAGAAACAAAAATTAGAATTGGGATTGGAGGCTTACCAACATATTGTGGCAATGACTCAAGGGCAACCACAATCTCACCACTTTCTTCATATTAGGCTCGGCCCCATTGGTGATGAGTTCACTTCCTTGAGCAATGGTTGTTTCAAGGGCTTCCCTATCTAGGAATTCAAGAAATTCATGCGCCAAAGAGTCCAATACATCAATAGAAAAACAAGAATGATCATCAATATGATACCTTATAGCTTCAGAAATATTAAAATCAATGACGTCTCTATCAAATTCCATAGTCAACATCCCCTTGAACGCATCTATCTTGGTTCGGGCTATTTTCATGAAAGGTCATCCAAGTAAGATTGGCAATGGTGTAGCATGGGCCGAATCCTCCATCTCAAGCACATAGAAATCTGCTGGGAATATCAAGTGGTCAACCTACACCAAAACATCTTCCAAAACTCCTTTCGGATATGCATTAGAACGATCGACTAATTGAATTATAACACCATCTTTTTTAAGCTCTCCTAAGTTCATAGATGCATAAATAGAGTATGGCATGACATTAATGGAAGCACCTAAATCTAACATGGCATGTTCAAACTTGGTATTACCAATAACACAAGGGATTGTCTAACTACTTGGATCTTTGCATTTAGGTGACAGTTTTCGTTGCAAAACTTCTGAAACATTCTCACTTACCCTTATCACTTCTTTGTTCAAAATCCTCTTCCTTGTTGTACAAGGCTCTTTCAAGAATTTAGCATACCTTGGAACTTGCTTTATTGCATCAAGAAGCGGGATATTGACTTGTACCTTCCTGAAAGTCTCTAAGATGTCTTTTTCATTCTCTTCTTTCTTAGATTGCATGAACATGCGAGGGAAAGGTACATTAGGTGGAATAGGGTTAGAATGAGTCAAATTTGGAATAACCTTACCTGACTTTGGTGGTGTAGAAGCTTTGGAAAGCTGCGGTAAGGGTTGTTCTTCCCTTGCCGTGGCTCTATCATCCTCTTCTTTTTCGGGCAGCAGCTTTTTGTTCTATTTTGGGCTTTGTTTGGACGTTGTTGGCTTGTCTCCAATCTCTTTACCACTTCTCAAAGTGATAGCTTTAGCCATTTCAAAACCTCATTTTGGATTGACAATGGTTGAACTAGGTAATTTGCCTTTTTCTCTAAACTGTCCCATGAATTCCGCCATCTGCCCAAATTGCTTCTTTATTTCGCCCACCTCTTTGGCTTGATTTTGTAAACCCTGAGTCAAAGAAGTTAGTACTTGAGGAATTTTATCATTATCCAATGACTAACTTGAATTTGGTTGGGAAAATTGTGGTGGAAGTTGTGGTGGTGCGAATGGCTTTTGATAGAATCTCGAAGGTGGCTGTCTAAATCCGCCTTGTTGTTAACGTTGTTAAGGTTCCCTCCATTTCATATTTGGATGCTCTCTCCAGCCCGAGTTGTAGGTGTTGGAAAACGGGTCATACCTTGGTTGATTTTGGCATTGATAACCCACGACATTGGCACTTGAGATCCTACAACAACCTGTGAAAGAAGAGTAGAGATATTAGCCAATTGAGATTGAATTTCCAAAATAGCACTTACCTCATTCACTTGGCTTGGCCGTGTATGATCCATTCCTTCAACTCATTCGTATTATTGTGCATTCAAGGCTCGGTTTGCTATTAAGATCTTCGCTGCAACTGGTGTTTTATCAACCAAGGCACCTCCTGCTGAAGCATCAAGCATTTGTCTCTCAAGTGGAAGTAGTCATTCATAGAAATATTGAATTAAAAGCTCTTCCTTCATTTGATGCTGTGGGCAGGATGCTGCTAACTTCTTAAAACGCTCATAATACGCTGAAAAGGATTTTCCCTGGCCTTGTTGAATTCCACTAATTCTCTTTCTCAAAAGAATGACTCTTGAAGTTAGGAAGAATTTATCTAAGAATGCTCTCTTCATGCTTTCCCAAAAAGTAATGGTTCCAAGTGCTAGTTCATATAGCCAATCTTTAGCCTTGTCCATAAGAGGGAATGGAAAGGCTTTCATCTTCAAAATATTCCCATCCACGTTGATTGATGTCATACTCGAGCATACTACTTCAAATTCCTTAAGATGGTTGTTCGGATCCTCCATGGACATCCCATGGTATTTGGGAATGTGATGTAGCAAGCTAGACTTCAATTCGAACTCATCAGTTTTGCCTTGACTTGCCGTAGGGTATTGGATGCATAGAGGCACGACATTGGCTAAACCCGAGGCTGAAAGTTCCTGATTGTTCGATTGTCCACATCCATGGCTTATTCTCCTTCCGAATCTGTCTCAATTTCAACTTCAATTTCTGATTTGGAACTAGAGCTAGATGGATTGAATTCTGGCTGCTTCCTATTCCTTCTCAAAGTTCGTTCAAAATCATTGTCAAATTCCAATATATGCTCGCAAACAGGTTGAGAACTTCGAGTCATAAACTAGTATCTAAAACAAAGAAAACAAAACAAAACAAAATCAGAAACGCACAAAAACACAAATAGAAACAAAAGGGAAGATTAGCAATTTTGCTAATCCCCGGCAATGGCACCAAAATTTGATGTGATAGAAACTAACATACAAACTAAACCCTTTAATGCAATTGTAGTATGAGCAAATACGGATCGTTCTATCCAGGGATTAGAAGGGATGCTAATCAACACAATTTTGACTTAAAAACCTAAAAACTAACTAACTAACTCAAAAGCAAAGATGAGGGATTTTTTGGACAAATTTAATTAAAACAAAGTAAAGACAACAACTAAATTGAATTGTGAATGAAATATGGGTGAAAAGTTAGCTAGAGGATTCTTCTCCACACATGAAACATATGCATACAAATCGATTTCCAGTTATTCTTTCAATAAACCATGAATGACAATACCCCAAATTAATCGTGAAAAGCACTAATTAACTATCAGATTTTCCTAATTTCATTGAATTGGACTCAGCAACGCAATCAAATTATTCTTATCAAGTTCCCTATATGAACATCATGATAGAGATACATATCAAAGATCATTAAGTTCTATGAAAATCATAAGTATTGATAAGGCATTCGTAACTATGAAAAGTATGATAGTCCTGCCAGGAATTTACTTAACGCAATCATGACCAGTGACTTTCACTACTTGTGAATATAAGTTCATAATGATTAGGTGAAATTCTCTTATATTCTAGCATCAAATCCTTGTATGCAAACTAAGTGTGCACCTTTAATCAACATACAAGAATAAGTTCTCTATAAAATAGTTAAGTAAATTGCATTCATGTTTTACGAAACAATAACAGGAGGAAATCAATTCATATAAAATATATGTTCATGGCTTTGAATTCACCTCTAGCTAAAAAACACTTAGCCACTCATGTTCATAATAATTGAAAATCAATTTAAAATAAACATTGAAACTAAGAGAATGATATAAAGAACTCTAGAAATCTCCAAGTCTTGATTGCAATTTGCAGCACAAGACTTGGCTTCTCTCTGCATGGCATAAGCTTTCATTCTCCTTCTTGTAAGTCACGACACACTTGTATTTTTCTCCTTTGAAAGCTCCTGAAACCTGCGACACAACTTGATGAATGTTGCGGCACAAGTGTGTATTTATAGGGTATGGTGCGGCTGAAACCAAGGAGGGGAAGGATTGGTGTGTTTAGATGGATTATGACTCCTTAATTCAGATAGGAAGGATTTAGAATAGGAAAATGACTTTTTTATGCTGGAGAAAAGTTCAGATAATGTTGGATAAAATAGGATAATGTTTGGATAATGTTGGTTAAGATAAGATACGATTAGATAAGATAAGATAAGTTTAGATAAGGATGGATAAGATAATGTTTTTCCTTGTCTTCCAAGCTTCAATTCTGATTTCTCCAGATCTTAGCACATGTTTAACACCTTCTAAACCTAAAAAACGTCCATCCCACTTGTTCTTTAAACATGCTATCCATTCTAAGTCCAAAACTGCTCCAAATTGCTTCTTTTGGCCATTTATTGTCAACTTCATTACTAAAACCTACAATAATACGAAAATAAACTAAATCACTATAATAAATGGAAATTAACTAAGTAAATGCAAAGAAATCAGATAACAAAGTCGCATAAATATGCTCTTATCAATGATGAAGTTCAAATTTTCTCGACTCCACCCTTTTATCGGTTCCTTAATGATCTTCCATCGTGTCGTGCTTGTAAAATACCGAAAACTCTCTCAACATCTTTCCGATATGCCTCTTGGTGTAAGGTAAAACACATTTTGGCGTCATCTACAGGGTTTGCAATTACTTGGACAATTGTCGCCCACTTTGGGTAGATGTCATCTGCCATGTAATACCCTATGTTGTATTGACGCCCGTTGACATAGTAGTCAAGTTGAGGTGATTTACCCTTTGTCAGGTTATTAGAGAAAACATGCCAGATCTATGTGTCAAATGACGTAACCGTTTCTAACACAATAGTTGGCTTTCTCGATTTTCCACTAAAGCCTCATTGTCATCCGGTGGCACAATTCTTCCACTGCCAATGCAAGCAATCTAATACTTTATCATGCCTGGAAAGCTATGGTCTCAAGCTTTGCGAATGAGCTTATCTAGATCTGCTTGATTTGGTTGACGAAGGTATTCATCTTTGTAAAGTTGAACAGTTATGTCACATAATTCAGCAAGATTGTTAAAGCATGTAGACTCAGACATACCATATGTATCATCCATTGCATTAGCTAAGGAGGCATATGCCAGCTTTATGAGTGCAATAGTAACCTTTTGATGAGGTGAGAAACCATGGCCTGCTTTGTCCAGTTTATGTTGAAAGTATGGATTGACATGTTGAACATCATGAAGTAAACGCTCAAAGACGTGATGCCTCATCTGAAACTAACGTCTGAAATCCTCTTCGTTGTACACGAAGTTGGGGTTGAAGTAGTTGTTTATCAGATTCTAAAACGTCATCTCTCTATTTCATGGCTTGTAACCACGACTAGCAATAGAGCCACCTCATTGAGGTTGTTCTTCAGCTGCTTCACAAGCCATGACCCCAGCCATGTCTACCATATATGATGTATTGCGCCATGATTCATCTTCTTCATCAGACTCCTCATCTTCTCGTCCCATCTACGTTCATTTATCTTCCAATTCGGAATTGGACGAAGACCCCCAATTGGAATTCAAAGAGGATCCAAAGTTGGAATTCATTGCAAACTTGAATTGAAAGAGATATTTGAGAGGGCAAAGCTAAATGTGTGTGAATTATAGGCCAATATCCAACCTATTTATGAACATTAGAAGCTGAAGATAAGAAGTGCCACGTAGATCAAAATCCTATCTAAAATTCCCACAACTAATTTCATCTCAACACATGGCACTCTAAATCCCATCTGAAAAACTATTGAGATTACAACAAGAAATCTGCAAAGTTACTCACAGATCGACACGTGGCACTCGAAATCTGAGATGTAAAATTATTGAGATTCCTTATCGACAAGAATTCTGCAAAGTTACTCACAAATCGACACGTGGCACTCGAAATTCAAGATGTAAAATTATTGAGATTCCTTATCGACAAGAAATCTGCAAAGTTACTCACAGATCGACATGTGGCATTCGAAATCCGAGACGAAAAATTATTGGGATTCCAACTCGAAAAATTCTTGACATTCCATCTCTAAAAATGATTGCGGTAGATTAATTTAAGTAACCATATTAATTCAATTAAAATAATAAATATGTTTTGTCCTATGACCCTTTGACCCTTTCGGATGGAGATGATTTTTTGTCAGGAGCCTATGTTTGGCCTACGGCGTTGTAGCCCCTCGGTTGGAGATGGTAAGAAATATGGCTTGACATTGTTCATTAAAATATTAATTACTTAGAGAGCTATTGTCAAGCCCCGTACCCGAAGTCGGTAGAAAAAAATAACTTCGAATCCGAGCTAAAAACTAAATAAATAAAATAAAACTAAAATAACAGAGTGAAAAATAAAATTCCTCTTATAAAAAGAAATCTAAAATTCTTTACAAGGCTAAAAATAAATAAATACAATTCTAGCCTCACATTTAATTCGTTCTCATCCCATCTACCCTCTTAGACTATTTGGTTCGTAAACCTGCATAACAAGAAATGGGTGAGCTTCAATAGCTCAGTACGGACATAACATTACCACAGTAAAATTGACAATACTAAATTACGCATTATAAAATCATGTAATCAAGTACCAAATCATTCTCGATAACAATGCATGAATGCAATGCAATACTTTTCATCTCTACCCGTTAATTTATATAATAAAACACACGGACCTACATGTCTCATATCATGCATTTTACCTCTGCAGTGGTGGTTCGAATGTTCTAATATACAAATTAACCCCCTGTAACTCAATCATCATAATTTCCCCTTTTGTTAGTCATCTTGCCAAAACCCCTTATCGCCAATCCCGAATTACCCAAAAGAAAATTCAGACCTTTGAGGAAACCAGAAGACCCTTTAGCCCAGTTCAAGACCAAGCCTGTGGAAAGTCAACAAGCACAACAGATGTGGTACTACTCATCAGGGAGAGTATCCAAAAACAGATCAAGATTTTAACGAGTCAATCGAAGACTTGTGGCCATCCAAGGGGGAGTGTTGTGAAACAGTGGATGTCCACTCAAAGAATTAAATAATGGGCAAGTTGCCTTTCCATTGTTTGTCGAAGCTTGCTGCACACTACTCCTATTATATATATAAATACAAACCCCACACAACATCAAAGTAAGAAATTCATAGAAGAGATTGTGAAAGAAAGAAAGAAGAAGGAAGATGGAGAAGATGAGAGAATAGTGAGTGTTATTTTTGTATTCCAATTATTTCAAATTATAATGAAAGAACTATTGCTGCCCAAAAATTGTACTCCAATCACAATGACTATGGAGAAACCTCATAAATTTTGTGTCTTACTTATTTATTCTAATGCACACATTGTCGATTTTACAACATGCGGAGCATTTATTTTTTTTTTTTTCTTTTTTCTTTTTCGGGCACTAAGCGACACTCGCTTTTACACTATCGATAAGATGCTAAAGCAGTGGAGGAACCCGAAATCTACAACCGAGGCTGCGGTTGCAGAGCGTCGTCCTCTGCCGACCATCTCCATATCGTATCACAGTCATGAGCGGTGGTCCTCCTTAGTTGTATGAGCACAGAGAGAGAGAGAGAGAGAGAGAGAGAGAGAGAGAGAGAGAGCCAGAGCGGAATCGCAATTTATTGGGTTAGGCTTTTCCGCGAGAACTATCCCTTTTGAGAGGCTTCAGGCTTCCCATCGCCGCCGCTGAGATTGAAAGGAGGTATCTTGGGTAAGTAGACTTCCTTCAAAATCATCTGCTTTATGAAATTTGAAAATTTTGAGCCCTGCCCCAATATATTGGGGCGCATTTGGATTCGGCGTTGCAAGGAATCAGGTCCCACTGCAATGCCAAATCCTTGGAAATTAAACGGACCCTGAATTAGAATTGTGAAATCTCTGATGGGCTGTCAATAATTTCAGCATTTAATTATTGGTTATTTGAAATTTGTTTGATTAGCATGCTAAGGTTAACAAAGTTGAAATGTTAGTTGCTTTTGGGTAAGCATCTTCTATGTTGTTTGTGTATTTATTGACAACTGTAGGACTCGACAAGTAGAGATTATTGTGTAAGACTGATTTTCTTTTTCGTTTCGGTATTGCAACCCAAGATACTTTCTAGTTTTTGTTGTTTTGCATTTTGACATCATCCAAATGGAGCATATGTATAATGGTTATGCATATAGCAATGACCTGTTTATGTATCATCTCTTGCTTCTGAGATGAAATGGTTTGTATGTTGTCCGAAACATTAGTTTTCAGAATGATAGTGGGAGGCCAACTTCTCTATTTCATATGTTAGTTGGGGATATGAACATGAGGTCCTGTCAATGTATCAGGGTTCTTTACCCCACTTTCGATCTTTTGCAGTTGTAGATGGAATTAGGTAATTTGAGTTTTAGAATACATTTTCTTTGGTTTATTAGAGTATATGAAGCTACGAACAATCCACCAGGTGGAGACATTGTTGAGAACCATGTTCTTATGGTGAACCTACAGACCTTACCAATTGTCCTGATGTTTTGTAGAAAAGTTGTCATGTCATTTATAGGGTGGTTCGAAGAATGCATGAGGTCATGGCATATACGAACAAGTGGAGTTGGAGTTGGACTCTCTGCAATCATGTTCCCATAGCATCAGGATAATGTACATGACAACATTTAATAATTTTGAGTGAATAAGCGAAGCTAATGTCATACAAACATTATAATACTTACAAATTGGTCGTAAGGAATTTTATGTTTGTTAAAAACGTTGAAAAAACAAATGAGGTGGGATAGTCACATTGGAGTCCTTGTACTGTTGCTAACAACTAACAGATATTCTCTTTTTGTGCTCTGCTCTGAATTTGTATTTCGTTTCTGCTTTCATGACTTGCTTATGTTTCCCCCTGGTTTCCTTGTTAATTGTTGCTTCCATTTCATTTTTCCAGGACGGGCAAGTATTCTGGTTGGTTTCGATAGTTGATATTGTATAGGCAAATGTCACATTCTTTGAGTTTGGCCTCTACAGGCCTTTACAAATTTGGATTGAGCCCTCAAACCAGAGTTTCTACCGGGAAATACGGAGTCTCTACTTTGAGATCCTCACCTGGGTTTTTTCGTGTCCAAGCTGTTCAAGAGGGTGGAGGGTCTCGAAGACTAGTTGATATCATCAGAACTGTGCCAGAACTCTCGAGGAACTATTTTAGAAGTCCATCTCGCAGGGCTCTCTTCGGTGGAATCTCTTTGTTGGGTGGCTTTTATGTGGCACAAACGATATCTTTGTCATTTGGAGCTTTAGGAGTCAACGATGTTATTGCTGCAGTCGTGTGTGTTCTCTTGACAGAGTATGTGACAAAATTTTATTACAGCCGACCAAAAGTAACATTCCCCATTGCTCTTCTCAACAATTTCAAAATGGGATTCACTTATGGTCTGTTCATCGATGCGTTTAAGCTGGCCAGTTAATGGCATATTGGAAACAATTAAAGTAATTTGTCGTTGTGATGAAGCCCTTTTGATTTGGTCTATGTAAAGTTCTCTGTGTTTGATAGTGGTATAGATTAAAAGATAAGGGTAAATGACAGTTTACTACCCTCATGTTTGGTGGTTTTCAACATTTAGTACATCGAGTTTTTTTCATCCAGAGTCATACATAAAGTGTAAATTTTGGGACAGTCTCATACATCTGTTAGTCAAACTGTTAGTTCTCTGGTTAAGTGATGATGTGGTGCCCTGATTGGGTGCCGTGTCATTAAAAAAATATTTAAAAAATTATTTAAATAAAAATAATATTTATAAGGGTAAATTACAAAAAACTACCTCAACTATTGGTGTCGTGACACTTTCATACCTCATCTTTAAAACGTGACAATGTCATACCGTATCTTACGAATTTGTGACAATGTCATACCTCCGTCAATTTTTCTGTTAGTTTTTCTGTTAAGTGCTGACGTGGCAAGAGATGAGACCCATTTTCTATTAAAAAATTATTAAAAACAAAAAAAAACATATAATATCTTTTTTAATATTAAAATAATAAAAAAGTAAAAAAAAATATATATATATATATGCATTCATCCCTTCCCCCCCCCCCCCCCCGCGCCCCGCGCCCAGCAAACCCAGATGGGTTTGCATTTTTTTTTTCTTTCTTCTTCTTCCACTTCTTTCTTCTTCTTCTTCTTCTTCTTCTTCTTCTTCCCCCCCCCCCCCCCCCCCCCCGGCGCCCAGCAAACCCAGTTCTGGGTTTGCATTTTTTTTTTTCTTTCTTCTTCTTCCACTTCTCTCTTCTTCTTCTTCTTCTTCTTCTTCTTCTTCATCCCTCTTCTTCCCCCCCCCCCCCCCGCTCGCAGCAAACCCAGTTCTGGGTTTGAATTTTTTTTTTCTTTCATTTCTTCTTCTTTTTCTGGGCCTGGGTATGATTTTTTTTTTTTTTTTTGTTTCGGGTTGCAGGTAGAGGTGGGGGGGGGGAGGAACTGGGTTGGGTTGGGGTGGGGGGGTGGGGGGTTGGACGGAAGGGGAACGGGAAAGGGGTCGGGGGGAGATGGGAATGGGTTCTGGGATGCAGAGAAGAGAGAGGCGAGAGAGGGAGAGAGAGAGGGAGGGAGAGAGATTTTAATATAAAAATATTTGTTTTTAATTTTTAATTATTAAATATATATTTAATTATTTTTTAATCCAGATGTATTAGTGAGTGGTCCCCATCTCTTGCCACGTCAGCACTTAACAGAAAAACTAACAGAAAATTTGACGGAGGTATGACATTGTCACAAATTCGTAAGATGCGGTATGACATTGTCACGTTTTAAAGATGAGGTATGAAAGTGTCACGACACCAATAGTTGAGGTAGTTTTTTGTCATTTACCCTATTTATAAATAAATAAAAAAAGAACCCATAAAAGAAAAGAAAAGGAAAAAGAAGGAAGGAGAAGGAGAAGGATGAGGAAGAAGGAGGAGGAGGAAGAGGAAGAAAAAAAAATTTAAAAAATTTTGGGATCTGGTGGGTGTGTAGGTAGGGGCTGGGGGGGGAGGGGGAGGAGAAGAAGGAGAATGAGGAGGAAAAAAAACCTAGAATCTGGGTGGGTACGTCGGGGGAGGGGGAAGAAGGAGAAGGGAGGATGAAGAAGAAGGAAGAAGAAGGAGAAGGAGGAGGAGGAAGAAAAAAAAATCTGAAATCTGGGTGGGTGCGCGGGGGAAGGGGTGTGGGGAAGAAGGAGGAGAAAGAAAAAAGAAAAAAAAAAGATGGTATCTGGGTGGGGCGCGCAGTGGGGAAGAAGAAGGAGAAGGAGAAGGAGAAGGAGAAGGAGAAGGAGAAAGAGAAAGGAGAAGGGAGAAGAAGGAGAAGGAAAAGGATGAAGAAAAGAAAAAAAAAAAGAGAAACCGAACCAAAAGGAAGAAGGAAAAGGTGAGGAGATGGGCTTGACCTCGTAATAAGTTAATAATAATATGATTCAAGTTCGTTTTTAGTGAGAATTAAACTTAAAATTTAAATTATTTGTAGATCTTTTTTTTAAGGATAAATTTTACTTTACCACCTCAAGTTTGAAGTTGATTTTAATTCGTTACATTTTTAAAACGTTTTACTTTCATACATTAAGTACTATTTTATTTTAATTTCATATATTCGTTGTATTTACCATCTATTAGTCTGTTAAGAGCTGACATGTCTGCCTTATTTCTACTGCGTGGTTAAATATTTAATAAAAAAAATTAAAAAAAAATTAAAAAAAACCCCTAGATCCCCTTCCCCAGAATCCCCACCCGTGCCCACCCTACCACCCCCCATCACACACCCTTTCCCCCATCCCCCATGACCCGCAACCACTTCCCTCCCCACTGCGCCTCCAAAAACATTCCCCGTCCAAACCACCATCGCCTCTTCCCCCGCACGGCTGCCATGTGGTTTTCTACCATCTTTCCCCACCCTAAATCCAAATTTCTAAAGTCCAACAAGCAAAACTCTTTTGCCTTGGTTTTGGCAACTGTTGTATCTTCCATCACTTTTTCTTTTTGCAGGCGCAGAGGCATACATGGACTCCTTAAAGCTTTCTGTCCATCCTTCCCCGAAGCAAATGGGAGGGCGGCGGCGGTGTATGATGCCGAATCCCTGCGCTCTTCCTCTCATTAGGCACAAACCCACCATCCTCTGCAGCAAAACCCAGAAGAAGAAGAGAGAAAAGATTGAAATTTGAAGTGGGTTTTTGGTTTTTGAAATCGTGATGTTCTACAATTCCTTGAAACTATTGGTTCTGGGGTGGGTTAGGAGAGGCTTTGGTTTTGGATTGAGATAAAATGGGTGGGTGGCTGTACTGCATCTGTTCGAGTGGTGAGGTGGGGTGGCTCTTGTCTTTTGGGTTGATGAAATGAATAATGGCAGTGGCTTGGCTAGAGAAAGAGAGGTGGTGTGGTGAAAAATGGCGGTTTGGGAAGCTTGGGAGTGGATAATCAGGATGAGATTCTCGCCGTGGTTGAACGTCGAGAACTGGGGATTTTGGATCTGGGGATTTTGGCGGGTTTGGGGTTCAAGAGAGAAAGTGGGGAAGATGAACTGGGTTTCGACTTTTTTTTTTAATTAATTATTTTAAATTTTTTATGAAGTGTTTGTACACAAATGTAGCAGTCACGTCAGTACAAATGATAATTTTTTATTTGTCACGTCATCACTTAACGGTTAATTAATAGATTTTTTTAGCAGATGTGTGAAATTGAAATAAAATAGTACTTGAGGTATAAAAGTAAAATGTTTTTAAAATGTTGTAAAGAATTACAATCAACCCTAAATTTAATGGAGTAAAATGTAATTTACTTTTTTTTAATTATGCAATTAAGTGATTGATCATTAAAATACTAAAGAGTTTCTAAGTTATAACAATATGACTAAATTATACAGTGATCACACTTAAGACCATCTCCAACCCTGGGCTAAAAGTCAAATTATCCTCCAAAATTTTCTCCCAAACTCACTCCAACCTAAGGGGAAAATTCGGGCTAAATGCTAAACCAAGGCCAGATTTCCTCCAGAATTTAGCCCAGAAATCGGTGTGGACTCCACCAAACTGAATAAAAATATTTATCGAAATTTAAATTTTTTTTGATTAAAATGTTCATAAAATTAATTTACGATAGTCTACATATTTATTTTAAAAAAATTAATTTAAGAAAAAAAATAGACTAAGTTTATTTTTTAATAATTCCGAGCTAAAATTTTAGGCTAGAAAGGGTTGGAGCAGAAAAACTGTTTCTGGGTTAAAAGCTAAATTTTTCAGGCTAATAAATTTGGCTTTTAGCCCAAGGATTGGAGATGGTCAAATTACAGTTTCAACCCAAATGTAGTGGTTTTGCAATCAATCAAAACTACTTTCTCCAAATTGGAAGAAACCAATTTGCGAAAACCAAACATGGGCTGTATTTTAATAGTATAAAGAACTACTGCAAAAAGATAAATGCTTCGTACACGAATAAGAAAAAAGAGACGATAAACACACTATTTTTTTTACTTACACGATCCTGTTTAATCAAATATATTATTTTTATTTGCATCAGTGTGTGAATTGTGAAAGCCTAAATAAAAGAAGATTGGAGCCAAATAAAAGAATATAAAATACCAAATTGTGACAAGATTAACTCAACACGTCAATGAAGTGTTGGGCTTGACTGGTGATTTGGAATGAGTCCTCGAGTATGGGAAGGGATCCTCTCATGATTCTTTCTCATAATTTACTAAGTTTGAGAATTTGGGTTATTGAAATTTAATACAATGATTATAAACAGTGGCTATTTTAAAATAATAATAACTTTAGCCATTGAATCAAATTTTAATGGTCAAGATTCCCAGACTTGGTGGATTAGGTGGAAAAGATTCGGCAAACTTGCACATAAAACGCACTTTTATGAAAACAGCCAAAGCTTCCATAAAATTAGAAATCAATAAATGTAATCCTTAAAAATGGGTGTCGTAAATCAATATAGTTATTCCGTTACAATTTCGTAAAAAATTTTGGGGTAAATTACACCATAGCCCCTTAGGTTTGAGGTCTATTACAATCCCATATAACATCTTTAAAATATTTCACTTTCATACCTCAAGTACTATTTTATTTCAATTTCATATATCTGTTACATTTTCCATCCATTAATCTGTTAAGTGTTGACGTGGCTGCCAACGTGGCACACCACATGGCAAAAATAATAATTTTTTAATTTAAAAACCTCAATTTTCTATTTGAAAAAAAAAAACCCAATTGAAACCCGACAACCCCCAACCCAGAAACACCTCCCTCTCTCTCACTACAACTGCAACTCCTCTTCGATTTGAATTTGTATGCGCTCCCAACTCCTATTCGGACGAGGATTTGTATGCTACAACCATTTCCACCAAACCTGCTGCAAATGCAAAGCCCAAACTCCATGGTTGCCCCTATACCCTCATTCTCCAACATCTCCCCTCCCCCAAACTACCACCCAATTTGCGCTACGATATAAACCTCCCAGAAAGAGTCTGCCAGGCAGAACCTAGAGCTCATACTCCTCCTTCGATGGCTTCCACGGCTATCACTATTGTGGCCAATGTTCCATCTTTTCAAACCCTAGCACAAAAGTTACAACATTTTCCCCAAATTTAATTATTGCAATTAAGCTTTCCCGTTAATTTTATCATTATATAAAACCACATCACACCCAGAAACTGATGCAGTTGCACAAGATGTTCAAAGGTAAGAACCCTAATTACTCAAATCCCCATCTGGGTTCTGCTCATTTTTCGATTCTACAAACTGGGTTTTGCTTATTTTTCGATTTTGCTAATCTTTCCCAAATTACTCAAATCATCATCGCCCAAATCTCCCCTCTGAGTCCCCCAAATATCTCATCCCTTCTATTTAAAGAAAAGTTTTTTGAAAAAAAAAAACCCATATCTTCCCACCCAGCCACCCCATCCTTATCACCACCGCAGAGCTCTCTCGTTTTCAGTTTTCAATACTAGAAATAATTAATTAAACCAAATTAAAAGAATTTAAAATGAAAGAAAAATATGTAAAAAAACAAAAAAGTAGATCTGTAATTGCAGATCTTCAATTACAGCCTTCAACCTACCTTTCCACCTAACATCCTGTACACTTCCCCTTTCCCTTTTTTCCTCTGATCTTGATGAGCTCCACCATCAAACGGATATGCAATTGTAGTGAGACAGAGGGAGATAAAAGTTCAAAAAATTGCAGTGAAAGAGATGAGAGAGAAAAAAGGAGGAAGGGAGAGTTTGGGTCATCTGTCGCAGAGTGCTTGAGTGATGGGGGAGGAAGAAATGGAAAAAGGATAAAGGTGGGCTGGTGGATGAGAACTGGGCTTCGTGGAAGCAACCTACCGCCTTGCAGCCGCCGCATTTGGTCTTGGATCGACCTGATACCCCATTATTTTCTTCCTAGCTTTTTGTTAGGTTCTCATCCAAAAAACAAAACCCAAAAAAATAAAGGGAAACCTGTAGAAAACTAAGTGATGCAGAGAAATAATACTGTGAAAGTGATGATTTCCTTCATTCCTTTCACCATATAAGTAACACAAAGTTTACAAGAATCCTATTGTAACCATGAAACAATTCTTAACAGATTTATCAACATTTACATTTAAACAGATTGAACCCAGATTTATCCTCTGAATTGCAGTTGGGTTCTTAGTATGTATGGTTCTTTTTTGGGGAAAGAGTAAGAAATATTGCTGGCAGATTGAACCCAGAAAACAAAATCTCAGTCTGCGGGACAAAAAGATCTTTGCTTATTTGCTATTGGGTTTGAAAACCTTGGTGAGATAGAGATTTTGGGAAACTTTTGTTGATGAGGGCTTGCTAAAGCAACAAAATCAAGGTTGACATTCTTTTCAATACAGGTAATGGGGAAGACGCAGCCGGAAAATTAGAGGTCAAATCTAGGTGTTGGAGAAGAATTGAAAAAAAAAAGTGAAAAACAAAGTTTTAAATATTTTAAATCTACATGGCAATATTTAATTAAATTTGTGAAACCTACTTATGTGCTACGTCAGCACATGATAAAATTTTTGACGGAATTATAATGGAATGACTACATTGATTTGCAACATCTATTTTCAGGAATTGCATTAATTGAGTTTCAATTTCAGGGATCATCTTAATGAAAACCCTCTATATTTGGGTTGTTAAGCTTTTTCATTTTGTGTAAATTACCTTTCCACGCTTACGTTCAAAGTTTCGTTAAGCTATTTCTTATTGTTTTATGTGTATATTTGATTGATCAAATATTTGAACTCATTCAAGTGTAGTAATGTTATAGAAATTAAACTCAAGAGACATGATTCATATATATAAGTAGTCACAAGGAGACCACGTTTTAAAACCAAAATCAAACGATATATCACTACTAGAAAATAAACACGTAAATCAATAATGCAATAATCAACATCAACATCATTTGGCGTAAAAATTTCCTCTCTTTAGCATTATTTATTTTTATAATTAAAAAAAAAAAAACATAACTTGGCAAAATGGATAATTCCCCCCTCCCGAGGCCGGCCATCCCTTGGTGCCCTTTTGTCCTTTTGTCTGTTACCGAACAAATCGGGCCACTAGGAATTTAGGAAACGACGAGAAAAGCAATGAAACGGCAGTAAAAGAAGCACCGGACTCGAACTATTTTGCTCATTTCTCCATACGCTCTCTCTGCTTTGTATGAATAGCGAATCCCCAGATCGAACAGAGAAATGGAGCTAAAAGCAGGCCTCTCAGCTCTAGTCACCGGCGGAGCCTCCGGAATCGGTGAACCACCTCACTTTTACATTCATCAAACTTAACAACACGAGTATTAGTTTAACTGTGTGTGTATATGTATATATGTATGTATGTATAATCGGAATTGTGAAAATTTACGAGAACAAAGAATTTGATTTTTGAAATGTCCAATTCTGTTTCGGCCTTGTTTGGTCTCGAGGATTGGATTGGATTGGATTGGTAATCCATTGGATTCAAGTTATGGTGAATGTAGAGGTGAACAATTTTTTAATTTGAGGGGATTACAAGATAAGGGAGAAGTGTTTTCTAATCCTCCCATTTCGCGGGAATCGGGAGGGGTAAGTTTCTCGATGAGTAATTCATCTCATACCTTCAACTTGGACATAATTTTTTCATTTCTTCATTCTAACTTACCTTGGATATAGTGGGTTATCCATTCCAATCCAATCGTAAACACCAAACTAGGCCTTCAATTCCAGTCCAATTCTTAATGCAACCGCTAACCCAGGGCATACACAACTTACTTACATTGTAGACTTGCAAATTCTTTAGCAATATGATTGTTTTCGTGATGCTAGCTGTTTTTATTAGTGATTCCGTGGGCCGTTGCTGTGTAGGAAAAGCTCTGAGCTTAGCTCTGGCAGCGAAGGGAATATTTGTGACAGTCGTTGATTTCTCTGAAGAAAGGGGGAAGGAAGTTGCGTCCCTTGTTCAGAAGGAGAATGCCAAGTTCCACTCCAATTTAGGTTTCCCGTCTGCCGTGTTTGTAAAATGCGATGTTTCAAATACAGGTTAGTGAACAGTTTGTACAACCGTCCTGCCAGTGGATGGAATGCTCCATATTTTTTTTATTGTTGCTCAAGGTTCATATTGTATGGTAAAGATTTGAGAACTAAGACTTGTGATGTCGTCTTTCTGCTTGAACTGTGTTTATTGGTAAGTTTTAGCATGCTTACTCTGTACAATGACACCCCAAACATTCTACAGGGAGGCCAAAAAATATCATACATGTTTCATGAGAGTCTATTGAGCCATGATTAAAAGAATTTTGATATAGAAAATACGATAAAAGAAGAGCTGTTTTGTTTTTAGTCGTGTTTCTGTGATTACCAGTCTGCACATGCATCTGCATTTCACACTCACGAACTTAAAACTTGAAGAGATTATCTTCTCAAACCTCTTATATGGCTTTTATATTAATTTGGAATCAGATGGTACCTTTCAGATAGTTACATTATTTTTTATGTCATGGACAGGAGATATAACTGCTGCATTCGAGAAGCATTTAGCGACATTTGGAGGATTGGATATCTGTATAAACAGTGCAGGCATTGCTGCTTTCATACCATTTGATAAGGATCAAACCGATGGTACTCATACCTGGAGGAAAACAATTAACGTGAATCTGGTGGCAGTTATTGATTGCACTCGCCTTGCGGTATGCTTTGAATCTTGACTCTTGTTTCCTGACATACTTGTTAGGTAGGTCCCTGAAAACCCAAAAATTCTATCAATGATCATTTCCAAACAAATTTTAATTGATAATGCTGAGGGGATATATTGTCATTTCTATCTTCTTAACATAGGAATATCTTTTGTTGATTCATGAAGGTCCTTATGCTAAGTTATACAATTTCAGTAGGCCATTATACCACCAGTGGTATCTATTACCTTATTTTATTGAAAAAAATAACCACTTGTTATGGACTGAAGAGTGATTTTGTGAAGCCTTTCAATAAATGACAGATAAGCTGTTTCATCAGTTTATGAAGACTATGGTAACATTTTACCATTTTTTTACTGATAGAGAGACCTTTTGAATCATCTTTAGTCTTGCACGTTTCTACGTTTTCTTCTATGTTTGTGCCCCTTTTGCTGTGGTTCCTATTTTCTTCCCAGTAGTTAAATAACGGGTTACTCCCTCTGACTTTTGCTTAAAAGGCTTTCAACTTAGGCTTATTGAAGTGATGATAAACTGTTCTGCTTCTTTCTTCTGTCTTCATTATTGATCTCTGGAAAGAAAATTGAGAGCCATAAGGTATTTTACCTTTGTTGACTACATTAGTGTCTTAATGAATCAACTATGTTCCAAACAGATTAAAACTATGGAAGCTTTGAAAAAGCCTGGCGTAATTATCAATATGGGGTCTTCCTCAGGTCTTTACCCATTCTATACTGATCCAATCTACTCTGGCTCCAAAGGTTTGTTCTTTGTACTAGCTTTGTCCTGATTTGCTCTCCAAAACTCTTCTTTTGGTCAATTTTTTCCTTTTCCTTGAGTATCAGCAGATACCGATAAACTAAAGTACACCTAACATGCATATATATTGTCAGTAATATTTTCATTGATACATTATTGATCATAAAACAATGCTTTTGCAGGTGGGGTTGTTCAATTTACCAGATCTCTTGTTCCATACAAACATCGAGGGATTCGCATCAATGTGCTTTGTCCTGAAGTAAGATAGTAACTTACATTCAACTGATATTAGACAACAATGCAAAGGAATATTTTAGTAAAACACTTGCGTATTTGGTGCAGTTTGTTGAAACTGAGATGGGCTCAAAGGTGGATTCTAAATTCATTAGTCTAATGGACGGCTATGTGTCCATGGAAATGGTGGTAAAAGGTAATGCATTACTGAAATCTTTTCTTTGAAAAAGTTTGTGATTCTAGTAATCATCTGCAGATCTAAATTTTAGTGATAGGTATTAGATTGTTGGACCTCATAGTCAAGGATTTACTGAAGTTGTAAAATACCCTATTATATGGAGAGAAAAAAAATCAAGAAATCTTTTATGCTGATCTGCAAAACAGCTGTATAGCCGCAATGATGCTTTTTATGTCTCAATTTATTAGCTTTAGATGATCCCATGTAGATAACCGGTGCACTTTTCAAGTTATGGATACTTTGCTTGTTTCAAATTATGGCTTTGATTTTGTTTTGTTATTTTTTGTTATTTTCAATTTTTTTTTTAAATTTTGGAGTGATGTTTAGCCCCATAGTTCGGGAGGGGTGTTTTGAGAAGTGTTCTGTTGTCTGTACCTTGCGAAGTCAGTCCTTTTCCACTCAACTCAATGAAGTCATATGTCAAAACCTTCAGCAGGGCTATTGGAGAGGTTTTCTAGCTTTTAGCATATGCGGCTCTGTGCCATCTGACCGACATGGTTCTTGGACATTGTTAGGCCCACAATGTAAAAATTCTGGGTTTAAGAAAATTCCATGTTTATTCCGTAAATAAAGGTTTCATCTCGAAGCATGCAATCACTGATAGGTCAATCATATTTTATAATTTTCATATATGTACTCAAGTTCCAAGCGCTTGTATTGTATTTGTAGGCGCTTTTGAGCTTATTACTAATGAGAGCAAAGCTGGCTCATGCCTATGGATTACAAATCGAAGAGGCATGGAATATTGGCCAACTCCCGCAGAAGAAGCAAAATACTTGGTTCGCCGTTCAAGTTTGAGGAAAAAAGCTGTGGTAGAAGCTCCTTTCAATTTTCAACTTCCAGAAAGTTTTGAGAAATTGTGAGTAATAATGCATCAAACATTATTTCCATTTTTCTTTTTCAGAAAGATATCAGCTCTTAGGTGCTTTACCATTTACTATAATGCATGGTTGGATATATCTTATTGTGAATCTATAAATTGAATTTGACTAGCATATTGAGAACAAAATTATGATATTGGGTAAAGTTGGTAGACTATTTCCTACTAAAAGTCTGTCAAATGATGATTTTTATTGGTATAGGCAGAAAATGAAGCTTTGCATTCATCAGCCTTTGCATAATTCTGGTCAATGTATCTGTTTTCTGCAGTTGGCTTACAGATATCCTTTGATTGTGAAATTTTGAGAAAGAGGAACTTTCTAAATGCATTGCCATGCTTGTGTGTAAAATGCTCGCTATAAATTATATCTTTGGTATTGTAGTTTCAAAACTTTTCCTTTCATGTTTCAATTGTTATATGCTCAAATCTTTCTCATGTTTTGTTTAACATTAGGTCGCAGAAGCAAGCATAAATAATCTCTTGAAAGAATGCTAGTGGTTTGTTATTAGTTTTTGTTAGCTAATAACAGTTATTTTTATTCAGAGTTGTTCACACCTTGAGTCACAATTTTCGTAATGCTACCTCCATAGTGCGCGCACCATTGAGACTACCCATTGAACCGCACAGTGTTCTTGTGAAAATCATATATGCTGGTGTCAATGCTAGTGATGTAAGCATCTGACTCTCCTTGAAATATTGATTCTAAGTTTTCATTCTCATAGTTTATGTTTTGCTATCAAACGTTGCATTGGCTAATATCTGTTGCTCTTCCTTATTTATGATGCATGTTTTCTTTTGAGACATGATTAAAATTGGACTGAACTTAGTGATATACTGGATGATGAGTTGCCAGGGGAAGTCAGGTGTTTTAGTGAGTAAAAGTTAAGGCTTATGATTACTTGGCCAGGCAGCAGGCTCTATGGGAGTTGCTTTGGCATGGTCCCAAGACTGGATTACAGTCTACAAAAATAGACTGAATTAATGCACAACACAGGCTGCGGTGGGGGGAGTGCATCACCTTCTATGATGAGAAAAAGTGCTAATTATACAGAGAAGGGATGCTCTGGTAGAATAAGATGGGATGGGGCTGGGGAACAATCTAAGGAGTCTAAATACTTTTGTTCTTGCATTTTTAATTATGTGATAATTGTTTACCAAGTATAATGATATTGAAGATCCTCTCTCCTTTTGTAAAGCAAATAATATATGCTCTAACAAGGACTTATTATTCATAGGTAAACTACAGTTCAGGGCGTTATTTCAGTGGCAAAACCAAAGATACTGAGTCTCGTCTTCCATTTGATTGCGGTTTTGAGGTGCACGACAATTTATAATTTTTGACATAACAATCACTCGTGCTGATGGTTTACAATTGTTTAAAGTTATTGCTATTTGTGATGTCTAGTTGACAAAACTGTTTCACTGTTGCAGGCTGTGGGGATAATTGCAGCAGTAGGGGACTCTGTTACTAACTTGCAAGTTGGTACTCCAGCTGCAATCATGACTTTTGGAAGTTATGCAGAATTCACGTTGGTACACTATCTGGAGAATATCTTTTCTATGTTTACTGAGATGGGCTTTCATTTTTAATGTCAGATGTTTCCAAGTTTCCACTAATTCATGACACTAAATGATTCTATTATATTTTTGTTCATATATTTCTTTATAATATCAATAACTAGGTTATTTGATGAGCTTTCAACTTGGTTAGGTACCTTCAAAACACATCCTTCCTGTGGAAAGACCAGATCCAGAAATTGTCGCTATGCTTACTTCAGGACTGACTGCATCAATCGCTCTAGAAAAGGTTAAATATGTCTGTGGTTGGAAAACTATGCGTAGTTCAAAAAATGTTAGCGCTTGTGTTTTTGTATCAGAATTTTGTATTTTTTTTGTGGAATCCTAGGTGATTATTCGATGATAATGTCCTGTGGAGTTTCGAATAATTTTCTAGTAATTATGTGTAATATTCTTTGTAGCCTTCGTTGTTTTTAATTGTTTAAATTGTTCAATGAGACACCACATTTCTATTTGTCTGACACTTTCTTTTATTATGCGCATCTAGGCAGGACAAATGGAATCTGGGAAAGTAGTTCTTGTCACTGCTGCTGCTGGAGGGACTGGGCAATTTGCAGTCCAGGTTTGCTTTCAAATGTGGAAATAGCTCTTTCTTATATGCATGCTTTTTTGTTCGATTGCACAGGGTGTATGGCTATTTGTGATATCAGTGTATTCACTGTCTAAATGTGGCCGATACATACCCAATGTTTTAGTATGTCAAACTTGTTGACATCAACAAGCGGATGGAATTTTGGGCAAAAAAAAAACCCCCATCCTCTCTCTCCCGAAAGCCCACCAAATTTGGTGCATATTGATTAAAATGTTGTCCTGCCATTTAATTCTGACATTCTATGATGCCAACCTTTGTCTTTCTTTGCTCAAACACTACTCTTAGTAGTCCTTTATATGCATAGCTTGCAAAACTTGCTGGAAATACTGTGGTTGCAACTTGTGGAGGTGCAGAAAAGGCAAAGCATTTGAAAGAATTGGGGGTTGATCGAGTCATTGACTATAAAGCTGAAGATGTCAAAACTGTATGCCTTTTTAATCTTTTCCCTTTATTTATGAAATTGTTTCTTAAGTTGTATTTGATGGAATTCTAAGCTGAAAAAGGACTCATGACTTAATGTGATGCAATATGTCAAGTAATCCAGCTAATATATCGACTGTATCTTCTTATACCGATTGCTTAGTACTTTTTATTTTCAAAGACTCCTCAGATCAATATTTACCTTAAGCATGTGATGAAATGCAATGTTCTTAAGATCAGTACAATTTTGAATTTACCGACTCAAACACCCAAGTTTCACAAAGTTAGGAGGCTTCTTGATTATAGAATTAATCTGAGTCAATCATTATCTGGCACTGGGTAATCACCAATCTAGTTCTTCCATTTTGTTGAAGTAACCTTGGCTCGTAGGTCATAGATTCATAAGCTTGTATGGTTCTCCAGTTTTATCAGGTTGTCCTTCTCCAAATTACATACATTACTGAAGATGGTTTGGTAATGCAGTCAGAACACTTGCTAATGTCAAAACAAATTTTTGTCATCCCTACTTCTTAGGTTTAAATTGCACTAAATGGAATTCACTTTATAACATGGATCCACGCACGTTGTGGAGGAATAAAGGAACAGCCACCACAAAGAACTAAATGCTTTTGAATCTGATGTAGATAAAGGAGCAGTGCAATCCATTCATTGATAACTTTCAATTTTGCAGGTTCTAAGGAAGGAGTATCCCAAAGGTGTCGATATTATCTATGAGTCTGTTGGTGGTGACATGTTTGATTTATGCTTGAATGCTCTTGCGGTCTATGGCCGACTCATTGTGATCGGAATGATTTCTCAGGTTCTTTATTCATGCAAGCATAAACGTTACTAGAATATAATTGTCTTTCTTGACACTTGATATGCTGACTTTGATATAGAAAATTGAAATATACCAAAAGGTTTGTTTTGATTGTCATTTTAGGTTATGTGCAAATATGTAGTAATAGTATGAATATGAATAGAAAATTTGATAGGATTAATTATCTAAATTGTATATCAATATATGCAGTCCAACAGACACATCCGTCTCTGCCATTAATGGTAAAAATCAGTGCAAGCTCCAATTAGCAGTCTTAACCATATGCTGAGCTGGTAAAAGATTTCTTGGATGTACAGGCTCAGCTTTAGAAACATATTCTCCTTGTTCGGTTTAAACTTTCCTTGTTTGTTCAAATTTCTATAGATTTGGATTTTGTTTAAATTCAATTATGTGGATTTTCTTGTCTGCTGAGGAATTTTCTTGTGTTTGATGTTGGTGGATTTAGTATTCCTTTGACATGATTCATTATGGTCTCAGTATCAAGGAGAGCATGGGTGGAAGCCATCAAACTATCCCGGAATTTGCGAAAAGATTTTAGCGAAAAGCCAAACTGTGGTATGTAGCTGCTGAATATTTAAACTACACCCCTTGGTATTCTCTCAATTCAACTGTTTTTGCCACTGGGATACTATAATCGGGTCATTAGTTGATCCATTCACAGGATCTATTGCAGTGCCTTGAGAATTGAAACTGCATTCAAATATCTTTCGGTGAATTCATCTATCGTAGCAAATGTTTATTTAACAACGCTCATATCTTCAGGCTGGTTTCTTCCTAGTGCAATACAGTCACCTTTGGCAAGAACATCTGGATAAACTAGTTTATCTTTTCTCCAAGGGAAAGCTGAAGGTCAATGTTTTACTTATATTTGCTCAACCTTTTCACTCACCTAAATAATTTAATGTACACTAGGACGGCTTAGGTTTTAAACCGATGATACTACTATGCGCTCATTTTTATAGGTTTCGTTAGACCCAAAACAGTTTCTGGGCGTCCGTTCGGCTGCAGATGCTGTGGAGTATCTCCATTCCGGTAAAAGCGTAGGGAAGGTAATTCATCTGTCCTATCTTTTACTTGTCTCAATCTCGATGTGGTAGTGTGACAAATCAATTTCCCCTAAATGCCTTTTTGCCTTGCGACTAAATAAATGTCACAGGTTGTCGTTTGCATCGATCCATCCTTTAGGCAACAAACGTCACGATTATGAGCAGATGGATGTTGTCTTGTAGCCTCCCAGGCATATTTTTCTTTCCTTTCCGAGCAAAAAACGCTCGAGAGCGAGAAAGAATATTGGAGGGCACTGATAACATTCGCAGCTCTTGTCGAACGAGGCTAGCCAAAGATCATTACACTTCGTGTGGCATAGAAGATATCACAGAAGCGGTACGCAACTCACTCCGAATAATGTGTTGAAAATTTTAACGGACCCAAAGAATAAAGTGGTGGTGGTGTTGGGTGCAGTCTACCCCTTAAGAATATTTTTTAGAACAAAATTATTGTTGGTTAAATATGCTATTCCCGAGATCCCAACTTATGAAGTGGAATACCACTGAAGAAAGTTTTATCGTGTAACGTTTTTTTATATCGTTATTTAGCCTGTCAGGAGGTGCAATGTAAGGAACGCACTGCTTCAGTTAACTAACTTAACCAACTCTAACTGTAGATTTTAAAAGTCTTATACCAAGCGGAAAAATGGCCTCCCAATGTAGTAACACTGCATTTCCAGAATGATCTGATACGGAACCAGACTTTGAAGCAAAGGCTATTGCGGTATCCTTTGGAATAGTTTCCAATTTCTCCCTCTCCTCCCTTTCACATGCTATAACATCTCCTGGATTGAGTGGTTAGTACGAATTTCAGAAGTAGAATCTCAAAGCAGTCAAATATCTACGAACTATTCCTAGCCTATTTCAAATATCTCAAAGCAGTAAAACTTGATGAATTCATCTCTCAGAAGAATCAATCCATATCCTTTCCTCCGTTTGAGTGAAACCCCAAGCTCAAAATTCTACAAGGAACTGCATTATTCCTAGCCTATTTCATTGAATTGCAGACCACACATTCTCACCAATTTCACAATCATAACGGGACGTGGTGGGCCATGGTGTGAGAGGACAGCAGTGGGTACATTACATAGCGTAATAGTGAGTCTTCAAGCTAGGCGTGGGTACGGGAGTTTTATTGTGTCTGGCCGCACAAACACGTGGTCCAGATGCCGAATTTTAGAATTTCTTCAAATCTTGAGTAAGTTCTGTTGTCTTGCGACTTACATTTTCTTCCACCAAAAAAATTAAAACACAGAAGGATTTAACTTTTGCATCTAAAAAACAGAGGCGTTAACTGAAGTAGCATGCAATAGTTGAATAGAATAGACAAACAAAATGACCGAGTTATTTGATCTTACAAATTACAATGGGTTCTATATCATACATTCCAATGCTGGAAATTGCCAAAGAGAAAATCAAAAGGTAAAACATTCCTCCCTACTAGCTACTGATGCCTCCAAAGCACACAATTCTGAAGTGAAATTACCCAAAATCTTTGCAGCACTGGCATATAACAATCATCTATATAAAGATAACGGCACAAGATGCGCATTTCTTCCTCACCTAGCTTTGGCATTATATCTTTTAAGTTATACCCAAAAAGAGTAACCAGATTCTTTCAAGTTTTCTCATCACCAAGGGGCTTTAGCCATTTCTTGGAACAGAATTTCCCGCTCCTCTAAACTCGTATTCGGAGTTTCAATCTCAGAGTCAAGACTATTCATGGCCTCTTTCACTTCCAAAAACAGTTGCCTCAAGTCTTTTTGATTTTGAAGCAAGACTTGTAAGCTGGTCCAGGCGGGCACGCAGGAAACGGACATTCATGCCTAAATCACCAAAGGCTTTCAGAGTCTTATCCCAAGTCGAAAGATAATCTTCCGGGGTAGTGATCTTGCAGGCCCTGATGGCATCTGCAATGTTGACTGTCTCAGAAATTACTCCGGCAATCAGTTTGCAGTTCAGACCCTCGAGAAGTTGCTCATGAAGGAAGGAGTTCTGACTGCAGCAAAGCTCATAATACTTGGTCAGGACGTGTTTCGAAAATTCAGAGTTTATGATTAAACCATTGACCTGAACGTTAAAGTTGTCCAAACAGTGCACTTCTTTGAAAGTGACAACAGACTCTGAAAGTCTAAGACCATCCAGAAATTCAGAACCAACATCTTCGCCGCCATTTCCAGACTGATCTGATGTTGGACCAGAGTCCGTATAACTGACTATTGCATTCTCCTGCGGATTAGGTTCCAAATTCTCACGTTCTTCCTTTCCACATGCAGTAAAGCCTCCTGCGTGATTTAAATCACATGCAAGGATCAGAAAAGGTAAGAGTTGTTCATGATTGCGACGCCACTTGCCACACATAACTTGATGAGTTTTGAAACAACTTACCGGTATCCATCTGTCTGATGGGAGGATCTACCCTCATAAGTGGAAGACTCCAGTCCACTTCATTTGACCTAACGATATATACCTGCAACAAGTAGGTAGCAAAAGAATTGAGTGTCTCGTACGCATTCAGAAGTAGCGCCTCAAAGCAATAAAATGTTATAGATCTTATCCTTTTTTTCTCAAAATTTCCATTCAGGGGAAACCCATCTAAATTTAAGAAAACAAAACTTGGCAAACTCAAAAAAATGTACAGTTACCAACTTATTCTGCCCTTTTAATGTACAATTACCAACTGATTCTGCCCTTTTTCTTTAAATCACAGGATAAACATTTTCATCATCGTCACAACCATAATGGCATCCCCGAGATCTATCTTCTATAGTTCTATATTATAGCAACTCTGATTTACGGGATTCAGGTTGCAAGGCAATGATCAATTTAAGGATTTCTCTTTTCCAAATTTGTCAAGTTCAACTATATGTTACATAATGGAACTTGGAACAAAGGATCCGCACATAAATTTCAAGAAGGTTCCATCAGTTACCTTAAATTTGAAAGGAGTGACTAGATGGAAAATCACAACATCTCCCTTCATTATCTTGTGAGCAATTGAAAACCCTCTCCATCCACCACTCAGTCCACCCTTCTCCACAAGATACTTTGTTCCAAATTCCTTCCCATTTTCATCTTCCAAAACAATCATTGAATCTTGTTTTAGCATATATTCACTGCGAAATTTCTTAGCAAGATTCTGCCAAACCAAAGTCAGTTCAAATAAGTATATCATCCTAATTAGTCAATGCATTCAGATAACTGCACAAATTGTTGACAAGAGTGAGTAAGGCTTACAAGGTAGAATCCTCCCGAAACTTCTGACGGCATCATAACTTTGAGTAGTGAAGGAAACTTATGATCTAGGCTTGCTTCGATCTTCTTTGCTCTTTCCAAAACAGAAGACTGAGCTTGGGAACTATCGTATAAGCTTTCTACTGTAACTCTTACAGGGGCCTTTCGTTTACGACTACTGGGAAAAAAATTGAGGATCCGGTGTTACTTTATAACCAGTACAAATAATATCAATAAGTAAAAGCAGATTCAAAAGTTAACTAAAAATTCACTGACCATTTAAACATCATTGGATTAGCATTAGCATTCAACACCTGTATTCAAGAACTCGCACGATATTTCAGTTAGTTCAGTGTACAAGAAATGGAAATTCCATATTTGTAACTACAAGAATGTGGTGCTCAGAATCTCGCTAAGGAGCGCTACAGGCCTAAAAACGACACTAGTTTTTCGTTGCTCGCATGATTGATTCAATGCGTAGCCACAGATCAATTTTTATTTTTACCCATTTTGATTTTTCTACCTAATTTGGCATGACTTTCACGATTCCTAGCATGCCCTTACAACATACAAAACATGAACAGAATATTTTACTTCATTGCCGTCTGATAGCCATCTGAGATGAAGGAGATTCTATCAAAATCCCCATTTCAAAAAGCTTTATAGCTTCAAAATATTAACATTATTCAATAAAATTGCAGAGTTAAAAGTAATCATCAAACCATGTAGCATTCGAAACCGGAAATAACAAAACCCAATACAGAATAGGAGGAAATCATTAACATGTTTTTGTTTCTCACATTGCTTGTAGTCGTCGGTTGAAAGCATGGAGGTTTTTGCCCAAACGGCTTTTCGGTTTCCATACCCTGCAATCAAACAAACGGTCAAATACTCAGATTACAAGCAAAACCCAAATCATTTCTGCGAGAAACAAATAGAGACAGTGGACCTTATGCGGCGGAGGCGGCTGCGGTAGCAGTAGCAGTGGGTAAGAGGAGCTCTGTTTCTGGTCTTAAAGAATAACCATTGCTTCCTCCCTGGGCTCTCTCTCTCTCTCTACCATTGGCGTCGATGTAGAAAGACAGATGTGTACAGAGAAAGGGGGGAAAAAAAGGACCGTTTAATTTCAAAACAATCTTGCTTCAAAAAATGGAGCCAATTTTAAAATATAATAGGGAATGTTTGGGAGACATTCATACTGCATATTTTAACTTACCAAAAAGGAAATAACCGCTCAACTTTTTTTAAATTTTTTTTTTTTATACAAGCTGTCACATCCCGGCCCGGACGGGACCACTTTCCGGGCCCGCTCCACCACCGTAGCACGATATTGTCCGCTTTGGGCCCGACCACGCCCTCACGGTTTTGTTTTTGGGAACTCACGAGCAACTTCTCAGTGGGTCACCCATCATGGGAGTGCTCTAGCCCCCTTCTCGCTTAACTTCGGAGTTCCTAAGGAACACGAAGCCAGAGCTCCCAAAAGGCCTCGTGCTAGGTAGGGATGAGAATATACATTTAAGGATCGCTCCCCTGGGCGATGTGGGATGTAACACAAGCGATTTTGAGTGGAGGATTAAAAATCGCATCGGTGTTTTAAACCAATTACGTGATGGCAAGATGGAGTTGTCCTGATGGGATTTCAAATTTTATTATTATTATTATTATTAGGGAAAATTTGATATGAGTCCAATTTTGTGAGCCTTTATGAGGTATAGTCCAATTTTGTTTGATTATTGAATTAGGTCCAATAACTCATTGTACACATCAGCTTATTTTTATTCTCCTACCAAATTTATCTCTACATTGACTAATTAAGTAATTAATATATTATTAATTTTTTTTATTTATGATGATTTTTAATCCTTTTTCATAGGATTATCTTGTGCTTAATGATCGGATTAAGTATAGGAATTTAAATCTCTTTAATACTCTTTCATCCTCCAAAACGTTTCCTATTCTTCCTTCTCTTTCTCCCTCACAATGTCTCCTTCTCATCCCTCACAATATCTTCTTCTTTTCCCTCCTCCCTGCTCCCAAGCATAGATGATCAAAGATGTCCAGCCTCTAATTTCTATTGTTGGTTTGATTTGTAGAATTTAGCCAATCTTGTATGCTTTAATTCTTTTTTTTTTCTTCATGTTTCTCTGTTTTTTTTTTCTATTCTAAAACTCTTTCTTTCCTCTTCGTGTTTTACTCCCTCAGTATCATCTTTTTATTCATCATTTTCTATGGATCTTCTAGGTATATATATCACTTTTTTTTTCTAATCTACCTCTGTGTGTTTTATACTACTGTTGGCTACAAATGTCACCAACCCTACGTGGCGCGCAGGCCGAGTGAATAGTAGACTAACTAAGTCCTTCAAATGTGTGCGGGGCGTGCCAACTCGTCGGCCGAGCTTGGCCGAGGAGTAAAATGTCTTTGATGTGGTATGGATGCGCTCGGCTGACTTCTGTATCTTGCAATTGCGACCGAGGAAGGAACACCTCTCGGCCTTCTGGTTCTAGAGCCTGAAGACAAGGCTGCTATTTTTACAAAGTTCACGATCCAAATTCGGCCCTCAAATGTGCCGAATGTAGTAATCTGGTAACACCTCACTTCGCCGAGGAAGCTAATGAGATGACCTCTGTCGACGGGGATTTGAAAATCCTCACCGGCCGAGACTAGGATAAATAACCAATCGACCTTGTCGCAGTGCTGTCAATCCAAACTGAAGATGCTTCACGGACGGTTGGTTCTACGGCAACAGTGCTGTCTATCCAAACTGAAGATGTTTACCGGTTGCCTCCACAGTGCTGTTTATCCAAACTGAAGGTATGGGGGCGGAAAAAAGAAAGTAAAATTCTCAAGGGTGTTGAGAGGTTTTGTGATCGGATCATATTTATATATATTTTTACATCAAATTCACTCATCTTTTCTTAGTTAGTTCGTTATATTTTGAGCTATTTACTTTGTTTTTGTGTTTTAATAGAATTTATCTAGAAAAGAAAATAAAAATAGAATAAGTGAAGTATTAAGTAATAATTTCGTTTAAATTATCTTGCTTGTTGAATAAAACTTATCATTTGGAAAATAAAATATATATATATATTTATATATATATATATATATATATTTATATTTATTTATATATATATATATTTATAATTTTATTTATATTTATATTTATATATTAATATATGTGTTTGTGTGTTATAACTGGCAAGCATGGAGCTGTCGGTGGAAAACAATTGGGGGACCTGCCAGAAAAATAAAAGAATGCAAAAGGGAGCTGAGTGGGATGGCTTATGATGGAAAAATGCAGCTGGAATGATGAGAAAATAAAATAAACAAATTAGAAGAGAGAGGTGGTGGAATCCAAAGAGAGGGAAATGATGAAGGAATGTGTGAGGTCCTCGGAAGGGGAATAATTAAGTCTCGGATCCAGAGGATAAGCTGAGAGGCCAAGAGGGAAGCTGCCTTGGCAGCTAGAAAAAGAGAGGGAGGAGTCCACCGCAAGAAGAGGAGCCTTTGGTAGCTCTCACGTGAAGGAATGAGGAATAAGGAGCTGCCATCTTTGGCAGCTGAGAAAGAAAATAAAATAAAAAAAATAATAAGGGCAGCGAGCCATTGGGAGAGAAAACAAAACAGAAAATAAAAAAAAAAGGAGGGAATTGAGAGGTCCTGGGAGTCAACAGAAGAAAGCTGCGGAAGGCAGCAAGTCCAGGAGCTGCCAGCGCAGCGGGGTACAGAAGGGAGAGCTGCCATCTTTGGCAGCGGGAAGAAAGAAAACCGAGAGGGACTGAACCGGCCATTTGGCAGCTTACGAAGAGAAAGAAAACAGGCGCTGGAATAGTCGGTGCAAAAGAGGGGAAATCAGAGGCAGCTCTAGCTGCCATTTGGAGGAGATCAATTGGAAGGCAGCAGCCAGCTCGGGAGGAGCCAGGAGAAGCACAGCTGCCAATTAGCTAGGCAACTCAGCGTGGCAATCAACTTGCACAGTGCCGCATGCAAACTTGCACAGAAAGCACACGGTGCAATCCTTGCACATCCCTCTTTCGGTTATATTTTTCTTAAACTCATGTTTAATTTAATTTACCTTTTAATTATATTAAACATGTGTAACTAATTTCTGTTTGGCTAGAGGTTAATTCAAAACCATGATTATATTTGTAATATGAATTGATTACATTCAGTTGTGATTTCTGAGTTGTGATTTAATTTGCTTAACTGCTTGATTGATAACTTATTTGTGTTTGTCGATTAAGGATGCATACTTAATTTACATGCATGAATTTGGTGCTAGAATATAAGTGAATTTCACCTAATCGTTATGAACTTATATTCATGAGTAGTGAAGGTTGTTATCCACAATCGTGTTAAGTAAATTCTTGGCATGAGTATCATGCTTTTCATAGTTACGAATGTCTCGTCAGTACTTATAGTTTTCACAAAGTTTAATGATCTTTGATTGTATCTCTATTGTGCTTTTCACGTAGGGGACTTTTAGAGAATGTGTTAAATTGTTGTATGCTGTTCATCCAATTTAATAACATAAGGAAAACTTGAAGATTAAAAAAGTGCTGTTCACGGTTAATCTGGAGTATTGAAATTTACAATTTATTGAAAGAACAACTGAAAATCAATTTAGGTTGCTTATGTGTCATGTGTGGAGAAAAACCCTCTAGCCAATCTGTCACCTATCCGTTCACTTTAATTTTATGTTTTTGTCGATTTTGTAATTTAGTTAAGTTTAATTTGCGTTTCGTAAAAACCAAACCCCCCCATTATTATAATATTATTATTTAGTTAATTTTTATTATTTTTAATCTTTTAATTTAATTTCCGTCCAATTAATTTCCTAGTTTTTATTTTAAATTGTTTTCATTATTTTGAGTCATTTTTAGTGTGTTTCGAGTTTTTAGCTTAGTTTGTATTTTCTAAAGTCTTGAGTTGTTTTGAGTCTTTTGATTTGTTTTAGTTTATTTGTTAGTTTTATTTTGAGTTATTTTAGTTAAGTGTTTTTATTTTAGTTTAGTGTTTTAAACTTTGTTTTTACGTTTTTAAATTATTTTAGAGGTTTTAGCAAGCCCTCCTAATCCCCGGCCTAGAACGATACCCTACTTACATCTATACTACATCTTTCAAAAAGAGGGTTAAATTTGTGCGGTTTAAAATCCCGTCAAATTTTTGGCGCCGTTGCCGGGGATTAGTAAATTTGCTAATCCCTTTATTTTTTGTTTGTGTTTATTTTATTTTATTTTATTTTATTTTATTTTGTATTTTATTTTTTTGTTTTGTTTGTTTGTGTTTATGTTTATATTTGTGTTTGTGTATTTTATTTTTGATATTTGATTTAGTTTTCGTTCTTTAATTTTAGGTAAAAATGGATGAAGATATGGCAACCATTCAAGCTCAATTGGCACAGCTCACTGCTCAATTGACACATAATGCCGAACGGACCTCAATGCCAAGTGTCTCTACACTTGATGTGCCCTATGGGCAAGGATATCAAGGCTATGATCAACCAAGCGGCAACTTGTATTCCAACGTTCGCAATGTGGATTGGAGTGATCATTCAAACTCTATGTGGTGGGAAGCTCAACAAGTTCAACATGAAGCATATTGGCAGCCATATGAGGAGTTCCATTCAAGACCTATGCAGCCACCACAACCTCATATGCAATATGCTCAATCAAACTCAGGTTCGTCAATAGATTATGATCAAATCCTTAATGAATTAAACTCTTTGGTGCAGGGGTCACAAAATCAAGCTAAGGAGACTCACCAAGGAGAATATTGGCAGCCGTATGATGAGTTCTATACAACACCACCACAACCTCCATCACAATCTGCCCAATTCAATTCAGGTACATCTGCAGATAATGATAATATTATTCAATTACTCATCTCTTTGAACCAGGAAGTACAAAATCAAACCAAGGAGATGGGAGAATTGAATAATCAAATGGGGCAGATTGTGGAAGTCAAGGCACAAATTCAAGAGCAACGTGAACTCTGCAACGCCACATTTGCAAATTCAAAGGGAGAAGTGGAAATCGATGAAGCCACCACTGTGGAAGGAGAGATGGATGAATTGCAGCTGCAAGAAGAAGATGAGGAGGATGACTTGGGCAGTTTAGAAGAATTTTTGTCTCAAACCCCTGAAGTCCCTATGTTGTCCAACTTCGGTAATGATGTTCCAATTGAAATTCATTCTAACATTATTCCATTAAATGTCCCTTTTCCTTGCAGGTTTGTAATTCCAAATAACGAAGAAAGTGAAAAGGACATTGTGGAAGCTCTTCCAAAAGCCCAAGAAATTGAGTTTGATGACATGGGACAGGCCACAACCATCATAGTAAACTTGGCCCAGTTCAAAATCCCGGAAATATCCAAAGGCGTAGTTTTTGTCATTGATTTTGAGTCGGAGAAAGATAGCAAGCCATCTTCTCCAATTTTTATTTTTATTTTATTTTATACTAACATGTTTCTAATTTTAATGATTCAGGCACCTACTCTCGAATTTAAGCCACTGCCGAATCATTTCAAGTATCACCTCCCATTGAAAGATAAATTTCATGCTATGGCACCGAGGGGAGTTTAATGGAAAAATTCGTCCGGCTAAAGACGTTAAAGCAAGCGCTTCTTGGGAGGTAACCCAAGCAACCAGATTTGCATTTCTTAACCTTCTTCTTTATTGCTTTTACTTTCATTTTGTTTTGCTTAGTTAATTTTGTTATTTGGTTGATTTTTATTTAGTTTGAGTTTAAATAAATTAAAGGCAATGTTTATTTTAAGTACGGATAAATAAAGTCTTTTTACATTAATTTACTTATTTTACTTTACATATTTTATTTTGCTTAAAATAAACTTAAAAAAAATAAATAAATAATAATAATAATAATAATATTAGTAATATATATATATATATATATATATATATATATTTATTTAAATAAACATTAAAAGCATAAAAAAAATTACAATAATACGAAAAACTAATAGCATTCATTGGTCATTGGTTAGGTGGCGCCCCAGAGGTTGACGGAGCTCCGGGAAGACGAAGAGCCAGAGTTGGAATCTCTGGAGCCGGAACGCTTGGTGCAACTCCCGAGGACGAAGGCAACATAAACCGCGGGAGTAGCGCCATGAACCGTTCATGATCGCTCTGAATCCGACCGTCCGACTCCTGCAGCTGGTCCAACTTCCTCTTCATGCTGGTCGAGTAACTAGTTGCAAGCATGTGCAACTCCTTGTTCTCGTGCCTGAGTCCTCTGACCTCTTGCCGAAGACTGGCCACCTCTGCCATCAGGGACTCCACCTGACGAGTTCGGGCAAGCAGGCGCTGGCCCATGTTCGAAACTGAGCCTGCACTTTGGACGCTGAGGGCCAGAGATTCCTGAACGGCCAGCTCGTCCGACCGCCTAGATAGCATCCTATTGTCCCTTGGAGTGAGCAGATTTCTGGCAATCACCGTAGCGGTGATTTCATTCCTCATCATTGTGTCCCCGACTGTAAGTGGACCATTGGGGGATATGAAGGATGGATTCCAAATATTGTTCGGAGAAGACGAGTCATCGTCTTCCCCGACATTCAAGTTTAGGCGACGGTCGGAAGGGCAAGACATTTTTAGAGGGTGTTGAGGAAGAAAAGAGTTCGCTAAGTTTAAGAGTGCAGGAAGAGTTCGGAAAGATTAAGAGTGCAAAAGTGCAAGAAGAGAGCGGAAGGAGTATGAATGCAGAAGTGTTTGAGGAATTTTTGGAGTTCAAGTGTGATGTGAAGCAGAATTAGCGCCTCTATAAAAAGAAGCAAATCAAAGAGAGGCGCTCCTCTGAGGTTGAAGACGCGTCCTCGCGCAAATCAAAAGAGCCGTTTCCTTTCTCAAAAGCTGGGCTTGACTCAGCAATCACGTGGTTCTGTTTTTCCAGTTTTGTCGTCGCTCTCACATGCGGCTTGGAGCTTTGCGAAAACCACGGGCCGCACCCGGTTTTGAACCCCGGTTTTCAAAAGATCATCATTCCAATTTGTCGTCACTCGTCGCATGCGCAGTCAGCTTCACGGAAATTACGGACGCGTTGTCAGAAAGCGCGGAACGGGCACTGTTCATCCATCCACCGGCTGCCGACAAATAGTGAGGGAACAGTTCCGGTTGTGAAGGAAAATTTCTATAAAGTCGACCTTCGCCTTCCACAGCAAAGGCACACCTTCACACCCTCTCCACCTCTAAACCTCTCAACCTCTCTTCATCTCCGATAATGTCTTCCCAAAGAAAGCTTTCGAGTTATTCAGTGTTCTTCATCCCTTGGATCACCCCAGAAAACAAACCTTCCAGAGCAAAAGTATTTCATATTAAAAAGGTTAAAAGCAAAAGTATCTCATATTACGCTTTCTCCTCACTTTCATCTGAAGAACATGGAGAAAGTGAGATCCTGATTGCTTACCTAGTCTTGCTCTCGAGTACTCATCTCAGACCCCTCCCAACCCATTTCAAAAATAAACCTGTGTTGAGGTGCTTCTTCAAAAGCAAAAGTACCTCACAGACGAAGCAGGAGGAGTCTGAGGTGCATCCTGATGAAGGCGGAGGGTGAGATGATCCAAGAGTTCAAGAAGATGCCACACCTGCGTGGAGACCGGACTACTTGAAGCATGTGGAGACAACGTGCTGATTCATCCTCAACTAAGCTGAGGATCACTTGCAAGAAAGAGGCCCATCCTGTTCAAGATGAAAGCTGTGGAAAATCAACAGTCATGACCAATGACCGCCTATTAGTTCTTTTCATTATCTTTTATTTTCATTTTCAATTTTTTTTGTTTGAATTTTCTATATTTTCTTGCGTGCTTAACTGATTTATTTCTTTTCTTTGCAGGAATTTTTGAATATTTCCACCCTTGAAGTTGATTGCAGAATTTAAGCTTGGGGGTCATCGCTTCAGTCTTCTGCAAATTAGAGAAGTTTTCAGTCCCATTGCTTTATTTTGTTTCTTTTCATTTAGTAATTTTATTTTTATATTTTTATTTGCTTATTAATATTTTCTGACATTGGGGACAATGTCTAGTTTAAGTGTGGGGGTAAAAAGTATAAAAAAAATAACCAAATTGAAATTTTTTGTACCTTCGACTTTGAACTGGTTTCATTTGTTTCCATGTTATTGCGTTTTGTTTTCTTAATTAGTTCTGTTTTATTTAATTTTTTTGATTTTTTTTGAAAAAATTTTAAAAATCCAAAAACATTGTCTTGTTTTCCTTATTGTTTTGAATTAGATTTTTATTAGTTTCCCGACCCAATGATATAACTGGATGAATTTGAACCATGATTATCAAGAACTTAGTTAACATGTGTTGTATGAAATTCCTTATTTTCTTGTTAGTATTGTACATGTTTGATCATCTTTGAAAAACCAAATGCACATAGCCTTGTTGATGTGAAATTAAAGCATACTTAAAGCATTCATATGTGAATTTAGTGACCATATACACCCTATGTGAGGTTTTGAGCCTATTGAAAGTGTGTGCATTTTTCATACACTCCTATTCTTTCATGTGTGATGAACTTATGTGAGATACATCTCTAGAACTTGCGTAACGATCTTTCGAAATATTTGTCATTGATTGCATGAACTTGAAAATGATAGAGGCATTAGGTTCACCACCATGGCCCAAATAACCATATTTCCCTAAGAAAAAAAAAATGATATCATTAGATTGCCTATTTGAGCTGTTTTGTTGAGCCGTTTATTTCTTATCACCAGATATGTCTACCCTTATACCTCAAACATGTTTCCTTATCCTTTCCAAGCGAGCAATTTGAAACTGTCTTATGAGAAATGTTTGTGAAGTACTTGGAAGGTTTGGCAAAAGAATAAGTGTGGGGGTATTTCATGTTTGTATTTATTTAAAAAAAATGAGAAAAAAAAAAAAAAGAAAAGAAAAGAAAGATTGTATACGAAGAAATAAAAAGTTTCTAAAGTTTCAGTTTAAGGGTGTGATGGGAAGTGTTAGAAGAATCGTTGGAGAACTTGAGTTCTTATAAATCTCAACTAAAAGAATTGCTTGAAATGTAGCTTGGAACTTGTGTTTTCCTATTCTTTCGTTTCAATAGCCCTATCCCTAAGCCTCATTACATCCAATAAAAGTCCTCTTGATTTAAGTTTTGCAATTATGATTGTAGAGAAGGGATTTTTATGCAAGCTTATGGTAGATCTTTCACATTTGTTTCTTTGAGCGAAACACATTAAAACTAAACACATGTGTGATTGAGTGCATTTCCCGTGAGAAAGTTGCTGGTTTGCATATGATGATTTTAAAAATAAATACTTGAAATTGCATTAGCATGGCTATCTCACACACTACACTTCAAGGATGATTTAAAGATTACTGCTAATATTTGAATAAGGAAGATGAGCTTGAATTAGCTTTTTGGTGCTAGCTATGGTTCTTGCTGATTTATGTTCTCAAATGAAATTCTATGAGGGTCAAATAGAGGGAAGCTAATGTTTTTCATGTTATTACTTTTTCTGTTTTCGTTGTTTTGCTCGAGGACTAGCAAAAGCTAAGTGTGGGGGTATTTGATCGGATCATATTTATATATATTTTTACATCAAATTCACTCATCTTTTCTTAGTTAGTTCGTTATATTTTGAGCTATTTACTTTGTTTTTGTGTTTTAATAGAATTTATCTAGAAAAGAAAATAAAAATAGAATAAGTGAAGTATTAAGTAATAATTTCGTTTAAATTATCTTGCTTGTTGAATAAAACTTATCATTTGGAAAATAAAAAATATATATATATATATATTTATATATATTTATATTTATTTATATATATATATATATTTATAATTTTATTTATATTTATATTTATATATTAATATATGTGTTTGTGTGTTATAACTGGCAAGCATGGAGCTGTCGGTGGAAAACAATTGGGGGACCTGCCAGAAAAATAAAAGAATGCAAAAGGGAGCTGAGTGGGATGGCTTATGATCGAAAAATGCAGCTGGAATGATGAGAAAATAAAATAAACAAATTAGAAGAGAGAGGCGGTGGAATCCAAAGAGAGGGAAATGATGAAGGAATGTGTGAGGTCCTCGGAAGGGGAATAATTAAGTCTCGGATCCAGAGGATAAGCTGAGAGGCCAAGAGGGAAGCTGCCTTGGCAGCTAGAAAAAGAGAGGGAGGAGTCCACCGCAAGAAGATGAGCCTTTGGTAGCTCTCACGTGAAGGAAGGAGGAATCGGGAGCTGCCATCTTTGGCAGCTGAGAAAGAAAATAAAATAAAAAAAATAATAAGGGCAGCGAGCCATTGGGAGAGAAAACAAAACAGAAAATAAAAAAAAAGGAGGGAATTGAGAGGTCCTGGGAGTCAACAGAAGAAAGCTGCGGAAGGCAGCAAGTCCAGAAGCTGCCAGCGCAGCGGGGTACAGAAAGGAGAGTTGCCATCTTTGGCAGCGGGAAGAAAGAAAACCGAGAGGGACTGAACCGGCCATTTGGCAGCTTACGAAGAGAAAGAAAACAGGCGCTGGAATAGTCGGTGCAAAAGAGGGGAAATCAGAGGCAGCTCTAGCTGCCATTTGGAGGAGATCAATTGGAAGGCAGCAGCCAGCTCGGGAGGAGCCAGGAGAAGCACAGCTGCCAATTAGCTAGGCAACTCAGCGTGGCAATCAACTTGCACAGTGCCGCATGCAAACTTGCACAGAAAGCACACGGTGCAATCCTTGCACATCCCTCTTTCGATTATATTTTTCTTAAACTCATGTTTAATTTAATTTACCTTTTAATTATATTAAACATGTGTAACTAATTTCTGTTTGGCTAGAGGTTAATTCAAAACCATGATTATATTTGTAATATGAATTGATTACATTCAGTTGTGATTTCTGAGTTGTGATTTAATTTGCTTAACTGCTTGATTGATAACTTATTTGTGTTTGTCGATTAAAGATGCATACTTAATTTACATGCATGAATTTGGTGCTAGAATATAAGTGAATTTCACCTAATCGTTATGAACTTATATTCATGAGTAGTGAAGGTTGTTATCCACAATCGTGTTAAGTAAATTCTTGGCATGAGTATCATGCTTTTCATAGTTACGAATGTCTCGTCAGTACTTATAGTTTTCACAAAGTTTAATGATCTTTGATTGTATCTCTATTGTGCTTTTCACGTAGGGGACTTTTAGAGAATGTGTTAAATTGTTGTATGCTGTTCATCCAATTTAATAACATAAGGAAAACTTGAAGATTAAAAAAGTGCTGTTCACGGTTAATCTGGAGTATTGAAATTTACAATTTATTGAAAGAACAACTGAAAATCAATTTAGGTTGCTTATGTGTCATGTGTGGAGAAAAACCCTCTAGCCAATCTGTCACCTATCCGTTCACTTTAATTTTATGTTTTTGTCGATTTTGTAATTTAGTTAAGTTTAATTTGCGTTTCGTAAAAACCAAACCCCCCCATTATTATAATATTATTATTTAGTTAATTTTTATTATTTTTAATCTTTTAATTTAATTTCCGTCCAATTAATTTCCTAGTTTTTATTTTAAATTGTTTTCATTATTTTGAGTCATTTTTAGTGTGTTTCGAGTTTTTAGCTTAGTTTGTATTTTCTAAAGTCTTGAGTTGTTTTGAGTCTTTTGATTTGTTTTCGTTTATTTGTTAGTTTTATTTTGAGTTATTTTAGTTAAGTGTTTTTATTTTAGTTTAGTGTTTTAAACTTTGTTTTTACGTTTTTAAATTATTTTAGAGGTTTTAGCAAGCCCTCCTAATCCCCGGCCTAGAACGATACCCTACTTACATCTATACTACATCTTTCAAAAAGAGGGTTAAATTTGTGCGGTTTAAAATCCCGTCATTTTGCGCAGGGCAGATTTGTGTGTTGTGTTGTTGATTTTTTGCACGTTGCCACTGCTTCTGTATTTATAGGATCCGAATCTTCTCTTGTTGGAACCAAGTCACGTGAAGAAGCCACTTGCTTTCTCTTTTCCTTGTTTTAAGGCATGTTTTCTCTTTTCCTTGTTTTAGGGCATGTTTTCTCTTTTCCTTGTTTTAGGGCATGTTTTTCACCTTAAATCAAGGAAAAGTTGGTGTCCTAGGCTTACCTAGTTCCTAGGGTTCCAAGTAAATCTTCTTTTAGGCCGAGAAAATCTTCCCTCGGCCCAAACTGCTATTTTGGGTCCAAACATTATTTCATCCCTTAAACAATAATTAAAAATTATCGTCTCATCGGTGTACGATCTGGATCACTTGGACCGATGATGTAAATTTGGGTCCAAACAACTACCTATACCATGGAAAAATTATATTATCTACCTATCACACATTATTGATAATCTATCTCAAGTTAATTGTGTTTATCTACTTGCATCATAGGTTATCTTGTTTTGTCTACCTTATACCATGGATTAATAGTGCGCGCGCGCACACACACACACACTATTTCTTGATATTCTAATTCAAATTAAAAGTATTTATGTACCTATACCATAGGCTTTTGTTCATTGCTTATATTACAGGTTTTTGTTCATAGTCTACCTATATCACAAGTTTTTTATATATATCATTCATTTCAACTTAAGTTGTGGGTTTATAGTCATACACATGAACTTACTTTTAAATTTTTTCCTTAAATAGTGGTTAGACTGAGGAATTCGAAGATTCAAATTTGAGTAAATAATGTATAACTTAGGAAATTTAAATATATATTTATTTTGACTATAAAGGGCAAAATGGGAATAAGATGAGATCAATTAGACCTAAGCTGATAAGAACATCTAACTGGACTCAATCCAAAAGTAGCTAATTTTTTTGGACCTAGATCTAAATACCCCTTATTATTATTATTATTGGGGTGTGCTATCCACACACCTCTTTTTACTTCTCACACACCCCTATTACTTTCTGTCCGTTAGATATTCTTCAGTTCATCCGATCCGACGGTCGGAATCCAAAAAGGTGTGAGAGAAGTAAAAATGAGTGTGTGGATATCACACCCCTTATTATTTTAATTTACATGCAAGTAGAATGCTAAAGCAAAGTGTTTTAAATCAATCTCGTAATTCCAAGTGAGAAAATATTTTATTTGAAACAGAAAAGAGGAGGTCTTCTTGCTTGCAATGCAATTTGTGTTCATAACATAAGGCACACCAACTGAATTACATAATTAGATATCTTAACTGGGGAAGGTTTTGTCAATATCCTAAATATAGGATTTACACCATTTTTAGAGAAATTGCCAAATCTTTCTTGCAATGCAATTTGTATTCAATTATCTGACATGCTATACAGTTCATGCTCCAAAGTTTCACACGCCTTATTTTACTTTTTATACACATTTTAAAAATATTTAATACATATTTTAAAAATATTTAATATTTATTTTCTCTTCTTCAAGACTTACCTCTAAGATAAAGACAAAGAAATAAAAGAGTTAACAAATATTGAAAAATTGAAAGAATGTGTGAGAGGAAAAATAAGAGCATCAAGAGAGTTCACAAGTGTTGCTTTTTGCTAAAGAGTAAATTGTAGTTATGGTCCCTTAACTTTAACTCAATTGAAGCAATGGTCCCTCAACTAAAAATTCATTACCATTGGTCCCTCAACTTATCAAAACGTGCAGCTACGGTCCCTCAATTAAAAATTCATTACCATTGGTCCCTCAACTTTAATTCAATTGGAGAAATGGTCCCATAACTTTAACCCAATTGTAGCAATGGTCCTTCCAATATAACTCATTTTAACAAATTTTTTGACATAGTTGACGAAAAGAACCATAATTATACACTTTGATGAGTTGAGAGACCCTAATTGTATAAATGGTCATTCCACCATAGCTTATTTTGACAAAATTGATGAAAAGGACTATAGCTACACATTTTGATAAGTTGAGGGACCAATGGTAATGGATTTTTAGTTGAGGGACCATTGCTCCAATTTAATTAAAGTTAAGGGACCATTTGTACAATTTACTCTTTTGCTAAATTTGAAGTGCTACGTAAGATTTATTTGCTCCAAGAGAGTTACATTTGTGGAAGGTGTGTGAAACCCTTTTCCTATCAACATATTTTTTTTATTGAATAAGATGTTGTATTAAATACAATAAGATAGTACATAGGATAACAGAAAATATATAAAAAAAATCATATGCTACAACTCAAATCAACAAATCAAATGGTGGAGGAAATCAAGCGGTTATCAAATGCAAGCTAAGGCTCGTCTGATAACTTTTTCATTTGGTTTTTATTTTTGGGGTGTGCTATCCACACACCCATTTTTACTTCTCACACACGTCTATTACTTTTTATCCGTTAGATCTTCTTCAATTTATCCGATCCGACGGCCATAAACCAAAAAGGTGTGAGAGAAGTAAAAAAAGGTGTGTCAATATCATACCCCTTTATTTTTTTGTGCTTTAAATAGTGAGAAAGTACACACACAAATTTATTGGACGTGTATATTGAATGACAGACATAATGAAAATTGAAAACCAAAATTTAGGACAAGTATAACTCTCTCATAAGCCTATGCCTCTCCCTCTTAGCGTAGATAATATGTGATAACCCATCCCTAGTTCTACGATTTTATAAATTTTAAAAATGTGAATATACGAAAAATGCCTTAGAGGCAAGGGTATTGACTTTCGTTGATCAACGTATAGTGAGCCGTACAAAATATTCTTTTAGTGTATTTTTTGAAGTACTCAACGATAGGAATGCGTAGGCGCAAGCGGAATCGAAATCAGGGCTACGGTTAAAGTTTTACGAAGCTACGAATCCGAAAGTATTTTTTTGAAGAAATCACTATTTTAATTATATTATACTATTTTATACTACTAAATTGTTATGCCACATGTGTGTGGTTGAGAGGGGAAAAGAAAGGAATCAGGGATGAGGAGAAACATAGGAGAAGGGATTGGGCAGAGCTGCTGTCACGCCCCGAACCCGGGTCGGTAATAAAATCATTATGGATAATAATGAGTGACAATAACCTTACCACAGTAAATTGACAATATTAAATTAAGTGTCATGAAATCATATAGCCAAATATCAAATCATTATGGATAATAATGAATGAATGCATTGCAACCTCTTCAGTTACCCCCATTAATTTATATAATAAAACACGCGGACCTGCACGTCCCATACCATGCATTTTACCTCTGCAGAGGTGGTTTGAATGTTCTATTATAGAAACTAACCCCCATATGATATCCCAAGTTCATAAACCCCTTTTGCTAGTCATCTTATCTAATTCATTGATCTCCAGCCCAAATCACCCACATCGACAATTCCCGTCGATATCTTATTCTACTGTGCACATCGGGCTCGCCTGGAACTAGTTTCACAATAAATAGATTCAACTACACAAAAGATCCTTTCCAACTACCCTTATTTCCATACTTCCAATCTCCACACTGAAATTCCAACCACATCAATTTGAATGATGCACAAATGAAGTCATTTTATCTTTCACATGTATCATAGTGTATTCTCAACGAATAACATTTTGGCAATAATTCTATAACTAATAACAAGTAAACACTTAACTGAAGCAATTAGCCAATTAATATCCAATCACATAAATCAACCAAAAAGATCAAGAATATTATAGCACTTCACAAAATTTAATAAAATCAATTTCCGTAAAGGTCTGCCTTATTTCCCCTACCTGGATTCCAAAGCTAAAACGAAGATTTACGTCACTACCGGAATAGCTAAGCTCCTTGTACTTATTCACAACAATACTGAAATAGTTAAGTTCCACGCACATGAGGAAGCTCCTTTATCGCTCCTAACACCATATATTTCTACTTTCTTTTATTTTCTAATCTCTCTCTCTCTCTCTCTCTATATATATATATATATATATATATATATATATATATATATATATATATATATATGAGAAGGTATGCATACAAGTATATGCGTACATATATATATATATATCATATAGTATGCGTACGAACATATCGCTATATACACACACACACGAGCTGCAGAGCATGCATCGCAAGCCACAGAGCATGCATTGCAAGCCAGCTCTCCCTCGAAAACAATTGGAGATAATCTCCTATTTATAGCACTAGGAGGCGGCTACAAACTAGTCAATGATTGGTTGATAAAATGGCAAGATTACCACCAAATCCGAAAGCGTAAAGGCCAAGTTTATGCATGCAAACGGTGTCAATTGCATGATAAACACCTTGACAACTCATTTGCCACGTATAGCCGCAAGACTGCTCACAAGTAGCTCTAATTCAATCCGATAGATGCACATGAAATCATTTCATGCCACGCCTAGATTATAGCTCCCAACAATCAACTAACTAGGGTGCTTATTGGACACTTCTAGGACAATCTCATAGAAAAAAAAAATAGGAATAAGGTTAGAAAGGAAATCATGCGTTTAAAATACAAAAAAGTAGTAATCTAATAAATAATATTTTTAGATAAATATATTTTTAAAATACGAGTTCTCACATCTGCCTAATCGGAGGATAAGAGAGGGAGATGAGAACGAATCAGGAGAAGAGGAAGGAGAGTCTGACCAATCAAGAAGGAGAACATGAGGGAAATGAGAAAAGGAGAAGATGAGGGAACTCAAACCAGGTCTCCCTTGACCTGTGCGACCCAACCCGGCGGAAGCCATAGGAATCGATGGTTTCCAGGCCAATTTTCAGTGAATTAAGCCAAGCCACCACCTGGAAACCATCCCACAACCTCCACTCTTCCATTTTCATCCATTAATTGGTGGATTTTAGGCCTAGGATTCGTGAATTTGCACTGGTGGTTTGTGGGTATCATGGTGGCAATCCGCCCATTTTTGAAGAGTTTTTCATTAACCACCATGCTTAATAGACTTCCCACAATCCAAAAAACAAGGCCTAAGCATTGGATGAGGCGACAGAGCTTTGGATTCGACGAATTGAGGCACACCCAATTCTAGGGTTCCAGCAGGTTCGTGGCAATTTGAAGCTTTTCCCTGCCAAATTGGACTTGACCATATGTATAAAACTTGCTCTACTCGTTGAGATCTTCATTTTTGTAAAATTTGGAAATTTTTTAAATTAGTTGAATTTTTATGGAGATCTGCAACCATGACTTATGGCAATCCATGAAACCAGGTGGTTGGGGACAGCCATTCAGGGAACTCCTATAGCTAATTAATAGAGACATTTTCCTTTAGAGATTAATGGATGACTTAAGGTTCGTTGGAACTACGCAGTTTGGTTATGGTAGAGTAAAATAGCGTGATCAATCATTTAGTGACCCAATATTCCAATGTATACGATTCCTTGATCAATCATTTAGTGACCCAATATTCTAATGTATACATAAAAGGCACAGATCAATTGCTAAATCCCCTAAATCTTTCATTTCTATTGAACTTTCCTTTAACATAAAACATTCAATTCAACACACACATATATATATATAAAATAATGAATTTATAAAAATTAAAAGATACAATAAATCAAAAACAGAGTATGCTATACCTGAGTGCCCGGCATGTGCATGCGCTTGACAAGTCGAGATTCTCCCACGGTTCCTCCACCATCGCCTGAGCCGTTTATAAAAACCACGGTATCCTTCCGATTTGGCACCGGCGCCGTCAGCATTCTCTACACCATTTCTTTCAAAGATTCTGTAACTCTCGAATCTTGATTTGTCGGTTGGAACGGCTATGAATCTTATTCTTGGCGACTTATGAATTGTCGTCGACATCATAGCGCTAGGAGGAGAATCATTCGGCGGTAGAAGTAGGGGTTTGAAAGACTCTGCATAGATGTCGGAGCAAGATTTCCGCATCGAAACTACGATTCCTTCTCTCCTCGACCTGTTCGAACACTTCAGAATCTTTGCCATCGTTGGAGGCAGGCAGAGAGTCCTTTGCGAGTTGAGCTAGGGTTTTAAGAGGTTCAGTGTATACCAAAATCCTCCATCTCTTTCTCTTCCTCCTTCTCTCATTCTAACCTCGAATCGTTGTCGATCAGACCCACGAGATGCAGCTACCAACGACATCGAAAGGGGATTTTGGTATTTGACAATCTGGATTTTTTGGTTGATTACAAATAATCTGAGTTTTTTTTAAATGCATAAATTTTTTTTTGTCACGAGGCACAAATTTGGCAGCCACATCAGCACTAATGTGAATCTTATATTTGCCATGTCATCACTTAAAAGATTTTTTAACAGATGTATGAAATTGAAATAAAATGATAAGTAAATATATAAAATTAAAATGCTTTAAAGATGTATAAGGTAACAATCGACCCCAAACTTGAGGGAGTAAAATATAATTTACCCTTATTTGTATTTCGTGTGATTAATATTGTAGGCTATAGCTCCTCAATTCATTAAAATAAAGCTAATTTAATTATGCAGTATTTACCTCCAGGTTCTTGCCTCTCTATGGATAGATTTGGGTATAGGCTCAAAGCCAAAACCTCGGGAGTCAACTTGTATCTCCGATAAATGAGTAGATGAAAGCAGTGATGAGGAAGAGGAGGAAGAGGCAGACGAAGAAGTAGAAGGCGAAGCAGATGATGAGGGAGCAGAAGGTGAAGCATGTGAAGCAAATGGGGAAGAACAAGGTGATGAAGAGGAAGAAGACGATGATGATGAGAATGAAGATGAAGGGGATCAAGATGAAGGGAAAAAGTTGAGGATGAAGGTGATGGGGACGAGGAGGAGGAAGAAGAAGGGGATGATTTTGGACATTCTGAGGTGGAGGAACAGTTGCCGTTGGCAGTCTATAGAATAACGCTGAAGGATGAATGATCCTATTATTTGACATCACTCCAAATTGAAAATTATGCAAACTCAAATGATTTTCATGAGGCGGTCCTAGATCGTATTGTCGAACATGATCATTTGGATGACTACAACAACATCCTTCCTCTCGAAGATTACTCCATCTTCTATCTCCAACAACTAGGTGACGAAAAATTTGAGAGCCTTGATAGTGAGGAGATGGATTTGGGGTCTTTTTGTGAAATTCTTCATCCGGTTGCTGCGTGTGATGCAGACTCGTATTGAATGTTTACCTGAGAGCTGAGGGAAATCAATTAGTAGGTTGAAAAGGTATTCCAGTGTCAAGTTGTGATGAGAATGTGGAAATATTAGACGAATTGGTGAAGGATTATTTCATACAACATACTGATGAAGATGTAGACGCATGTACTTTTTTCTACTACACTAAACTTCAAGACATAATGAGATTTTGGATGGAGAAGAGAGAGTTAAGTTTAGAGACTGATTGGGAGTTGTTCAATCATTTCGATCGAGGGGTGGTTGCAGTGAAGGATGGGATCTGGAAGATTATGCATGGCAAGATGGCGATAAGATGTGGATTCCTTGGAAGCCTCAAGGAGGGGATGATAGATTTCTTGTGGCAATATATTTCATGACCCCAAACAAGTTAAGATTTTACATGCCTAATTGCTTATTGACAGTGAAGTCAATAGCATGCAAGCTTTTCATGATAGGTTGCGAGGTCACTATGTGTGGTACCATGAAGACACAATCCTATCAAATGATGCCTCTGTCAACTTTGTAATGTATTAATTCAGGTATTGCACAATCTTAGAAGACATAGTTGAAGAGCATCTGGATGGCAAGTTACCATAGGAGGAGATGCATAATTTGCTGAATCTGGTGATATTGGAAAATGCAGATGAGGGTTAGATTAAGGCCTGTCAGCTTCCAGTTATTTTCCTTTGTTGTTTTTTTTTTTTTGTAGCTTCTTTGAGAAGAGTGAAAGAAAGTGGAGTCTGGTGTGCTGGTGGTCTTTTACCCTAGGAGAGTTGATTTAGGATTAGGAATTAATGTGGGGCTATTGGTAATCATCTTTGAAAACAAAGGCTCTACCATCGACAGTTTTAATACGATGAGCGGAATAAAACCTTCATAATTGTACAACTTTGGTATTCGTCAATCTGATTATGCTATGTGATAACTTCTTGGTTAGTTGTGATATGTTCTGTTATTTTGTGGTGTCTTACAACTTCCTTGCCGCTACCTGAGATGGAGGAAACAGTTTTCTGTATTTTCTTCGAGTCTTTTTGTAAACACGAAAAATTCTTGAAGACACAAGAACACGTGTACAAAATATATTTGTATTTGATGCATTTTGGGTTACAATCTCTTTTTTAATTTATCCTCTGATTCTATCTTCGTAAGATATGGATTTGTTGATGGGCTGTTGATTCAAAGGGCCGTTGGGCTTGATCCTTGGATGAACAGTGATGTGGATTTGTTGATGTTGTGTTGATCCGAATGGGCTGTTTGAGGCTTGATTCTTGGGATGAACAGTGATGATCTTCAGAGATTTGATGATGAACGTTGATGTTGTGTTGATCTGAAGGGTTGTTGGGGCTTTATTCTTGGGATGAACGAGGATGATCTTCAAGGATTTGATGAAGAACGTTGATGTTGTGTTGATCCAAAGGGCCTTTGGTGGCTTGATCTTAGGATGGATGAGCGTTTCTTCAGGGGTCGTTGGGGCTTGAATCTTTGAAGAACGATGAACGAAGAAAGAAGAACGAAGAACGATCTTCAAGGGCTTTTGGGCTTGTTCTTAAAGAACGGATGAACGATGAACGATCTTCAAAGGCTTTTGGGCTTGATTCTTGAAGAAACGGATGTGTGGATTCAAGGGGCCGCCGGGGCTTGATCTTGAAGAACGGATGAACGGATCTTCAAGGGCCTTTGGGGTTTGATCTTGAAGGTGGATGAACAGAGCTTCAAGGGCCGTCGGGGCTTGATCTTGGATTGGGATGAACAGAGCTTCGAGGGTCGTCGGGGCTTGATTCCTGAAGGTGGATGAGCGTTTCTTCAAGGGGCCGTTGGGGCTTGATTCCTGAAGAACGAAGAACGAAGAACGAACTTCAAGAGAATTCTCTTCCAATTTGGGAGTAGAGAAATGTATTTGTGAATTGGTTGTGAATTGGTCTAGCCTATTTATAGGCCTTGAGAATGAATCACTACCATTCATTTTGTTGGTGAGAATGCATCACCGCCATCCATTTTTGTTGGTGAGAATGCATCACCACCATCCATTTTTGTTGGTGGGAATAAATCACTACCATCCATTTTTGTTGGTGAGAATGAAACCCTACCATCCATTTTTTTTTGTTGGTCAAGTAAGTGGATGATGTAGATGAAATGAATGGAGGTTGTAATTTTGATGCTTTGATTAACATTTATTTTACCAAAATTTCGATGTTTACAGTTGTAGTCTTTAATGCATTGATCAACATTTATTTCACCAAAATTTCGATGTCTACACTTTTATATGCAAGTAGTGTGAGAATGTGGTTTGCAAACAGGGAGGAAGCAGTTTTCTAATAACATCAGGTTTTAACCTCTACCAAATGTGAGAAGCTGAGTAAAATACTTCGTCCTTACTTGTAAGAAGTCAAAGTAACTAGCTTCATTTGATGTAAACATCATATTTTTCTCCATCCCCATCGTCAACATCACATTTTTCTTCCCTTCATCATCACCATCACCTTTTTCTTCCTCCTCATCGTCACCATCACCTTTTCCTTTCTCATTTGTTTCACCTTCTGCTTCCTCATCTGCTTCACCTTCTTCTTCCTCCTCATCTATTTCACCTTCTTTTTCCTCATCTACCTCTTCCTTCTCACAACTCTTATTTGTTTGTTTTTTGGAGATAAAAGTTTGTCATCCGAGGATTTGGCCTTGGGCCTGTACTAAGATCTCTCTAGAGAAGAGAGGCAATAACATGAGACGTAAATCATGCAGTGAGTTACTTTTAGTTTTAATCATAGGATAAATAAATATGCAATACAAATCAATGACCCATATTTTCAAATAAGAATCCGAATGAAACACATTTTTTGTAAACTACATGAGGTGATAGTTGACGATTAAACTTCTTCTTTAAATCGTTAAAAAGGAGTACAACCATCATCCACCATATCATGTGGTTTACAAAAAATGGTCTACCTAGTATTTTTCTTATCCAAAATTAATAAAGACACTTTTCTATAAAAGTCCTAATGCAACTTTCAAATTAAAATCTCTTCAAAATTCTAGTATGTTTCGATGTTTCTGATACACTGGTCATTGAATCCTTGATCAATCATCCAGCGGCCAAAGATTCTGATCTAATCATAGGAGACACTAGAGCAATTGCATAGTTGTAAATCCCCCTAAAATCTTGGTCATTTCTATTGAACATTAAATCTTTGTCTTTTGCTCTAATTTAAGAGCAAAAAGGTTTCTATTGTTTCAAAACCCATAACTTATCAACAGGCTTAAAATTATCACAATTTTTGGATAACATAATACACACAATTGAACATACATATATAATAATGAAATTATGAAAATTAAAATTAAAAGATACAAAGAATAAAAAACATAGTCATATATATGCTACACCTGAAGAGTGCCCACTGGCATCGGCATGCCCTTGACATGTTGAGTCTCTCCCATGCTTCCTCCACTGTCGCCTGAGCTAATTGTTAACAGCACGATGTCCTTCCAAATTGGCGTTGGCACCATCAACATTCTATGCAGCATTTCTTTCAGTTCATCCGACCTCAATTTCGATTGTGATCTCGTGACATTTTCCAAAGATTCCCAATCTTTCTCGGACCTTGATTTCACACTTGAAATAGCAACGATTCTTAATCTTGCTGACATTTGAATTGTCGTCAGCATCATAGCAGGAGGTAGAGAATCATTTGCCAGTAGAGGTATGGTTTTGAAAGATTCCACATTTATCTTGGAGCATGATTTCCCATTGGAACGAGGTTCGAACACTTTGGAATCGTCGTCGTCAAAGGAGGAAGTATGCAAGATCAAGATATTGTGAATGCAATGACGTTATGGAAGTATGCAAGTAAAGACTACAATCATTGAGAGATGATAACTTTGGGGACTTGTTTCATGAATTTTGTGAGGAAAATGATATTATCTAATATGGAGGATTTGCATTTCATAGTTGGAAAATCAAAGTGCTAAGCTCCAAGACTCATAAACTTCCATTACTGTCGTGTAGACCTCTATTTTCAAGTCTTTGATATGCAACTAGAAAAATTGAATGATCGCTTTAATGAGGTAAATACCAAGTTGCTTCTTTGTATGGCATGTTTGGGTCCATTGAGTATTTTTCATCTTTTGATCAACAAAAAATTGTTCATTTAGCCCAATTTTATCCTCAAGATTTATATTGTATGGACCTTATGAATCTTCCAATTTAACTTGACAATTACAATCATGATATGAAGATGCATATTGAATTTTCATCATTGAAAGGAATTAGTGATCTTGCAAAGGAGTTGGTGAAGATTGAAAGGTGTGCAAGCTACAAGTCAGTATAAGCTTCTTACATTGGCTTTAGTGTTACTGGTTCCAATCACTTTGGTGGAGAGAGCTTTGTCTGCGGTGAAGATAGTGAAAACACATTGCGTGATGGTGACGATGGGGATGAAGGAAAATGTGATGTTGACAACAATGTTTTTTCTTTTTCTATTGATAGTGAAGCTATCATGCAGCGTTTTCAACTTATGAAAACGCGTCGTAAACAATTGTAACTTATATGGTTATTGTTTTGTAAATTATGAATGATTGAACTATGGTTTATGTTTTAAGATTATTTGTTTAAAAAATGTTTGTGAACTTTTTATATGCAACCCTCCAAATAATTTTTTTTCGGATCCGCCATTGTTTGGCCACTTGTCTTTTTGTGCTGGAAAAGCACAGTTTTTTAGTTGGATTCTCCGATGAACATTTCGGAGAACTTTTCAAAACCGAGCTTCTTCGCAACTTCATCTTGCACACTACACTAGGCTAAGCACACCCAGAAAAGAAACTGAGAAAAAATTTAACCTGAAATCTACAAAAGGGTAGCCACTAGCTAGGGTTGCATCTTCAATGGACGAGTTCTAGCCCTCGTAGGTATACTTCTTGGTCTCCAAGATTAGAAAGGTTGGCTATGGTATATCGAGTTTCTCCTATGATATTTTTCATTTAACTCTCAACATTAACTCACTTCTTACAAGAATTCTCATAAAAGTCGCACGTACACTGAGGCACAACATAAAACTAAATGGAAATCATTTGTACACCTTTTTTTTTTCATGTGCATACTGTGTTGATTTTGTACGTTGATTTTTACTTTATTCGATTAATCGTCAGAAATGTACATATCGAAAAAAAAAACATGTTGAAATTAGTCCCAAAACTAAAAATTTGGTCCAAATATACCTGGAGCAGAATCAGCATGCGCCTACAAATATGCAGGTGATCAATCAGACTCTTCATTGCAGAAAAATTATGAAATCAACACAAATTATGTTACATGCTTATTTTCTTACATAAAGTTAAAAACTCTGTATTTACATATGAAGTGACGCTTGGGATCCCCCTACCAAACTTACAGAATGCTAAACGCTCTGTAGTGCAACACTATTTACATAGTAAGGGTACTTGCACAAAACCGTGAGAAAGAAAACGAAAGCTTTTTTCTTACCCTATCACCAATTGTATACAACCATGACTGTTTCTCTCTTATCACACCAGAGCGACACCTGGTTGTATATACCGGTTGCAGCTAAAGTTTTTTTCGCTTTAGAGGCCATGGCAAGAAAACCTAATTGAAGAACAAAACGATCCTTTTCATCATGGCCACAGCTTTTTCATTAGTGGGTTGGAGCAAATGGAATACATGGTTCTCCTCCTTTGTTTTCCATACCTTCACAACCCCTTTCCATCCACTCCTTCTCAGTGCCATACTATAATACCTTCCCCTATCATACAACGAATCTTTCTCAGCAACAAAAACCAGCACCTTCTGACACCCCAAGTCCCTCAGTTTTGGATCCTTAACCGGGTTGAAAAGCGGATCATCGGTTCCACTACTCATCGGGTTCAAAAAACGCCACAGACCGGCCATATATAGTCTTACAATTGGTGGCATTTTTAACTCTGCCCCACTAAGTTCTGTCCCCCAGAAAAATGGATGCACCAAGACTATCCCAGTGAGCTTGAACCCGGCCAAGCCCTCTGTGCCCACTTTTAAAGCCATGTGGTGTGCTATGTTAGCCCCAGCGCTGTCGCCGGAGAAAAACACACGCGTTGGATCTGCATATCTCTTCAGCCACTCTTCGGAGCTGTTTCCATCAAAATGTGAAGCAACCCATTTGAGAGCGGTCCATGAATCTTCATAAGCAATAGGCAGAGGGTGCTCCGGGGCAAGCCTATATTCAACAGAGACAGCAACCACATTGGCCATGGCAACTAAGGAGTTGACGTAGTTGTGATAAACTGGAGAAAAGGCACTTTCAACACAGAAGCCGCCTCCATGAAAGTAGACAAGAAGAGGGAGCTTGTGGGCTGAGTTGGTGGTGGAACTGGGGAGGTAAAGCCTCGCAGATATGTTTTCCTTATGTGAGATCACAACGTCTTTTGATTGCACGCCAGTTTTGGGATCGAGCGATGGAGGAACCTTTAGTTTACCCATGAAACGCTCAATTGTACCATTTTTGTATATTCTCATGAAGGGGAAGAAATCATACGCTATTTCATCGTTCATGCTCGGCGTCACGAAAGAGAGGAGAAAAATTAACACAAGTATGGAGATTGTAGGCATTTTTCTTTCTTGTGGTTGTGGAGACAGTTGAAATATGTTGGTGGGTGGATGTGGTGGATTCTACGGGACCCCTTTTAGATTCTGTTAACGATCCGGTTGGTGATCATTCCAACAATTTGCGTTTCTTGTTATGCAAGTCATGCATATGTTGGCTTCAATGAGGGCAAATACTTGTTAAATATACCATTTTACGTATTAAAAGCTAATTTTACCCATAACCCTTAATTATGACGTAGTATTAATATCATTCCACTTAATGTGTGCCACGACGGGGCAAGGCAATTATGCGGGAAGGTATGTGGCTGAGAGCAGTTGCAGTTGGTGATTAGTGATGTTGGGTAACTCGGTGGTTGTGGTTTGTTGGCGGTTGTCTAATAAACTAGGTGGTCATGGTTCACTCTGGTGGTCGTTGTCCCTTTTTTGGTAAATGTAAAAATGCTACGAACCAAAACCTGAAGGGAATTTTATTTTTCGTGGTCCTTGCGGTGACAGTCTTTTAATGTCACCTTCATAGTAAAAAAGTTGTTAAACAAACCAATGTGGTCATTCCCGTTAGCAATTAAGGTCCAAACCTCAACTTTTGTTACTCTTCCATTAAAAAGGCACATGTGAATCTCACGTGGGAGATCATATTCGTCCTTTCAAACTGAAAAATTTGGTGACGTTTCAAACTGAACGATGCATGTGCTCTGAAATTGAAGATGTTATCAACCAAACTCAACCCTCCTTTCAAAAAAAGATTACCTAACGCTCTCGAAGATCAGGAAGAGTTGTAAGAAATTCAAATATATATCATGAAACTGCAACCTGCGTGATACGAATGGTGTTGTAGATACCCTTTTCGCATACAACAATTTCTTTTTCCTAAAATAGTTTCAAGATTCCTTGAGGATTATACTTTTCAAATGAATAATGGCACACTGCTCATTTGTAAAGTGCAAGGTTTAAATCTTGCACTGAGAAAAAGGTCTATGCCTATAATACCCATTGATGAGTCAATTTCATATTATATTTTTTATTCTATTCTTAATTAGTATGTTTTGATAATTATTTTGGTAGAATTTTGATACTTTACTTTATATTTTCAATATAGGACATTCGATTTCTTTTGGACCAAAACGTGATTACACGGACGAATTTTGGAGTGATTCAAATTGGAGGACGTTCGTGTGTCCCTTGGCGTGTTCGTATTAAAATTTAGGATTTTTCTACCAAACGGTTATTTTCTGGTGATGGAATAAAAAAAAACAGTGCATGGTGCTAGAAAGTGACGTTTTGGGCTTAATTGCGATTTTTGGAGCTCAAGATGACCTCTGATGAGTTCGTGGCCTTATAGAGAAAGTTTAGAATATTCCAAGCTTTAAATCCAGCTATATTGGGCTGATTTTGGAGCAGATATGGGTCTAAAAAGTGGCTGTGTAGATTTTAGGCTAATTTTACCATTTAATTTAGGGCTATGTTTTCTATTTTATTTTAATTATTAGGTTTCCTAGTCTTATTGGAAGAATTTGATTAGGAGGATTTAATTTTTAGTAGGATAAATAAGCTTGGCCAGCCCTATTTTTCTCTTCTTCTTCTCTGCGTGCGATATCTGGAAGAGAAAATTGGCCGAGTGAAGAGATTTTCAGACTTTTTACATTCAAGGTGTTTTCGATATTTTATTATTTCAATACAATTCCTATTGATTTTAATTATGAATATGCGTAACTAATTTCTTTTTTATTTTCAGACTTTTTACATTCAAGGTGTTTTCGATATTTTATTATTTCAATACAATTCCTATTGATTTTAATTATGAATATGCGTAACTAATTTCTTTTTTATTTTCAGACTTTTTACATTTAAGGTATTTTATTTCTTTTATTATTTCAATACAATTCCTGTTGATTTTAATTATGAATATGCGTAACTATTTTTTTTTTGGTTGTGGTGAGGCCACGAGCCTTAGCAAGAATATGTAGTTTCTTTTCAATTTGCTTATGATATTATGCATGCAGGTTTGAATTGTTAATTATCGGTTTAAACTATCTATTTGTATTAGTGATTCGGGGCCATTAGGATATTTAGAAAAATAATTTGATGCAATTTTAGTGTAGGGCTGTCTCTAGAATTGACTTGGTTAATATGTGTAACTTCTTAGGATGGATGACACGTCGTAAGGGTTATATGGTTTTTCAAAGGTCTCACAAAACTTAACGAGTCTTGCACGTTCACATTCGATCTCGACGCTACGGACGAGTTGCAAGTTAGATATAGGTTCTATGTAGGATGTTCCAAGTAGGATATATATTAAGAAAACCTAACCTTCAAATATGCATGTGTAATTGATAAGTAATTAAAACAACTATATAGGATTGTTAAGGTGTCGGAGGATCCCTAGTGCTTTCTCAATTTGATTTCTAAAAAATGTTTCTTTTTCCTCTTCTTTAATATTGTAGATTGTTCAACTCTCATTTATTAAATTCGTTTGTATTAAATTAGGTCATAAAATCAATCATCCCAAATCTCCGCTTTATAATAATTAAATGAAATTTGGTTTGAAACAAATTATTTAATAATCCTTGTGGAGAACGACCTTACTAGAACCATTTATACTACAATATCCTTGTCATTTTTGCAAGTATTATAGGTGTTTTTAACCCCTTTGCTCGTGTGGTAAAAATCCTATCACCCATTCCAATGACTGAAAACATGAATATGAAAATATAGTCTCATCCATCAAATTCAAACAGTTGAGAAGCCAGGATGAGCTTAGATCAATCATTCCATCAACAAAAACCAAATTGTTCTCCTTCACCTCGCAATCATTCCATCAACAAAAACCAAATTGTTCTCCTTCACCTCGCCATTGACGTGGATTTTCAGTAGAAGTTCCCTTCGATGTCGTTCAAGGCTCAAGCTTCTTTTCGGTCGTCTGATTTCAATTGAACCCTAGGTAATCTTACGATAGATGTTTAGGTTTCTTAATTTGGTTTGAAAGGACAAATATAACCTTCCCACGTGAGATTCAAGTGTGCTTTTTTTAACGGAAGACTAAGGGAAGTTAGGGTTTGAACCTTAATTGCTAACAGAGATGACAACAAGAGTTTACTTAACAACTTCTTCACCACAAGTATAACATTAAAAGTGCACTGCCGCCACACGCACCATTAAAAAAATTTGCCCAAACTTAAAACTAGCAAGAAAATCTGAGTACAGTTTGCAAAAGAAAAATATTACAGACACACAATTCATTTGATGCTGCACAATAGCAAATAAACTTAGAATAATGTGGCTCGAAGATCCTTTCGTATCATCTGCTAACTTTAGCCACCACGGTTTTAAATTTTTTTTATTTTTTATTTTATTTTTACAGCTTTGATTAATTTCAGGGTTATAATATGTATCTAGCTAGAAGCTTCAGCCATAATATTAACACCAACTCAACTGCACTCATATTTAGAGCGATCAATCATATTGATGGATAGGGATCAAGTGTTGATTTCATTGGCTAGAATATAGAGAATTTAAAGTTTCTAGTTATATTGCCACTTAATAATACGGTCTAGTGGTGTTAATATTCTTCTTCACTTGTAAGTGAGAGGTTTTAAGATCAAATCTCATAAATGACAAGTTCGTAACCAATTTATTCCTATCCCCTCCCTCTCCACCCCTTACTGTAAATATATTGTATCAAAAGTTATTGCACATACCACTGAAACCAACTCCAAAGAATTCCCAATAGGTTTGAGTTTTACAATGGTGTTGAGTGTGCAGAAGACCATTGATTGTTGATAACTCATAAATTTCATACATTTATATCATCTATTCTTAATCTCTTTGAGATATTTTTGAGTTAAACTGTGTTTTACCCTGTTTTGTGTTAGTGTGCAGCTAATCGTATTTGGGAGCTCAGTTGAGGGCAAATGAGGTAAAATGGTGTATAAGTGGAGAATTGAATAAGGATGTTGATGTAGATAGAGAATTAAAAGTGGAAATTGAAGATGGTGATGAATATGGATCTTTACAAGACCAATAACAACAAAAAACTTGGGAATTAAATGCCCAATTACTGGGATGTATTGGCAACCTGTAACAGCCTCTTTAACATCATAAAACTTAGCATTTCAGCCACTATTACACACACACCTTTCATTCTGAGAAAATTTCACAACTCTAGCCCCTATTTTTCTCTATTTTCATCCACATTCAAACACTAGCTGTTTCATACACTCCCCATCATCCCATCATCGAAGACTCGTCTCAGCAGGCTGTTCTTGGAGAAGTTCAATATTAGAATTGCTTCAAGGGTTTCCTCTCTCTTTGATTTATTTTTCACTCATGTTGTGTATTTCAAATTTCATCTCTGTGAGCATGATGTGTAACTAAATGTATAGCTAGGGATTTCAATGTAGCCTTGCACAATTGATCCATGTTTTTAAGTTAAAGTATTCAATTCATCAATCTGTCTCTTATTCAATTCACTGAATCATTTGTTAAATTTGTTTTTTAATTTTAATGATTGATCACCATTTGGGATTAATATTGGTACACATATAAATGAATGAGGAGAATGCTATGCAAACATTTTGCCAAGTATTTCTTTGGTTCTTTAAAATTTTCTTGCATGCTAAAGACTCTTAATTTGGAACCGAAGTAACATCCCAGTTAGGTTGCATATTAGGAGAATTTGATCAAAACCACACATCATATGGCTGATCATATATATGTAAAACGAACTATGGAAACATGTTGATAGTTGAACACGGCTTATCTTTATAAACATGGAATTGGTTGTGTAATGGTGAATTCGAAATCCCTAGTCCAATCGTCATTGTTTCTCAATAAAAAAACATGTCATTTGCTTACAAGACAAAAACTATTTTCAATTTGTTACTTTCATTCTCTAATTAGGATTCTTTCAAGGCTAGTAACTTATAGAGGTCCAATCAGTCCCTATGGTTCAACACCCTCACTTGTGCCATTATACTAACCATATATTTGCACTCGGAATGAACACGACACTTGTGTTCTTGGTGTTGCATGTGTTCTTGTTGTTTGTTCGTGCTTATTGCATTGACAAGGATGGCTTCACAATGTCAGTACCTTATAGTGTTTTGATTCACATAAACATGCCAGGTTCAACAAAATTATCTAAACTACCTATTAACAAAATCCTCTTTGTAAATCAAAAGATGGACTTCTATCACAAAATAAAGTCATGGGCAATAATGTAATTTCACACAAACCAAATTTTAGTGTTTTTATCAAACCTCACTCACATGTCATCATAGCATCTGTAATTTAAAAAAAAAACCCCACATTTCTTTCTCTCTTTCTCTTTCTCTCTCTCTCTCTCTCTCATATTCTCTCCAACTTCTCTCTTTTCCACATTATATATATTTTTTCTTTCCAAATTTTTTTATATTTGCAGCCACATAGTGTGTGGGCTTCATCTAGTGTTGATTAAGATGTCAGCATCCATCCTAAACCCAATTTGACAATAAAAGACATGGTTATTTAAACTATTAGGCAAGGCTTCTCTTGTTTTATGTGAGACTTATACCATGGTGTCAAATCATTTAATTCTAAATTTTGGGCATTTCTAAGGTGCAAACGAAGCATACGGAATACTTGTGCAGACAAGGATCTAACAGTTGGAAATGGATGAACTCATGAGTAGAACTGGGTTGTTATAACCCAATGCATTTAGAAAATTTTAAATTTTCTAAATTCAGTTAGCATGTCTTGTCTAAGGGAAGGAAACAGGGAGCAAGTGGAAAAAAGGTTGGCCGTTGTGTGCGTTGAAGAGGCAAAAAGAGGGGAAGAGAAGCAGAGAGAGGGAGTTGGAGTTTGGACAGATTTAAGGTGGAATGAAGTTGGGTTGCGGCTGAGACCTGGTAATCACATCACTTTATTATTATTTTTTTGTTCAATGAGTGTGTTTATGACGGCGAGGGAGGAGTAGATTAGGGTTGTCTTCGCTAGAAAATAGGGGCAGAGAAAGAGCAGTTGAAGGGTGTGCGTGCTCGATTTATTGTAGATTGAAGCTGTGCTTATATTGGAGTTGACACAGTTGGTTCATCCATAATCTCAGAAGAAACTCATATTGTGAAGGTGAGTGTTTGAATAATTGCAAAACCTATGTTATAATCCATTTCCATTCCAATGCGGTTTTTTTTTTTAAATTTGGGATTTGAAACCATAATGGTGAGTAGTTATCAATGGATTTGGCTGAAATCGTGAAAGTAGATTTTACATATATAAGTGTAAATGTTGTGTTGGCTTGTGATAAGTTGTCTTGTACTTGTGTAGCTTTGTTGCAGGTAGACGTTGAAGCATAATTCAATGGTGGGTGAGTTTGAAGTAGAAGAAATTGTTGTCAAAAGAGATGAAGTAGATGGAGGGAATGAATTAGGTGTAGGGAGTGGGGGTGGGCATGGGTAGGGTCGGGCCCAAATTTGAAAGGACTAGACCGGACCCGCTTAAAAAGGAAACGGGACGGGCCAGGCATTGCAAATTTGATCACTAGAACTGGACCTAACCCGGCCCATTTGAAACGGGCCAATTCGAGCCGGGTACATGGGTCCTCTGTTGGCAGCGCCACAGTCCGATTTCCCTTGCTTGTTGACTTTTGAGTAAGATGACAACGGCGGCTGCGACGATGATGATGGATGATCGGACCGCGATGATGGAGAGGACGCTGAGTTTTGAACTGGTAGAGACACCACCCAACATATGCTCGCTATTCAATCCACTATCATATAAAACCCCTAAATAAGTAACACTAGGCTCTAAAACAACACAATAGATGACACGCCCGAACCTCGAAATCACAACACATCAAGAACAACCCAAAAAATTTTAGATAGAAAAGAGGTAGCCTCACCTAAGTTCTAAGTAGAGCTTAAAGCTCTCGGACTACATGGAAGAACACCTCACTGTGCTCCAATGGTGCATGCAAAACCACCATATAATTCCTTGTGTCTCATAAGTCTCAATAGTAGAAGTTTGGGGGTTTGATTTGGACAAAAATGACGCGGGTGATGGTGGTCTCCTTCTTGAAGCTTAGAGAGAGTTCAAATGTTACACAGAAAATGAGGTTGCTTGCAAACATGAGGGAAAAAAGTGTGGGTCACGGGTGAGGTAAAGTAACTTGACTTTGGGCCGAGTGAACAAACTACTAATAGTGAGAATAGGGAGAAACAGGCCTAGCCGGGCCCCCGTTTTCTCATGCCTTTGCACCCGCCTTGCCCCGATAATTTTGTGAACCCGCCCCAGCCCACCCCTTTTGTCTTTACAAATTTAAGACCCGCCCCGTACCCACCCCGAACAGCATAAAATTGGGTCGCCTTGCGGGCCTAGGGCCCGTTTGCCCACCCCTAGCAGGGAGAGTTGAATTTGTGGTACCATGATGTGATATAAAATAGCACACAAATTAAACCCTATTTTGGACAATTGTAGTATGCATTAGTAGGGATCGTTCTAGGCCGGGGATTAGGAGGGATGCTAATATACACATATTAAACTCTAAATCACTAAACTAGACTAAAAAACAGAAAACTAGACTTAAACTACTCAAAACAAGCTAACTGACTCAAAACACACAAACTAAGTTCTGATGACTCAAAACTAGCACTAAAGGGTGATTTGGACGAAAATTAAACTAAGAAGACTCAAAATACTAAAGGGGGATTTGTTTTGACGAATTTAAGACTTAAACAAAAAAGACATGTAGCAACAAACTTAAAGGGTACGAAATTGAGGTGAATTAATGGGGTGAAAGGCTAGCTAGAGGGTCCTTCTCCACACATGACGCATATGCAACACAAATCAATTTCCAGTTATTAGTCCTATAAACCATGAATGACAATGCCCCAAGTTAACCGTGAACAACACTAATTAACCATAAGATTTTCCTAAATTCATTGAATTAGACTCAGCGACGCAACCAAATTATTCTTATCAAGTTCCCTATATGAACAACATGATAGAGATACATATCAAATATCATTAAGTTCTATGAAAATCATAAGTATTGACATGACATTTGTGACTATGAACAACATGACGCTCCTGCCAAGAATTTACTTAACGCGATTGTGATTAGTAACCTCCACTACTTGTGAATATAAGTTCGTAACTATTACGTGAAACTCCCCTATATTCTAGCATCAAATTCATTCATGCAAACTAAGTGGGCCGCCTTAATCAACATACAAGAATAAGTTTTCAATTAAACTGTTAAGTAAATTGCATTCACGGTTCGTGGCTTTGAATTCACTTCTAGCTAAAACAAAATTAGTTCCTCATGTTCCCAATTAAACAAAGATAATTAAATTTAAACATTGAAAACAAAGGATATAATACACCTAGAAACACTCCAGCAATCCAACGACTTTGAATGGCAAGCACGGCTCCAGGCTCCTTCTTCTCTTTCCTTGCAAAGCTGCGGCACAAAGGGATTTTTTATTTTCTTTTCTGATTTTATGGTTCATGTGTGTGGTGCCCCCTGGAAATTTCGCCAAAATTATGTTTATATAGGGTAGGCATGACAAAAACTAATGAGGGGAAAGATTAGGTTGTTTGGATTGGCTTAAGACTCCTAAAATTAGATGGGAAGTATTTAGAATAGGATAAGAACTCATTTTGCAGTGGAATTAAGGTAGGATAGGATAAGATTAGTTTGGATAATGTCTCCTTCTTTTGAGTTGATTCCTTACCTTCCAAGTCTTGAATTAATTTCGCCAGATGTTAAGCACATTCTTAGCCTCTCTTGAACTTCAAAAACATCCATCCACCTTGCTCCATGCATGTGATAGGAGCATATTTATGCTACTTAGTGAGCTTGTTTTCTTGCATTTATATAGTTAGTTATCGTTTATTATAGTGATTTAAGCTATTTTCGTGTGTTTGTAGGTTCAAATGGCAAGTGATGCAAGAAAGTGCGTTTTGGTGCATTTTAGAGCAAAATTGAGCTTAAATGGAGTACATGCATATGGAGCACCATGGATGGACGAATTTGGAGGTCAAATGAGCTAGAAATCAGTTTTAAAGATGATGAAACAAGTTTGAGACAAAGAAGATAAGGAAAGTGCAAGAAAGGTGGAACATTATCCAAAACATTATCCATATCTTATCTTATCCAACATTATCCAAACATGTTCCATAAAACATGCTACATGTTTCATGTCATGTTTTATGTCTTGTTCCATGTCTTATCTCTTCTAGAAGGCCTTATCCATTCCTAAAGACATGCCTTGTGTTTCATGTTTTGTTCTTTCCTAAAAACATGCTGAAATGTTCTTTCTAGAAGCCTAAAACAGAATTCCTACAAAAGTGGCGCCTAGAACCCTTCTAGAAGGCCTTTGCCTTGCCTTGCAATCCATCTCCCTTTCCCTCCAATTGTTGCCGCACCCTCTATTCCTTTTCCCCCTTGGATTTTTGATTTAATTGGCCCTTTTCTTTGTGGATTTGGGTTAATTGGGCCATAAACCTTTTCCCTTGTGGATTAATAAAACCTGCCGCACCTAGGGGCCCTAATCCCTCACTTATGCTAAGTCCAAGCCCTAATCTGATTGACCTAGGGTTTGGGTTGCCTATATATATATGTTTTAATTCTTGCCGCAGGTTTTCATCATTCATTCTCCCTCAAAATCATCCAGCTGCACCATCTTCCCTTCATCCATTCATTCACCCAGAAATTCACCTTTGCCGCAAGCCACCATCTCCTACCCATTCATCCATACAAATAACCCCTAGAACCTGACCTTAGACCTTGTGCCGTAGCAAAGAGGAGGAGGAGAAGCTTGGACGTGCATGCCATTCAAGATAGGATTGCTGGATGTTTTAGGTGTTTTCTTTCCTTTGATTTCAATGTTTAATTTTAATACTCTTTGTTTTGTAAGTATGAGGAACTAAACCCCCCCTTGGCTAGAGGGGGATTCGAAACCTTGTTTATGCTTGCTATATGATTTGATTACTTCTAATTGCGTTTCATAAGTTGTGAATTCAGTTTACTTATCTATTTGAATTAAAACTGATTTGTGTATGTTGGTTGAGAGTGCACGCTTAATTTTCATGCATAAATCTAATGCTAGGATATAAGAGAATTTCACCTAATCGTTATGAACTTATATTCACAAGTAGTAAAGGTTGTTGATCACAATTGTGTTAAGTAAATTCTTGGCATAAGTTTCATGCGCTTTCATAGTTACGAGTGCCTCGTCAGTACTTATGGTTTTCATTGAACGTAATGATCTTTGATTGTATCTCTATTATGCGCTTTCATGTAGGGAACTTTTGAGGAATAATTTGATTGTGATGCGCTTTTTCCATCCAATTCATTGACTTAAGGGAAATCTGAAAGTTAATTTAAGCGGACCTAATTAACTTGGAGTGTTGAGGATTCATGGTTTATTGAAAAGCAATTAGAAATCGTTTTGTATGCAAGTATAACATGTGTGGAGAAGAACCTCCTAGTTAGCCTTTCATCCATTCAATTCATCCAAATTCGTTTCAAAATCTGTTTTAATTTACAAAGTTTTGTTTTCAAATTCGTCAAAACCAATCCCCCATTTATTTTGAAGTGTTAGATTAGTTAGAAATCAATTTAGTTTGTGTTTTCAAGAGTCTTGAGTCAAGTTATAACCTATTTTCGTCCAAATTGGTGTTTGTGTTCAAAACTGCCCAGAAAGTGGTTTTAAGGCAGTTTTGAGTGTTTTTTGTGCTGTTTTGAGTCTTTTGGTTTGTTTTAGTGTTTTAAACTTTAGTTTTGCATTCTTTGAGTCTAGTTTAGTGTTTTACACTTTGTTTTTACGTTTTTGAGTCAATTTCAAGTGATTTAGCAATCCCTCTTAATCCCCGGTCCAGAACGATCCCTACTTACATTCTTTACTGCAATTGATAAAAAGAGGGTTTAATTTGAGTGTCAAGTTAATTGTCACATCAGCATGTGCTATCCATTCCAAGTCCAAAATTGCTCTAAAATGCTCCAAATTGCACTTTCTTGCCAACTTTGTCATTTCGACCTACAAACACACGAAAATGACTTAAAGCACTCTAATAAGTAGAAACTAACTAAGTAAATGCAAAGAAACAAGCTAACTAAGTCGCATAAATATGCTCCTATCATACCAAGAGTAGACTAAGAGTTGAAACCCAAATTAAGAATGGAATTTGATTCATGAGATGAAGGGTATACCTTTTACAACAATTATGCACTTGCAGCGGGATTTGGAATTTGGGAGCATAGTAGTAGAAAGTCCATATGGTGAATGTTGGTTAAGAAAAGAATTTGTTTGTTGCAAACAAGGGAAAAAGAGGGAGGACGGTGATCCCAAACCCAGTAACAAGGGAGAAATGGGAGATGTTAGAACTGAGTGCAAGGCGAAACTTGCGTTGAATAGGGGCAGTGGTTGTGGTAAGTTTGTTGTAATGGTTTTCAATGAAGGACACAACCACCTTTATCAAGTACGTCACACTTATTTAGGTCACACTGTCGAGTTTTGGAGGCAAAGAAGACGATGATTGAACAAGTAAACAAGTGGCTTTGTTGGAGGTGCAAAGTGGAGGAATTTGAAATATTGGTTGCCCCCCCCCCAAGGATATGTATAGCATGGAACATCAATTGCGAGCTCATCTAATCAGGCATGATGTTGAAATTTTGTAAAAGCATTTTGAGGATGAGAAAGATAAAAATGATTTATTTTTCAATGACAAAGGTGGAGCACTTGGTAATTTCTTTTGGGAAGATTCTTATTCACGATGTGGTTATGACCTTTTTGGTGATATGATTGTGTTTTACACAACTTTCAACGCCAATGTCTACAAGATGATGTTAGCTCATTTGTAAGGAGTTAATAACCATAGTCAAACCATGGTATTCGGTTATGCATTCTAGAAAAATGAAAAAACATAGAGCTTTGAGTGGTTGTTTAAAGAAATGCTTGAGGCTATGTTGGGTGAGCCGTCGAAATTCATAATTACATATTAAGATGGAGTCATAGCAAAGGCTATTGGCAGTAAACTGTTGGAAATATGCCCTAAAACCAATCATATGATGATACTTTACGGACATTTCACAAAGTTAAACTAATGTAGTTTAAATATAAAGGGCAAAGGTTATTGTTTGAGCCGTCTCATATAAATGTTATATGCTTAAACGATAAGTCCAAGGAATATGTGATTGGGAGAATGCGATCTAAAGAAGTTAGATTCATGAGACCATTCTTTCGTAGACACATCCTAAACGTTCCTGATCATAGGATTGCCAATTGGGCATTGACAGTCCGTTAAGATCAGTACGTGCTATGTCTTCTCTCAGGGAGAGTGACTAGTCTCGAGTCATTGGTGTGAGTAACACCAAGACAAGCATGTAGGTGCTCAATAGAGAATGAGTTCACTGAACACGATCAACAAGGAGTTCTCATACTCATGTCACATGAGAACTCATGGTTGGGATAATGCAAAGTAGTCCTTTAACCTGAGGCATCATTGATGTCTAATGGTTAGGTCCTTGATCTTTGATCATGTCAAAAGGCATTCCTTTGGAGTGTCCACAGCATGGTTGGGGTCAAGCTATCTAGTCATGTAGGCAAATGAATGCACAACAAGGGTTCTCTAACCTTCAAACTGTTTGAGGGAGAATACTCTATGATATGATTTAGAATCTCTGGCCAGAGTATGAATGAGATGAAGGAAGGCGTTCCAAATCACATTCAAGGCAATCATATAAGTACATGTATCACATTGGATAGCTGACATGAATAAACTATCAAACCAAACAATGTGGTCAAGAGTATTGTATTAGAGAAAGACCGTATTGCATTGTAATCCTAAACTGAATAGGTTCTCCACCTCTTCTGATTAGCTTGGGTAACCATGATATGCTGCTAGGTGTCACTCATGGTTTGTGGAAGCCCTAAACGTGTGTAAACACTAAAGGGAGAATTGAAAGTAAGTTTCAAATTCACAATCGATTTTAAAGAGTTTGAATCGCCCACTGCCTCGCTAAAAGGAACCTAATGGATCGTACACCGTGTAAGGTAGAGATTGAAGATACATCGGAGATGAGTAAGAATAATTAAATGGTTTAATTATTTATTTATGGCAAGGATTAATTAATATGTTAATTAATCAAACGAATAAGTTCGTTAAAGACCTCGGGATGGTTTTGGACCTTAAGGCCCAATGGGCTTCGAACGTCAAGTCCATTGACTTAAGTTGTATGACAACTTAATGAATAATGATTCACAAAGGCCCAAATAGCCCAATTAATCCCTAAGGTCGGCCATGATAGTAAGGGTAGCAAACTTGGACTTATTTACAAGTTTGCCACTCAAATGAATTAAGGTATGAATATGATTTTATACCCAAAATTCATTAAGGGGTTAATTTTGGGGAAATTGGAAAAACACAAGCTTCTTTCTCTCTCAAAATGGCCGGCCACCTTGGATGAATAATCTAGCAATTCTACTCCTCCAAGGTCACTCATCTCTTCTTAAATCTAACCTTGGTGTGGAAACTTAGAGATTCTCAATTTTGGGAATTTTGGAGAAACCTATTCTTCCATCCATAACCATGGATCTAAGATGCAAGGAATGAAGGCCCTCTCTTTGGGTGATTAGCCTTTGCTTATGCGAAGAGGAATCTACAAAGGTATAATTTCAACTCACTTTGTTTTTGAGTTGATTATTGATTTACCAATTTACTAGGCTTTGAATTTCATGGGTAAATGTTTTGTTTTTAAGTGCATACAAGCATGATTCCGCCTTTAATTGTTAATTGCATGCTATTGATGTTGCTTAAATGAACATGTCATTTCAAAATAATACTTCAAGTGGTATCAGAGCCTAGGTCTAGTAGTTGGTGAATCCTTTTGGGTTTTGTAGTTCATAGTTTGTGATTTGAATGTTGTAATTGTTACAAGCTTTATTCTTGCTTCTTTGAATGTAAATTTTGTTAGAAAATTTGTCATCTCAAATGTTGTAGATGTAGTTCATATGAGCATGAATTTTGGAGCTAAAATTTGGTGCCATGTTTTTGGGGAAATTCGGCCAAATCCAAAGGGTGGATTTTTGGGTTCATGTTTGTCTTGCTAAAAATGTTTTCAAGTAACTTTTGGAACCCCTATGTACCCTAGTATGGTTGTATGTTATTTCCCTTAAGTTTGAGTGGTTTTGGTATGTTTTTGGGTGAAGAATGTTCATGGAGCTCTTATGGGTTTTCATGGATGTTCTTCATTGTTCTTGATATGTTCTTGCCAAAAACAAAAGGTTTGGTGTTTTGATTTATTTCATAAAGTTTTTGTTTAGTGATATTTCTTATGTTTAAATATCTTAGATAATTGGTTTTAAAAATTGAAAGAAATATTAGTGGATGTGTAATGATATTTCTTATGTTTAAATATCTTAGATATTTGTTTTGAAAAATTGAAAGAAATATTGGTGGGTGTGTGATGATTAATTCCACACACACCACTTACAAAACTTTGAAATTTTTTTATACTTAGTGCTTCAAAACCGGCCACCCTAATCAATTAGGGTATTTTTAGGCCCTTATGTGCACTTACATAAAGTTTTGATACTTTTGTGTATTTGCATTTTGGCCCAAAAGTTTACGTTTTTATGTAAAGGTCCAAAATCACTAAAAGGACAAATTGTTTTGCTCCTTTAATGAAGTTTTTGTTTTGTGGAAATTTTTGGGTTCTAGTTGTAATTACATGAAGTAGTGAACTTTTGTGTTTTTACAAAGTGACCCCAAAAGTTTAAGTTTTTGCAAATTAGCCCAAAGTTGAGGTTAATTGCACTATGGCCCAAACAAGTTGAGGTCATAACATTTTGGCCCAAATTAGGTAGAGAACAAATTGTTTTGTCTCTTTAAATGAGAATTGGATTTTCATTTCATTTAGCTCCATTTAAATCAATTCTATGGATACAAAAACCAAATGAAAAATGTTGCATTAAATATTAATTAGTTAAAGTGTTAATTAATTAAAGGGTGATTATGAACCTAAGCCTACGATAATTGAGCTATGTGAAAGGCCGTTTCAAATTTGTTTGAACCATGGGAATGTGTAGATTAAATTTTGGTTGTAATTTGATTTGATCAAATGTTGTAAAAGAGCATAAGCTCTTCTTTACTTTAAAGTAATTTAATTTGATCAATTGTTGTAAAAGAGCATAAGCTCTTATTTACTTTGAAGTACTTCTTTCTTGCTTTATTTGATATGCATGAAATTGAAGTAGTTGGATCCAACGCCCCTAAGACAACACGCCTTAATGAGATTAAACGCGTAACTAAAATCAATCACCATCCCTAGTCCGAGATTCAACACAAGGCTCGTGTTGGATCTAATAAAAGGTTCATAGTCATCCTAAGGCCCTAAGTAAACTATATAGTCTATCAATGAATGCAAACCTCATGTTAGTAGTACCATATAGTCTTGCTTTAAAAACCGATTTAAAAGCATAGTGGGAGAATTATATACTACTAAATCAATCACATGGACCAATAGTTGTAATAGGACCAAAAATGTTTTAATTGGATTAAAATGTATATTTAAGTGTGATGAGACCTAAAAACCCTCAACCAAACCAATATTAAGTTGATAAGCGAGAGATGCTTTGAATATCTCTTCGTGGCCTTCCACCGTGGTAGACTTCAATCGTTTGTGACTCATACACCGTATTCGTCCAGTTCTGGGGTTGCAAAGTATGTGCTTACATTCAGGAGAAGCCTATAAACATATGATGAGGTGAAGGTAGGCAACGAGTGTGGCCAATAAGATATTCTTCTGAGGCCATTCTTGAACCCCTCCCCGAACTTGCATGGTGGGAATGACTTAACTAAGTGCAATGGTGCCAATAAGATATTCTTCTGAGGCATCATTCTCTAGAGGCCAAATAAGATGGGTTCTTACATTAGATGTAAATGAGTAAACGTACTCTCTCATTATTATTTTCGCTAGCCAATAAGATATTCTTCTGAGGTGGGCTTGGTAATAGTGAGCCTCTCATACCCTACTAAGAGTTTTCTCCAAAACTCTCGAATTCCGATGAGGGATATGGAATTTGCCAAAAATAGTGGGTGGTGCTATTTGATTTAAAGACCCGGATCAAATGGCTTAAAATCAATCAATTTATATTCGTTATGTATTTGTTGAAGGATTATTTTGGAAGATCATGTTCATTTAAGCAATATCATTAGCATGCAATTAACAAATTAAAGGCGGAATCATGCTTGCATATACTTAAAAACAAAACATTAACCATGAATGTTCAAAGCCTAGTAGATTGGTGAACCTTTAAACAACTCAAAACAAGTGAGTTGAGATTAATACCTTTGTAGATTCCTCTTTGCATAAGCAAAGGCTAATCACCCAAAGAGTGGGCCTTCATTCCTTGCATCTAAGATCTATGGATTTGGTTGGATGAAATGGTTTCTCCAAGTTCCCAAAATTGGGAACCTCTAAGTCTCCACACCAAGGTTAGATGAAGAAGAAATGAGTGACTTTGAGGAAGTTGAATTGCTAGATTATTTCCTCAAAGTGGCCGGCCATTTTAGAGAGAAGGGAGAGCTTTTCTTCTCTCCAATTTCCCAAAACAAACCCTTAATGAATTTTGGCTATAAAGTCAAATTTATACCTTAATTCATTTGAGTGGCAAACTTGTAAATAAGTCCAAGTTTGCTACCCTTACATTGTGGCCGGCCTTAGGGATATTTTTGGAGTATTTGGGCCTTTGTAAATCATTATTTATTAAGTTGTCATACAACTTAAGTCAATGGACTTGACGTTCGAAGCCCATTGGGCCTTAAGGTCCAAAACCATCCCGAGGTCTTTAACGAACTTATTCGTTTGATTAATAATCATATTAATTAATCCTTGCCATAAATAATTAAACCATTTAATTATTCTTACTCATCTCCGTTGAATCTTCAATCTTTACCTTACACGGTGTACGATCCATTAGGTTCCTTTTAGCGAGGCAGTGGGCGATTCAAACTCTTTTAAATCGATTGTGAATTTGAAACTAACTTTCAATTCTCCCTTTAGTGTTTACACACGTTTAGGGCTTCCACAAACCATGAGTGACACCTAGCAGCATATCATGGTTACCCAAGCTAATCAGAAGAGGTAGAGAACCTATTCAGTTTAGGATTACAAATGCAATACGGTCCTTCTCTAATCCAATACTCTTGACCACATTGTTTGGCTTGATAGTTTATTCATGTCTACTATCCAATGTGAATCTCGTGCTTATATGATTACCTTGAATGTGATCTGGAACGCATTCCAACATCTCATTCATACTCTGGCCAGAGATTCTAAATCATATCATAGAGTATTCTCCCTCAACAGTTTGAAGGTTAGAGATCCCTTGTTGCGCATTCACTTGTCTCCATGACTAGATAGCTTGACCCCAACCATGCCGTGGACACTCCAAAGGAATGCCATTTGACACGATCAAAGATCAAGGACCTAACCATAAGACAACTATGATGCCTCAGGTCAAAGGACTAATTTGCATTATCCTAACCATGAGTTCTCACGTGACATGAATATGAGAACTCGTCGTTGATCGTGTTCAGTGAACTCATTCTCTATTAAGCACCTACGCACTTGTCTTGGTGTCACTCACATCAATGACTCGAGACTAGTCACTCTCCCTGAGAGAAGACATAGCACGTACTGATCTTAATGGACTGTCAATGCCCAATTGGCAATCCTATGATCAGGAACGTTTAGGATGTGTCTACGAAAGAATGGTCTCATGAATCTAACTATTTAGATCGCATTCTCCCAATCACATATTCCTTGGACTTTATCGTTTAAGCATATAACATTTATATGAGACCGCTCAAACAATAATCTTTGCCCTTGATATTAAACTAGATTAGTTTAATCATGTGAAATGTCCGTAAAGTATCATCATATGATTGGTTTTAGGGCACATTTCCAACAATCTCCCACTTGCACTAGAGCCAATCAGTTTGGTCATCAGCGATGATACCTCTTCTGTAGTCATTTCATAAATGGCTGAATAGTAGGCCTAGACAATGGATATCTATATGTTATCCATAGAAGCAACCTTGAGAATAACGACGTCACCATTATACATGATTCCCAATCATGTGGTTTAGTCTCTCATATGAGTTCGGACCTTGATGAGACCTTGATTCCCTGGCTTGAGCTATCGCCCCATTAGTGTCATACACTTTCTGGTTGGAACCGAATAGAGAGTTCACAAATGAACTTTCTCATCCAAACAACATTGTTGTAAGCTTCTATATGGCAATATATTTTGCATTCATAATGGAATACACTAAAGTCATTACTTTAATGTTTCCATCCAAATATCTCTTTAGTCATAATAAAGAGATATCTGTTTATCTCTTCATTCATAATGAAGAAACATTCAATGATGGATTAGATTCATAATCTAATACATTTACGCTTCCATTACGTTACTTTGATTCTTCCTCAATTATTGAGAAATCTATCCTTTAGTATTTCTTAAATACTTAAGGACTCACTTGACAGTTGCCATGGTTCTGATCCTGGGCTTGCACTGATATCGTTTTGTACCGTTCTAGGTACAACTCATACCAATGTTTTCATACAATATGAAATACATAAATCACCTTTGTGCGTATGCATAAAGGATTCTATTTACGCATTATTTCTTTGGGAGTCAAAGGGTACATTCCCTTTGAGAAGAACAATTTCCTAGTCTCACTAGAATTGTCATTCTAATTGAAGTTTATCATCATATGAGAAACTTCCTAGCATCTCTTGTTTATTATAGACTATATCTCCCAAATTTATTCTATCGTTTATAGAATGTTTAAAGTCATTACTTTAACGAAGAAGTATTCTTTTCATTTCCAAAAATTAATATATCATATATATATTTAAATTTAGGAATATGATTAACTCCCACTAATCTTTTGTAAACCTAGTAAACAAAAGATTCATTTACACCTTTATGAGAAATCAAACGATTTGATCTTTCATAAAACGGTTGTAGCTCCCACTAGCTTGCTAAGATCCATGATGGATGGATCTCTACAACTTACATGTCATGTGATTTATAGTTTTAGACATACATTATCAAGACTATCTTAATAATGGTTATGGAAACCCATATTATGTCCAAACATTAAATCACCATTTAGTTGTAGCTAGTGATCCTCGAATTAATTGAAGCTAAGACTATATCAAAGATGGTTTCTTCAAAGTCAACCATACTCTTTGAGTGTAGTTACCTTAAGCTACCAATTAGCTTTTAAGGTTTCATTATTTCGAGTCAAATGGTATTTTACCATTTCCTTCAGTATATATCGTATATACACTCAATGTAGTCATAAGGATTTTCATTCTTATTTCTTTCGAATTAAGAGGTGCAACCCTATGACATAGTCATAAAGTTCAAACCATTCAACTAAGACGGTTTATAAATCCTTCTTGACTACCTTGGAGCTTTTGGTATATGAACTAGGTTGTTATATTTGTTGATCACTTTCTTGTCTCTCAAAGAACCCATTCTTTGAGTTCTATGTCTCGTTCATTTGCGTTTAGGCAAATCATATTGTAGGATTACAATGAACTACCCAACAAAACAACATTTGTTAGTTGGTTTATAGAAGTGATATCCAAAAGCTAATTTAAGGATATCCCACAAGATTGTTATCAAACAAATATTGCTTATTAGCACACAACCCCAAATCTTAACATGCTTAAGATTTGTCTTTCTTTCCAACTACATCTTTATGGAGTCACGAAAATTTTGGAAGATCTTCTAATTCACAATCATATTGTTTTAGAAGTATATATATATATATATATCCTATATATGGGTAATAGATAATATCCAACGAACTAAATCTTATTCAAGTTCGTTCTTCTCCTAATGGAGAAGTTCATTATCTTATGATGCTACCTTCCTTGACATCTTTCAAGGAAACGTATCTAAAGTGTTACTTTTCCTTGGATCAAATCTAAGGAGGTAAATACCTTTTAGACGTCTTACTCATCAACTTACATTTCTTGAATTCTTTGAAACCTTTTGCAAAGTATTCGGACTTGTGTTTATTCAAAGTAAACTATAGTCCAACCGAGAGTGATCTTCGGTGAATGTCATATAACATGAGTAGTATTATGTTTGTGGACAAGTGCCATTAACATCTAAGTGAATTAACCTCAACAACTTTGTGATTCTTTCTACTTTCCAAAAGAATAAAGATTCGAACATTTCGCCTCTATACAATTTTAACAAGAAGGCATTGGATCCGGATCTAACGATCCAAAGCATCCATCCATAACCAACTCGTAATTTATGTTTTAGAGGTATCACAACTTAGTTGGGATTAGTCACTACCTTGCAACCTTTTGGGTTTTAAGCATGGTTTTATTCTAAACAATTAATACTACCACATTATCTCTACTATAGAGACAATTAATTAGATTACAATAATCTAATCATTCTTTATTTGGTAGTTCATATGAGGAAGTAAGTACAATCCGCTTTCGCAGAGATCTATATTTTATTCACTTTCCGAATGTGAAGTACTTTCTCTTCTCTCATTAATCTTCTACTTCTTATTAGCCACACTTTTACAACGATTTGTAAAACATAGTTACTAATACAGAATCAAGCATTCAAGTAGAAGAACCAACTGTTATGAACTTTTCAAGAACATTCTTCAACACCTTCGAAAGGTGTGTTCTTGACACTTGCAAGACATTTCTTGCAAATACCCCTTCCAATGTCCATCCTTTCATAAAGAAAGTTTGTTCCCTTGGAGTTATTTTTATCTTCTTCATTTGACTTCTCCTTTTGACTACGATAGTCATGGTCCCTAAACTCCCACTATCTCTCTTGAAACTTATTTCAATTGTGTTTTACACATCAAACGATTTGGAGAGCGTGTGGTTATTGTTCACCATATAGTTTACAATAAACTTAGTGAACGATTAGGATAGGGACACAAAAGTGAAGTCCTTGACTAGTTTCCGTCTCGTTAAGTGGTTTAACACTTCAACACTCAATGATTCAAAATCATCATAAGTCCATGTTGATGGACTATTTTTGTCAACCAACCATTATGTTCTAAACATATTTACAAACATTCAAGAGTTGTGCAAGGCAACTCTCATTTCTTCATACAACGATTTGTAAGTGAAGAATCATGGCACATAAAGTGTCCATGCCCTTGTGCTTTCTTCTCAAGTTCCTTGTTCATGTAACAAAGAGACAAGCACTTAATGTTTGCGTTGATTAAGGGTTGTTCAAAGCAACTCTTATTTCTTCATACAACAATTTGTATTTGAAGAATTATGACAATAAAATTGTTGTCCTTTTCTTCATAGACTTATCTAACATGTTCTTCCAATGATACATTTATCAATAGGAAGATTGTGAGGATGAGACTACTTAGGCACTTGTACAATCCATTCAAGACAATCTATGGGATTGTGGTACCAAGTTCGGAAACTAAAGCGTTCGGTTTTTCTTTGTCAAGTATTGGATAGCGTTTGCAAATATATTGGTAAACAAATACATAACGAATATAAATTGATTGATTTTAAGCTATTTGATCCGGGTCTTTAAATCAAAATAGCATCACCCACTATTTTTGGCAAATTCCATATCCCTCATCGGAATTCGAGAGTTTTGGAGGAAACTCTTAGTAGGGTATGGGAGACTCACTATTACCAAGCCCACCTCAGAAGAATATCTTATTGGCAAGCAATAATAATAATGAGAGAGTACGCTTACTCATTTACATCTAATGTAAGAACCCATCTAATTTGGCCTCTAGAGAATGATGCCTCAGAAGAATATCTTATTGGCATCATTGCACTTAGTTAAGTCATTCCCACCATGCTAGTTCAAGTAGGGGTTCAAGAATGGCCTCAGAAGAATATCTTATTGGCCATACTCGTTGCCTACTTTCACCTCATCATATGTTTATAGGCTTCTCCTGAATGTAAGCACATACTTTGCAACCCCAGAACTGGACGAATACGGTGTATGAGTCACACACGATTGAACCTATCATGGTGGAAGGCCACGAAGAGACATTCTAAGCATCTCTCGCTTATCAACTTAATATTCGTTTGGTTGAGGGTTTTTAGGTCTCATCACATATAAATATACATTTTAATCCAATTAAAACATTTTTGGTCCTATCACAACTATTGGTCCATATGATTTATTTAGTTGTATATGATACTCCCACTAAGCTTTTAAAACAGTTTTTAAAGCAAGAGTACATGATACTACTAACATAAGGTTTGCATTCATTGATGGACTATATAGTTGCCTTAGGGCCTTAGGATGACTATGAACCTTTTGTTTAGATCCAACACGAGCCTTGTGTTGAATCTCGGACTAGGGATGGTGATTGATTTTAGTTACGCGTTTAATCATATTAAGGCGTGTTGTCTTAGGGGCGTTGGACCCAACTACTTCATTTTCATGCATATCAAATAAAGCAAGAAAGAAGTACTTCAAAGTAAAGAAGAGCTTATGCTCTTTTACAACAATTGATCAAATCAAATTACTTTAAATTAAAGAAGAGCTTATGCTCTTTTACAACATTTGATCTAATCAAATTACAACCAAAATCTAATCTACACATTCCCATGGTTCAAACAAATTTGAAACGGCCTTTCACATAGCTCAATTATCGTAGGCTTAGGTTCATAATCACCCTTTAATTAATTAACACTTTAACTAATTAAATTGAATGCAACATTTTTCATTTGGTTTTTGTATCCATAAAATTTGATTTTAAATGGAGCTAACTAAATGAAAATCCAATTCTCATTTAAAGAGACAAAACAATTTTTGTTCTCTACTTAATTTGGGCCAATATTAATAACCTCAACTTATTTGGGCTATAATGCAATTAGCCTCAACATTTGGGCCAAAGTGCAAAGACCTCAACTTATTTGGGCCATAGTGCAATAAACCTCAACTTTTGGGCTATTTTGCAAATACTTAAACTTTTGGGGTCACTTTGTAAAAACACAAAAGTTCACTACTTTATGTAATTACAACTAGAACCCAAAAATTTCAACAAAACTTAAAACTTCATTAAAGGATCAAAACAATTTGTCCTTTTAGTGATTTTGGACCTTTACGTAAAAACGTAAACTTTTGGGCCAAAATGCAAATACACAAAAGTATCAAAACTTTATGTAATTGCACAAAAGGCCCTAAAATACCCCTACTAATAGGGTGGCCGGTTTTGACAAGTTTTTAGAAAAAAATTTCAAAGTTTTTGTGAGGTGGTTTTGGTTTCAAAAAACCATGCAAGTGGTGTGTGTGAAAGGGAGTTATCCTTTACACACCCACCAATATTTCTTTAACCTTTCAAAACAAATATCCAAGATATTTTTCAAAGTTTTTGACTAACATTAAAAATGTTAATCATTAATAAATATATGAAAATATCTTATAACAAAAACTTTATGAAATAATTCAAAACTTTGAATCAAAACCTCAAGCTTTAATGTTCTTGGCAAGAACATCAAGAACATGAAGAACATTCATGAGAAACCCATAAAAGTTCCATGAACATTTTTCATCCAAAAACATTTCAAAATCACTTAAACTTAAGGGAAATAACATATAACCAAACTAGGGTACTTAGGGGTTCCAAAGAACACATTAAAACCATTTTAACAAGACTAATTTGAACCCAAAAAATCACCCTTTTAATTTGGCCGAAAATCCCAAAACTTATGGCACCAAATTTTAGCTTCAATATTCATGCTCATATGAACTACATCTACAACATTTGAGATGCCAAATTTTCCAACAAAATTTACATTCATAAAACAAAAATAAAGCTTGTAACATTTTACAACTTTTAAATCACATATTATGAACTACAAAACCCAAAAGGATTCACCAACTACTAGACCTAGGCTCTGATACCACTTGAATGATTATTTTGGAAGATCATGTTCATTTAAGCAATATCATTAGCATGCAATTAACAAATTAAAGGCGGAATCATGCTTGCATATACTTAAAAACAAAACATTAACCATGAATGTTCAAAGCCTAGTAGATTGGTGAACCTTTAAACAACTCAAAACAAGTGAGTTGAGATTAATACCTTTGTAGATTCCTCTTTGCATAAGCAAAGGCTAATCACCCAAAGAGTGGGCCTTCATTCCTTGCATCTAAGATCTATGGATTTGGTTGGATGAAATGGTTTCTCCAAGTTCCCAAAATTGGGAACCTCTAAGTCTCCACACCAAGGTTAGATGAAGAAGAAATGAGTGACTTTGAGGAAGTTGAATTGCTAGATTATTTCCTCAAAGTGGCCGGCCATTTTAGAGAGAAGGGAGAGCTTTTCTTCTCTCCAATTTCCCAAAACAAACCCTTAATGAATTTTGGCTATAAAGTCAAATTTATACCTTAATTCATTTGAGTGGCAAACTTGTAAATAAGTCCAAGTTTGCTACCCTTACATTGTGGCCGGCCTTAGGGATATTTTTGGAGTATTTGGGCCTTTGTAAATCATTATTTATTAAGTTGTCATACAACTTAAGTCAATGGACTTGACGTTCGAAGCCCATTGGGCCTTAAGGTCCAAAACCATCCCGAGGTCTTTAACGAACTTATTCGTTTGATTAATAATCATATTAATTAATCCTTGCCATAAATAATTAAACCATTTAATTATTCTTACTCATCTCCGTTGAATCTTCAATCTTTACCTTACACGGTGTACGATCCATTAGGTTCCTTTTAGCGAGGCAGTGGGCGATTCAAACTCTTTTAAATCGATTGTGAATTTGAAACTAACTTTCAATTCTCCCTTTAGTGTTTACACACGTTTAGGGCTTCCACAAACCATGAGTGACACCTAGCAGCATATCATGGTTACCCAAGCTAATCAGAAGAGGTAGAGAACCTATTCAGTTTAGGATTACAAATGCAATACGGTCCTTCTCTAATCCAATACTCTTGACCACATTGTTTGGCTTGATAGTTTATTCATGTCTACTATCCAATGTGAATCTCGTGCTTATATGATTACCTTGAATGTGATCTGGAACGCATTCCAACATCTCATTCATACTCTGGCCAGAGATTCTAAATCATATCATAGAGTATTCTCCCTCAACAGTTTGAAGGTTAGAGATCCCTTGTTGCGCATTCACTTGTCTCCATGACTAGATAGCTTGACCCCAACCATGCCGTGGACACTCCAAAGGAATGCCATTTGACACGATCAAAGATCAAGGACCTAACCATAAGACAACTATGATGCCTCAGGTCAAAGGACTAATTTGCATTATCCTAACCATGAGTTCTCACGTGACATGAATATGAGAACTCGTCGTTGATCGTGTTCAGTGAACTCATTCTCTATTAAGCACCTACGCACTTGTCTTGGTGTCACTCACATCAATGACTCGAGACTAGTCACTCTCCCTGAGAGAAGACATAGCACGTACTGATCTTAATGGACTGTCAATGCCCAATTGGCAATCCTATGATCAGGAACGTTTAGGATGTGTCTACGAAAGAATGGTCTCATGAATCTAACTATTTAGATCGCATTCTCCCAATCACATATTCCTTGGACTTTATCGTTTAAGCATATAACATTTATATGAGACCGCTCAAACAATAATCTTTGCCCTTGATATTAAACTAGATTAGTTTAATCATGTGAAATGTCCGTAAAGTATCATCATATGATTGGTTTTAGGGCACATTTCCAACATTTGTTTACCAATATATTTGCAAACGTTATCCTAAACTTGACAAAGAAAAAGCCGAACGCTTTAGTTTTCCGAACTTGGTACCGCAATCCCATAGATTGTCTTGAATGGATTGTAAAAGTGCCTAAGTAGTCTCATCCTCACAATCTTCCTATTGATAATGTATCAATGGAAGAACATGTTAGATAAGTCTACCATGAAGAGGACAATGCAAACACTAGTGCTTGTCTCTTTGTTACACGAACAAGGAACTTGAGAAGTAAGCACAAGGGCATGGACACTTTATGTGCCATGATTCTTCACTTACAAATTGTTGTATGAAGAAATGAGAGTTGCCTTGAACAACTCTTGAAAGTTTGTAATTATGTTTAGAACATAATAGTTGGTTGACAAAAATAGTCCATCAACATGGACTTATGATGATTTTGAATCATTGAATGTTGAAGTGTTAAAACACTTAACGAGACGGAAACTAGGCAAGGACTTCACCTTTGTGTCCCTATCCTAATGGTTCACTAAGTTTATTGTAAACTATATAGTGAACAATAACCACACGCTCTCCAAATTGTTTGATGTGTATAACACAATTGAAACAAGTTTCAAGAGAGATAGTGGGAGTTTAGGGACCATGACTATTGTAGTCAAAAGAGAAGTCAAATGAAGAAGGCAAAATAACTCCAAAGGAACAAACTTTCTTTATGAAAGGATGGACATTGGAAGGGTATTTGCAAGAAATGTCTTGCAAGTGTCAAGAACACACCTTTTTGAAGGTGTTGTAAAATGTTCTTGAATAGTTCAAACAGTTGGTTCTTCTACTTGAATGCTTGATTCCGTATTAGTAACTATGTTTTACAATCGTTGTAAAAGTGTGCTAATAAGAAGTAGAAGATTAATGAGAGAAGAGAAAGTACTTCACATTCCAAACGTGAATCGAATATAGATCTCTGCGAAAGCGGATAGTACTTACTTCCTCATATGAACTACCAAAGAAATAATGAATGATTAGATTATTGTAATCTAATTAATTGTCTCTATAGTAGAGATGATATGGTAGTGTTAACTGTTTAAAATACGATGATGCTTAAAACCCAAAAGGTTGCAAAGTAGTGACTAATCCCAACTGAGTTGTGAAACATCTAAAACATAAATTACGAGTTGGTAATAGATGGATGCATTGGATCGTTAGATTCGGATCCAATACCTTCTTGTTAAATTTGTATAGAGGCGAAATGTTCGAATCTTTATTCTTTTGGAAAGAAGAAAGAATCACAAAGTTGTTGAGGTTAATTCACTTAGATGTTAGTGGCACTTGTCCACAACATAATACTACTCATGTTGTATGACATTCACCGAAGATCACTCTCGGTTGGACTATAGTTTACTTTGAATAAACACAAGTCCGAATACTTTGCAAAAGGTTTCAAAGAATTCAAGAAATGTAAGTTGATGAGTAAGACGTCTAAAGTATTTACCTCCTTAGATTTGATCCAAGGAAAGATAACACTTTAGATTAGTTTCCTTGAAAGATATCAAGGAAAGTAGCATCATAAGATAATGAATTTCTCCATTAGGAGAAGAACGAACTATAAATAAGATTTAGTTCGTTGGACATTATCAATTACCCATATATAGGATATATACTTCTAAAAATAATATGATTGTCAATTAGAAGATCTTCCAAAGATTTTCATAAACTCCATAAGATGTAGTTGGAAAGAAAGACAAATCTTAAACATGTTAAGATTTGGGGTTGTGTGCTAATAAGCAATATTTGTTTGATATGATCAACAAAAATATAACAACCTAGTTCCTACACCACAAGCTCCAATGTAGTCGAGAAGGATTTATAAACCGTCTCAGTTGAATGGTTTGAACTTTATGACTATGTCATGGAGTTACACCTCTTAATTCAAAAGAAATAAGAATGAAAATCCTTATGACTGCATTGAGTGTATATACGATATATACTCAAGGAAATGGTAAAGTACCATTTGACTCGAAATAATGAAACCTTAAATAGCTAATTGGTAGCTTAAGGTGACTACACTCAAAGAGAATGGTTGACTTTGAAGAAACCATCTTTGACATAGTCTTAGTTTCAATTAATTCGAAGATTGCTAGATACAACTAAATGGTGATTCAATGTTTGGACATAATATGGGTTTCCGAAAGGGTTGCGAATGAGAATGAGACAGCGTACAACATACTTGAAAGGGTTGCGATGGTGACAATGCTGAAGATGTTGGTGGTTGATACGACCTTGGGTTATGCTAAATGCAACTGCAAAGAGATGGAGTTTTAGGGACATCCTTGTTGACACATATTACCATATTTGAGAATGAAACAAATAGATTTGTTGCCGAAGTGTAACATACTTAAAAGGTGGCTTCAAACTAGTAGATGCATTATTGTTTTGGACATGAAAGAGAAAGAAGTCAGCAATGATGCTGAAAATTATATTGTGTCCAAAAGAGCTCAGTTACACACACACACACACACACACAAGAAGCTTTAGACTTGATTGATAAAATGGTGAGGTCAAAGGAAGGTACCACATTTCTATCCCTGGACTTTGAAAACGTTGGATACAAAGCTGAATTGTTTGACTGGTGGTAATTGTGGTCGAAAAAAGAAAACAGGCTCAACATGGGGGCAAGAGTTCCCAAACTGAGGTACTTAAAGACTCATTCAAGTGTTTTATATATATATATATATATAAAGCGTCAAAGATAAGTACAAAATAGAAGCAAACTCAAAATCGGAGACGCATGGGTGGGAAGAAGAATTGTCCATGTCCAAACACAAGGTACACAACATAATAAAATGGAATATCGCTTACAGTTTGGTTGACAATATATTTGTGGATGTAAATTTGAAACAACTTTTGATTGATTTGTAATTGTCCAGTTCTTGCCAAAAGGAGCTCGAAAAACACACATAGGTGACATCGAACCCTGCTCCCAGTGATGTTACTGGGCGAAATGAAGTTGCGGACCCTAAGACTAATTCAATGCCAACCCAAAGTAGTAACATCGAACTTATGGGCAATAAATCTTTTGCTTCCCTCAACCAGGAATTATCAAGGAAAATGGTTTAAGGGACGAGTCAAGGGTGGGTCCAGAGGACGACGTCAGGATAGTCACTCATGTGGTTGATGCTCCACCCAGAAAAAGAAGAAGAGATTCGTTAGGTGAGGGTGTTGTAGTCATGCCGTTGATGAAAACTAGTTATAAAGGCGTTCATTTGGTTTCATATGAAGGTTTATAATGGTTAGTTTCAAGGTTTCAGTTTTCATGTTTTAAGTAATATTTTAGATTGTTAAGTTTGACGTTTATGATGGCTTAAGTTTCAAGGTTTGCATTGTTCGGAGCAACATAATATTTTTTGTCAAATTTCCTTTTGTTGTTGGGAATTACCACTCAGTAGTTGAACTTCCACTCCTTAATATATTTGTTTTTGTGATCGTTAAATGTCTGGTCGTATTATTATTTTGAAATGATAACTGGAAATGTAATATCTTAAAAAGAATAGAGCAAATCTTCATAATACGGAAATAATGTTTTCATAGATATTCACAAGTTTTCATGACATATAATGGTTGGTTGCTAGAACTGTCACAACTTCATAAGCCATAAGTTTCTGATTCATAATCGTTCACAAACCTTCATGACACATGTGATGGTTACATATATTGTCACAAACCGTCATTATCTATAAGGTTTGTTTTAGAAATTCTCACACAACAATAAAACATAAGGGATGGTTTCATATATTATACCTATATTTTTTTTGTCCTTTCAATGGGGGTGTTTTTGTTTGCTAGAGAGAGAGGTAGAGTTATATTATACCTTTAACTTTTTTTTTCTTCAGTGGAAGTGTTTTTTGTCCGCTAGAGAGAGGACTAGAGTTATATTATACCTTTAATTTTTCTTTTCCTTCACTAGGGATGTTTTTGTCCGCTAAAGAGAAGGGTAGAGTTATATTATACCTTTAATTTTTTTTCCTTCACCGGGGGTGTTTTTGTCTTCTAGAGAGAGTGGTAAAGTTATATTATACTTGTAATTTTTTTCCTTCACCAGGCTTTTTTGTCTACTAGAGAGAGGGGTACAGTTATATTATACCTTTAATTATTTTTTTTCACTGGGGGTGTGTTTTTGGCTAGAGAGAGGGGTAGAGTTATATTATACGTTTAATTTTTTTTTCCTTCACTAGGGTGTTTTTGTCTGCTAGAAAGTGGGGTACAATAATATTATACCTTTATTTTTTCCCCTTCACTAGGAGTGTTTTTGTCCGCTAGAGAAAGGGGTACAGTTATCTTATACCTTTATTTTTTTTCCTTCACTAGGGGTGTTTTTGTCCGCTAGAGAGAAGGGAACAGTTATCTTATACCATGGTTGTTTTCTAAAGTTACAGTATTACACCAGTGTTCGAAATAGGCCTACACAAGTTTTCATGAATATTTTCGGCCTCCCCTTGTTCTCGACGATCCCGACGTCAAAGCTTGTCAAACGAACGTCTCCGAGCCTCTAGAGGACCCAACAAACACTCCTGTGATCTCAGATTCTCCTAAAACGCAACGTATAAAAAGTTGATGAATAGTGCCAAATATAAACCTTGAGTTTTGGACGTGAAATCATCGTAGTTCTTACCTGAAATTGGTATGGTTGAGTTCGTATGGACTTCACGAGTCTGAATATATAATTTGTTTTGTCGATCTACAAGGTTTTGGTATGGGTTGGTGTTATGTCGTACGTAAAACTGAGAGAGAGAGAGTGTGAACGGTCGAGAGAGGTAGAGAGAGAGAGGGAAGTCTGTGAGTGATGGTAAGAGAGAGAGAAGGTGTCGGTGGTGAGAGGACTAGGACCACCAATCACAATTATTTTCCTCACTTTTCATTGGCCCCCAATAACTAGGATAATTGTACAATTGGCCCAACATTATTAATCTCATGCATAAACGTTCGCCTGAACTCAAGGGCATAATGGTCATTTCATAATGTCGAAATAAAAATTCCGGGACGGGTTGTTACATAATCTCAGCCATCCATTTCATTATTATTTTATTTCTTTTCATAATTATTTTGTTAAACTTCTCATAATTTGAATGATTTTTAATGTTTGATTTTTCTATACTTAGTTTATGCGGAAGAGAGTTCTGACGTGGAAAACCTTACTAAAAACATCATCAACATAACTCTTGAAGGCAATAGATCAAGCCAAAGTTCCAATACAATTTCATGATGATCGATGTAATTTGAAGATTTTGTAAATTGAGGTTTAAACTTTTGAAAAAGACTTACAACCTTAAAAATAAAAAGTCTTTCATTTTGCATATCCTTGCACATTTAAAATTTGTAATAAATTAGTAGTGTATGTATTATTTTTTTATTAGGAGCTTATTTTCGAGTGTAGATATAGTACTTCAACGACAAATGTTTTAATGTTTTGAAGTAATATTTATGTGGCAATGTGTGGTATGTGCAAATTAAAAAAAAAATATTTTTCTTAACGGGTCGGGTCACTTTACCCGTTGGGTAAAGTGACACGACCTGTTAAGATAACGAGCGTGACACGACACGACCCGTTAAGATAATAGGTGTTACACGAAAACGATACGAACACGACAGACACGACCCGTTTGCCAGGCCTACTGGGAGTATAGAAAAATTAACCCCCATGTCCTTCGTATTTCCACACTTATTCTGAGTTGTTAGTGGATTCCTTCCGACGTTGAATGTATACACCATTAGTGGCCAGCAATGATGTTTCACCCATCCTCATATTCGATTTGGTTCGGCGATTTAGTGGTGCTTGTTAGTAAAGAATTATTATGCTAGCATGAGCATATCGAACAAAAAATTAGCTTTTCCTAGGACAATATCATTTAAGCATGTTACCATAGATTTCCTAAAATTGTTGGATTGAGCAGTATGTAGGGTTATTTGAAGTAACTAGTGTTTCTAAGGAAGTCTTTTGAAGTTATTAGTGTTTCCAAGGAAGTCAATTGAAGTTGCTAGTTTTACACCCCACCCCCCATTTTATTTAAAAATAGTTTTTAATTCTTAATTGGTGAGCCCAATGGGGCCCACCCCCTGATTTTGTCCCCTATTTCCGTCACTCTTCTTTCTTTCTCTCCCTCTCTTTCTTCCCTTTCCCGTATACCTCATCTCCCATTCTCTGCAACTCTCTCATCTCCTCCTGACGGGATTTTAAAACCGCACAAATTTAACCCTCTTTTTGACAGATGTAGTATAGATGTAAGTAGGGTATCGTTCTAGGCCGGGGATTAGGAGGGCTTGCTAAAACCTCTATTTTAATTTAAAAACGTAAAAACAAAGTTTAAAACACTAAACTAAAATAAAAACACTTAACTAAAATAACTCAAAATAAAACTAACAAATAAACTAAAACAAATCAAAAGACTCAAAACAACTCAAGACTCTAGAAAATACAAACTAAGCTAAAAACTCGAAACACACTAAAAATGACTCAAAATAATGAAAACAATTTAAAATAAAAACTAGGAAATTAATTGGACGGAAATTAAATTAAAAGATTAAAAATAATAAAAATTAACTAAATAATAATATTATAATAATGGGGGGGATTGATTTGGTTTAAAACGTAAATTAAACTTAACTGAATTACAAATTGACAAAAACATAAACTTAAAAATGAAAGGATGGACGACGGATTGGCTAGAGGGTTTTTCTCCACACATGACACATATGCAACCTAAATTGATTTTCAGTTGTTCTTTCAATGAATTGTAAATTTCAATACTCCAGATTAATTAGGTACGCTTAAATTAACCTTCAGATTTTCCTTATGTTATTGAATTGGATGAACAGCATACAACAACTCAAATTATTCCCCAAAAGTTCCCTACGTGAAAAGCACAATAGAGATACGATTAAAGATCATTATGTTCTATGAAAATCATAAGTGTTGACAAGGCATTCGTAACTATGAACAGCATGATACGTTTGCCAGGAATTTACTTAACGCGATTGCGGATAGCAACCTTCACTACTCATGAATATAAATTCATAACGATTAGGTGAAATTCACTTATATTCTAGCATCAAATTCATGCGTGTAAATTAAGTATGCATCCTTAATTAACATACACAAATAAGTTATCTATCAAGCAGTTAAGCAAATTAAATCACAACTCAGAAATCACAACTGAAGGTAATCAATTCATATTACAAATATAATCATGGTTTTGAATTAACCTCTAGCCAACACAAATTAATTACACATTATTAAAACAGAAATTAAAACAGAAATTAAAATAATGAGTTTGGAGGATTAAACCAAAATGGGGATGTGCAAGGATTTTGTTTTGCTGCGCCTGTGCACTGCCTTCAATTTCGTTGGTCAAGCGCTCTGGTTCCCCGAGTCAGCGCCTCATCTGCGGTGCTTCTTAATTCCTCCGCTCTCCACACTCCCGAGGCTCACGCCTCTCACACCTTATTCTTCAACGCTGCTTCTTGTCACCGCTGCCTTTTGGCAGATTGGTTCCCCTCGCAGCTGCCTCTGATTGGCCTTCCTAAAATTGGGCGCTGACTTCCCCCTTTCTTGTGCATCAATTGGCTGCCTCTCACTCCTCTCGGTGCTGCCAAGACGCTGCCTTCACTCCCCCAGCTGCAAGGCTTTTAAACTGCCAAATGGCAGATTATAATTCCTGCGAGACCCCTCTTTGGTTTCTATCTCGGCTGCCAAGCAAGGCAGCCTTCCCTCCGCTCTACAAAAAATGGCTGTTCCTTTATATTCTTCTCAGCTGCCCCCCGAGGCTCTCCAAAACAAAATGGGCGCCCCCTTTATTATTTCTTTAATTTATTATGGTAGCCAGCCTTCTTTTCCACATTCCCCCGAGTGCATGCCATCATTTTTTTCACTTATTCCTGTTTCTAGTGCTCTCTTCTTTTATCATGACTTCCACCGACACACATATTATATTATATATATATATATATATATTAATATATAAATATATATATATATATATATATTATTTTTCATATAATAAGTTCTATTCAATAGTTAAAACGAATTTATTACATAACACTTTACTTATTCTATTTTTATTTTCTTAACTTGATAAATTCTAATAAAACACAAAATCAACGTAAATAGCTCAAAATATGAGGAACTAACTAAGAAAAGACGAGTGAATTTGATATAAAAATATGTATAAATATGGTCCGATTAAATACCCCCACACTTAGCTTTTGCTAGTCCTCGAGCAAAACAACGAAAACAGAAAAAATAATAACATGAAAAACATTAGCTTCCCCCTATGTGACCCTTATAGAATTTCATTTGAGAACATAAATCAGCAAGAACTATAGCTAGCACCAAACAAGCTAATTCAAGCTCATCTTCCTTATTCAAATATTAGCAGTAATCTTTAAATCATCCTTGAAGTGTAGTGTGTGAGATAGCCATGCAAATGCAATTTCAAGTTTTTATTTTTAAAAACACCATATGCAAACCAGCAACCTTCTCACGGGATAAGCACTCAATCACACATGTGTTTAGTTTTAAAGTGTTTCGCTCAAAGAAACAAATGTGAAAGATCTACCATAAGCTTGCATAAAAATCACTTCTCCACAGTCATAATTGCAAAACTTAAATCAAGAGGACTTTTATTGGATGTAATGAGGCTTAGGGATAGGGCTATTGAAACGAAAGAATAGGAAAACACAAGTTCCAAGCTACATCGCAAGCGATTCTTTTGTTGAGATTTATAAGAACTTAAGCTCTCCAACGATTCTTTTAACACCTCCAATCACACCCTCAAACTGAAACTTTAAACTTTTTATTTTATTCGTTGAATACAATCTTTCTTTTCTTTTTCTTTTCTTCTCTTTTCTCATTTTTTTTTTTAAAATACAAATATGAAATACCCCCATTCTTTTGCCAAACTCATTCCAAGTACTTCACAAACATTTCTTATAAGACAATCTCAAATTGCTCGCTTGGAAAGGGTAAGGAAACATGTTTTGAGGTATAAGGGTAGACATATCTGGTGATAAGAAATAAACGGCTCAACAAAACGGCTCAAATAGGCAATCTAATGATATCATTTTTTTTTTTTTTTGGGAAATATGGTTATTTGGGCCATGGCGGTGAACCTAATGCCTCTATCATTTTCAAATTCATGCAATCAATGACAAATATTTCAAAAGATCGTTACGCAAGTTCTAGAGATGCATCTCACATAAGTTCATCACACATGAAAGAATAGGAGTGTATGAAAAATGCACACACTTTCAATAGGCTCAAAACCTCACATAGGATGTATATGGTCACTAAATTCACATATGAAGCTTTAAGTCATGCTTTAATTTCACATCAACAAGGCTATGTGCATTTGGTTTTTCAAAGATGATCAAACATGTACAATACTAACAAGAGAGTAAGGAATTTCATAAAACACATGTTAACTAAGTTCTTGATAATCATGGTTCAAATTCGATCCAGTTATATCATTGGGTCGGGAAACTAATAAAAATCTAATTTAAAACCATAAGGAAAACAAGAAAATATTTTTGGATTTTTTAAATTTTTCGAGAAAAATTAAATAAAACACAAAACTAATTAAGAAAACAAAAAGCAATAACATGGAAACAAATGAAACCAGTTCAAAGTCGAAGGTACAAAAATTTTCAATTTGGTCATTTTTTTATACTTGATACCCCCACACTTAAACTAGACATTGTCCCCAATGTCATAAAACAAAAATATGCAAATAAAAATAAAATGAATAAATAATACGAAACAAAATAAAGAAAAGGGACTGAAAACTTCTCTAATTTGCAGAAAACCAAGCGATGACCCCCGAGCGTAAATTTTGCAATCAACTTCAAGGGAGGAAATAACCAAACGTTCCTGCAAAGAAAAGAAATAAATCAGTTAAGCACGCAAGAAAATATAGAAAAATGCAAACGAAAAATAAAAATTGAAAATAAAAGACAACGAAAAGAACTAATAGGCGGTCATTGGTCGCTTGTTGATTTTCCACAGCTTTCATCTTGAACTGGATGGGCCTCCTTCTTGCAAGTGCTCCTCAGCTTAGTTGAGGATGAATCAGCACGTGTCTCCACATGCTTCAAGTAGTCCGGTCTCCACGCAGGTGTGGCATCTTCTTGAACTCTTGGATCAACCCAGACTCATCTGCTCTTGGGTGCACCTCAGACTCCTCCTGCTTCGTCTGTGAGGTACTTTTGTTTTTGAAGAAGTACCTCAACACAGGTTTATTTTTAAAGTGGGCTGGGAGGGGTCTGAGATGAGTACTCGAGAGCAAGACTAGGTAAGCAATCAGGATCTCACTTTCTCCACGTTCCTCAGATGAAGGAGAGGAGAAAGCATAATATGAGATACTTTTGCTTTTAACCTTTTTAATATGAAATACTTTTGCTTTGGAAGGTTTGTTTTCTGGGGTGATCCAAGGGATGAAGAACACTGAATAACTCGAAAGCTTTCTTTGGGAAGACATTATCGGAGATGAAGAGAGGTTGAGAGGTTTAGAGATGGAGAGGGTGTGAAGGTGTGCCTTTGATGTGGAAGGCGAAGGTCGACTTTATAGAAATTTTCCTTCACAACCGGAACTGTTCCCTCACTATTTGTCGGCAGCCGGTGGATGAATGAACAGTGCCCGTTACGCGCTTTCTGACAACGCGTCCGTAATTTCCGCGAAGCTGACTGCGCATACGACGAGTGACGACAAATTGGAATGATGATCTTTTGAAAACCGGGGTTCAAAACCGGGTGCGGCTCGTGGTTTTCGCAACGCTCCACGCTGCACGTCATGAGTGACGACACATCTGGACAAACCGAGCCCTCGTGATGCCACGTGATTGCTGAGTCAAGCCCAGCTTTTGAGAAAGGAAACGGCTCTTTTGAGAAAGGAGCGTCGGCCTTCGATTTGCGCGATGACGCGTCTTCAACCTCAGAGGAGCGCCTCTCTTTGATTTGCTTCTTTTTATAGAGGCGCTAATTCTGCTTCACATCACACTTGAACTCCCTTCCTCAAACACTCTCCTCTGTAAACACTCTCTTCTGCACTTCTTAATCTTACTCATTCCGCTCTCTTCTTCCGCTTCAGCAATCTTAATTTTTCCGAACTCTTTTCTTCCTCAACCCCCTCTAAAAATGTCTTGCCCTTCCGACCGTCGCCTAAACTTGAATGTCGGGGAAGACGATGACTCGTCTTCTCCGAACAACATTTGGAATCCATCATTCATATCCCCCAATGGTCCTCTTACAGTCGGGGACACAATGATGAGGAACGATATAACCGCAACGGTGGTTGCAAGAAACCTTCTTACTCCCAGAGACACTAGGTTGCTGTCTATGCGGTCAGACGAGCTGGCTGTTCAGGACTCACTGGCTCTCAGTGTCCAGTGTGCAGGCTCAGTTTCAAACATAGGTCAGCGCCTGCTTGCAAGATCTCGTCAGGTGGAGTCGCTAATGGCGGAGGTGGTCAGTCTTCGGCAAGAAGTCAGAGGACTCAGGCACGAGAACAAGGAGTTGCACATGCTCGCAACTAGCTACTCGACCAGCATGAAGAGGAAGCTGGACCAGCTGCAGGAGTCGGACGGTCGGATCCAGAGCGATCATGAAAGGTTCATGGCTCTACTCCCGAGGTTTATGTTGCCTTCGTCCTCGGGAGTTGCACCAAGCGTTCCGGCTCCGGAGATTCCAACTCTGGCTCTTCGTCTTCCCGGAGCTCCGTCAACCTCTGAGGCGCCACCTAACCAAAACCAATGATTTCTATTAGTTTTTCGAATTATTGTAAATTTTTTTTTTTTAATTTTTTTTTTTAATTTTTTTTAATTTTTTTTTTAAAGCTTATGTAAATATTTATATATATATATATAAATATATATATGTATAAATATTATATTTATAATTTAAATAAACTTTTTTTTTTTTTTAGGTTTATTTTAAGCAAATTAAAATAAGTAAAGTAAAATACGTAAATTGAAGTAACAAGACTTTGTTTATCCGCACTAAAAATAAACATTGCCCTTAATTTATTTAAACTCAAACTAAATAAAAATCAACCAAATAACAAAATAACAAAACAAAAATGAAAGCAGTAAATAGAAGGGTTTAGGAATGCAAATCTGATTGTGGGTGATTCCTAGGCTTCCCTTCTTTATTCAAGTGCATGGCTTTATCCTTGAACGGACAGTGGTACTTGAAATGATCCGGCAATGGTCTGAATTCACGAGTGGGTGCCTGAATCATAAAAATCAGATTGTTAGTAAAAAACAAAATTAAAAATGGAGAAGATGGCTTACTTTCATTCTCCGACGCAAACTCAATAACAAAAATCACGTCTTTGAATGTTTCAGGGATTTTGAACTTGGCCAAATTGCAAGTGATGATTGTGGCCGTGTGATCCACTCCAATTTCCTCCTTGATGAATTCAAGATGGTCCTCAACCACTTTTTCCTCGTTTAGAAGTTGCGGCAAGGGTTGTTCTTCCCTTGCCGTGTCTTGTGCATCCTCCTCCTCTTCGAGCAGTAGTAATTCATCCACGGGCTTATCTTCAACCATTTGTTCTTGAGTTTGTTCCATGCATTCTGCATTCTCCCCAAATTGATTGTTCCACTCAGCGAACTCCTTTGCTTGATAGAAATCCTCAATTGGTTGCCAAAATGCGTCTTGTTGAAATGGTTGAGCTTCCCTGCCCTGCTCCAAAGAATTTAGTTGCTGACTAACTTCCTTATAATAATTTGATCTATCTGAATTTGGATGTGAAGGTTGAGGGGGAGGCTGTGGTGGTTCATATGGCCATTGACATAACTCCTCATACGGCTGCCAATATTCTCCTTGGTGAGTCTCCTTAGTTTGATCTTGTGAACCCTGCACCAAAGAGTTTAATTCATTAAGAATTTGATTATAATCTATTGACGAACCTGAGTTTGATTGAGGATATTGCATATGAGGTTGTGGTGGTTCCATAGGTTTTGAATAAAACTCCTCATATGGCTGCCAATATGCCTCATGTTGAACTTGTTGAGCTTCCCACCACATAGAGTTTGAATGATCACTCCAATCTCTTGGTGGACATTGATTGGCTTGAAATCCTTGATGTCCCCAAACATCTTCATTTGCAGAAAATTGGGGACATTGATGATTTTGATATCCTTGCCCATACGATGCACCAAATGTAGGGACACTTGGCATTGTGGCCCTTTCGGCATTCTGAGTCAACTGAGACGTGAGCTGCGCCAATTGAGCTTGAATGCAAGCAAAATCCATGACTTGCTCCAATTATACCTAAAATCAAAGAAAAATAAATCAAATACCAAAAGTAAAACACACAAACACAAATATAAATAAAAACACAAACAAAAACACAAATATAAAAATAAACACAAACAAAAATAAAGGATTAGCAAAGTTGCTAATCCCCGGCAACGGCGCCAAAAATTTGACGGGATTTTAAAACCGCACAAATTTAACCCTCTTTTTGACAGATGTAGTATAGATGTAAGTAGGGTATCGTTCTAGGCCGGGGATTAGGAGGGCTTGCTAAAACCTCTATTTTAATTTAAAAACGTAAAAACAAAGTTTAAAACACTAAACTAAAATAAAAACACTTAACTAAAATAACTCAAAATAAAACTAACAAATAAACTAAAACAAATCAAAAGACTCAAAACAACTCAAGACTCTAGAAAATACAAACTAAGCTAAAAACTCGAAACACACTAAAAATGACTCAAAATAATGAAAACAATTTAAAATAAAAACTAGGAAATTAATTGGACGGAAATTAAATTAAAAGATTAAAAATAATAAAAATTAACTAAATAATAATATTATAATAATGGGGGGGATTGATTTGGTTTAAAACGTAAATTAAACTTAACTGAATTACAAATTGACAAAAACATAAACTTAAAAATGAAAGGATGGACGACGGATTGGCTAGAGGGTTTTTCTCCACACATGACACATATGCAACCTAAATTGATTTTCAGTTGTTCTTTCAATGAATTGTAAATTTCAATACTCCAGATTAATTAGGTACGCTTAAATTAACCTTCAGATTTTCCTTATGTTATTGAATTGGATGAACAGCATACAACAACTCAAATTATTCCCCAAAAGTTCCCTACGTGAAAAGCACAATAGAGATACGATTAAAGATCATTATGTTCTATGAAAATCATAAGTGTTGACAAGGCATTCGTAACTATGAACAGCATGATACGTTTGCCAGGAATTTACTTAACGCGATTGCGGATAGCAACCTTCACTACTCATGAATATAAATTCATAACGATTAGGTGAAATTCACTTATATTCTAGCATCAAATTCATGCGTGTAAATTAAGTATGCATCCTTAATTAACATACACAAATAAGTTATCTATCAAGCAGTTAAGCAAATTAAATCACAACTCAGAAATCACAACTGAAGGTAATCAATTCATATTACAAATATAATCATGGTTTTGAATTAACCTCTAGCCAACACAAATTAATTACACATTATTAAAACAGAAATTAAAACAGAAATTAAAATAATGAGTTTGGAGGATTAAACCAAAATGGGGATGTGCAAGGATTTTGTTTTGCTGCGCCTGTGCACTGCCTTCAATTTCGTTGGTCAAGCGCTCTGGTTCCCCGAGTCAGCGCCTCATCTGCGGTGCTTCTTAATTCCTCCGCTCTCCACACTCCCGAGGCTCACGCCTCTCACACCTTATTCTTCAACGCTGCTTCTTGTCACCGCTGCCTTTTGGCAGATTGGTTCCCCTCGCAGCTGCCTCTGATTGGCCTTCCTAAAATTGGGCGCTGACTTCCCCCTTTCTTGTGCATCAATTGGCTGCCTCTCACTCCTCTCGGTGCTGCCAAGACGCTGCCTTCACTCCCCCAGCTGCAAGGCTTTTAAACTGCCAAATGGCAGATTATAATTCCTGCGAGACCCCTCTTTGGTTTCTATCTCGGCTGCCAAGCAAGGCAGCCTTCCCTCCGCTCTACAAAAAATGGCTGTTCCTTTATATTCTTCTCAGCTGCCCCCCGAGGCTCTCCAAAACAAAATGGGCGCCCCCTTTATTATTTCTTTAATTTATTATGGTAGCCAGCCTTCTTTTCCACATTCCCCCGAGTGCATGCCATCATTTTTTTTCACTTATTCCTGTTTCTAGTGCTCTCTTCTTTTATCATGACTTCCACCGACACACATATTATATTATATATATATATATATATATATATTAATATATAAATATATATATATATATATATTATTTTTCATATAATAAGTTCTATTCAATAGTTAAAACGAATTTATTACATAACACTTTACTTATTCTATTTTTATTTTCTTAACTTGATAAATTCTAATAAAACACAAAATCAACGTAAATAGCTCAAAATATGAGGAACTAACTAAGAAAAGACGAGTGAATTTGATATAAAAATATGTATAAATATGGTCCGATCACCTCCCCGAGAAGAAAACGCACGCACACACCCGTGCCCACACCCTAGCAACGACGACGACATCACCATCATCACCACGTTAGCTCTCTCTCTCTTTGTCTCTGTGGAGCACAGAGAAACTCCGGCGAGTTCCTCGTCCTTCCGTTTTGGGTAAGCCTCAAGACACTTCAAAAATCTTCTCTTTTCATCCCTATAGTTCTTTTCTGACCCTGTGGTTGTGTTTTGGACGCCAAACCACGAAGAAACTCATCGGGGAGACTTCCCCAGATTTCCGACGAGAAACCGACGTCTTTCGAGCCAATTTTCGGCCAAACTACAGGGCGTTGGCTGGCGTGCAAGGTATCAATCTCTTCGTCTTGTCGAGTACTATAACTTTCCTTTTTGTTTTGCCGAATTTCGTTAAATATTGAAGAAGTTATACTCATTTGAATCTTACCCAGTTTCCGGCGAGTCTGACGGCTTTCGAGGTGTTTTCCGACCAAACTACGGCGCGTTAGATGTCGTGTGAGGTACCATTCTCTTTCTCTCTTCGAGAACTACAACGTTCGTTTTTGTTTCACTTAAATTCGTCGAATATTGACAAAGTTATGGACGTTTGAAGGTTGTGTAGTATTCCGGCCGATTCCTGCCTTTTCTTCCTTGGGTCCGGCGACCCATGTCCTTGACTCGGGCCTTAAGCCCGTTTTGTTCAGCCCAATTCCCTAGCCCGTTCACTTTTTATTTTTGTTTTACTTTTTTTAAAACCCAAAAAGGCCTTCGGGCCGTTTTGTTTAGGGCCCTTGGCCCGTTGACCCAACGCAAAACCTTTTTAAGTTTTATTTATTTGTTGTTTTTAAAATAAGGGCCCTTGGGCCATTTCTGTTGGGGGTTTTAAGCCCAAACCCCTTTTATTTATTTATTTCATTTGTTGAAATTAAACTCAAACTCTTAAAGCCCAACCTTTTTAAAAGTCTTAACCCAAACCGTTTTAAACCACTAAACCCTTAAACCTTTCAAACCCTAAACCCTTTATGTGAAATATTCTATTAAGGAATATTCTATGAGAGAATATTCCGTCAGGGAATATTCTTTGAAATATTCTATTGACGTTTACGAAATTTATCCGGAACCCTTCTTAGGATAATTCGATGTCCTGGATCCGTTTCCGACGTCCGTTTTTTCCAAATTCAATTGTTATAATAGAGTTTTATTAATTGGGCCCTTTATGTGCTTAGGGGCAATTATTGGTGACGATTTCTTATTCGCTAGTTTGTGTGGCTCTTTGGCGGCTAAGTATCTGTGAGTGGACCCCTTCTAAAAATACATGTTTTATTAGTAAAATTGCACGCATGGAAAGCATGAGTTTATAAGAATGTGTACGACGTTACTGTTCATAAATGTATGTTCGATGATTCTGTATTACCTAGTGGTCCCAATTTCCGCTACGGGATGTAGGGATAGATTCCGGTCTATCCCGGGCGACAGTGGAGTTGGCATAGGGCCTGGAATGTGTTTTCCTCTGGCTATTTAGCATAGGGACGGGGAGCTGGCATAGGGCCTGAAGCGATATTTTCCTCTGACTGTATGCTCAGGGACAAGGAGATTGCATAGGGCTTGGAGGAATATGTGGACATTTGACACTAGTGATTATGATATGCGAGTTATGAATTGAGATATTGCATGGCATACTAGGTTTCGGAAAACCTATGTTTATCATGATAGATATATATATGTGTTTTCATAAAAATTTGGGGGTTAGTATGTTGATAACTGTTTCTTATATGTGTATCAAATTGGTCCACTCACCTTTGTTTTGTGCCCCCTTCAGGGCTTAGAATCGAGGCATACAATCCCGGCATCAAGACACTTCTGCATCGACATCTTCGAGTCCTCTCGGTGTAGGACCCACTCCTTTTGTTTATTCAATTTTATATTCTTTCTTTGTAGTATTCTAATTAGTTGTATGTTCTGAACACGTTCCTTATTTGCATATTAATTACTATTAATTTCTTAAGTCTTATTTATTTCTCGTAAAAAGGCATTCTAAATGGGTTTCGTCACCCCTCGGGTGTCGGCCAGCACGTGACCATCCTGATGTCCCCAGGACATCGGGATCGGGGCGTGTCAACTAGTGCTTCCAAAGAGGATAACTAATATGTTGGTGCAGTGTTCCATAACAAGTTAACAAAAATATAGGCAAATATAACAGTGTAAAATAGTATGCCAAGACAATAGTCAATCTTAGATGAGATGAGAGAAAATCATATCTTGCTCATCCAACTTGGATGGTGGGAAGTAGTAGGCAAAGGCTCAAGTAACCGTTGGCCTAGATGCTAGCCGGGAAACGTTGAGCATAGGCAGTGGCATGGTGGTGCCAATGTCTCAAAAAGAAACTCGAAGAATGTGAACGAAAATGCAGAGGAAACGAGGATGATGGTGTCCTCAAATCTTGCCGTGGAAAAGTGAACTGAGCATGATAAATCTCTTTTTTTCTTTACGGGCATGGAGCCTTGAGTTGTTGGATATGCAACCGAATCTGGGAACTTGCTTTAGAGTTTTCTGGCACCTAAGTGCCATGAGTTCTAAAGCCACTAAAAGGACTTGTCACAAAATTCGTTTTTCTTGAGGGTATACATCTAAAGGATAAACCCATAGAAAAAAGGATACTTAATCTTTATGCATAGTTGTGTGAAAGAAAATATAGACAAAATAAAATTTGAGAGAAAAATCTTATCTTTCAATTCTTTTTGGCAGATTGTGCATCAAATGTCTGTGAAGGCAGGACGCCCCCAAGTTATTGGATCTTGCAGTTTGTCACTGGAATGGCGTTCTCCATCACCTCAATACAAAGCCTATTTGTTTTTCCTAAACACATATGGGCTCTCATATAAAATTTTGTTTTTCCTGAGAATGACCTTCTACTACACTCAAAAAGAGAAATTAATAAGTAGTGGTCGTGTCTCATTATTTTGACTAGGAAATGACTAAAATCAAACTGAAGAGCGGAAGTTCTTATCTTTAGTTTCCTTGGCAGCTTCTACATCCGAAAATTCTAGCAGTGAGCCACTGCAAAAGTAATGGCCTAGTCCCTAGTTAAGTCACCATTTATGTTAGGGGTTTTTGTGTTGAAGTTTTGATAGGCTTGTGTTACAAAGACACAAGCTAAAACCATTACGTCCCCCATTTCTAAGTTAGCGAGGACTAGGTCCAAAGCATCCCGAAGGAAAAAAAAGTCCAAGGGAATGCTTTGTTGATCTTCCAACAGTTCCTGGATGTTTGGTTTGGTGTTATGTTAAATGCTTCCAGTGCTAGTGAGATGCTTCCCTCGATGATGATGGAGTTTATCCCTGGGCACTAATGGAGTATTTCCTTGGGCATTGACAGAGTGTTTCCCTAGGCCCTTACAAGTGTTTTCCCTTGGCATTGATAAAGTGTTTCCCTCGGCGCTGACGATTATTTCCTTAGACACTGGCATTGACTAGTATTCCCAAGGCGCTAATTTTGTTAGCTTTGAGTAGTATTTGTTAAACTAACAAACATTGTGAGCAACTAAGTAATTGATGAACCAGTATTTACACTATATATTTCTCCTTTTTATATTTCTTTTCTTGTCTAGTTTAGTTAGAAATTTGTAGTTTGTGTGATGGTTTTGCCAATTTGTGTTTCTAGGAGCAGCAAGATCAAAATCTAAGGATTTTGATCTACCAAATGTGATGGCCTTTGTGTTGGAAATGTGCCCTAAAACCAATCATATGATGATACTTTACGGACATTTCACAAAGTTAAACTAATGTAGTTTAAATATAAAGGGCAAAGGTTATTGTTTGAGCCATCTCATATAAATGTTATATGCTTAAACGATAAGTCCAAGGAATATGTGATTGGGAGAATGCGATCTAAAGAAGTTAGATTCAAGAGACCATTCTTTCGTAGACACATCCTAAATGTTCCTGATCATAGGATTGCCAATTGGGCATTGACAGTCCGTTAAGATCAGTACGTCCTGTGTCTTCTCTTAGGGAGAGTGACTAGTCTCGAGTCATTGGTGTGTCTGACACCAAGACAAGTACGTAGGTGCTCAATAGAGAATGAGTTCACTGAACACGATCAACGAAGAGTTCTCATATTCATGTCACATGAGAACTCATGGTTGGGATAATGCAAAGTAGTCCTTTGACCTGAGGCATCACAGCTGTCTTGTGGTTAGGTCCTTGATCTTAGATTATGTCAAAGTCACACCATCTGGAGGGTGTCCACGGCATCGTCGGGGTTAAGCCACTTAGCCATGGAGGCAAGTGAATGCGCAACAAGGGATCTCTAACCTTCAAACTGTTTGAGGGAGAATACTCTATGATATGATTTAGAATCTCTGGCCAGAGTATGAATGAGATGAAGGAAGGCGTTCCAAATTACATTCAAGGTAATTATATAAGTACACGATTCACATTGGATAGTAGACATGAATAAACTATCAAACCAAACAATGTGGTCAAGAGTATTGTATTAGAGAAAGACCGTATTGCATTTGTAATCCTAAACTTAATAGGTTCTCCACCTTTTCTGATTAGCTTGGGTAACCATGATATGCTGCTAGGTGTCACTCATGGTTTGTGGAAGCCCTAAACGTGTATAAACACTAAAGGGAGAATTGAAAGTAAGTTTCAATTCACAATCGATTTGAAAGAGTTTTAATCGCCCACAGCCTCGCTAAAAGGAACCTAATGGATCGTACACCGTGTAAGGTAGAGATTGAAGATTCAACGGAGATGAGTAAGAATAATTAAATGGTTTAATTATTTATGGCAAGGATTAATTAATATGTTAATTAATCAAACGAATAAGTTCGGTAAAGACCTCGGGATAGTTTTGGACCTTAAGGCCCAATGGGCTTCGAACGTCAAGTCCATTGACTTAAGTTGTATGACAACTTAATGAATAATGATTCACAAAGGCCCAAATAGCCCAATAAACACCCAAAGGCCGGCCATGTTAGAGATGGAGTGAACTTGGACTTATTTACAAGTTTGCCACTCAAATGAATTAAGGTATAAATATGACTTTATAGCCAAAATTCATTAAGGGTTCTTTTTGGGGAAATTGGAGAGAACACAAACTCTCTTTTCTCTCTAAAGAGGCCGGCCCCCTTGGAGGGATTAGCTAGCAATCCTACTCCTCCAAGGTCACTCATTTCTTCTTAAATCTAACCTTGGTGTGGAGACTTAGAGGTTCTCAATTTTGGGAACTTGGAGAAACCTTTTCTTCAATCCAAAACCATAGATCTAAGATGCAAGCAATGAAGGCCCTCTCTTTGGGTGACTAGCCTTTGCTTATGCAAAGAGGAATCTACAAAGGTATAAATTTCAACTCACTTTGTTTTGAGTTGATTAATGGTTCACCAATCTACTAGGCTTTGAACATTCATGGGTAATGTTTTGTTTTTAAGTACATGCAAGCATGATTCCGCCTTTAATTTGTTAATTGCATGCTAATGCTGTTGCTTAAATGAACATGTATTCTCAAAATAATCCTTCACTTTGGAGCAAAGAAGGGGCAGCCAGTTTCATTATCAGTGATCTTTCCAGCAATCTCCTGACCTTTGGAATCATTGCTCTTTGGCTAAAGGCAACGGACAGATAAGAGAAAGGAGTGGAGAAAAGAAAAGAAAAGGAGAATATTAGGGATGGTGGACAAATAAAATATAGGAAAACAGCAGAAAGCAGAGTCTTGCAGCAGAGAGGGAAATAAGAAAAGTCAGAAACAGGCTGGACAGCAGTGGGACGGAAAGGATAGAAAGCATTTGACAGATAAAATATAAATAAAAAAAAGACAACGAAAGGAATAAGGAGCAAAGAAAGATGAAAGGTGGAATACAGAGGGGAGAGGGAAGCTCACGGAAGAAACGAAAATAAGGTGGAGGACAGCAGGGATACACGGATGCAGAGGGCAGAGGGAGAGAGAAGGGTCACAGAGGCAGAATAGAGGGCAGGACATAGGGAGTGCATGAAAAAGAGAGGCGAGCAGAGAACAGATGCACGAACAGAAACAGAAAAATAGAAAAGCAGGGCAGAGAGAGTGCTAAGGAGAGGGAAATGTTGAAAAACGTGAGGGACAGAAGGAGAGGGCAGGACGGACAGAAAAGAGGGAGGGCTGCAGAGCAGAGAACAGATGCACGGACAGAGGCAAGAAGATCGGAGAGCTCAGATAGCTTCCTTGTAAAAAAAGGGTTGTCTCTTTCCTTAATTCTTCATGAATAATTTCTTATGTATTCAAATAATTATGTGTAACTAATTTTCTTTCGCTAGAGTGAGGCCATGAGCCACAACATGATTATGTAGACTTCTATTTCAATTGCTTAAGTGTTGTTACATGCTTGCTTTGATATTTTCAATTACCAAATTAAACTATCTATGTGCCTTGATGCTTGATCACCATTAGGATGCTTAGAAAAGTCATTGGATGCAATTTTGAACGAATATCACGTTAAAATTGGTTGTGCTTCTTGTGATTGAGGATTGTAATTTCTCCTAAGGTAAATATCATACTCTTAGGGATTACATGGTTTAACAAAAGGATTTTCACCGAGATTAATGAATCACTTATGTTTATATTTAATCCAAATGTCATGGATAAATTGCATGTAGTGGTATGCGTTTTAGCTTGAATATCACAAGTAAAACATACACAAGGAAAACCCAACCTTCAAAGCATGTGTGTTTTCGATTACTTAAGCAATTAGAAGAGCTACGTCTGAGTGTTGTTGGTAAAGGTTGAACTCTAGCGCTTTGTCAATCTAATTTTCTTCAATCATTTATTTTATCTCGAATTTCTATATTTACTTGTTCTGTTTAGTTCGATCACTATTTCTATAAGCCAATCCCATTTTAGATAATTGTTTTAGTCACATTCAATAGTATTTAATTTTGCCAAATTAGTGAAGTTCTTAGAGTTAACTAAGCAAAATACTCCAAAAACTCGTAAATTGTTTATATCAGTCCCTGAGGAGATCGACCTTGCTTGAGCCATTCTATACTACAAACGACTTGTTCTCTTGCAAGAATTTTCTAACGGTTTTACCCTTGTTTTACAAGTGGTAAAATTGCTATTAGTAATCACGAAAAATTATGACTTGCGCGAACGATGCATGGTGTGGAAGCTAAAAGTCCACTAGTTTGGCATGAAAGAGATGTCATTCTTGCCTATATGGTTTCAAAGTAGCTAATCTAGGGTTTCTAATGGCTTGATGGTTTTGCAGGAGTTAAGGAGGTTTATTGGAAGGCTCAGATTGGAAAGAAGGCTTATCCCTAAAGAACTAGGGTTTTTTGCACTTAGAGAAAGCTTGCTCTGTGTTGTGCCTCTCCCTCTTTTACAACATACTTGCCCTTGTCGTTCTTGGTTAAGCCTCATCCACATGTGATTTTAACATTTCTAATTTAAAAATAAAAATAAAAATAAAAGTAAATAATAAATAAACATCTCACTCTCCAGCTCTCCTACTTTCACGTTCTCTATCACTATCTTTCTCTCTCCTTCAATTTTAAAACAAAAATAAAAAAATTCACATGCTTTGTTTGTGGACATATACTAGTAATAACAATAATAATAATTTAAATTTTCCAGCAGTAACATTTCAGACCAAATATCTAACCTAAAAAACTTGGAGACACTGGACCTCTCCATAAGTTATCTGTCGGGAGAAACCCCAAAGCTTCAATTCGTCCGCCTTCGAGGGACCAATGTTAACAAGCACTGAGCCCCAAAGCTTCAATTCGTCCGCCTTCGAGGTGAATTTGAAACTTTGCGGTGCATTGCTGATGGCATTGGTGCAGATAAGAACAGCCAAAATTTGGGCAATGGGAATCCAATTCCATGGTTTCATTTCTCTTTTGCACTTGGGTTCACAACAGGATTTTTCCGAGTTTGTGGCGCCTTCATGTTTTTGTGATATGCAGATTTCAATCTCTGTTATCATAAAAACAGGTCTAGTCAGGATGAGAAGAAGACTTGATTTTATTTCTGAATTTCAGATGAAAATTTTGGCAAACAAACTGCTTCTTAAAAGTGAAAATAACAGTAACAAAGCACATTTACGTTATCTTGATACACATTGTTGCAGATTCTGTAAAGCCAATTTGGTAATCATTTCGGCTTTCATTTCTTCTTTCTGGCGAATAAACGGAATATCCTGTGGTATATATAGCTCCTTCCTATTCATACAAGTTATTCAAAGTTTTTATGTCTTTACAATAATCGCATTGTGATTTGTTAACTTCCATTTTCTGCATAACTAAATCATTATAATGTATCAACGTTACAATTTAACATGTAACGGGTGGATATCTTCTTATTAGTAATACGTGTCACGTGATGTTACTGTGACGTGTTCCAGAATTGTTGAAGGATTTCAATCAAGACTTCAGTAAACCTTTAAATTCAATATGCAGAGGAAAAAAAATCAATATAGATAAGATTCTATACGTTTGAATCTTCAGTCCTTAAGATAATGCCTCGACATTCTTCTAGTTAATTACTATAGCTTGGCTAATAAAGTCAAGAAAAAACTGCATACAATTGTGAAACAAATTATATGGTAGGCCATGCATCCTATAGTACGTAATTACGAATGTCAGATGAAATAGTTGTTACTATCTACTATGCATGATTTTACGATTAATTATAATCTGAGTTGACTAATCCAGTTGAAATGGTTGTTGTCATCTGGTAGTTCATAAATCTCGTAAATTATCTTCTTCGATCTCAAAAATCTTTTTCTTGATTACGTTTTAATCGAATTTTCTTAACTTGATTGCATCTAAATATTGTCTAATTAAGTAGGAAGTAATGAACATTAGTTGTCATGGTATTGAAATCTGGACTACTACTGATTTTTCATAGTCTACATTTCGTATGTTGTTTGTTTTCTTTACAAATGGAAAGCAAACACTTCAAAATTCAAATATTGTGGCCATGAAGTTATACCCACTTTCCTTTTTCCCCAAGGCCCGTTTGTTTCACCTTCTTAACTAGGATTGGATTGAATCTAGGGACTTTTGCTAGAGTAGCTTGACTTGGACTAAATAGTATAAGAATTGTAAAACGTTTAGTAAAGCGCTGGACTAAAGCCACGGAGGGCGAGAAGGAAAACAATAACGGAGGACGAGAGTGGTCAGTGGGGAAGGTTAGTCGAGGTTAGAGGTTCACGAGAAGGGCAGCCACTCCACTTGAAGGTTTCTGGGCAACGTTAGCGAGCTCATTAGCAATCCTCCTCTTCCGTGTCGGACTAAATTCAACCACCCAAGGCCCATAGTCACATGATCCCATCTAATCTAATTGAAGTTAGTCTTTGATGACACCAAATGTGGGATGGGATTATAATCCCAGCTAAATCACTCCCACCTAAAACGGGACCTAATGCCTTAAACTCTACTTTTTACTTTCTTAACCATTCAGCTTATGAGCCGAAGCTCAAGGAAACTGGGGGGCAATGTTTGGGCCTAAAATTACACCATAGGCCCAAGTGATCAAGGTCGTTGAGTAAGCATGGTTCTTAATCATCGGATAAGAAAGTTAAGATAATTTGCTATTGTTAAGAGATAATATTATGGTTCTTAATCATAATAATTATCTTTTAAAATTATCTTAGTTTTCTTGTACAAAATAAATTATACAGATTCTTGGACTCTTCACGTGGCCTAACATGAATATGCAAGCCGAAGATAATGGTGGATAGGAAGCCTAAGTGGGCTAGGATGTTGTCAAAGATTGGAAGACTTGCATGCCGTGTGAAAAACTACAAAATATGTAGGCCGCATGTCCACCAAATATATATAATTGGCAAGACATTTTTATCAGGCTATACCGTGGAAAAGCCTGTATGCCTATCAGGCTATACCATGCAAAAATCTCCCATATTATATATATATAATAATTGGTGGCATTAATGGGATGTGATAAGGCTTGAAAGAGTTGGCATTGCAATGCAGGCATTTTGAAAATACTAGTTGTGATAATTATTAGCAAAGGGATTGGCTTATCATGAGTTAAAATATGGTAGTGATGCTGTATGGAAGCGCGTGGAGGGAGTTTAATTCATAGTTGGACTCTATGAAGTAATCCAGGCTGTGCCATGCAAGGACAAAATGCTATGAATACAAGGTGCTCTGCGACAAGAAAAATGCCTCCAACTCAACACACAAATCTGCCCTGCGCAATTTCTCGCTCTATGTGAAACCTCTCAACAACCTTGAGATTTTTATTTTCTTTTTCGCCAACACAGCTTCAGTTTGGATAAACAGCACTGTGAAGGCAACCGGTAAACATCTTCAGTTTGGATAAACAACATTGTTGCCGTAGAACCAGCCGTCTGTGAAGCACCTTCAGTTTGGATAAACAGGACTGCGACAGGGTTGACTGGATATCTATCCAAGTCTCGACGAAGTGAGGTGTTACTGTTTCTTTTAGGCTCGGCACATTGAACGCCGAGTTGTTATATGATTGGGTATTCACAAGTGGGATTTAGTGTTCGGCACTCAGACGGCCGAACTACGTTTACCATTAAGACCTTTATCTGCTTTGAGTACCTGTGCCCCTATACCTTAGTGTCAATTCAGCGTGAGTTCACCTTCACAAATACGGTGACTATGGCCGAATCTGACGACGACAAGCCGTGAACTTCGCATATTTAGTAACCTTGTCTTCAGGTTTGAGAATTCGAAGGCCGAGAAGTGTTCCTTCCTTGGCCGCAATCGCAAGACGAAGAAGTCAGCAGCGTGACCAACACAACATCGCATCTTTTACTCCCCGGTCGGGCTCGGCTGACGAGTTGGCACGCCCCGCACACATTTGAAGGACGTAGTTAGCTTACTAATTACTCGGCATGCGAGCCACGTAGGCTAGGTGATTTTTGTAGTCAACATTTTGGCACGCCCAGTGGGACCTTATGCTAAAACTACGAAGTTCACATGATAGATCAAGATGTCAATCCGACTTCATTTAGCCGATTGCATGAGTTTTTTGTGCAATTGAAAAGAAACAGTGAGAAGTGCACAAAATTCCTTAAAGAGTACTGTAGAATTCTCGACAAGAGGCTAGAGGCCGGGGGGCAATTTTTCGCTCCGGCTATGACCACAATTCGGCCTAAGAAAATTGTTCACACGGCCGAAGAAAAACCTAGGCCATCTGTTGTATCGGTCGAGACTGAAAGTGTGGTAAGCCTAGAAGGAAAAGTTCAAGTTTCTGAGTTAAAAATCAATTTAGAAAAAGATTCGTCAGAGGAATGCTCCAATAATGAACAAGGCCGAGACATAGGCCTAGCTACAAAAAACACGCCAATCGATATGATTATTGGTGATAAAGCCGATATGGAGAAATCTCGTTCGGCTAAGTTGTTCAAGTTAAAAGCCGAAATTGGTGAAATTATTATGCCTGGGGGGCATAGTAATTGTTCAACCCACTCGGCAGTCGAAAATGAATTTTTTTTTACCAAATTACAAATATTTGGAGAAAATCCTTTATTCGGCCGAGAGCAAAATCAATTTGAAAATCTTGATATAAACTTATCTTGGCTTGGGATAAAACACCGTTGGCCTCCTCCTCTTAATTAGTTAGGCTACTTTCATTTTCTTTTATTAAGAAAATGAATAAATTATTTTCTTAAGCATCTGGCTACTTAAGCCGATGCATAAGAAAATAGGGGGGCATTGCCATGTAACAAATAAAAAAAATGGAAGGCCAAGGTCGAAAAAAAAAATTTAGTACTCGGCCTAATTTCTCGGCCAAGTGGTTCTTATATATGCCAAATGTATAGGTTTGGCTGAATATATAATAGGAAAAAATTGTTTCCAGGCATGCTCTCGGTTAAAAAAAAAAATGAAAAGGTCGGCCGAGTCTTGGTTTCGGCCTCGGCTTCGGCCACTTGACAAAGGCCCTCGGCCTCGACCACTTTAAAGGCCGTGTCTTATATATATATATATATATATAAAGCAAAAAAAACCTTGACCACTTTGAAGGCCGTGTCTTATATATATAAAGCAAAAAAAAAAAAAAAAAAAATCGGCCGAGGCCGAGGAGATCAGGAATTTTTAGGCCATGATGTTGGCCGAATATAGGTTTAAAAGAAAGAAAAAGTCATGGTGCTGGCTTGAGGTTTAATATATGTATATAGTCATGATCGCCAACTGCCAAGGCCTTTTCTCAACCTCGACCCACCCCCCAATTTTTCTCGGCTTCGACTGATATATATATTTGAGTCTCTTCTCTGACAAGAGGGAAAGAAAGAGAAATCGGTTGTCTAGGCCGAGGCCGAGAGATTAAAAAAGAAAAGGAGGAATCAAAAAGCCCTGTAGGCGTTGGCATATTCAAAAAAAGGAAAAAGGCTATCCTTAGGCCTTTACGAAGCCTTATTGATGCCATTTCCTTAGGCCTTCACATGGCCCTATTAGTGCCAGTTTCTTTAGGCCTTCACGTTGTTCTATAAATATATATATATATATATATATATATATATATATATATCTATATATATAGATCCTAGGTGGTGCTTGATGCCGTGTGTGGCTGGCAGATCACATCCAGCTAATTTTGTATATATATAATATGGGCAGGCCGAGTTCCTGAATGCATGCATATGCATGGACGAGACAAACGGTAAATTAGCAGAAGAGGTCATGACATTGGTAGAACAGAGGTGGTTGTATCGCCGAGAAGCAAAATTTGTTTCGGCAGTATGACGAAATGCTATTAGATACGAACAATTAATTTCCTTAACCATTCGGCTTACTAGCCGAAGCTCAAGGAAGCTGGGGGGCAATGTTTGGGCCCAAAATTACACCATAGACCCAAGCGATCAAGGCCGTTGAGTAAGCATGGTTCTTAATCATCGGATAAGAAAGTTAAGATAATTTGCTATTGTTAAGAGATAATATTATGGTTCTTAATCATAATAATTATCTTTTAAAATTATCTTAGTTTTCTTGTACAAAATAAATTATACAGATTCTTGGACTCTTCACGTGGCCTAACATGAATCTGCAAGCCGAAGATAATGGTGGATAGGAAGCCTAAGTGGGCTAGGATGTTGTCAAAGATTGGAAGACCTGCATGCCATGTGAAAAACTACAAATTATGTAGGCCGCATGTCCACCAAATATATATATATATATATATATATATATATATTGGCAAGTCATTTTTATCAGGCTATACCGTGGAAAAGCCTACATGCCTATCAGGCTATACCATGCAAAAATCTCCCATATTATATATATAATAATTGGTGGCATTAATGGGATGTGATAAGGCTTGAAAGAGTTGGCATTGCAATGCTGGCATTTTGAAAATACTAGTTGTGATAATTATTAGCAAAAGATTAGCTTATCATGAGTTAAAATATGGTGGTGATGCTGTATGGAAGCGCGTGGAGGGAGTTTAATTCATAGTTGGACTCTATGACGTAATCCAGGTCGTGCCATGCCAGGACAAAATGCTATAAATACAAGGTGCTTTACGACAAGAAAAAGACCTCCAACTCAACACACAAATCTGCCCTGTGCAATTTCTCGCTCTATGTGAAACCTCTCAACAACCTTGAGATTTTTATTTTCTTTTTTGCCGACACATCTTCAGTTTGGATAAACAGCACTGTGAAGGCAGCCGGTAAACATCTTCAGTTTGGATAAACAACATTGTTGCCGTAGAACCAGCCGTTTGTGAAGCACCTTCAGTTTGGATAAACAGCACTGCGACAGGGTCGACTGGTTATCTATCCAAGTCTTGGCCGACGAGGGTTTTCGGATCCCCGTCGACAGAGGTCATCTCATTAGCCTTCTCGGTAAAGTGAGGTGTTACTGTTTCTTTTAGGCTCGGCACATTGAACGCCGAGTTGTTATATGATTGGATGTTCACAAGTGGGATTTAGTGTTCGGCACTCAGACGGCCAAACTACATTTACCATCAAGACCTTTATCTGCTTTGAGTACCTGTGCCCTTATACCTTAGTGTCAATTCGGCGTGAGTTCACCTTCACAAATACGGTGACTGTGGCAGAATCTGACGACGACAAGCCGTGAACTTCGCATATTTAGTAACCTTGTCTTCATGTTTGAGAATCGGAAGGCCGAGAGGTGTTCCTTCCTCGGCCGCAATCGCAAGACGAAGAAGTCAGCAGCGCGACCAACACAACATCGCATCTTTTACTCCCCGGTCGGGCTCGGCCGACGAGTTGGCACGCCCCGCACACATTTGAAGGACGTAGTTAGCTTACTAATTAATCGGCCTGCGTGCCACGTAGGCTAGGTGATTTTTGTAACCAACACCACCTAATACTAAATTTGTGCAATTGTTGGAAATATTTTTAAAATAATTTAAAATGTTTTCGATTCTTCAAAAATACTTTCTTTCATGTATGACAAAAAAAGTTATAAGTGTTTTTTGTTCAAATAAGTATTTGAAGTGCTGTCTAAAAAAAAAAAAAAAAAAGAGGACGACGATAACTTAATTTTTTGTTAAAAATTTACATGTGCTTCTAATTAAAGTGTTTTTACTAAAAGTGCTTATGAAAAAAAAATTATTTTTTGAAGAAGCAATTTCAAACAAGTGTATGATTTTGTCACAAAAATAATCGATATAATTAGAAGCGTAACCATTTCATATAAATTGTAAGTAAGATACCGATGTGAGACTTTTCACATCATTCAATAAATTCAACAAACAAACTGTACGGGACCCTCTTGTGCTGCTAATTCTCCAAAACTGTCCACGTACATTTAATTTATTTCTTTTCAATGTAGTGGATGTTAGCATCGACGACTTTTTTTTCTTTTCAATGATGTAATGGATGTTAGCGTCGGCGACTTTTATTTCTTTTCAATGCAATGGATGTTGGCGCGGACGACTTCTTTGACGACTACTTGGAGAGAATTCAGACCTCTTCTAGAAATCATCCGTCAGACGGAATTCTAGCCTCGCATCTAGTCTTCGTTTCTTAGCTTCAATGCACTGCCCTTGAGGGCAGCCTGGAGATTACGCAGTTCCCCGCTTCCAAAGTAGTACAAGTGATAATACAACTAAGAACGTGGAAGATGTACGCGAAAACGGTAAATTTTACTAGTCTTTCGGTATTTGTACCTTGATGTAATAAGTAATCTACCGTTATTTCACATCACAGTTTTCCATTTCTCCGGAAAACAGGAAACAAATATTAAAAAAAAAAATTAAAAAAAATAAAAAAGTTGTGGGACTTACCTATACATACTGAAAAAAGTTCAAATCTCGCTCCTAAATTTTCTGGTTTTTTATTTGTCAAAAACAAAACCAGGAAATTTCACGGATTTCACGCGCTGAATTGTGCAAAAACAAACAGAAATAGAAAAGCCTAAAAGGAAAGAAAATCGTCCTTTCTTTTTCTGGTGCTTCCTTTAAATCTAAAGAAATTGTAATATTTTGTTTGCTATCTTCAGCTAATGTCAAACCAAAGACCTTAATCTTTCAACGACTTTGAAGACGTTAGCTTATTGTACACAACATATATATATATATATATATATATATATATATATATATAAATGGCTAATTTAGTTTATGAATTATCGCTTGAGCAAAAATTAAATTTTTGAACAATTTTTTTCAAAAATCAATCATTGAATTATAAAATTTGCCAATTCTAATATTAGATTTGAAACTATTATATTCAATTTTCTGTCAATTTAAGTTACGTTATTTTCATGTGATACACATTAGAGGGTAGAATGATAATTTTTCATAAAGAAATAGTGTATGAAATTAACTTGGTAAATTAGACATTAGATTCGCAACTATATAAACTGTTAAAGGCTTATATGCGAGAAAATAACGGTATTACACTTTAAAGTGTGTCAAGTGAGTTAAGTTGACGAAAAATTGCATAAAATAACTTTGTATATAATATTAGAGATGAAATTAGCAAATTTTAATGAATTTAGAGCCTTATTTTATTGAAAAAAATCATTCGAAATCTAATTTTCACTTAGCTGATAGTTTAGCACTAAATCGGCACTTTACCATATATAAGCTGCAACCTTCATACGTATATACTCGTGTAGAAGAAAACCTGTAAGCAATCTAAATCTGAGATGGATCATTCATTCTCTCATGGCTTCCTTCTCATCCTCTTATTTTCTTCCATTATATTTACAATACATGCATGCGATCTAACCGAACGCAGTGCTCTCACGTCCTTCATGAGCACTCTGTCTTCCCCTACATTGAACTGGACTGCTTCGGTTGATTGTTGCCAGTGGGAAGGCATCACATGTGATCAGAATGGTTGGATCGTCCAATTGCGGTTGCCATCCAAGGGACTCAAAGGAGGTATTTTTCCTTCACCACTTGGAAACCTTAAGCTTCTTTCGCACCTCAACCTCTCCCACAATCTGCTTTCCGGCTCCCTTGAAGCAGGGATGTTTTTGTCCTTGAGTCACCTTGAGATCCTTGATTTGAGCTATAATCTTTTCTCCGGAGAAGTACCATTGTCTTTATCATCAAGCTACATCCAAACGGTTGATTTTTCGAGCAATCAATTCAACGGAACAATTCCATCTTCATTCCTCCAGCATTCCTGGAATTTGAGCAGTTTGAATGTCAGCAATAATCATTTTACAGGCCAATTACCATCCCTTATCTGTCTCCGTTTCTCTTTGCTTAGAGTCTTGGATCTCTCCCACAATAATTTCAGTGGCTCAATTCCTCTAGGACTAGGAAACTGTTCCGAATTGGAGGTCTTTCGTGCTGGCGACAATACTCTCTCAGGGTCCCTTCCTGCTGATATCTACAAAGCTCAAGCACTTCAAGAAATTTCATTATCTACTAATAGCCTTTTCGGACCCATCAGTGAGAATGTTGGGAAGCTCTCCAAATTAAAGCTCATGCATCTTCATTACAACAATCTAGAAGGCCATCTGCCCCCATCTTTGATGAATTGCACAAACCTTGTTGAAATAAAACTCGGATTCAACCGTTTTAGTGGGAATATCTCCGGACTTGATTTCTCTAAACTTACTCAACTTAGTAAACTGATTTTATGCATAATATGTTCACTGGTATCTTACCAATAAGCCTTTACTCATGCAAGTCCCTCAAAGCACTTCGACTGGCTGCAAATGATTTCGAGGGACAAATCCAACCTGAGATTCTTCAATTGAAAAACTTGACCTTCCTCTCACTTTCTAAAAACAGATTCACCAATGTCACAGGGGCAATGAAGATATTGACGGGCTTCAAAAGTCTCAGGGTGCTCCTTCTTTCAAGAGTTTTTGTAGGTGAAGAAATGCCAGACAGGGATATAACTGTCGATTCCTGGTTACAAAATCTGTGTGTTTTCAGTTTCTTTGACAGTCATATGACAGGTCACATACCTGCATGGATTTCAAAGCTAAGGAAACTTGAAGTCCGGGATTTGTCTTTTAACAGACTCACTGGCACAATACCTGGTTGGTTGGGGACTCTTCCGAGACTTTTCTTTTTGTTGTTGAATGACAACTTGATTTCGGGTGAATTTCCGAAGGAGCTTTGCAGACTCCAAGCGTTAGTATCGCAAAAGGCTTTGAATCAAACTGACCATTGTTCTCTTGAGTTGCCCGTCTACTTCCAACGCGGTAATAATGCATCTGTGGGGGCTTCACAATACAAGTATGTGGCCTACATGCCAAGAGTAATCTCCCTCAGGAACAACAGTTTAAGTGGCAGCATACCCTTTGAGATTGGCCAATTGCAATTTCTTCAACAACTGGATCTAAGCATCAACGACTTCTCTGGCAACATTCCAGACCAAATATCCAACCTCACAAATTTGGAGAGATTAGAACTCAATAGTAACCGTCTGTCGGGCAAAATCCCATCATCACTATCAAGTCTCCATTTCTTGTCTACGTTTACTGTTGCATACAATAATCTCGAAGGATCAATACCAGGCGGAACTCAGCTCCAAGGCTTCAGTGTGTCTGCATTTGACGGGAATCCAAAACTTTGCGGTGCCCCACTTCCAAACCAGTGCTTGTCAAGTAAGAATAAGAACAACCAGGATTCGGACGACGATGAGGATCAAAGACCATGGGTTGTGTTATCTGTGGTGCTTGGTTTCGTTGTAGGGTTCTTGGGATTCTGTTGCCCTTTGCTTCTCAAGAGGACATGGAGATATGCATATTTCCAATCCCTAGACAATTTTCAATTCAAGTTCTATCTGATGTGGAGAAGGCTTAGAAGAAGGTAGACTCTTTTTTCATTTTCTTTTTCGATTTGGTTTGTGATGTTTAATTCTTGTCCTTGGTCTTAACAGGAAAATCGAAGGCCAAGTCCAAGAACCAAACAAACGGGCCGAAGTTAAAAGCAGCAACCTGGATAGTGGTGCTAAGAGTACAAATTGTTCCGAATATGCAAGCAACGGTGAATCTCTCATGGTCCCTGACAACTTCCAAACCACCTCTCTCTTCAATGTTCCAGTTAAAGCTACCTGCCCAGAAGACGAAGAAATATTAATATGTACGAATTGAGCCAGAAAAATTGTACTTTTCTTCAAATTAATACTTCAATCACATGTTTAACCGCAAAAAATGTACTGCACACTGCGCACTGCACACTGCGCACTGCGCACGGGATCAAAGAGAGATAATGTAAACAAGTTGTAACATTAATGTTAATCGTCACAGGCATGTGCCTTGGTCAATGCAGTGTTGTCATAAAAGAACCTAAATGGTATGCATCATGAGTTGTGCATACATATTAAACTTGGACGTTCAAATTCCCCTCTCATGGCATGAAGAGGGGCACTATCTTCACACAAATGAAATGGAACTGCAATAAAGATGATGATGCTGCCACTTGTTCAGAGTAATATCGCTTAAAACGTCATTAATTTTGTGAAGATAACAGACTTAGTACTGTGCAATTCCTGGAATGCAATATAGCTATAACATCAGCTTAAATCATCCGAAAAAAAATTAGTCCTCTTTACCTGGCTGACAATATCTCTTTGTGTCTCTTTTTCCTATCTTCTGTTGTGACTCCCATTAAATAGTCCTTCAGAAAACTACATAACAAAAATGACGAAAAAGAGTTCATAACGATGCTAAAAATAAGAAGTAAACTCAGAAACACTTGTGACGTGATCATCACCGAGCTTTTGCAGCAGGTTGTGTGCATTCTAACCTGTTCTTTCTTTTTCCGTATCCCCTTTTGTATTAGTATCACACTATCACAGACGCTTATAAATCTCACCTCTTTAACAAAACAAGAAGTTATGTCCACATACAAACACTGACAACCTTTGGAATCAGGAGGCATGGCAAAATCCTCTCTGAAGTGCCCAAATAATGGCCTTTCAAAGCGTGTCCTCATCTATTTCTAATTCTCGTATAAAATCTCCAGTTCCATCATATAGGTCAAGCGTCTTTGAGACAAGAAAGAGAGTACTCCTACAAAAAGAAAAAAAATATTGTCAGCGAGCTTCTCAAACAGCAAATAAAAGTCCATGCAAATTTGTAACACAGAAATTTTTTACCTGTGGAAATATCAAAGTAACCACCATAAGCTGCATCATTAGATCCCACCCGATTACATGACCATGTATTAGTAATAAATTGGGAGACAACGTGTGTACTTCCATTAACCTGATAACCAGTGTCATGGATGTTAACAGATTTTGCAACATGATTAACCTGTAGAAGCCTAGAAGGTAAGAATCAAGAATAATCATTCCCCACCAAACAAGAAAGCTGGTATAAAAAAAAGGAACCGTGCACAAAACAAACTTTATATGCTAACCTTAATAGGCATTACAATGACCTCATTTTCAGACGGCAGTCTAGCTTTCCAAGTAGTTTTTCTTGCAAAGGGAGACTTTACTAGCAGCAAGTCCAGAAATTTGCTAACAAAGTCCTCGGATTTGGTAAGACTCTTCCCTTCAGCAGTCATATTTATGAAGCAACATTTCTTACAAACTATGGACTTGCGGATCTCCTCTAGAGATGAAGAAATGCCATCCCAATCTTGATCAACTTTCCTTTCAAGCGCTTGCAAAAACTCCAATTGACTAATTATAGAGAATATACAAATAGTATGAGAAATTGTCTGTCCCATTACTTTTCTAAGTCAGTGCTGAATTTTCCATACTAAAACAAAATAACTGCCCAGAACTTTAAAGCTTTACGATTATTCATATTAGCTAGGATGTCAACCTGCATAAATAATCTCAAAGAAAGATGTGTATGATAATGTTGAAAAAGGTTAAAAATGCCAAGATCCTGGAACAAACCTAATTTTTAAACATTTAATAAGATTACATTAAACAGGAAAAAGTGGTTAAATTTTATGGCAATGCACATTGGAATTTATAAACAATATTTCCATGTTTCTGGAAAATACACTTCTCGGAGACAGAAACAGACACAGGTATAGTAAGCATATGCAAAGATTGGGGCACAAGACAAATAACTTGAAAAGCTTACTCCAACCTGATACCAAAAAGCTGTTCACGAATCCACCCAAAAACATTTAGCTTTGCATCCGCCCTTGCAGCAGCAATTTCGTGATGATTATCACTCTTTTGGAACTGAAAATGACATTATATAAACTCAAGCTTTGATAGCTAATTGTGAAGGATAGTCAATGTTAACATTGAGCTTATTTTTAATAAAGTTAACAATACCTCCCCTATAAACTGGGAAACTGTCTCTTTAAACCGCATCTTGTCCGTAAACTGGACTTCTTGAAGAACATAGTAGATCTGCAATAACATGAAATGAATGCATTAAACCTTGATCTATTATCTACCAAACCACTCGTTCAGAACCAAAAAAAATAAAAATAAAAATTGCAAAGAAATGGAAGGAAAGGATTAAAAAAAATTAGTGAGCAATGGCACACCAATTGTGCATGCCTAGAAACTTCTCCCTGTTCCAATATGGTACAAACAAAAGCAATAAAAAAAAGTATAAGATAGGTTTCTTAGTGAAGGGAACTTTTATAAAGAAAGGGTAACCACTTAACAACTTATTCTATTGATTAAAGAAGATTTACTCCATATTTTGCATGACATATTTTTAATCCAGTTATTCGTATTTAGAATGGCGCAAGATGTTTAGTGCATACTATTGCAGCCTAACATATAACGTAGACAACAGAGAAAAGATTCCGAGTGTCTCAGTATGACTTGCCAAATGGTTGAACCTAAGGGATTATTTATTTGCCTTCAAATTTTTTTATAATTGGATTGGGCAGGAGATCTGCTCACTGAACTGCTTGTGTGTGAGGCCATCAACTTTTGCATTTGATTTCTGTTTTTCACTAAAATTATTTTTTCACATGAAAATATAGTTAAGTCGACAAAATAACAATTATATGTGTAGGACAATGGATTCCATCAGCATTCAGGTATTGGCCTGATGTAAACCTATATGCATAAGCCTATGTCCTAACCAGACAAACTACGGTCAACTGGTGCAAGGACGTAGTACACATAAATAAAGCATCACATGCAAAGACTATAAACTTGCAACTCCGTGCAACCAAAAATTCCGAGAAGTTTTGAGCTAAGACCATGGCGCCGTTGCCGGGGATTAGCAAATTTGCTAATCCCTTTATTTTTTTGTTTGTGTTTATTTTATTTTATTTTATTTTATTTTTTTTGTTTTGTTTGTTTGTGTTTTTATTTATATTTGTGTTTGTGTGTTTTACTTTTGGTATTTGATTTATTTTTCTTTCTTTGATTTTAGGTATAATTGGAGCAAGTCATGGATTTTGCTAGTATTCAAGCTCAATTGGCAAATCTTACTTCTCAATTGTCACAGTATGCCGAACAGACCTCAATGCCAAGTGTCCCTACACTTGATGTGCCCTATGGGCAAGGTTATCAGACTCATCAATATCCTCAATTTTCTTCATATGACGATGATTGGGGATATCAAAGCCACAGCCAATCAAGGGGCAATATGTATTCCAACGCTTGCAATTCGGATTGGAGAGGTTATTCAAATCAGACGTGGGATGAACCTCAGCAATTTCAACAAAGTGGATATTGGCAGCAAGATGATTTCTATTCAAGACCTATGCAGCCACCACAACATCCCCCACAACAATTCCAATCGAATTCAAGTATGCCCGTGGATTATAATCAAATTCTTAATGAATTAAACTCTTTGGTGCAGGGGTCACAAAATCAAGCTAAGGAGACTCACCAAGGAGAATATTGGCAGCCGTATGATGAGTTCTATACATCACCATCACAGCCACCACAACAATCTGCCCAATTCGATTCAGGTACATCTCTGGATAATGATACATTTAATAAGTTACTCACTTCTTTGAATCAGGGAGTGGAAAATCGAATCCAGGAGATGCAAGACCGGACCAACAAGGTGGATGAATTGGAAAGGCAAGTTGGGGAGATTATGGAGATCATGGCACAGATTCAAGATCAAAGTGAATTCTCCAACTCCACCATTGCAAATTCAAAGGCAGAAGTTGAAAATGAAGAAGCCATCTCTTTGGAAGGTGACGTGGAGGATGAAGTTGTCCCAGAACCATCCAACCATAGCCCGAACGTGGATGACTTGCCGCTGCAAGAAGAAGATGAGGAGGACGACTTGGGCAGTTTAGACGAATTCTTGTCTCAAACCCCTCAAGTCCCTATGTCGTCCAACTATGGTGAGGTTGTTCCAAGTTCAATTCATTCTGATATTTTTCCACCGAATGTTCTTTTTCCTTGCAGAATTTTAATTCCAAATTTCGAAGATAGTGAAAAAGACATTGTGGACGCTCTTCCAATGGTTCAAGATATCGAAGTGGTTGGGCAACATCAAGAATACATCAATGAGGCTGTGCAGGAAACAAAGGCCCAAGAAATTGAGTTTGATGACACGGGACAGGCCACAACCATCATAGTCAATTTGGCCCAGTTCAAAATCCCGGAAATATCCAAAGGCGTAGTTTTTGTTATTAATTTTGAGTCGGAGAAATACAATAAGTCATCTTCTCCAATTTTAATTTTTATTTTATTTTATACTAACATATTTCCGATTTTAATGATTCAGGCACCCACCCGAGAATTTAAACCACTGCCGAATCATTTCAAGTATCACCTCCCATTGAAAGATAAATTCTATGCTTTGGAGCTAAGGAGGGGTTAAAGGAAAGATTCGTCCGGCTAAAGACGTTAAAGCAAGCGCTTCTTGGGAGGCAACCCAAGCAATCAGATTTGCATTTCTTAACCTTCTTCTTTATTGCTTTACTTTCATTTTTGTTTTGTTTAGTTAGTTGTTTTATTTGGTTGATTTTTATTTAGTTTGTGTTTAAATAAATTAAGGGCCTTATTTATTTTACGTACGGATAAATAAAGTCTTTTTACATTAATTTACATTTATTTACTCTACATATTTTAATTTGCTTAAAATAAACCTGAAAAAAAAAAAATAAATAAATAAAAAATAAAAAATAAATAATAATAATAATAATAATATTAGTAACATATATATATATATATATATATATATAGTTAAATAAACTTTAAAAAAAAAATTATTACAATAATACGAAAAACTAATAGCAATCATTGGTTTTGGTTAGGTGGCGCCTCAGAGGTTGACGGAGCTCCGGGAAGACGAAGAGCCAGAGTTGGAATCTCCGGAGCCGGAACGCTTGGTGCAACTCCCGAGGACGAAGGCAACATAAACCTCGGGAGTAGCGCCATGAACCTTTCATGATCGCTCTGAATCCGACCGTCCGACTCCTGCAGCTGGTCCAGCTTCCTCTTCATGCTGGTCGAGTAACTAGTTGCAAGCATGTGCAACTCCTTGTTCTCGTGCCTGAGTCCTCTGACCTCCTGCCGAAGACTGGCCACCTCCGCCATCAGTGACTCCACCTGACGAGTTCGGGCAAGCAGGCGCTGGCCCATGTTCGACACTGAGCCTGCACACTGGACACTGAGAGCCAGTGAGTCCTGAACAGCCAGCTCGTCTGACCGCATAGACAGCAACCTAGTGTCTCTGGGAGTAAGAAGGTTTCTTGCAACCACCGTTGCGGTTATATCGTTCCTCATCATTGTGTCCCCGACTGTAAGAGGACCATTGGGGGATATGAAGGATGGATTCCAAATGTTGTTCGGAGAAGACGAGTCATCGTCTTCCCCGACATTCAAGTTTAGGCGACGGTCGGAAAGGCAAGACATTTTTAGAGGGGGTTGAGGAAGAAAAGAGTTCGGAAAGATTAAGATTGCTGAAGCGGAAGAAGAGAGCGGAAAGATTAAGAGTGCAGATGTGCAAAAAGAATTTAGAAGGGAGTATTTTCAGAAGGAAGTGTTTGAGGGAGTTCAAGTGTGAGGTGGAGCAGAATTAGCGCCTCTATAAAAAGAAGCAAATCAAAGAGGCGCCCGCTCCTCAGAGGTGAAGACGCGTCCTCACGCAAATCGGAAAAGCTGGACGCTCCTTTCTCAAATGCCGGAGTCCTGTCTCAAAAGAGCCGTTTCCTTTCTCAAAAGCTGGGCTTGACTCAGCAATCACGTGGCATCACGAGGGCTCAGTTTTTCCAGTTTGTCGTGACTCATCACGTGCAGCGTGGAGCGTTGCGAAAACCATGAGCCGCACCCGGTTTTGAACCCCGGTTTTCAAAAGATCATCATTCCGGTTTTGTCGTCACTCGTCGTATGCGCAGTCAGCTTCGCGGAAATTACGGACGCTTTGTCAGAAAGCGCGTAACGGGCACTGTTCATCCATCCACCGGCTGCCGACAAACAGTGAAGGAATAGTTCCGGTTGTGAAGCCAAATTTCTATAAGTTCGACCTTCGCCTTTCACAGCAAAGGCACACCTTCACACCCTCTCAACCTCTCAACCTCTCAACCTCTCTTCATCTCCGATAATGTCTTCCCAAAGAAAGCTTTCGAGTTATTCAGTATTCTTCATCCCTTGGATCACCCCAGAAAACAAACCTTCCAGAGCAAAAGTATTTCATATTAAAAAGGTTAAAAGCAAAAGTATCTCATATTATGCTTTCTCCTCTCCTTCATCTGAGGAACGTGGAGAAAGTGAGATCCTGATTGCTTACCTAGTCTTGCTCTCGAGTACTCATCTCAGACCCCTCCCAACCCACTTCAAAAATAAATCTGTGTTGAGGTACTTCTTCAAAAACAAAAGTACCTCACAGACGAAGCAGGAGGAGTCTGAGGTGCACCCAAGAGCAGATGAGTCTGGGTTAGTCCAAGAGTTCAAGAAGATGCCACACCTGCGTGGAGACCGGACTACTTGAAGCATGTGGAGACAACATGCTGATTCATCCTCAACTAAGCTGAGGAGCACTTGCCAGAAGGAGGCCCATCCAGTTCAAGATGAAAGCTGTGGAAAATCAACAGTCATGACCAATGACCACCTATTAGTTCTTTTCGTTATCTTTTATTTTCATTTTCAATTTTCGTTTGCATTTTCTATATTTTCTTGCGTGCTTAACTGATTTATTTCTTTTCTTTGCAGGAACGTTTGGTTATTTTCTCCCTTGAAGTTGATTGCAAAATTTACGCTTGGGGGTCATCGCTTGGTTTTCTGCAAATTAGAGAAGTTTTCAGTCCTATTGCTTTATTTTGTTTCTTTTCATTTAGTAATTTTATTTTTATATTTATTTTTGCATTATTAATGTTTTCTGACATTGGGGACAATGTCTAGTTTAAGTGTGGGGGTATCAAGATAAAAAATGACCAAATTGAAAATTTTTTGTACCTTCGACTTTGAACTGGTTTCATTTGTTTCCATGTTATTGCTTTTTGTTTTCTTAATTAGCTTTGTGTTTTACTTAATTTTTTTTCGGAGTTTTGTGTTTTATTTAATTTTTCTCGAAAAAATTTAAAAAATCCAAAAATATTGTCTTGTTTTCCTTATGGTTTTAAATTAGATTTTTATTAGTTTCCCGACCCAATGATATAACTGGATAAACTTTGAACCATGATTATCAAGAACTTAGTTAACATGTGTTTTATGAAATTCCTTGTTCTCTTGTTAGTATTGTACATATTTGATTATTCTTGAAAAACCAAATGCACATAGCCTTGTTGATGTGAAACTAAAGCATGAATTAAAGCTTCATATGTGAATTTAGTGACCATATACATTCCATGTGAGTTTTTGAGCCTATTGAAAGTGTGTGCATTTTTCATACACTCCTATTCTTTCATATGTGATGAACTTATGTGAGATGCATCTCTAGAACTTGCGTAACGATCTTTTGAAATATTTGTCATTGATTGCATGAACTTGAAAATGATAGAGGCATTAGGTTTACCACCATGGCCCAAATAAGCATGTTTTCCCAAAGAAAAAAATGATATCATTAGATTGCCAATTTGAGCCGTTTTGTTGAGCCTTTTTATTTCTTATCACCAGATATGTCTACCCTTACACCTCAAGCATGTTTCCTTACCCTTTCCAAGCGAGCAATTTGAGACTGTCTTTTGAGAAATGTTTGTGAAGTACTTGGAAGGTTTGGCAAAAGAATAAGTGTGGGGGTATTTCATGTTTGTATTATTTTAAAAAAAAAAATGAGAAAAGAGAAGAAAAGAAAAAGAAAAAAAAAAAAAAAAGGAAAGAGTGTATACGAAGAAAATAAAATAAAAAGTTTAAAATTTCAGTTTGGGGGTGTGGTTGGAAGTGTTAGAAGAATCATTGGAGAACTTGAGTTCTTATAAATCTCAACTAAAAAAATTGCTTGCAATGTAGCTTGGAACTTGTGTTTTTCTTTTTCTTTCGTTTCAATAGCCCTATCCCTAAGCCTCATTATATCCAATAAAAGTCCTCTTGATTTAAGTTTTGCAATTATGACTGTGGAGAAGTGATCTTTATGCAAGCTTATGGTAGAACTTTCACATTTGTTTCTTTGAGCGAAACACATTTAAACTAAACACATGTGTGATTGAGTGCATATCCCGTGAGAAGGTTACTAGTTTGCATATGATGATTTTAAAAATAAAAATTTGAAATTGCATTAGCATGGCTATCTCACACACTACACTTCAAGGATGATTTAAAGATTACTGCTAATATTTGAATAAGGAAGATGAGCTTGAATTAGCTTTTTGGTGCTAGCTATGGTTCTTGATGATTTGCGTTTTCGAATGAAATTCTATGAGGGTCACATAGGGGGAAGCTAATGTTTTTCATGTTATTACTTGTTCTTGTTTTCTTTGTTTTGCTCGAGGACTAGCAAAAGCTAAGTGTGGGGGTATTTGATCGGACTATATTTATACATATTTTTATATCAAATTCACTCGTCTTCTCTTAGTTAGTTCGTTATATTTTGAGCTAATTACGTTATTTTTATGTTTTATAAGTTTTTCAAGAAAAGAAAATAAAAATAGAATAAGTGAAGTGTTAAGTAATTAATTCGTCTAAATTATCTTGTTTGTTGAATTATACTTATTATTTAGAAAATAAAACATATATATATATATATATTTATATTTATATTATTTTAATTATGTGTGTGTGTGATTATTAGGTGGAAACACAATCATGCTGGCAAGCATAACATGCAGTCGGTGGAATAGAAAAAAAAGGAAATGATGGAGATGATTGCTGCCAGGCATTAAAGGGGAAAGGAAGGGGGAACGCTGCCATCTGGAGGGTAGCAGGAAGCTGCCAGAGAGTCCAAAAGAGAGGGCTGCCTTGAGCAGCTTACGGGAGATTGGGCTGCCAGAGTGGCAGCGTGCGAGAGTGAAAAGGCCTGGAGCTGCACCGAGAGAAAACAGAAAAGCTGCTTTGGCAGCTAAGCGTAGGGAAGAAAAAGAATAAAAAAAAAATAAAATAAGAAAAGAACAGGTGGCGGCAGGAAGGCTGCCAGAGAAACTGTTCGAAGCAGAAGTCGCAAGCAGGAGGGCTGCCTCGGTCGCAGTCGGTGAAAGGAAGTCAGCACCCAGAGGTCCTCGCGAGAGCTTGGGAAAAAGGTGGAGCTGCCTGCTGCCAGCTGGCAGCTTGAGGCACGAAGAAGAGAAAACTGAAGAGGCCTTCGGGTTTTGCACAGGCTTGCGCAAGGCGCCTGGCGGTTGGAAGGAGAAAGGCCACGGGGCAATTAGCAAGAAACCAAGGTGACAGGGAAGCAGTCAAAGCCTCGGGACCGAAGCACAGAAAACAACAGGCAGCTCACGGTGCAAATCTTTGCACTATCCTCTTTCGGTCTAATCCTCCAACTCTGTTTTATTTATGTTTTTAATTTATAAATAATGTGTAATTAATTTATTTTGGCTAGAGGATAATTCAAAACCATGATTATATTTGTAATTTTAATTTGATTTACTCCAGTTATGAATGTATAAATGTTTGGATGTGGTTTACTTTTCTGTTTTGATTAAGAACTTGTTTATGTATGTGGGTTAAGGGTTGACACTTAATTTGCATGCTTAGACTTGATGCTAGAATATAAGTGAATTTCACCTAATCGTTATGAACTTATATTCATGAGTAGTAAAAATCGCTAGTCACGATTGTGTTTAGTAAACCCTAGGTTGGATTAACATGCGTATTCCATAGTTATGAATGCCTAGTCGATGTTTATGATTTCTATTGAACTTAATGATCTTTGATATGTCTCTCTATCATGCGTGTTCCATAGTTAGGGAACTTGATAAGAATAATTTGGTTGTGATGCGTATTCCGTCCAATTCAATGAATCTAGGGAAATCTGAAAGTTAATTTAAGCGGACCTAATTAATTTGGAACATTGTCATTCATTCATTTGTTGAATTCATAACTGGGAATCAATTTAGGTTACATTTGTGTCATGTGTGGAGAAAAACCCTCTAGCCAGTCCGTCACCTACCCATTCACTTTTATTTTATGTTTTTGTCAATTCTGTAATTTATTTAAGTTTAATTTACGTTCAAACCAAACCAATCCCCCCCCCCATTATTATATTATATTATTTAGTTAACTTTTATTATTTTTAATCTTTTAATTTAATTTCCGTCCATTTTAATTCCTAGTTTTTATTTTAAATTGTTTTCATTATTTTAAGTCATTTTTAGTGTGTTTCGAGTTTTTAGCTTAGTTTGTGTTTTCTAGAGTCTTGAGTTGTTTTGAGTCTTTTGATTTGTTTTAGTTTATCTGTTAGTTTTATTTTGAATTATTCTAGTTAAGTGTTTTTATTTTAGTTGAGTGTTTTAAACTTTGTTTTTACGTTTTTAAATTAATTTTAGAGTGATTAGCAATCCCTCCTAATCCCCGGCCTAGAACGATACCCTACTTACACCTATACTACATCTGTCAAAAAGAGGGTTAAATTTGTGCGGTTTAAAATCCCGTCAAATTTTTGTGCCGGGGATTAGGAGGGATTGCTAATCACTCTAAAATTAATTTAAAAACGTAAAAACAAAGTTTAAAACACTCAACTAAAATAAAAACACTTAACTAGAATAATTCAAAATAAAACTAACAGATAAACTAAAACAAATCAAAAGACTCAAAACAACTCAAGACTCTAGAAAACACAAACTAAGCTAAAAACTCGAAACACACTAAAAATGACTCAAAATAATGAAAACAATTTAAAATAAAAACTAGGAATTAAAATGGACGGAAATTAAAATTAAAAGATTAAAAATAATAAAAGTTAACTAAATAATATAATATAATAATGGGGGGGGGATTGGTTTGGTTTGAACGTAAATTAAACTTAAATAAATTACAGAATTGACAAAAACATAAAATAAAAGTGAATGGGTAGGTGACGGACTGGCTAGAGGGTTTTTCTCCACACATGACACAAATGTAACCTAAATTGATTCCCAGTTATGAATTCAACAAATGAATGAATGACAATGTTCCAAATTAATTAGGTCCGCTTAAATTAACTTTCAGATTTCCCTAGATTCATTGAATTGGACGGAATACGCATCACAACCAAATTATTCTTATCAAGTTCCCTAACTATGGAACACGCATGATAGAGAGACATATCAAAGATCATTAAGTTCAATAGAAATCATAAACATCGACTAGGCATTCATAACTATGGAATACGCATGTTAATCCAACCTAGGGTTTACTAAACACAATCGTGACTAGCGATTTTTACTACTCATGAATATAAGTTCATAACGATTAGGTGAAATTCACTTATATTCTAGCATCAAGTCTAAGCATGCAAATTAAGTGTCAACCCTTAACCCACATACATAAACAAGTTCTTAATCAAAACAGAAAAGTAAACCACATCCAAACATTTATACATTCATAACTGGAGTAAATCAAATTAAAATTACAAATATAATCATGGTTTTGAATTATCCTCTAGCCAAAATAAATTAATTACACATTATTTATAAATTAAAAACATAAATAAAACAGAGTTGGAGGATTAGACCGAAAGAGGATAGTGCAAAGATTTGCACCGTGAGCTGCCTGTTGTTTTCTGTGCTTCGGTCCCGAGGCTTTGACTGCTTCCCTGTCACCTTGGTTTCTTGCTAATTGCCCCGTGGCCTTTCTCCTTCCAACCGCCAGGCGCCTTGCGCAAGCCTGTGCAAAACCCGAAGGCCTCTTCAGTTTTCTCTTCTTCGTGCCTCAAGCTGCCAGCTGGCAGCAGGCAGCTCCACCTTTTTCCCAAGCTCTCGCGAGGACCTCTGGGTGCTGACTTCCTTTCACCGACTGCGACCGAGGCAGCCCTCCTGCTTGCGACTTCTGCTTCGAACAGTTTCTCTGGCAGCCTTCCTGCCGCCACCTGTTCTTTTCTTATTTTATTTTTTTTTTATTCTTTTTCTTCCCTACGCTTAGCTGCCAAAGCAGCTTTTCTGTTTTCTCTCGGTGCAGCTCCAGGCCTTTTCACTCTCGCACGCTGCCACTCTGGCAGCCCAATCTCCCGTAAGCTGCTCAAGGCAGCCCTCTCTTTTGGACTCTCTGGCAGCTTCCTGCTACCCTCCAGATGGCAGCGTTCCCCCTTCCTTTCCCCTTTAATGCCTGGCAGCAATCATCTCCATCATTTCCTTTTTTTTCTATTCCACCGACTGCATGTTATGCTTGCCAGCATGATTGTGTTTCCACCTAATAATCACACACACACATAATTAAAATAATATAAATATAAATATATATATATATATATGTTTTATTTTCTAAATAATAAGTATAATTCAACAAACAAGATAATTTAGACGAATTAATTACTTAACACTTCACTTATTCTATTTTTATTTTCTTTTCTTGAAAAACTTATAAAACATAAAAATAACGTAATTAGCTCAAAATATAACGAACTAACTAAGAAAAGACGAGTGAATTTGATATAAAAATATGTATAAATATAGTCCGATCAGACCATTAAGTACTAATAGCATACCAAATTGTATAAACACACCCAAGAACATGAAACCCACTTCATCCAGATTTGAATACCCCTCCCTGATTGATCAGTAAAATATACAAAGGAAACTGAAAATACTCATCAGCTGACTCTGAAAAGAAAAGAAAAATAATACCACTTTAAATAGGTCTTCAGCACGTCCTGCCATGACTTTCCCTTGAACAATTATAAAGGCACATGGATCTTTCTTGCACCGCACAGATGACGTAATTGGATTAACTGATATTCCTCCCGTTTTTCTTGCAATCAATTGATGAAGTTCAGTAAAAGTCATGTCTTTTGTATCCAGGTTTACCAATGACAAACTGCCAAGAACACCAAAATATAGTCAAAAGTATGGCTCATATGATTATTGAGTAATCTGAGAAAGGTGGCTGATATGATTTAATGCTCAGCCTTCTGAGAAAAGTGGCTGATATGATTTAATGCTCAGCCTTCTTAGTTTCTTAATTATTGACAAGGAATTAAAACTAGCGCAATGACATAGTATGGCTCAGCATATCATGGTGCCAATGGCATAGTCTGACTCGTCAGGTCACTCAATGAGATAACATCTTACCAGAAATAGGGACCAAGGGAAGAAGCTCTTGCTTTAATGAACCCGTATGGAACACAATGTCAACAGAAAGGACATCGTTCGTGAAGAAATCATGCTGCAGGACTTTTAACTTTCTTTATACACACAACCTGCATACAACAGATATAAGCTTTTTATTTGTTTCTTTCTTTATTCATGCAGGTGAACTAATCCATAAAGAAAATGTGTATCAAATGGAAACACAAAAAATCAGATTTTTAAGGTGATTAAGACCTTTGGGGGAACATGAATAGGTTTTGGAATGTCTTGCAGAGAGAGGCTTGGAACACTTCTCAAAGCTTCTGGTGGGTCAGGATTTATCTGCTTCAGTCGCAGCTCTCGGGTAGCATGTACCAGTTCAGCGAGATCATTTTCTGTCATACCGGCTTTAACTTTCCCCAAGATTTCTTCCTCACTTTGTTATCAACAGATAACTTTTGTGGATCAGGCTGTCCAAGAAGTCGAATGTCAGGAGTAATAAACAAACAAAGTTTGGCGAAAAATTCTTTGAACGATTACCTGCATTGCTACCACAACTTTATGAGGATTGTTCAAAATGAATTTCTTTATCAGAGGAGAGAAAACAGCAATAGAGCCTTCCTTTTTTTATTCTGGCATTCAGTTCCATTAAAAAATTGGCATGCTTCAGTGGATCAAAGGGATCCATACCATATAACCATTTATCCTATAGAGATTTAATATATTAAGTTCATGATTAAGAATAAATGGCTATTAATAAAGAATGTATATTATGAACGTAAAAGAAAACAAAGACGAGTATATCTTACAATGGACTGGAGCATTAAGGACAAGCCTTCAGGAGGTATTTTCTTATTATGTTCCCCGCAAATGAACTCCATTGTATTCATGGATGCTTCTACAGCATCTGCCTCAAAGCCTTTCTCCGCAAATAGTATAAGTGTACTCGTGACTACTAGCTCTACCTTTGAAATGTCATCGCGAGAAACATTCATCACCAATATACTCAATAGAGGTTGAAGGAGATGAAAATCAACCTCGATAAAAATATCTCCATAGTCATATTGACACGCCCCGATCCCGATGTAGGCCATCGGAATCGGGGCGTCACATATTCCAGCAACATTCTCCTCAATGGAGAAAGAATAATTGCCGAAATGAGATGAACAAAAACATCAATTGTTCGCTCGGTCTCCGTGTCTAAGGGCCTATCACAGAGCAACCAACTGAGGCATACCATGTTTTTCTTCTCTAAGTCACCTGAATTACCAAACGGATAGTTCTTAAGAATCCTAACTGACTCTGAAAAAGGTCTTTGTGGTTTGATCCTTGATAAATTTGGCGCTGAACTTGCATCAAACATTTCTAGGTACTCTGAGAGAGAGAGAGAGAGAGAGAGAGAGAGAGAGATTAGTACCACAATCTAAAACTTATATCATTCGTCACGAGTCACAATTAATAAAAGGAAGCAATTAGATAAAGTCAAGATGTTAGTGACCAATATATTTCTCTAACAGCTTCTAATTTGTTTCTTTTTTCAATTAACCTCTGATTTAATTCTTCAAAACGAATAGGATATAAAACTGAAATTATGGGACATTTGCGATTTACAGACTTGACAGCCTTGAAAAGGAAATCTATTAAAGCAAGTGACTAGAAGGGATAAAATGTAGTAACAAATCCTGTAAGAGGCATTATATATTCGTGATTTTAAATGGCAATGATTCAGCATTGCATTCCCTGAGAATAAACTCCGTCGTATTCATGGACGCTTCTACAGAGTCTATACAAAAACCTTTCTCCGCAAATACCGTAAGTGTAGTCATGACTATTAATTGTGCCTTCAAAATGTCATCATGAGAAACACCCATGAATGCAATGGTAAATATAGGTTGAAGAGGGTGAAAATCAACCTCTATAATAACATCTGTGAAGCCAAATTCAAGCAAGATTGTCTTCAATGGAAACAAAATAGTTGCTGACATAAGATGAACCAAAACTTCAATCATTCGCTCAGTCTCCATGTCAAGGGGCCTATCACAGAGCAACCAACTGAGGCACACCATATTTTTCTTCTCTAAATCACCTGGTTGATTATAAGGATGGTTCTTAACAATCCTAACTGGCTCTGAAAATTGTCTTTGTGGTTGAACCCTTGATTCATTTGAAGCTGAACTTGCATCAAATATGTCAAAGTACCCTCTGAGAGAGAGTAAGATAATAAAACATATTTAAATTTACTTTCCACAATCTTAAGATAGTTTGCAGGCAAATCAAAATTTTTCATACATATATACGTAGAAACAGATCTATTTGAATACCACTTATAATGTGCAAGCGCTCAGTCGGATCATCATCTCCATAAAACCATATCCTTGCATTGCTGGGATGGTAGTATTTCCGGTGGAACTCCTGTAATTTTATTCTCAGAAAATCAGAAAGAAAAGTGCTATAGTAATAAAATAATACTTAGGAAACAATGCATTTATAAAGAGATCAAGAATCATATGTTTGTAGAAAATGCAGTTTGAAAGAGAGAGAATTTTGGTTGAAGAGAGATATCGAAATTAAATAGAATATTAGAGATAAAAAAAGGATGTGGAATGCTACTATAAGTCACCGCGACTGACATACAAAAGGTTTCGTATAAGCAAAATATTTGTCAAAAACATTTTTGTAGTAAAATCCTTAATATCATATTCTACAGGCAAATGCCCCCAGGTTGAAATGTGTCTTTAAAATGGTTCACAAGTTTGGATGATTGTTCTGCTGCCTATGTTGAGGGGAACATGCAGAGGATTTTCCAGAGCATTCCTCAAAAAGTTGCAAAGAATGTGCTAATATAACATTAACTTGAAAATCAGATTTTAAAGTCTACCGTAAAAAGTTAACTTCACAAAATGAGAGCACAATATAAGTCTGTAGGACCAATGACTAAACCATAAAGAATACATCTTAATGTCACAAGACTCATAACACATAAACAATCACAGTTTCAAAATCTATCATGGTATATATCTCATATCCCAAATAACTAATCTTCATCCTTAGTAAACACAACAAACCTTAAAGTCCTCAAATGTCAGTTGGGGAATAATTTTTGGATCCCCTGCACAGTCAACACCATAGGTACTGTCTGGGAATATGGCCTGCAAAAAATGGAAACTAGATGTGTTATATTAATACGGAGAAATTTAAAAGAAAAAACAGATGACGCTAAGCAAACATAATAACAAAACCAGTAGCCCTCTACGCGTCAATGATAACAGATGACCGTATAGCTAATTACCAAGTCAGCAAAATGGATGGTTGGTATATCAACAGAACACATGATCTCAACAAACTCTACCACTAACAAATCTGAACGGTATCACCGTAGCAAGCACACGAGTAAGTGATTTTGCACCCAGAAGCTATAATGTTATTTAAGTAGGTATGCAGATGGTTTTATTAAGCACTTAGCTTAGTATTATGAATCAGATAATGATTTACATGAATTAGAGAGAGAGAGAGAGAGAGAGAGAGAGAGAGAGAGAGAAGCCAGGTATGATTCTGTTGGGACTTAAAAAGACTTTACTACTTTGGAGATGTTTATCTCACAAAGAAGAATGTGACGCAGCGGAATTTGATAGGCAAGAGAAAGAAAGAACACTCAAAGTATTACACAAAAAATTTATTCACTCACAAACTTAATACAAGAGAAAACACTCAAACACTCTTAGAAGCTTTGTTGCTTCTTCTCGCTTCTCACTACTCACTACTTGCACTCTTGGTTCTTGTTCTTGCATCACAACACACACACATACCTATATTTATAGGCATGCTTTGCCATCACTAGAATTTTCTAGTGTATGATCATGCACACACACTACACAAGTTTACAATCAACTAGACCTTTCTAGCATGCACACCAACAATCTTTTGCTAGAAATTTCTAGCACACTTCATGAGTTTTCTATGGGCTTGGATCAATTCTTTTTGGGCCAAGACAAGATTATGATTCAACAGATTCATCAGCAACAGAAAATCTGATTTAACAAAGAATACTTGGGTACTCAAATCATAAGCATAATGGGGTGTACTATGACTCCACAAACATAAACAATAAACGATTGGACGAAAGAGTAGAAGGAAAGCTTGCCTGTTGAGCAGTTAGCTTCAGTATATCTTCAGGCAAAGGCCGAGAATAGAACTCTTTCCTCTGATTGAAGACAACTCCTGAAATTATGTCCACAATTCATTTAAGAGGAAATGCCACAGTAGTCTCATACTTGAAAAAGAATTAAACGTATAACCAATCAAGAAACATAAACTTTGTCAAGGGAATGGAAACCAAGAATACGAGAACTGGGCACATGTATCAAATGTCCAACCCTGATAAGAAGGGTCATTGAGCTCGTAATGCCAACCCTGTTGCCGGAAAATCTGGACGTCCTCCAAACATTTGGGAAGGAAAACGGCATCAAGGTGTACATCAACCATATTATACAATTCCTGGCTCAGTTACGAAAACCCTGTAAGTTTGGAATACAGAATAAATACATTCTTCACACACCCACATTGTAATTTCCTTTCCACTTTGCCAGCTCGTTTTTACCTTTGTAGTTGTGCAATAACCAGAGTAGTAGGTCCTATCAGCCACTGTTTTAGCATGCAGAGAAGTACTGAAGCTCCCTTTAACCAACTCATCAAATGGCGTTTTCACCGGGTACTTTCTTGACCCACATAAAACACTCTGCTGCAGTATGTTAGCGACTCCAGTCGAATCAATCCTTCATCAACAGTTGAACAAAATTAACTAACAAATAGGCGAAAAGCCCAAATGGACAACTGCATTACATGAAAACGAAGGGATTTTTGGAAGAGAACTCACGGCGGTGTTCGGAAAACAATTCCGAAGACCTTTCTGTCGTCGTCGTTGGACAGAGACATGATTTGGGCGCCGGTCTTTTTGTGGCGGAAGAGCACAGCGTTGGAGTTGCAGTCTCCGAAGAAATCTTCCGAGACCTTCTCGAAACCGAGCTTGTCCGCAACCTCATCTTGCACACCACGAAGCTCTATGCATACCCAGAAAAGAAAAAATATTTTTTTACAAAAGGGTAGCTTAGTTTGTGGGGTTTGAGAGGCAGATGTAATGGCGAGTTGCGCTAAGTACTATTGAAAGGTGTCAAGTTGCAGCTGCAACTCTATCCCTCCTTTTCGGGTAGAGTTGCTACTGCCACTGCCGGCAGTTTGGGTTCTACCCACCTCCTTCACCTTTTTCTGCTCATATCCCTTAATTCTAGGGCTTATGTCTTGTAGTATCTTAGTTCTTTATATTATTGTACTTGTTCTAGCCTTAGACCTCTTTCTTTTTCAGTCTCTATATAGAGACCTCCTTTTTTCCTTCTGTCATATGGAATACACAAGCCATTTTATTGAGCTCCAAATTTAACATGGTATCAGAGCAGGAACCATAGGGTCCTGTCTCTGTTAGTTCATCCTTTCAAACCTTTTTTTTCCGCTGAGCCTCATTTGCAATGACAGAAGAAAGCTTCTCCAATACCTCATCTCCTTCTTACACTCAGAGTGAAACTAACCCAAATTTGCGCCTGTGCTCAGTTTTATTGAACGAATTTAACTTCCTACCCTGGTCCCGAGCCATCTCTCTTGCCCTAGGAGGAAGATCCAAGCTTGAGTATATCGATGGAAGCATCATCCCACCTGAAAAATCATCTACGTCGTACAATGCATGACATGCGAATGACCAGTTGGTTATGTCCTGGATGCTCAACTCCATGGAACCAAAATTGTCTGAACTTTTCAGCTACTCCGAGTCTTCAGCCACGCTTTGGGAAGCTGTTAAAGAAATGTATGGGAGTCAAAACAATGTTGCTCATATATTTCAGCTCAAGAAGGAGTTGGTTGGGCTAAGGCAAGAAAATCAATCCTTTGTGCAACATCTTGGAAGCATGAAGTCCATATGGAATGAACTCGATATGTATCGACCACATTCAACCGATTCAGCAGTGCTCCTCAAAAGGGCGGATGAGGACAAAGTGTTTCAACTCTTAGCAAGTCTAGGAGCTGAATATGAAGATCTTCGGAGCCATCTCTTAATGACTCCGGAGTTACCATCAATTAATGTAGTCTGTCAAGCTATTCAAAGGGAAGAAACTCGAAGAAAGGTCATGCACATTGAGTCAAAACCAAGTTCTGAGGCTAGGGTTTTCTCTAGCTACAACAAAACCTCCGGTGAAAATTTCTTTACCAACAAGAAAGCTGACTGGAGACGCAAAACAGACTGGATATGTTCCTACTGCAACATGAAAGGGCATTTGAGGGAAAAATGCTGGACATTGCACTCGGAGCTGAAGCCAAAATTCGATAGAGAATGAAGGATGATCAAAGAAGGAAAAGGAACAAATCCTAAAGCTCTTCACTTATCAAGTTCCTCAACGGGTGAGATATCTAATTTCACTGCAAACCCGATGGAGTTGATAAATGAATTTGCAAGCTTTCTTCAAAGTCAGGGTAGCAACAATAAAATCAAGGAAGCAACTTCGACATCTCCCACTGCCATGCTTGGTAAATTTGCAGGGTTTTTGGCTGAGCCCTCATCTCATAATAATGTTCCAGGTATTATCACTGCACTTAAAACTGCACTTGATGAAATTAGTCATGATTGTTGGATTGTAGACTCAGGTGCCACAGATCATATCACAAATCGATATTCTTGCTTAGAAAAGTTTCAAACCTTACCTAAGTCCACCAAAGTGTCTGTTGCCAATGGGAATGGAGAACCTATTCTAGGGCAAGGGAAACTCAAACTGTTAAGTAATGAGATTGAGTCATCAGCTTTATTTGTGCCCACATTTCCGTTCCAACTTCTGTCAATAAGTAAAATCACTAGTACCCTAGATTGCCTTGCCATTTTCTCACCTTACAATGTTATCTTTCAAGACCGAGTCTCTCGGAAGAAGATTGGTGAAGGATATTTTCTAAATGGACTCTACTATCTTTCAAAGGATTTCATGTTCCCTAAGCCCCATCTCACCAGTCTCAGTCTCGCCCAAGATTACCAGCTTTGGCATCGTCGATTGGCTCATCCCTCCGAAAATGTGATGACCAAGCTCTTTCCACATTTTTGTAAACCTACCCATGTTTGTGAAATCTGCCAGATGTCTAAAGCAACTAGGCTCCCTTTTGTTTCTTCCCAGTCTAGAACTTGTAAATTATTTGAAGTTGTCCACTAAGATATCTAGGGTCCTTCCCGTGTAACCTCTTTAGATGGATATAAATATTATGTAACCTTTATTGATGATTACTCTCGGGTCACTTGGGTTTATCTCTTGAAAGGCAAAAGTGAGTTCTTTGATGCCTTCAAGGACTTTCATAAGCTTATCACACACCATTTTTCATCTAAGTTAAATACCTTGCAATCTGATAATGGCACTGAGTACACATCCAATAACATGTCTAATTATTTAAGTGAGCATGGAATCTTGCATCAAACCAGTTGTGTTGGTACTCCACAGCAAAATAGAGTCGCTGAAAGAAAGAACCGTGATTTGTTGGAGAAAACGAGGTCACTCATGATCCAAATGAATGTGCCTAAAAGGTTCTGGTCTCATGCCCTTCTCACTGCAGCATACTTAATTAACAGATTACCTACTCGTGTTCTAACTTCAAAGTCTCCTATGAAGGTGATGAAGGGAAGGAACATCGATCTCTCTCATCTCAGAACCTTTGGATGCGCTTGCTATGTACATATTCAAGCTGCAAATCGCGATAAGCTTGAACCAAGGGCAGTTAAGTGTGCCTTCATAGGGTATTCCAGTTCTCAAAAGGGATATAGATACTTTAATTCTCAAAGTGGTAAGGTTGGAGTTTCTAGAGATGTGCGATTTGATGAGCATGTGTCCTTCTTCAATAAAGATTGTCATGAAGAGTCTCAGGGGGAGAGACTACATGATCTATTCCCGTTACCTAATCCCACAAGCATTATTGAAGTTCCTGTGGCGACTGATTTTTTTCAACATGTCTCGGAGCATCTTGAGAGTGAGGAGGCAGTTCCAAGTGACCAAATCACAACTCCTGCTTCACAGCCTCATGAGGCCCCTCGAAGAAATCCAACTCGGGACAGGCGACCCCCTTCGAGACTCCAAGAATACATCACTTACAATGCAAGACATCCAATGTCTGCTGCTCTAACATACCACAGACTATCTCAACCCTATGCTGCCTTTCTAAATCAGGTATCTTCAAACATTGAACCAAGGAATTTTCAGGAAGCTATGGAGAGTCAAGTATGGAAGAAAGCCATGCTCGAAGAGCTCAAAGCATTAAATGACAATCACACTTGGAGTATAGTTGATCTACCAAAAGGAAAAAAGGCAGTTGGCAGCAGATGGATATACAAGATCAAGTTTCATTCCAATGGTAACATTGAACGTCACAAGGCTCGTCTCGTGGCCCGCGACTTCACCTAAACGTATGGAATAGACTATAAGGAGACATTTGCTCCTGTAGCTAAAATGAGTACGGTTCGAGTCTTGTTATCCGTGGCAATCAATCATAATTGGTCTTTATTCCAAATGGATGTCAAGAATGCCTTCCTCCATGGTGATCTTGAAGATGAGGTCTACATGAAGCTTCCTCCTGGACATCCACAGGACAACACATCTAATAAGGTGTGCAAGCTTCATAAGGCCATCTATGGCCTTAAACAATCCCCTCGAGCTTGGTACTCGAAATTAAGCTCAGTTCTTAAATCTGCTGGGTTTAAACGAAGTCATGCAGACTCATCTTTATTTGTTCGAAGTGGAACAAGTGGCAAATTGATTGTCCTCATATATGTGGATGATCTCATCGTAACTGGGGACAACCTAGAAGAAATCGATGCTCTAAAATCATCCCTTCAACAACAGTTTGCAATCAAAGATCTTGGAACCCTAAAATACTTTCTTGGTATTGAGATGGCAACTTCTGCCAAAGGGTTGTTCTTAAATCAGCACAAATATGTTATGGACCTACTAGAGGAAACTCATATGCTGGACTGCAAAGCTTCCTCTACTCCTCTCGCAAGCAATCTCCAATTAGATGCTCCCAGTGAACTCTTATCCGATCCCAGTGTCTATCAACGTGTTGTCGGGAAATTGATATATCTCACTATCACTCGACCTGACATTGCATATTCCGTAAGTCTTACCAGTCAATTCATGCACTCTCCCACCCTCTCTCACTGGGAGATTGTCAAAAGGATCCTCATATACCTGAAGGGATGAATTGGCAGAGGCTTACTCATGCAGAAGAATGATTCCAACCACATCATGGCATACACAGATGCAGACTGGGCAGGTAATGCCCTAGATCGAAAATCCACCACCGGCTTCTGCACGTTTGTAGGTGGAAACCTTGTGACATGGAAGAGCAAAAAACAGACCGTGATTGCTCGATCAAGTGCGGAAGCTGAGTATAGAGCAATGGCAGCCACAGTTTGTGAACTAATATGGCTAAAGAGTTTTCTTGCTGACCTTGGCTACATTGACAACAAACCTATGTCCCTATTCTGCGATAACCAAGCTGCCATGCACATTGCTTCCAATCCGGTGTTTCACGAGCGCACTAAGCATATCGAAGTGGACTGCCACTACATTCGTGCACAAGTCCAATCCAAAGTTATAAACACGATTTACACCCGAAGTCATGACCAACTTGCTGACTTGTTCACCAAGGCACTGGACTCTACCAATTTTCAGCGGTTGTTAAGCAAGCTTGGCTCAATTAATCCCCTTGATCCAGCTTGAGGGGGAGTATTGAAAGGTGTCAAGTTGCAGCTACAACTCTATCCCTCCTTTTCGGGTAGAGTTGCTACTGCCACTGCCGGCAGTTTGGGTTCTACCCACCTCCTTCACCTTTTCTGCTCATATCCCTTAATTCTAGGGCTTATGTCTTGTAGTATCTTAGCTCTTTATATTATTGTACTTGTTCTAGCCTTAGACCTCTTCCTTTCTCATTATTTTCCGATTGTAAGTGTTAAGGGAGGTTGTTCCCTTACCTTTTTTTTTCTTTTTCAGTCTCTATATAGAGACCTCTTTTTTTCCTTCTGTCATATGGAATACACAAGCCATTTTATTGAGCTCCAAATTTAACAAGTACGTACCTGGAGGAGAAAACTGAGTCCGGGGCATGCCGACGGCGTTGAGAAGAAGAACGGCGGAGCAAGGAAGGCGCGGTGGGACTGAGAATCGGACAGCGGTTGCGTCTCTGAGCAGAAGCTGAAGAAAAAATAAAGAATGAAAAAATGGGGTTTGGGTTTTTGTGATGGAAGATAGAGAGCCAAATGGAGAGAGAGAGAGAGAGAGAGAGAGAGAGAGAGAAAGAGAGAGAGAGAGAGAGTGGTGGGTTTATAGAGAAGCGTGACCCGCCTGACCGGATTTTGATTAGAGAGCTGACCGTACGGAAAGGGAAGGTACTGGCTGCGATCTGAGATCATTACAGAGCTGACCGTACGGACAGAGGTGGAGTGTGTGAGTGGGTGGGTGGGTGGTTTTGGAGGGAAATATTTCCTAATATTTTACTCTAACTCCTTTGTAAATAGAAGCCGAGCCGAACGAGCCGAGCCGTCAATTAAACAGGATGTCTATGTTTCGTTAGACTGTTTTTTTATTTTTTATTTTTTAAGGTATGTTTAGGCCATCTCCAACCGAAGGGTCCAGAGGGCCGAAAATAGCCCTAAAACCGTCTCCAACCGAGGGCTAGGCCAGAGGGCTCTAGAATCTGGGAGGGCCCCACGGGATCGGAGAGGGCTGGAGGGCTGGCTGCTTTCGACAAAGTAATAGCAGTTTCTATGATGTGTCGATGTTTTCTTTCCACTAAACCATTTTGCTGTGGTGTATATGGACAAGAAATAAAATGTACAATACCATGACTAGCAAGATAATCCTTGAATGTAATACTCAGAAATTCTCATCCTCCATTAGATTGTAAAACCTTAATCTTTGTGTTAAATTGATTCTCAACATAGGCAAAGAACTTGACAAAAGTACCAAAAACCTCTGATTTATTCATTAATGGAAAAAGCCATACAAACTGAGTTGCTTCATCTACAAATGACTCATAATATCTGAAGCCTTCTATAGATGCTATTGGTGAATGACCCCAAACATCACTATCAACCTTATGAAAATGAATCTCAACTCTATCTATTCTTTCAGCAAACTATAATCTACTCATTTTACTACTAAAATAATGAGAACAAAGTTGATCCTGTACATCATGACTAAAAGAAATATTTGAACTTCTAAGCATTGCTGTCAAGACATCATTAAAAGGATGTCCGAGTCTGTGATGCCACAAAGATGACTTAACTGCTTTTCCAACAAATGCAGAACAGGAACAAGTATCTTGAGTCAGCATCTTGAGAAACATATGGACATGAATTTGAAAAAGCTCACGATTGTTACTCTTTCCTTGGTAAAGAATCAGCCATGTTGCTTTGTCCCGCATATAGAATTGAGTATCATCACAAATAAACCAACTGTGATTGTCTTTACATAACTACTGAACAGACAGCAAATTACTATTAACATAGGAACATGTAAGACATTTCGAAGACATAAAGTATGTGAAGACATAGGTAAGAAGGCAGTGCCAATATGATTGACAGTTAAACCTTCACCATTGCCAATAACAATTCTTTTATCTCCAGCATAAGGAATAGCTGTATTTAACACATTGACATTTGGACTCATGTGATGTGAGGCACCAGTGTCAAGAATCCAAGAACCATCACCAGAAAAAGTTTGTGCATTCAAAGCAGTTATATCAGATGAAACATTATGACCTTGAGAACTAGATAAAATAAGAGGAGACTGGCCTTGATTTACAGGAGCTTGAAAATCTGGAGGAACTTGTGGAGTAGTTAAAGAAAGCCCTTGATAACCAGAAATGTCATAAAACTGAACTGGAGGTGGAAAAATAGGATACTGAAACTGAAAAGGATAATCTTGAAAGGCATAGTTAGCATTGAGTCAAAGAGGAGGAGGAAGAGCCCCTTGGTAAGCATAGTTACCTGGGTTTACAATCAATAGCAATATGGCCCCTCTTACCACAAATCTGACATTCTTGCACAACCTAAGTAGTTTCATTTTTGTACAGACAAGTCACTGCCGTATGTCCTTTTCTTGAACAAATCTGACATTCAGAAACTACATTCTGTCTGGTTATAGTGTTACCTGACCAGTAATTACCAGATCTATTACCATTAAACTTAGGTCTATAGCCGCCGTTCCCTTTGCTTGTGTAACCATTACCTCCAGATGGATTGCCATAGTTATTACCAGAAGAATTATAACCATTATTACCAGACGGATTACCATGGGCATTGCCAAAATAAGTATAGCCATTATTACCGAAAGACCTAGGTCCCTGATTACCAAAATTATTTCGAGGCCCACTAAAAACATTGGCATTATTAGAAGGAAACTGCTGATAAGACTGAGAAGTTGAACCACCTAAATAAGAGGAATCAGAAGCAACAAGACCAAAGCCAAAGTTAGATGAAAATGGCACCGAAGAAGGAAAACCAGTAAAAGAACTAGATGTATGTGAAATTGATTGATATGCAGAATTACCAACAGAAGAAGATGGAACAGAACCATTAACATACATAGCATGTTGTGAACAAAAGACTGCATCCTAGCTTCTATAGTATTTTCAGCCCCTAAGACTTGAGCCCTGAATTCTTTCAATGAGATTGGTGTTTCTCTGGCCAATACCACAGTTCTGATCATATCAAAGTTAGCAGATAAACCAGTCAATGCAGCAATAACCAAATCATTGTCTGTAATCTTTTCACCGGTTGCAATAAGTTTGTCTTTAACCTCAACAAAAACTTATCAACATTGTCACTTCTTTTTCTGAATAGTGTGTAACTCAGCCTTTAAATGATTCACACTAGCACTCGAGATAGACATATATCTATCTTGTGAGGCAGTCTAAGCTACATGAGTAGTTTTACAACTAACAACATATTCCATGGCATCATCACTCAAAGTGGCAATAAGAAGACTCAAAAAAGCCATATCAATTTTAATCCAAGCTTTATATGCAGTACTAATTTCATTGGTAACCCCCAATTCAGGAGTAAGAAGAAATTTGGGAAGACAAAGAGATTCACCAATAAAATGATCAAACAAATCATACCCACGAAGAACAGAGCAGAATTGAAAGTTCCACTTATGAAATTGTCATCATTCAACTTAATAGTCAACATTCTCAAAAGATTTTCAAGTTTAATGAGTCAGTCATCATGCTTGAGTAGAAATTGACACCACACAAAAATGGGAACAGAAAACCCAAATGTACAATTGCAGAAAAATCTTCCAAAACACAAAATTTAAAAAGAAGAATCTACAATCTTGATGAACAATTTGTTGTCGGCCTTAATTCATCAACCAGTATGAGATTAATTGGCATTGGCCTTCAAGAAAACAATCAAACCTTCAACTAAAACCACAATATGTAATGATTCATTAAGGCATCAACCTTTGACACAGATGAATCCAAGAAATCTGGAAAAAAAAATCCCAAATTTTCTTCACAACAGAAATCTTAAATAGAGAGAGAGAGAGAGAGAGAGAAAGAGAGAGAGAGAGAATCAAGAAAATTTCACTAAATAGAGCAGCAGAAAGAACACATCCAAAATCAATCGCGCAAGCATATCTGGCTCACGATACCATCTTAACATTCTTGTATGAACTGAAGAATTTGTAAAATGAATAAACCCTAGCAATCTTGTAGAAGAAGAAATAAAGCTAAATTGTATTTCTCTGAATATTCTGTTTACACATATGACTGACTTAACAGAAATGAAAAAGATGGAAAGCCTATTTATACAACATATCAAAGGTAGCTTATCTCTAAAGCTAATGCTGACATGGCAATTACCTTATGTGGCACATGTATATCCAATACACGTTAGTGCTTAACGGATCAATGGATGAAAAATTTAACGAAGGTATTATTTTGAAATAAAATGGTACGTGAGGTATGAAAGTGAAATGTTTTAAAGATGTTGTATGAGGTTGTAATATACCTCAAACCTGAGGGGGTATTATGTAATTTATCCTTTGAAATTTCATTAAATGGGCATTGTTCACTATGTTTTGAAAAAAAAAACACAATTTTTTTAGAAGCATGGTAGACCTGGTTATAATTTTCTATGTTTTGCTACTGTAATTGACAATAGCTTTTCAAAAAAAAAAATCTTTTTTTTTTTTTTTTTTTGCTCAACACATTTATTATTTCAAATTTTTTTAATAAATTGTTTTTTTTTCTTTTTTTTTGGAAGCACTGCAACGCCAAACAAGCTTGTAATGCTCCAGGAAGATTTAGTATTGCTTATGAAGGGCTAATATGTTTTCTAACAAGTAAAAGTCTAAAAGTGATTTTGGGTCATAGAAACGCGCCGAAGCTTTTTTCTAGAAATCACTTGGAACATAAGTTCAAGCTTCTCCAAACTTGTATTTGCGGTTTTGAGTCGAGACTAGTTATGGCCTCTTTAACTTCCAAAAGCTTTGCCTCTAAGGATTGGAGTCCAAGGCTCCAAGCTCCTCATCCTCTTGGCCCGCGAAACAAGACTTACAAGCTGGTCTAGCCGGGCACGCAGGAATCTGACATTCATGCCTAAACCTCAAGGGCTTTCGAAGTCTTATCCTAATGGCTAGACCTGGCAGTTTCTGACACGACACGATGACACGACACGAAAATAACGGGTTTCGGGTCGACACGATAACTAATCGGGTCATTATCGGGTAACCCGTTAAGAACCCGTTAATAACGGGTCCTTAACAGGTTTACACGAGAGTGACACGCGGGTAACCTGTTTTGACACGAAAAGGAAAAAGTTATTTTGATGATTTTAATTTTTTTTAATTACTAAAAAAAACTTACTATAAAATACAATAAATATAGTGGATATATATATATATATATATATATATATATATATTGTTCATTAATTATTATTGTATTATTATTCTAAATAGATTTTAAAATTTTAAGTTTTATTTATTTATTTTATAAAATATTATGAGCAAAGAGTGAGATTAAAAAATTATAAGACACATTAAAAATAAAAACATCAAGTAATTTAAAAAATACCAAATACATTTAAATATTTAAAATAATTAATTTACAAGTGCAAAAAATGTGAAAAAAATATGCAAGCACTCTTAATCGCATCCTCTACGCTTTAAAGGTGCGTACATGAATTTTTAAAACTATACAAACCCTCAAGTATTTTTAAGGTAGTTCAAAATAAATAAAATTCATAATCATTAATGTATAAGTCTAAAAAATGTGAAAGCATATATAAAGGGGTGTGATATTCACACACCCCATTTTACTTTTCACACACCCTTCTAATTTTCGACCGTCGGATCGGATGAATTGAAGAAAATCAACAAATAGAAATTAACAAGGGGTGTGTAAGAAGTAAAATGGGGTGTGTGGATAGCACACCCCTATATAAATGCTCATGATTGCATCCTCTACCCTTAGACAATCGTTACATGGTCGTTTAGATTTTTAAAAACCTCCAAATCTCATGAATAATGTTTTTTTTAGTGAAAAATTAATAATATTGTAGAAGTGAAAAATTAATAAGATTTTTAAAATAAAATTGCACATACCACACATTGCCACATAAATATTACTTCAAAACATTAAAACATTTGTCGTTTAAGTATTACATCTACACCCGAAAATAATACTTTTATTAAGTATATAACATAAAATTTTGTGATATCCACATCCACTAGTGTAAATATTTTAAATTGAAGATCGAATTCATTCACTGTATTCATATAGGGTCAAGGAGTGTATCTATAAAAAATCATCAAAATCGGAGTTAAAATAACCGTTAAATCGTGATTTTTTGTTTATAACCGTCGAAAAGCTTTGTCCCGTTACTTGATCTCTGAATGTTTGTTTTTTGTGATTTTTTGCTGATGTGATCTCGAAACATATACGAACAAGTTTGACGGTTGTGATCGTTGAAATTAGTTTCGGATAATTCGTATCCCATCAAAACGATAGATTGACTAACACTTAAGAGTTTATTTATACTTTCATTAAGTATAACATAAGATTTTGTGGTATCCACTTGTGTAAATATTTTAAATTGAAGATCGAATTCATTCATTGTATTCATATAGGGTCAAGGAGTGTATCTGTAAAAAATCATCAAAATCGGAGTTAAAATAACCGTTAAATCGTGATTTTTTGTTTACAACCGTCGAAAAGCTTTGTCTCGTTACTTGATCTCTGAATGTTTGTTTTTTGTGATTTTTTGCTGATGTGATCTCGAAACATATACGAACAAGTTTGACGGTTGTGATCGTTGAAATTAGTTTCGGATAATTCGTATCCCATCAAAACGATAGATTGACTAACACTTAAGAGTTTATTTATACTTTCATTAAGTATAACATAAGATTTGTGGTATCCACTTGTGTAAATATTTTAAATTGAAGATCGAATTCATTCATTGTATTCATATAGGGTCAAGGAGTGTATCTGTAAAAAATCATCAAAATCGGAGTTAAAATAATCGTTAAATCGTGATTTTTTGTTTACAACCGTCGAAAAGCTTTGTCCCGTTACTTGATCTTTGAATGTTTGTTTTTTGTGATTTTTTGCTGATGTGATCTCGAAACATATACGAACAAGTTTGACGGTTGTGATCGTTGAAATTAGTTTCGGATAATTTGTATCCCATCAAAACGATAGATTGACTAACACTTAAGAGTTTATTTATACTTTCATTAAGTATAACATAAGATTTTGTGGTATCCACTTGTGTAAATATTTTAAATTGAATATCGAATTCATTCATTGTATTCATATAGGGTCAAGGAGTGTATCTGTAAAACATCATCAAAATCGGAGTTAAAATAACCGTTAAATCGTGATTTTTTGTTTATAATTGTCGAAAAGCTTTGTCCCGTTACTTGATCTCTGAATGTTTGTTTTTTGTGATTTTTTGCTGCTGTGATCTCAAAACATATACAAACAAGTTTGATGGTTGTGATCGTTGAAATTAGTTTCGAAGAATTCGTATCCCATCAAAACGATAGATTGACTAACACTTAAGAGTTTATTTATACTTTCATTAAGTATAACATAAGATTTTGTGGTATCCACTTGTGCAAATATTTTAAATTGAAGATCGAATTCATTCATTGTATTCATATAGGGTCAAGGAGTGTATTTGTAAAAAATCATCAAAATCGGAGTTAAAATAACCGTTAAATCGTGATTTTTTGTTTATAACCGTCGAAAAGTTTTGTCCCGTTACTTGATCTCTGAATGTTTGTTTTTTGTGATTTTTTGCTGATGTGATCTCGAAACATATACAAACAAGTTTGACAGTTGTGATCGTTGAAATTAGTTTCGGATAATTCGTATCCCATCAAAACGATAGATTAACTAACACTTAAGAGTTTATTTCTACTTTCATTAAGTATAACATAAGATTTTGTGGTATCCACTTGTGTAAATATTTTAAATTAAAGATCGAATTCATTCATTGTATTCATATAGGGTCAAGGAGTGTAGCTGTATAAAATCATCAAAATAAGAGTTAAAATTACCGTTAAATCGTGATTTTTTGTTTATAACCGTCGAAAAGTTTTGTCCTGTTACTTGATCTCTGAATGTTTGTTTTTTGTGATTTTTTGCTGATGTGATCTCGAAACATATACAAACAAGTTTGACGGTTGTGATCGTTGAAATTAGTTTCAGAGAATTCGTATCCCATCAAAACGATAGATTGACTAACACTTAAGAGTTTATTTATACTTTCATTAAGTATAACTCTCTTCATTTTGCATATCTTTGAACATTTGTATTTTGGTAGTATGCACTAATGTTTTTTCATTAGACTCTTATTTTGGGGTATGTAAACTTGAAAGAAAAATGTTTTTTATTTATTTATTAATGTTTTGAATTAGTATTTATGTGACAATATGGTATGTATATACTAATTTAGTATTATGTTTTACATTTTTTAGGGTCAAATTATGTTTTTCATTTTCATTATTTATTGATTTAAAAAATATTTTTCTTAACGGGTAACGGGTCGGGTCATATTACCTGATAATATTAACGGGTCGATTTCGGGTTGGGTCATATTACCCGTTTATTTTAACGGGTGTTACACGACACGACCCGTTAAACTATCGGGTATGACACGAAAACGACACGAACAAGAGAAACACGACACGAATGCCAAGTCTACTAATGGCATCTGCGATGTTGAACGTCTCAGAAATGACCCCATCAATCAGTTTGCTCTTCAGACCCTGGAGAACGTGTTCATCAAGGAACGAGTTCTTGACTGCTGCAAAGCTCATAGTACTTGGCAAGACTGTTTTGAAAGCTCAGAAATTAAGATTGAACCATTGACGGTCACAGTGAACTTCATCTAGGTCCATCCGAAAATTTAAAACCAAGATGTTCACTATCATGTTCATACTGAATATCTGATACATGATATTGCCGTCGATTGTGCTGTCCTTTGGAATAGATTCCAAGCTCTCACTTTCTAATGGAATCATGTCTGCTACATGATTTAAATTTTTCAAAACGATAATTAGGAAAGAATATTTACAAACAATTAGAGAAAATAATTCGGATCATGAGATTACTTTGAGACATCATGGGATTACAACTGCCACCGAGTCACTTGCAATCCTGTATTCTTACAAGATTTTTCAGTTAATTCAATTAACAGAGAACAGGAAATAGGAAAGAATATTTACAAACAATTAGAGAAAATAAACTGCTCACCAAAATTGGACCCTGAGTGGGTTTGAAACCAAAATTTTGAGGTAATTTTTCTACAGTTTTTCAAGATATAAGAGTGAGAAGCTTTGCTGATGAAGAAAACAGACAACTCAGGTCGCATTTGTGCAAATTTCTTTTTCTTTTGTTGACTTTTGGAGTTAAAAGAGTTTGAAATTGAGACATAGTAACAAACCAAACCGAATCAATTTGATTATTTGGGTATTTGATGATGCAACGTATCATCTAAAGTGATATTATTTTGGTTAAAATTAATATTTACCCAAGGCACACATTTCTTATATTATCATTTAACAACCAATTTAACAAATTAACGATGGTCTAACTTTAAAACTAAAACGTAACATTGTGCCTTATATTGCTATGTTTTGGAAATTAGGTATCAAGATGACGTTGCATCTAAACTTGAAAGGCCTTTCCCAAAAAGCAAACACTTTGAAGAAGAGAATTGAACTATTGCATCCAAAACATGAGAGAATGATGTAAGGCTCCCCATTTTAAACGTGCATTGCAGGTAAAAGAACAAATAATTACACTCCAAACAGTATATAAGAAGAAAAAAATGAGCAAAGGATTTGATTAGATAATGATATGCATATTGGATTACAACCAACTGAAGTATGTGATATCCCTAGATCTACTTGTTGAAGAAAAACAAAATCATCTGAGCCATCGAGTTCTTCTAAAACCCTAAAAGGGCTTGTGTGTATTTTCTTTCACTTCTAAACACCATGGAGCTTCAAAATCTTCATGGAAGAGACTTTCGCGCTTCCTTGAAATTCTTTTTAAAGCCTTTATCTTAGCATCAAAACTTACCATCGTCTCTTTCAACACCAAAAGCTTTGAATCAAGATCTCTAATCTTCTCCCTCGTACCAACTTGCTCAAATTAGCTTCATAATACCTCTTCGATTTCACAGCCACTTCGTATTTGAAGGGCATGCTCAGGCGCCCCTTCAGTCTCGCGCATAGAAATCCAACATCCATATCCAACAGCTTAGAGGCATGTAAAGTCTTCTCCCACATTACACAATCAGCATGAGACGGGGGCTGCTTGCAAGCTCTAATGGCACTAGCGATGTTGGTAGTTTCGGATATTATTTCAGCAGCCAACTTACTGTCAATACTTTTGAGGAGATTTTCATGCAGAAATGAGCCTTCTGAGCAGCATAGGTCATAATAGATAGTCCTAACCTGCACAGCGAGTTGAGAATATTTAGTCACACCATTCACAAGAATGGCGAAATTATCAATCATTCCAACATCTCCAAAATCAGCTGCTGGTCCTCGAAATGTAATTTCCGCTAAGGTGGAGCCGAAGTCCTCATTGTCACCCTCTGATTGGTTGTCAACAAGCTCGGGATTAGTACTTTTGAATGTTGCCTTGGAAAGCGGTTCTTGGAGGAGTCATTAGATGGTTTTTCTCTGCATAATCTTTTGGCCAAGTTAACATTTCTGAAGCACATGCAATGATCTCATAATTTCTAAGAGGGGGAGAGAGTATACCAGACGCTTCTTTTTTGGCGCAGGATTTCATTTTCAAGTGGCTAAAAGCTGCATCGACATCTGGTAGACTATGTCTTCCCATTATGTAAACCTGCAGCATTGTGTATGGGAGAACAGTGACTAATCCGCACGGCAGATATCAAGAAATTAGACCGATAAACCACATGCAATGATAGATACGCTTCATCCTAGCACTAGCAAGAACTCCAAACTAAGTGGACAAGAGGGTATTAAGAAGCAAGCTGTTTCTTGTAAAATTTACGAGAAAGAGAACTATGTACCCGGAAACAACAGTGGCTACCTTAAACTTCAAAGGCCTGACCAAATGGAAAACTAAACGGTCGCCAATAAGTAACTTGTTTGCAGTAGAAAACTTTTTCCATCCAGCACTGACTATCCTCCTCTCCCCAAGAAACGTCACTCTATATTTTTCCCCACCTTCAACTTTGAGGGAATGGCAAATACAATTTGCAGTGTCTGTCAATAGAAAAATTAAGTACATAATTAGTTACACATTTATCTAGGACTCCAAGTCCTGTCCTTCTAAACTTGGCGCAACAGTTAAGAGTTACGGCTCACCAAACAAAAGCAAGAGGACAGGTTTGAACGTATGATAGACTTGACAAACACGGACGGGGTCAGCTCCAAAATAATTGAAGACAAATATCATCCAAATATTGGTTTTTGAGTCATGACATGCAGCAGAATACAAAGTAAAACCGCTGAAAATATAAGGACCGTGTCGAAAATCACAAAAACAAGCTATATTGTACTGAAACATATGGGAAACGGTCAAGCTGTCTTCTTCTTCATGGTCGTGTTCTTCTTTTTCTTCTGGGAAATACTCAGATTCAGAGACTTCTTCTTGCGCGACGTTCATGGCCAGCATGAAGTTTTGGGTGTCTCCACTCCTGCGTCACCGTCACCGTCACCATCACCGTCATCGCCATCGCCATCGGTGTTTGATAAACTCTCAGCCTGAGAGCTCTACCACCTCTCTAGTCACTAGTCACTGTGTTTTGCTTTTTGTCAGACACATCTTTATTTTCTAGCCATTATGTTAAATAAATCAAAATTGAATTTAATGGATTATAACTACAATAAGAGTAGAAACTAAAAGTAGTTCAGAAATAAGACGTTGCCACATAATCAGTTATTTGTTAGCGACAAACATATCAAAACAATATATATCTATAATTACGTAATTAGAGTATCGATAATATCAACAACATAAACAACATATTCATTCATAACAGATATACGTGTCAATACTAAAAAGACGGATCACCCAGCTATTAGGATATGCACACAATTCACCGCCGCTAGTGTTATCTTGACGAAGAAGGAACCTACTTATGGGTTGAGATTCATAATTTCGTAATAATGATTTGCCAATACGGCAAACACCATTTTGGAAATGGCAAGAGAAGGTTGAAATTACAAGTTTCTATGCCTTCAACGAGGCATACTCGTACGAAATGCTTTCAATCAGTACTAAATAATCAACCGTGTCAATAAATGAGTTGAACATCGAAAAAAAATCAAGTACAAGTAAAACTGTCTCCAGGTGTTTGTCATTTAAGAAATTGAGTCAAACAAAATTTTCTGATCCATATCTAGTTTTTATTAGCTTATTCAGGAAAAGTTACAATATTCTTCCTCCTCCTATTTACAGTGTACAAACCCTAGTCATGATTCATCCAACATCTACTGTCATAATTACTCCCTTCATGGTCGTTTCGGGCGGCGTTACGGCTGACCTCACTCCTGGTGATATGTATCATCATCAACCGTCGAGATCACCGGCATCTATGCATTTCGATGCTTCATCAGATAGACAAAATATATATTAAACATGTATACGTTACGTTGTTATACACAAGTGATCATCCTTCGTTCCATCTGTAGATTCTGTACACTTCATTCCAGAGGACCAGACCAACGAGTTGGAATAAGCATGGTTTACTCTGGATACCCCTGAAGCTGCCTGAAAAGGCAGTCCTCACCTTGGTTGCAACCACTAATTCATTGTGCACCATCCTGTTGGAATAATATCTGTATCAAATCTCTCGGGACCTTCAGTGCTCTATTCCAGCTAACCCGTAAGAGAAGTCATAATCTTGAGCGACGAAAGCTTTTGAGACCACGAGGAGGTGAATTCCTACGAGCAGAGGCAAATGGCTGCCCATTCAAAGACCCGCAAAATTTAATATCCCAACCCTCAACGTTCTTAGGGACACAAACATCAAACAGGACTTGGCCGAGTACACTATGTGCACTAATGCTTGGGGGACTGGGCAGAGAGACGGATCTTTCTTTTTGTTCATCTTGTAAAGACCCAGAGTCGGTACTATTTTGATTCTCGGCTGAACTTGGCAAGAAGAAGTGGTCGCTTGGCTCCACCACAACTCTTCTAAGGCTCTGATTAGAGTTAACTGCTGCTTTCTGGAGATCACATATTAGTTCAGATATCTCATCTTGCATGCCTTCCATGCTAGTATTTTCACCTTCAAGTTCTTTAATTCTTTGAGAAAATACCGAGGCAGCCTTTTCAAGAAAATGAGTAACGGAAGACCTATACTGTATCGGATAATGCTTATAATGACCTGAAACAAACATGAAATTATATTAGTTTAGTTCTTATGTGCCACAAGCATTGAAGTAAACCGAGAGTTAAAAATGCGAAAATTTCTATATGCTACTTAAATATCCGAGCAGAACTATCTATATCAGCAATTCTGCAAGTTCATTTTACCAATGATCATGTTGGACAGAAGGTCAGCACCAGGTCTTGACTCCCCATTACCATAGATTGGCATGAAATATACCACATGTTTAATGGTACAAGACTGACTGAATCACGGCCTCCAACTAAGAGAATGAAAATCCTCCGAACCTCCTAAAACTAAACAAAGCTTTAACCATATGATTTTAAAACTTTGGCATCTATTGCTTTTACTTTATGTTTGTCCAAAATTCGATGGTGCCCACAAGGATTCAGACAATTTCAATAGGACATTTTATAGTAATCAAGAGGTTGCCTGTTGAACGCTCTTGACATGCCATAACATCACCCAAACAAAATGATATAAATTCTTACAGATATCCAATTACTATAAAGATAATGTTAGCGAGCAGTGCTAAGCTCTGTCTACTGGTTTCCAGATACCTGCTGATGAGCGATATAACTTTCGTAGGTAGTGCACTCCAAGGATATTAAAATTACAGAAAAGGACGGATAAAAAGGAAAATGTTTTGAGACAAACCTAGGTGAGGGGAGCCATTCAATTTCACAAGCTTGACATCTCCTCCAAGTTCTTGTAAACGTTGAGTGAAATTGCAGATAATATGATAGGGGGCCAGATCATCTTTATCAGAGCACAGAACGAGAAATGGAGCACCCAAATTCTACATAAAAAAACTTAAATAAGTCCATTAACTAACAGAAACAAACAATAGACAGCTATAGATGAGTAAAGGCTGAATGACAACTTACAACAGATGAAAACAGAGCTTGCCAATACTCAGTGCACTGGGATTCAAATCTAGTAAGATACAACGCATCCAAACCGGAAGCAATGCCTTTAGCTACCCACGAAACCAGTTTTGACGATCCAGGCATCTTTAGAATGGTTGGGTGTAGAGCATATTGAGTGCCCAGATCACTTGTAAAATCAACTGGACCAGAATCATAGATGTGTCCAGTAATACACTTTCTGACCAATCGATATTCAGCCTTCACAAAGTTAAATAACTAATAAGAACAGAGTTTCGAAATGAACATGTGTGGTCAAATGGGCATTATGAACAAATTACTGCACAATTTTTAACTGAAACTACAAAGAAACACATACCGGATAAAGCTGACCTTCACAAATTCCGTCAATAATCTGCATTTACATTTTTCAAAGCTATTATATTACACAGTACAACCATTGTAATGAAATCAGAAAAGACTAGTTAAGACTTCTAACATTCCAGAAATCAACTTATCAGTACCAAATACAACGTCGGGTATCCACTACTCACAGAACTTACCCGAAAAACCTTGTACATACAAGCTTTTGTACCAGCAGAAAGAGCCACAAAGACTACAGGACATGGCTTAATCCTTAGCTCCTGCATACCCAAAATAAATAAATAACAGGACACTCCATAGATTAAACTTGAGCAAAATTAAAAGCTATGCATGCCAAATTCATCCGGCATTAAAAGCAATTCGAAGTTAGAATGGGATGGGGATAGGATTTTACGCCATAAAGAGTTGGGTTCTTTCTCGCCATTGGGCGAGTAATACACATACACACACACAAAACCATACAGTCGTTATCCCCGGAATCAGATCACAGCTCCATATTTAACATATGGATCAAAATCTGAAGAAGCAATTAATAAGAAATTGGCAAACTGGGAAGGAAGCTGACCTCAACAAGCTCGTTGAGAATAACAAAGGCGGACGACATGGCCTTTTCGGGATAGAATCTGCACATAATGTCATCATCAGAGCAAAAAAAATCAGCTCAAAATGCAGCAAAAAGTGAATAAAAATCCAATCTTTAAACCCATCCATGAATCATAAACCAAATATCTACTAAATACAAGCAAACCCACGAAAGATTCAGTACAAAAAGAATCCGATTAAAAAAATAATAAAAAAACAGCTCATTTAAATGTTTGTTCTGTTTGGGTGGTGAGAAAACGCGAGAAAAGAAAATCCACTTACGCATGGAGAAAATGGGAATGGCAAACGAGGGAATTCCAACCGAGAGTTGAGTACAAATCCACGTGATTCTGCAAGTGCCTCTCCTGAATCGAAACCCAAGCGAAGATAACAACGATTCCTTTGGAATCAGAGACCTCCTCCTTCCGTCCCCAGTAGATTCCACGGCCGACGCCAGCACCACCGCCACCGCCACTACCACTAGCTTCCCCACCGCTCCACATAGCTGCTGAGCTACTTTGGGAGAATTTTGGGATTGAATTTTAGGGTTTTTGGTGCGGGTGGAATTGTGAGGTAGATGGGGAAATGGTGGTTGGAGAGGTGTTGGATTGTTAGAGCCACTCGTGTTCGTGTGCGAAATCCGGAGAAGAAAACGATATAGGGGAGGGCCGTGGTGGGGCTGTCCCTGGATCATGACTCCCTGAGGTGGGGTCCAGAGGACCTGTCACACTGTAATGCACCACGCGCGTTTTTGGATAAGTTCGGCCACGTCGGACCCTTGCTTTCTTTACAACTTTATCCATTTTTTTCCTTCCTTTGTACTTCTTTGACAAATTTGGTAAAATTGCTTCAAGTTTTGAGGAGTTGTTAATAATATGTAAAAGTTAGAGAGATAACTTTTATTAATGATAAGAGCGAAGTAGGTGTAAAATATTAAACTGTAATACAAGGGAATGACAAATAAAAGAGGATGGGATAGATTATGTTATTGATCTTTCTTTTCTTACTCTGTATCTTTTGATAGCAGTCGGAGTGCTCTATTTATAGAGCAACTCCATACGAACATATTCTTACACTTTTAAACTTACAACACATGACTTTGAAAATACGATCACCTTTATTTCCAAAGTCTACATGACTTTGTGTGGGTATTGAAAAAAACTTTTGTGGGCATTCATTAAACTGCCAACGGTTTCAACATTGACAATGTTTTCAACACTCCCCCTTGGATGCCCACATATCAACATTAGTTACCTCATTAAAACCTTGCTCGAAAAAACCCAGTGGGAAAAAACCATAGCGTAGGAAAAAGAGTACAACTTTATCTGGATTGTTGATATAGTGTTAAATATGATTATGTTGTCTCGTTAAAACCTTGATAGGAAAAACCTAGTGGAAAAAATCCTAATCGAAGGAAAAAGAGTACAACATGCATGTACCATGGATGCTCCCCTTGATATGTATCTCCTCCTGATTCTGCATTTTCCAACTTTATCTGGTTGGTAAGTCGACGTAATCCGATACTTTGCACTAACTTCTGAAACATGCAATTTGGTAGAGATTTGGTGAATAAGTCTGCCAGATTTTCATTAGAACGGATTTGTCTTACTTCAATAACTTTAGCCTTCTAAAACTCATGTGCACTGAAGAACTTTGGAGATATGTGTTTAGTTTTATCGTCCTTGATGAATCATTCCTTCATTGGGGCAACACATGCTGCATTATCTTCATGGATGACAGTTGGATTGTCTGTCTTCGAAGTTAGACCACATGAATTCTGGATATGATGGATCATTGATCTTAACCAAGAACATTCACGACTTGCTTCATGTAAAGCAAGTATTTTTGAATGATTTGAAGATGTAGCAACTAATGTTTGCTTTGTTCAGTGCCATGAGATTGTTGTATCTCCATTCTTGAACACATATCCAGTTTGTGAGTGGGTTTATGCGGATTAGAGAGAAAACCAGCATCTGCATATCCAACAAGGACCTGGTCATTTGTGGATTTCTTTGAGTAGAAGAGACCCGTGTCTGTTGTCCCACGAAGGTATCACAACACATCTTTGACTCCCTTCCAATGACGAATTGTTAGAGCAGAGCTATATCTTGCTAACAAATTAACTGAAAAAGTTAGATCTGGTCTAGTACATTGTGCTAAATACAATAAAGCACCTATTGTATTTAGGTATGGTACTTCTGGACCAAGGACCATTTCATCATCTTCTTTTGGACATAATGGATCTTTCTTAATGTCAACGACCATTGGCGTGCTGAGTGGATAAGCCTTGTCCATGCCAAATCGCTTCAGGATTTTTTCAATGTAAGCTGATTGGTGGACCAAAATTCCACTAGCACAATGCTCGATTTGCAGGCCGAGATAATATTTTGTTTTTCCAAGGTTTTTCATTTCAAATTCGCTTTTCAGATAATCATCAGTTTTATTGAACTCTTCAGGAGTTCCAACTAGGTTCATATCATCGACATATACTGCCACTATAGCAAATCCAGAGTTGGATTTCTTAATGAACACACAAGGACAAATGACATTGTTGGTATACCCTTCTTTGATCAAATACTCACTGAGACGATTATACCACATTCGTCTAAATTGTTTCAGCCCATACAATGATCGCCTTAATTTGATTGAGAGAATACCTTGTGGTTTGTTAATTGTTTCAGGCAACTTAAGTCCTTCTAGGACTTTCATATATATGTCAATATCTAATTCTCCATATAGATATGTGGTGATGACATCCATCAGTTGCATGTCAAGTTTTTCTGAAACCACTAAACTTATTAAATAACGAAACGTAATTGCGTCCATTACAGGAGAGTATGTCTCCTCATAATCAATTCCAGGTCATTTTGAAAAGCCTTGTGCAATGAGTCGTGCTTTATATCTTATAATCTCATTTTTCTCATTACATTTCCTTATGAATACCCATTTGTAACCCACAGGGTTTACACCAGGCGGGGTTTGGACTACTGGTCCAAAGAATTTAATTCTGCCTGGATTGCATCTTTCCACTTAGGCCAATCTTGTCTCTATTTGCATTCATCACTAGAGCGGGGCTCAAGATCATCACTTAATATGATTTCAGTGGCTACTGCAAATGCGAACATGTGATCGATGATTATTTCATTTTGATCCCACAATTCATGAGTACAAGCATAATTTATGGAGATTTCTTTGCTTTCATGTACCTCTGTTTCTTTAGGTATATGTGTTTCATCAAGCAAATTTTCTTTTTCTGAAAGTACAAAATCATGAATTATGGATTCATCATTCATTCTTTCTTCTTAAATGATTTCATTTGAATTTAATTGTATCCTCGTCTTTCAATTTCGAGGGGTTAAATCTTTTGAACCTAGGGGTCTGCCACGCTTCAGGCGTGCACCAGATGAATCATTCACTGCCACTTTATTTTGTCTAACAGGGACATTAATTCTTGCAGGTGCATTTGCAGCTAGTATATATGATTTTGTCACTTTCATAGCATCATTAAATGCATCTGGCATTTGATTGGCAATACTTTGAAGATGAACGATCCTTTTCACTTCATTTTCACATTGAGTGCTACGTGGATCAAAATGAGATAAAGTGGAAACAACCCATGTCAGCTCTTGCCGTTCTTCTAGAACGATATTTTCTCCCCCTAACGATGGGAAGACTGTCTCATCAAAGTGACAATCAGCAAAAGGAGCTGCAAACATATCACCTGTTAAGGGTTCCAAATATCTAATGATAGATGGTGAGTCAAAACCCATGTAAATTCCCATTATGCGCTAAGATCCCATTTTAGTGCGTTGTGGTGGTGCAATAGGTACATAAACAACACAACCAAAAATTCGTAAATGTGAAATGTTTGGCAGATGCCCAAACACGAGTTGCACTGAGGAGTATTGGGGGTTGGCTATAGGTCTCAAACGAACCAATGATGCAGCATGTAAGATGGCATGTCCCCATGCAAAAACTGGCAATTTTGTTTTCATGAGCAGAATGCGAGCTATTAACTGAAGCCGCTTGATCAATGCTTCTGCTAAACCATTTTGAGTATGGACATGAGGAACAAGGTGTTCAACATCAATGCCCAATGTCATGCAGTAATCATCAAAAGTTTGATACGTAAATTCACCAGCGTTATCAAGTCGGATTGACTTAATGGTGTAATCTGAGAACTGTGCTCGCAACTTAATTATCTGAGCAAGAAGTCTAGCAAAAACTACATTTCGAGTAGACAAGAGACAAACATATGGCCATCGGGTAGATGCATTAACCAAAACCATAAAATATCGAAATGGGCCATAGGATGGTTGAATAGGCCCACCAATAGCCCCTTGAATTCTTTGTAGAAATGATGGGGATTCAGCATCAACCTTTAGTTGTGATGGTCTAATTACCAACTTTCCCTTGAGAACAGGCCTTGCAGAGGTTATCATTTGAGATAGCAATGTGTCTGTTCAATAATGGATGTCCATTAGAGTTGGTAATGATCCTACGCATCATGGTAGATCCTGGGTGACCCAGACGGTCATGCCAAAGCATGTAAACTTTTGAATCAATGAACTTTTGGTTCATGACAGTATGTGATTCAACTGGCTTTATGTATGTATAATACAATCCACTCGTCAAACCATGCAACGTTTCCAATATACGCTTCTGGGTATCATTGGAGGTAATGCATAGGTACTCCACATTTTCTGCACTTTTTGTTTCAATATGGCATCCATTTAAACCGTATGTCTTTGAAACTCAACAAATTTCTAGTAGATCAAGTAGTGTACAACGTATTCTGTATGGACAATATTGTTCCATTTGGTAACATAATCTGGGCTTTCCCTGAGCCTTCAATTACATCTGAATTGCCTGATATTGTTGTTACCCTTACTTTTGTAAGCATCAAGCTTGAGAAATACTTTCGATCTTGAAGTATTGTATGAGTGGTCGTATTGTCTGCAAGACAAATATCTCTACGATTACTCTTGTTTTAAGAATGACCATAGTGCTTATCCATGCTTTCTGAGTAAGGGAATTATAATTAAAAGCAATTTATAACATGAAATTTAAATGCCACTTTTATTGAATCTGAAATGTTAGTTTTAAACTACATGTTCAATACATCAAGCATAATGATTCAGTCGGATCGGTAAACTTCATTCCCTCTTTCAACAATAAAGTCTGAGACATCTAGGTGGGTTGTGTTCAACTGCCCAAATAAGTCACACACTGGATCAAGTATATCCATTGGTTTACCCTAGTCGAGAAAATTGGTCTGAACATTATTAAAGCTCGAACCTGAATTATGCCTTGGAACTTGGTTGTGAAACTGACCACCATGATTCTTGCATTTCCCATTCCACCGTCCTCGCTTGTGGCCACGTTCTCATTTGTGATTATTGCCACCAGAGGATGTGGCATTCACTTCGAGGGAAGCATCATTCACTTTTGGGAATGGTGTAAATCCAATAGGTTGGGACTGATGCTTTTTCAATAGGAGTTCATTGTTTTGTTCAGCAACCAAGAACACATATATCAGCTAGTTGTATTTAGTGAAACCTCGCTCTCTATACTACTGCTGCAGGAGCATATTAGAGGAATGAAAAATGTTGAAAGTCTTTTTCAGCATAGCTTCTTCAGTAATGGTATCCCCACATAGCTTCATCTGATAGGTAATTCTGAACATCGCAGAATTGTACTTAGCAACTGACTTGAAATCTTGGATCCTTAGGTGAGTCCACTCATAACAAGCTCTTGGAAGAATCACTGTTGTCTGGTGATTGTATCTGTTTCTTAATGCCTTCTAGAGAGCTAACAGATCTTTAACTGTTAGGTACTTGCTCTTTAGTCCTTTATCAAGGTGGCGACGAATAAAGATCATGACCTTCACCCGATCTTGAGGAGATGCAGTGTTCTCCTCCTTGATTGTTTCTCTAAGATTCCCTGCTTCCAGATGGATCTTGGTATCCAGTACCTAGGTAAGGTAATTTTTCCCTGTAATGTCCAGGGCAGCAAAATCAAGCTTTGCCAAGTTCGTCATTTTCTTTTCTGAAAGAAAAATGAGATGTGTAAGAACTTGCAATAATATGTATTCCTGAGGAATATAGTGTTAGAACTTCTTATTCTTACAAATTTTTCATTTTGATCTTCAAGCCAAAATGACAAGCACTCGAACTTCTGGCTCGAGATTTACATGATGGATGAGGAGGGCGATTGTAACGCACCATTCTCATAACATAGGATGGGCGATTATTCTGCACCACTCAAGTAGCAGGAAAATTTAAATACGCAAAGCAAGGGTGGGTGATTATACCGCTCCACCTAAAATTACAATGAAATTAAACAGCAAGCAAATTTAAATATGCAGGGTGGGGTGGGCGATTATACCGCTCCACTTAAAAATTTGCAGTAAAAACAGATCTGCAGTCCAAGATAAGTGATGATACCGCACCATCTTGGATTGCAGTAAGATTAAATTTGCAACTCAAGATGGGCGATTATACCGCACCATCTTGGATTGCAGTAAAATCATCATAAATAAACACTGAGTTAGTAATCAAGATCTACACCAAACAAGAAATCAAAGATATATGTAACTGCTAGGTTGAGAACTAAAGTAGGCATGGTGCAAATAGTTCTTCGTGAGAGTATATCCAACAGTTGATGTAGAGGAAGAAGATGAACAGTAAAATCGTCAGAGGAAACATTTTTTTTTCGGCGAAGAGAAATGAGAGAAATTAGAAATGATTAGAGATTCGTGCTAATAACGTGTTATAAATATGTAAAAGTTAGAGAGATAACATTTACTAGTGACAAGAGCGAAGCATGTTTAAAATATCAAACTGTAATACAAGGGAATGACAAATAAAAGAGGGAGGGATAGATGATGTTATTGATCTTTCCTTTCTTACTATGTATCTTTTGATAGCAGTCGGGGTGCTTTATTTATAGAGCAACTCCATACGAACATATTCGTACACTTTGAAATTTACATCACATGATTTTGAAAATACAATCACCTTTATTTTCAAAGTCTACATCACTTTGTGTGGGTATTGAAAAAACTTATGTGGGCATTCTTGTTTTCTTGATTATAGTCTAGGGCTGAAAAAATTTCCCACAAATTCCAAACCAAACAAAAAAAAAATTCTGATCTCATACTAAAAATATTTCAAACTAATAATACCAAATTTTTCAGAATTCATATTGAACCGATCTCAAACTTTTAGGTACGAGAATTGAGATTACATATTCAATGGTTCAGAAATTTCAAATCGAACCGAATATATATATATATATATATATATATATTGGTTGCATGCATGTTGAATGTTGAATTTAAGTAGTTTGATAGTAGACAATATTAGAAATAGAAGTATGAAATTAAGTAAGTTGGAACTTTGGAACATCAAATTGACTTGGTATAAATGAATTGGTATTTCAATTAGTATGAAATTTCAAATTAATATGAGGTAAAAAAACCTAAATTTTAATTGATATGAAATTAGGGAACAAAAGTTTAGGCCAAAAGCCCAAATTTTAGCCCACATAAAAAAAGGGTGTGATATACACACACCTCTTTTTGCTTCTCCCACGCATTTTTAGATTTCGGCCGTCGGATCAGATGAATTAAAGAAGATCTAACGGACATAAATTAACAGGGGTGTGTGAGAAGTAAAAAGGGGTGTGTGGATAGCACACCCCTAAAAACATATCAAATTTCGACCAAAAAACTCAAAAACCCAAAATCCAATCACGATCCATCCCGAAATACCAAAACATATTTCAGGAATCCCAAAAATTGGGAATAACGAAATTTCGGTTCGAGATTAGTCTTCAAATTCTCATCCCAAAAATTTTTGGTTTGGATTTGAGATCCCATTTTCGGTTTGGTTTCCTTAATGAACCACCCCTATTATATTTAATCAATCTTATATTTGATTCAAGGATTTAGATTATAATATTAAGGTAATTCTCACTTTACTATACATATCGTGGTTTTTAAACTTTTATACATCAAGTTTTTTTCATCTAATTGTCAAAAAACAAAGAGAAGTGAGGATTGTGGGACACTTTCATACTTTTGTTAGACTTTTTCAAAACCTATTTTAACGCGTGACGTGACATCCACGTAGATAATGACTGGACATCACGTGTCAATCTAACCCCATGTGGACTTTAAAAATTAAAAATTAAAATTTTTAAAAACTAGGTAAGACACCAAATTGGGTTTTGTTGGAAGTTTGGAACCTTGTATTTCAACGGGTAAACATAGAGCCTCTTTTAGAATTAAGGAAGAACAAAGTACTGGATCAAGAGTTTGTTGGCGACGCTTGTTAGAAATTTTCATTTTTCAAATGGGTACGGGGGTGGTGAGTGAACACGAGGAATTGAAAAGGAAAAAACTGGATCAAGAGCTAGTTGGTGTGGCTTATTGGAATTCAGTTTTCATTGGATAAAGTCGAATTAAACTCGAAACCTCTCATGGACTACAACACTAGTACATCAAGAGCTAGTTGGTGGGGTTTTGTTTTCTTAAGCTTTGGATACCTTTTGGTAACGTTTAAGTTTTATTATCACGTTGCCCCTTAGGTTTAGTTAGGGGTGGTTCGGTATGGGATTCCATACCGAAACCCTTGCCCCGATTCCCAAACTAAAATTTTCGGGAATCCCAATTTGAATACCGATCCCAAACCAAATTTTCGGGAATCCCGAAATAGTTTCGGGATTTCGGGACAAATCGGGAATCCCAAAATGGTTTTGGGCTTTTGGACTAAAATTTGACATATTATGCTTATGTAACTCATTGAATGAATTGTTAGATTGTGCAAACATATCAAGCAAGTCTCATTCACATTCTTGGAAGTGATAGATTCTGCAGGCTGGTTAGTCTGAGACTGAGAATCTATTGCATCTCTTGCTAGTTTAAATGCAAATATAATCTCATATCGGGGCACAAGCAGTGGATTGCAAACTGTAAACTTTGCTTGAAGGCTCTTAACCTGACTGACAAACATTGCTACCTTGCGCTGCTTTGTTGTCCATTTACCAGTAATCTGCATATGTAAAATACATATTTACAATGCCAACAAGCTCCATTTATTGGTGTAAACAGTAAAGAGACTCAAGCATAGTAACTAGCTGATCCAACATTCTTGGTTTCGACATAAATGAAACAACATTGCTTACGTCATATCATAATTCATAACATATTCCATTCTCTGTAATAAGTTCAAACCATAAAGTCCATAATCAATTATAAAAGAATAATATATATGTATAAATATATATATATATATATATATGTATATATGTATATATATATAAAATAATTAATAATATATATTTTCGGTTCGGTATGGGATTCCCGAAATATCGAAAAGCCAATCCCGAATCCCATACCGAAATTTCGGAATCGGTTCGGGATAGCATCTCAAAAATTTCGGGAATTTCGGTTTGGGAAATTTTTGGTTTGGGATCGGAATTTTTTCGGTTCGGTTCGGGATTTTCGGGAATTTTTTCCACCCCTAGGTTTAGTGGTATTCCTCTTTACTTGTAAGTGAGAGGTCTTAGATTCGATTCTCGTCAAACGCGAAGTTGAACCACATTATTGTAGGCTTATAACCAGTCAACTGTGAGGCTCAGCCCACTCTCCTACACCCCTTAGTGTAAATATTACGTTTGTCAAAATAAAAAAAATTTACCACTTCCAATTTGGTGGCTTAGAAGGCAGTAGAATTTAAGACTTTCCGCAAAATTACAAGGATATGCACCTAACATGATATGTTTTTAATGAAATTCACGTACTGATCCAAATTTTCTTTTTAGATTTGTGAGTCTGAACTTGAGATAAAGTCGCAAATGATACTTTGGTTCATCATTGTCACTTTAAAATTATTGTAGTTTCAATTTTGTTGATTTTACCACTATGGTTTAGTTTTATTACCAATTTTATATTTAATTTTTGTCAATTTATTTTTTATGTGGATGTCATGTATGCTAACACGGGATCCTTTTGGACCTCTAAAATAGTACAAACTTGGGAGAAGTCCAGTTAAGGCTCAAAGGAAGAAAGGAAGATAAAAGTCCAAAGGAAGAATAAAAGCCCAAAGAAAGAAAGGAAGATAAAAGTCCAAAGGAAGAATAAAAGCCCAAAGAAAGAAGGGAAGATAGAGGCCCAAGGGAAGGAAGACCAAGGCCCAACAGAACTAAAAAGATGATCCCGATCAGTGGTCTGATTTGTACTAGCAGTAAAGCCGAGCGCTTCCTCATATAGTACTTTCCTACCACTATGAACAAGTTGGCATACTAACAACGTTATGACACGAATTCCTAGGAGCAGGGCTACTTGGACACCAACCTCAGGCCACATGGTGGCCATTTGCAAGAACATAAGCTTATGAAGGGACATAAAAGCTAACAGATCGAGTGCTAGGGCGTGAGTTTCCACAACCCTAGGGCCAAACAAAGTGCTTGGTACACATTGGCCCAAGAAAATATGCAAGTGGATATGAATGAGTGTCACTTCATTGCTGCGTGTCGACTAAATAACGAAGGAACAACTAGCAGGTCACGTCTACGTACTTGGTCCATTAAATGTAAAGGCGGTGGACACTCAAGCCCAAAGTCTTAAGCTCATTGAAGACCTGTATAAGGAGGATGAGTACAAACAAAAAAGAGAGAAAAAAGTGACTAGATTACTCCGAGCGCTTATTGTAACCTTTATTCAATATCCACCACAGTGGACGTAGCCCAGTTTTTAGGAGTGAACCACTTAAATTTTGTTGTTCAGTTCTTATTGTTTCAACCCTGATCTTTATTAACCTCCCAAATTTGAACGTTAACAACGTGCAACGTATTATAGTTTTTTCATGTTCAATCTCACTTAATAGTTAGGTTAGAATGCTAGCTAAAGTGTTAGAACATAATTAAAAGATTTGGAACTAAAAAGTTCTTAGGTTATTCTACTATATTTAACAGTTGATATAATAGTTTTATTTATTTATGATACTCTAGTCTCTATATTTCAGAAAGCATAGTTAAACATTCATACCATCACTGAGCATCCATCATACATGACACACGCCGTAAACAACACCAATTTTTAAAAGTTAGAAATGTCAAAATTTGAAATCTGTTTAAATTTTTTTAGACGAAATTTTAACGGTTTTATTATAATATTGAGAAATGATACGAATATAAAATAGTACATTAAAGATAACTTTAAAAAAAAGGTCTTCAATATAAATAAACTTTAACATAACATAGAAGACCAGTTTGGCTAAATTAATTGTCACCGTACCGATAATCTGAGAGTGAAACATGAGCATGCCCAAGAATAAGCAAATGAATACATTCAATTTTTTTAATAATATTAAATTTGTTTAAATTTAATAATATTGTGAACACGAAAAATTCCTGAAAGACAAGAACAAGAACCACTTTTACAAAATAATATTTGTATTAATGATTTTGTTTGGGTTACAATCTCTATGTGATTTGGTCCTCTGATTCGATCTCCGTAAGATGTTGATTTGTGGATTTGATGGGCTGTTGATCCGAAGGGCCGCTAGGGCTTGATCTTAGGATGAACGAGGATGATCTTCAGGGGTTTGATGATGAACGTTGATGTTGTGGATCCAAATGGTCGTTGGTGGCTTGATCTTGGAGTTGGATGGGTGTTTCTTCAAGGGCCGTTGAGGCTTGATCTTGAAGGTTGGATGAACGTTGTTTCAAGGGCCGTCGGGGCTTGATCTTGAAGTTGGATGGGCGTTTCTTCAAGGGCTATTGGGGCTTGATCTTGAAGGTTGGATGAATGTTGCTTCAAGGGCCAAGGTTGGATGAACGTTGCTTCAAGGGCTGTCGAGGCTTTGATCTTGAAAGAACGATGAATGAAGAATGAAGAGAGCTTTCTTGATTCTTCAGGAACCTGGGCGTTTGAGAGCTTCGGAGTTTTAGAGCTTCAAGGGTTTGGCCTCTTGATTTTTTGGTTTTTTGAAATGGTTGAAATAAGCTTGTATTTATAGAAATTTTCAAAGGCAAATTTTGAATATAATATTCCAAATGAAATAAGTCATTTCTGCCAGGTGTTGACACGTGTCATATTTGACGGCTTTTCTGACTCATTTCAATTTTCGTCGAGTCACACGCCACGTGTAAAATTTATGTAATACATAAGCGTTGAAACTTTGACTATCGGTCAACATTTTATTTTCCGAAATTTCGATGTCTACAAATATGAAGTATCGAAGTAGATTGTCACAGAAAAATCAACTTCTTTCATGAGAAAAAGAAACTAAAAATAATGCTAAACTAAAGTAAGTTGGCCAAAAAGTGGTATGTGGTTGAATTTTAAGAAAAGTAAATAACACGAAAATCCTCTACATGTAGTTTTATTTATTACAGCAGTGGAAAGTAATGATAACTACGTATTTTCATATAAGTTACATCCTAATCATTCAGTTTTTTTCTTCTAACAATTTAACCCATTGACTATATCTTTCGTTAAAAAAAATGTATAGTTTAACATTAATTTTTATGTCAACATTATAAAACATTATGTAAAAATATAAAGTGTGAAAGTCCATAAAATGTCTTACTTTTGAAAAAGTCTCTGTAGTGTTGTAGACTATTTTATCTGACAAGTGGCCGGTGGCAAGGAGAAGGGAGAAAGATGTGTTTGTAGGATTGTAGGGGAATATGTGTGTGTTGTTATCCTTTATATATATTAAAATAGGAGAGAAGATATTCCTTCTTCCCCAAGGAAGACAAGATACAACATGAAAGGATAATTAGAATCAAATCTAATCTAGGATTTACACAATCACACCTAAACTAGGAATGTTTACAACACTCCTCCTTGAATGTGTAAATACTCAAGGTAGATTCAGCATCATGCAAAAGTTGAGGAAGTCGACTCGTCGACACTGATTCCAAGGAACAACGCTTATTCTCAATAAGGTAGGAACTTTCATAAGTAAGTAAGTCTCACTAAAAAAACCTAAGGCTATGGCAAAAACCCTATAGGGACAAAATCCATAGTCTAAGGAAAAATGCGTGAGAAATGCAAAGTCAAAAGAAACGTCTACAGGATGTCATCAGGGATATGACCAACCTAAGGTAGGTGCCTCGTTAAAACCTAGTTAGGTAGCAAAAACCTAGTGGGAAAAATGCTCCTAATCGTAGGGAAAAAGAGTACATTAAGGTCAAACAAGTATCCTCAGAATACTCCCCCTGAGTTTGACACAATTCCAAAGAGAAATAGCAATGTTACAACTCAGAAAGTTTATGCATACCAATTCCATGAACAAGCTTCTAAAACGTCGTCTTCGGCAGTGATTTGGTGAAGAGGTCGGCCAAATTGTCTTGTGAACGGATTTGCGTGACTTCAATCTTCTGATGCTCTTGTTGTTTGATAAGAACATATTTATGTGAATTTATTAGTTTGTTCCCTTGCATTTACTTAATTAGTTTCATCTTATTAGAATGTTTTAAGCTATTTTCATGTGTTTGTAGGTTCTAAATAACAAAGTTAGCAAAGAAGTGCATTTTGGTGCAATTTGGAGCTATTTTGGGGTGAAATGGATTGCATGCATGAGGAGCATAAAAAATGGATGGTTGTGATTCATTCTCACCAACAAAATGGATGGTAGTGATTCATTCTCACCAATAAAAATGGATGGTGGTGATTCATTCTCACAAAAAAAAAAGGATGGTGGTGATTCATTCTCACCAAGAAAATGGATGGTAGTGATTCATTCTCAAAGCCTATAAATAGGCTTCTCCATCAAGGCCAAAGGGACCAATTCACATCTACAACACATTCCATAAACAACACAATTTCTGCTGCAAGTTTCCTTCTTCCTCCATCCATTTCCATCTACCTCTTTTCCTATCCATCCCCTACCACCCTTCCATACTCTCTTAACCTATCCAATCTCTGCCACATCCCTTAGACCATCCAAACACCACACCCACCTTGGTGCCGCATGTTTGCAAGAAAGGATGACGACTTGGAGCTGTACTAACCATTCAAGACGTTGGATTGCTAGAGCGTTCTAGGTGTCTTCTACTTTTGTTTATCATGTTTAAATTCAATTATAGTTGTTTAATTGCAAATATGTGGAATAATTCGTTTTGGCAAGAGGTTGATTCAAAGCCATGAACATATTTGTAATATGAATTGATTACCTTCAGTTGTGATTTCATGAGTTGTGAATTCCATTTGCTTAACTGCTTGATTTATAACTTATTCTTGTATGTCGATTAAGGATGCATACTTAGTTTGCATGCATGAATTTGATGCTAGAATATAAGGGAGTTTCACCTAATTGTTATGAACTTATATTCACAAGTAGTGCAGGTTGCTAGTCATAATCGCGTTAAGTGAATTCTTGGCAAGAGTATCATGCTGTTCATAGTTACGAATGCCTCGTCAATGCTTATAGTTTTCACAAAGCTTAATGATCTTTGATTGTATCTCTATTGTGCTATTCACGTAAAGGACTTTTGAAGAATGTTTTGAATTGTTGTATGCGCTTTTCCGTCCAATTCAATAACTTAAGGAAAACTTGAAGGTTAAAAAAGTGTTGTTCACGGTTAATCTGGTGTTGAGATTCATGGTTTATTGAAAGAACAACTGAAAATTGGTTTGTATGCAAGTGTGTCATGTGTGGAGAAGAACCCTCTAGCTAGTCCATCACCCATGCAAGTGCTGTTCATGGTTAATCTGGGGTGTCTTTCACGCCAATCCAATGTCTGGAGTTTTGAATCGTTTTGCATCTAGCGAACGAACGACCATAAGAGTACTCAAAGGCTTCGCTTTATCCTCATTAAAATGGCACAACACCTTCTGGGTGTAGTTCGATTGATGTACTAGGATTCCATTCGAACAATGCTCTATCTCGAGACCGAGACAGTATCGAGTCTTACCTAGATCTTTCATCTCAAATTTCGACTTTAGGTGAGCAGCAGTTCTCGCAAGCTCTTCAGAAGTTCTAATGAGGTTTATGTCATCGATATATACTACAACAATCACAAATCCAGAATGTGACTTCTTAATGAACACATAAGGGCATATTTCGTTGTTCACATATCCCTAACTAGTCAAATACTCACTTAGACGATTATACCACATTCTTCCATATTATTTCAAACCATAGAGTGAACGCCTCAGCCGAATTGAGAGCATGTTCAGGGGTTTGGAAATATTTGAACTAGTCAATGTAAGTCATTCGGGACCTTTCATGTAAATTTTTGTATCAAGATCCCCATAGAGATACGCAGTTACTACGTCCATCAGCTGTATACTCAGTTTTTTGGAAACTATCGAACTGGTAAGGTAGCGAAAAGTAATCACATCCATAATGGGTGAATAAGTTTCGTCATAGTCAATCTCGGGGCGTTGTGAGAAGCCTTGTGCAACAAGACGAGCTTTGTAACACACAATCTCGTTCTTCTCATTACGTTTCCGAACAAAAATCCACTTATAGCCAACGGGCTTCACATGTGGAGGAATAAGAGCTACAGGTTCAAACACCTTACATTTCGCAAGTGAATCGAGTTCAACTTGGATTGCTTGTTTCCAGTTTAACCAATCAATTCTACGTCGACATTCATCAACGGAACGCGATTCAATGTCATCGCTCAATACGATCTTAGTAGTTACTGCAAATGTTAATGCATCATCGACAATCATCTTATTTCTACGCCACACATCATCTAAGCTAGCATAATAAACTGTAGTCTCACGATTCTCGGGAGAAGGATTCGTCTCTTCAAGGTCGCTTCCATAATCTAGAATTTTCTTATGAGTTAGATAGAATGAATAAGTGATAGTCGGAATCACAATAGGTTCTTCAGGACCTTGTGTCGTGGATTTCCTCTTCCGGGAGTGCGAATCCTTTGAACCAAGAGATCTACCACGCTTTTGTGTAGGCGCAGATGATTGGCTAGCCGCTAATGTACGTGGATTACCAAGATTGGCGTCCCAGGCTTCTAGGAAGGCAGTCCGTCGTACATTTGGTACATCCGTCTTTACAGGCGTATTTGCAGCTAGAATGTGCGATCTTGTCATGCACGGTAGATCGGTGAAATCATATGGCATGCTTTGAGCTATGCTCTGGAGATCTAATATGCGCTACATTTCAGTTTCAGACTGAACAGTGCGGGGATCTAAATGAGACAAAGTGGGAGTCGTCCACGATAATTCATGTCGTTCATCAAGAATGTTGACGTTCTTATCTCCCCCTAACGATGGGAAGACTGTCTCATAGAAGTGACAATTCACAAAATAAGCGGTAAACAGATCGCCTGTCAAAGGTTCTAAGTAACGAATAATCGAAGTAGAATCATATCCGACATAGATACATATCCTTCGTGAAGGCCCCATTTTTGTACGTAAGGACGGCGAGATCGGCACATATACCGGACAACCAAAAACACGTAGATGCGATATGTCAGGTTCGTATCTGGTAACCAATTGAAGGGCACTAAATGGTTGTGTCGCAACAGGCCTCAGGCTAACTAACTTTGCTGCGTGCAATATTGCATGGCTCTAAGCAGCGATCGGGAGCTTGGTACGTATGACCAATGATCGAGCAATCATTTGTAAGCGCTTAATGAAAGCCTCTGCTAGACCGTTCTGGGTGTGAACATGGGGTATTTGATGTTCAACTTTAACCCCAACTGAGATGCAATAGATTTGATCGGATAATTAGGGTGGTGAGCCCTGAGCTTGATAACCTGAGCCAATAGTTTGGAGAATGCAGTGTTCCTTGTGGACAACAAGCACACATGTGACCAAATTGTGGAAGCATCAACCAAAACCATAAAATATCTAAATGGTTCGCATGAAGGGTGAATCGGTCCACAAATGTCCCCCTGAATCCGTTGTAGAAAAATGGGAGGATTCGAACAAATCTTGTGATAAGAAGGCTTAGTAATAAGCTTTCCCATAGAATCTGTTTGACATGCGATTCCTTGGATCGAACCTAAACTTCGAGTTAGTGGATTCTCGTGTGATGATTTGAGGATTTAGCGCATCGCTATTTGTCCAGGATGTCCCAAACGGTCATGCCAAAGTGTAATTTCATGTGCGGTCCCAGTAATAGGGCTGGCCATATAGTGGCATAGTATACAAACCACTCGGGATACGTCTCATCTTTTCTAGAATACGCTTTTAGCCATATTCGTAGGAAGTTATGCACAGAAATTCAACTCCGTTTTCTACGTGGGTTTCAGCATGGTAATTGTTATCTCTAATGTCCTTGAAACTTCCGAAACGTGGGAAATAGAGTGCCTTATTAATGGTCAAGATTGTACCATTGGACAACATTATACATGCCTTACCATATTCTTCTATCAAGTTAGATAGGCCTGAGAGGGTTGTCAGATGTGCATTCTTAGGTATGAAGTTAATGAAATAGATACGTTCACGCAAAACGGTGTGCGTGGTTGCATTATCTGCCAAACAACTAACTTTCCCACTAGTCATACCTAGAATGAAAAATTAATTTGAATCGATCACATGCATAAAAGTTCTTAAAACAAATATCAATTCAATGTAATTTTATTTATTTAAGGATTTAAAACTTAATATCCAAAAACAAATCACCAATTAATAATCCAAACATAAAGGAAAATTGTTAAAAAATAAACGAAAAAACAAAGGAGGGGTTCTACCACTTTGTGGAATTCAACCCTAATTGTCTTATTTCAACTATAAAAAAAAGTTTATGCCTAAGATTCTAATCTTCCATAGGGGTGGTATCCTCTTGAAAGTTAGAAACCTCCATATTTGTAGTCTCCGATTCATCCACTTGTATGAAGTTTGATTTAAACTTCTTATGATGAGAATGATATTCATCTACAACCTTCTTAGGAGCGCGGCAAACACGAGACCAATGGTCCTTTGAACCACAGCGATAACACATATCTGCATCCATGGTTTCGGTGCTTTGCCTTTATTCTTGAAGTTTGGGGCCTTGGGAGTGAGGCTTAGGCGCTTCGAGGCTTTGTTTCCTCCCTTGGATGGGCCTTGACTCTGTTGACCTTAGTGGGATGGCTTCTGGCTACCCCTACCATGCCTCTTTTGGCTTTTTGGGCACTGGTTAGTGCTATAATGTGCTTCAAGCACAGCAGTAACCCAGTAGGTTGAACTTGATGATTCTTCATCAACAGCTGGTTTTGTTTTTTAGCAAGAAGTAAAACAAAGATCAAATCCAAGAACTAAGTGAACTTCTGAGCTCTATATTGTTGTTGCAGGACAATATTAGAAGTAGAGAAGGTCGAATAGGTCTTCTCCAAGAGATCCTCTTTGGTCAAAGTTTCATTGCAAAACTTGAGAAGTGATCGGATTTAACAAACTTCATAATTATATTCATTCACAGACTTAAAGTCTTAGAAGCGTAAGTGTTGCCAATCTTGTCTTGCTTCAAGCAAGAATATGTCCTTTTGATGTTCAAAACGATCAGCCAAAGTGACCCATAATGCACGTGGATCCTCCTTAGCAAGATACTCAATTTGCAGAGCGTCATGGATATGTCTTCAGATGAAGATTATAGCAATGGCTTTTTCAGCTTCGCCAACATGCTCGTCTGTTGCTTCTTCAATAGCAGGACGCAAGTTCTTCGTAGTGAGGTGGAGCTTCACATCTTAAACACACTTGAGGCAGTTCCTTCCAGAGACCTCCAAAGCAGTGAAGTCGAGTTTGTTCAAATTCGACATGTTCCAATCACAAAATAGATGGACAAGATGGGTTAGTGTAATGGAGAAAAAAAAAATCAATCCATTCACATAGGAGTAGAACATACAGGTTCTAATAGACATGTATTGATTTATTTTTGCATGAAAAAACTCCAGGTTTTCATGGGTGATGTTTTTAAGTGAAAACTTCAAGTTTTCAAACAAGGCATATTTATAAGAAACTTCGGGTTTCAAAATAATTATGAACTTCAGGTTCATATATTCCTACAATCAAACACAAATATATATGCAAACAAATATGTAAAAATAGAATTTAGGTTTACAATTATAATTGAATTAATTTACTTGGCCTTCTTGACACACCCCGACCTGAATCGAAGCATGCTAGCTGTCATGTGAGGATGACGTAGCCATGTGCACAATGCGGAAGTGAAAGTGATATGAAAGTGTGAATCATTAAAAACCGAAACTAAGTTATACTAGGGTGATATATGAGTGCGTGATAATGTGAAAGGTAACGTAGTTGCAGTCCAGCAGGCTAAGTATTAATTATATAGAACATGAAAGAAAATTTTACATTTATTATAGTGTTGTCATAGCCACTGCAGAGTCCTCGTGACCTCACTTGTAAAAATAAGATTAATATTAAGTATAATATTATCTATTTTTAATCCAACAAATTCCATCCCAAAATTAAGTATAATATTTTAAACCATCATTTATCACAAATAAGTAACATTTAAATTAAACCCATCATTCACTTGGAATTAAAAAAAAAATTGTCTTTCACTTATACACTGACAGAGGTATTCCCTTATTCTTCTTGAATTTCATATATTTAACCATTCAAATCCCAAATTTATTGAATAAAGAACAATAAGGTTTGTAAAACTCTATTATCCTTCATAAAACATTTGTTTCTGTTCTACCCTACCTCTTACTTGAGTTTTAGGGTTTGCAAATGTTTAGTAATTCTCTTTATTGAGTTTAATAATTCTTTCAATAGTATAGATGACATCATGCAACGGTCTCAAAATATGAAATTTGTTGAGCATAATTATGATTACTATGAATAGATAAAATTATCTATGGGTATATTAATTTTGACTACCTAATTACTTGGATGTATATTATGATGTTTTGCATTTGTAATTTTATAACCACAATTTATTTTTTCTTTTTCTATACTTGTGTGAGGCCCCTCATCACAAGAAATCCTAACTCCGCCACTGTCGATAATGATGAAAATCAAGCATGTGCCATGTCAAATATCTCATAAATAAATATATAAGCCAGGTGATGTGATTTAATATGAAAGAGATATATCAACCAGAGTCACCTAACGTGACCTGTACGGCTGAATCTATAGCTCATAAATATGTATTCTAGCACACGAGTCGGAACCACCTAATGTGGTCTGTACGACAGGCTGGGTGTAAATAAATACGCTCAAGTGCTACGATCACGTGAAAGCTATGCAAAATATTGCAAGTCACCTACGAGTCGGAACCACCTAGTGTGGTCTGTACGACAAGTTGGCACTTGCCTTGGATCCAAGTTGAGCGTGTGGTGCGAGAGGTGAATGATCACGTGAAGGCTAAGCCCTGGCCCCGGGCAGAGCACTAACACCGAGGTGCAGGATAATGAGCACTAACCATATATAAACAAACATACTCACTGCAATCTCTATCATCAACATGTACTCACCTGAAGCTTACCTGGGCGTCCGCAGCGTTATATAATATTATGCATATCGACATTAAGCATAAACTAAAATATGATGCAATTGACATGGCATTTAAAACGTAATCCATTTAAAACAATTTCTGGGAAATGTAAAGCATAAATACTTATATATAGAAAACCAAAAGCCCACTCATTGGTATGTAACAGGGTTTTAACCCCCAAGTCTTGTCTGGCTACGCTCGTCCTCTGGAAACGCCTCACCTATATGTGAAACAACTGATTAGACGTTAATTTGGAAGTACATAACCAAAACCTAGGATTAATTTCTCATACGTCGCTCAATTGGGGTATTTGAATATACCACCGTGGCCTACTGAAGACCACAAACATCCCCATATTTTTAGAATAATTTTTAGACTTAACTAGTTTAAGTGTGAAGCCCAAATTAAACTAAATGGACTTAATTCCCTTTTTAAACATAAGGCCTAAACCATTTAAATAGCTTCGGTCCAAATTAAAATGACTTAAAGGTTGGGCTGGCCCAACAGCTAAACAGATTCTAATTTATTTATTTTTCTAATTCGAAATGGGCTTGGTTTTGGGCTGACCACACAGCCCACAAAATTTGATTTTTGGACATGGGCTTTAATTACAAGGCTAAAGTGTTTCCTAATTGGGCTATAGTCACTTTGGCCCAAAACACATAATGACCCGCCGAAAAAATGTGAAAGAGAACACCATAACTTGGTGTTTTTACCGGCAAACTTCTCCAACTCCAATTCGAGGTCAAAACTCAACCAAAACCCTTCAATCAAAACCAAAATGAAGATCAAGGAGTAAGGATTCGAGCCTTACCAAGGTGAAGTGATTTTGCCATCGAGATCGGCCGAAAAATTCCCTAAAACCCATGGTCACTTGCCGGAAAATTTAAGAAATGTATTTTCCCTAAGAATTCTACATCTACACCATTCCAAAATGTCTCAAGACACCCTTATCTAACCTAACATAAGTTTATAACGGTCTAAGGTGCTTACCTTACTTGAAAAGTTTGAGATCCTGTCGGAGTTACCACACGGAAACTACCCAATATTAAAGGGTGAGTATATGGTGTGAGGGAGGAAAGAAGAAGTCTTGAGGGTTGTCGTGCGTGAGCAAATATGTATGTGCGTGTGTGTTACGTCGGGGATAAGAGTACCAAGAAAGGGAAAGGTGCTGGAGAGTGTAAGGGAGAAAAGGAAATTTCTGGAGTGGGGGAGAAAAGCCACTGGTGGAAAGGGGGAAAATAATAAGGTCCTTGGTTGGGCCATAAGGTTTAGGCCCTAAAAATGGGTCCAAAGGAGAAATAAACCAACCTAAAAATAGAATTTCGCACATTCTCGTTCTTAATTCATGTCGCCATGCTCGTGACGTCGAGCACCATTTAATTTTTACGAGCAAGAAAAATAATTTAATTCTACATAAGTAGATCCACGTCACTAGACCTCGAGGGCATTTCCATCATTCACATACTTGAGGATTATAATATATACAAATTTGAGACGGGTCGTCACACTTCAGGCCAAATTAAAGTATGGGTGGAAAATATAAAACCCATTGGGCCTAAAATAATTAGGCAAATATAATTCGGCACCCAAAAGAAAAAAAAAAAAAAAAAAAACTAAGCCACGTGTGGCTTAAAAAATTGGTCCATGAGACCTAGGCCCAAAGGTTGGGCTAGGGAGGGTCTCGAGGTGGGACTGCAGGCCCACGGGGAGAGGACTGGGTTGCTGCAGGCAAACCCAAAAAAGATTTCTCTTTTTTTTTTGGGCCGCTTCAGGTGAGCCTAAAAAAATTTAATTGTTATTTTTTTTTTCAATCGGCCCAAGACAGTGGGCGTATGAGGGGGGGAACAAATTAGGCCAGGAAGATGGGCTGTAATATGCAGACCCAAAAACTAAAAAAAATTCTTTTTTTTTTTTCACAGGTCGCTTCAGGTGAGCCCAAAAAGATTTTTTTTTTTCTTTCTCTGTGGGCCGAGAAAAAGATGGGCCAAAGCAAGGGTATTTTTGGGTCACTGCAAGTGAGCCCAAGACGAAAAAGAAAAAGAAAAAAACGGGCTGAGAGATAGAGCCCTATAGGGCTTAGGTTTTGGAACCAAGCACCCCAGCGTGTGCTAGGTGCATGTCGCCGGAGAAAAACGCTGGACTAGTCGCTCCTGGCGACTGTCTGGGGTTTGTGAGGACTCGGGTTGAGTCATGGTGGTGAACAGGGATGATGTAAGCTCAACGTTATACCAACTAAACCCTAGAAAATTTGAATTGGATTTTCGACAAAATTCCGACGAGATTAAGGTGAATCTCGGTTCAATTTCCGACATGGGACGACTTTAGGTCGTCGATGACATGAACCAAAGGTTCAAGGTAGTGGCTGCAAGCCATAATGTGGTCGGGGACACCATAAAAGTGTTGGATTTTTTGGGTTTGAGGCTCGGAGCTTCTTGCTCCGTGGGTCTCATCTTGGCTTGGGGGAACCCATCTTCAGGATAGTGGTCATGGGTTCAAAAGAACCTAGGTTTTCCCTTTTTGTTTTTTTTTCAATTCAAATTTTAATATATAATTCAATTGAAAACATATTCAATTTGATGCATATGCAAAACAATATTTTAATTTAATTCAATGTGATGCATATACAAATATATTTGATTCAATTCATGGCAAATATCAAATTCACATCATTTTAACAATTATGATTATGAGGCATACACAATTTATGTAGAATCTAAAATACATAAAACGTAAAGTTGGGTCATGCATCATGGTGAATGTTCATGCTATCAGGGCCGCAAAAATATCGAGATAAAAACCGTTGTTTTGAAAGAACCTGATTGCGTGATGATATGGATGAATTGGTTTTATGTAGAAAAATTCTTCAACGTCAAATTCCTAAGTGCAGTAGTAGGAGCGTGCTGATAACGTGTTGTAGTCTATTTTATTTGACAATATTTAGGGTGGCCAACGACAAGGAGAAGGGAGAGAGATTTGTTTGTAGAATTGTGGGGGAATATGTGTGTGTTGTTATTCATCCTACATTGTGCCTTTATTTATAGTAAAAGTAGAGAGAAGATATTTCTTCTTCTCCAAAGAATACAAGATACAACAAGAAAGGATATTAAAATCAAATCAAATTTAAAATTTACACAGTCACACCTAAATTAAAAATGTTTACAACACGTAGTATATATGTATGTATATATAAAACACGGAAATCCTCAAATGAAAAATCTCGAACATGCAAATACCTCATAAGAATAATTAATAAGTTTCCGTAACACCAAAATCGAAACCCCAACGTCCTTCATTTATAAGCAACATTCGTCCTTTTACAAATCCCCACCTCTCTCTCTCTCTCTCTCTCTCTCTCTCTCTCTCTCTCTCTCTCTCTCTCTCAAGACTGAGCTTGCATTGAAATTTAGGTGCATCAGATCCAACGCAAGCAAAATGCATCGATCGTGCCCCCACGCCCACCCCCAACACACACACACAAAAAAAAAAAAAAAACCCACTGCACGTGAAGTCTCTCATTCTCTCACAAGATAACCCAACTGAAACACCCTCGTATTACTAATTTATTCAAATTATAACATGTATTTTTGCTTTTTAATAATATACTCTATAAATAAGATATATCAATCATATTACCTATTTATATTCTAACATATAAAAAGATATTTTTTACGTATTAAGTGTGTAAATAGTTTAACATATAAGAAGATATTTTTACGTATTAACTGTTACAGGTACACAAGAAAAATTCTCACGTCAAGAAATTGTACACAATAAAAAAAATTATTTGTACTCTTTCTCTAGTGAAAATAGATAAGGAGAGTATTACAAGTCACCATTTTAAGTGCTAAATTCATTTTTAATTTCTATTTTTTTATGTTTATAACAATGTTGTATTTTGAAGAAAAATGTGAGGATCAATCGTGCAACCGATATATGATTATTTTTTAAGTTGATACGTTTTGGGGGGGGGGGGGGGGTACGCTATGACACTTACATTAATTTACAATAAAAAATTATTCACATGTAACAAAGATTCGAGCTTAAACCAAGTAACGAGCATCCATAATAATTAGTTATTAAACTCATTAGTCAAGTGAGTCAAATTTGAGACTTTCGTCACTTACAAATAAAAAGAATAGAAAACTTCATTTTAGTCCTTGACAAATATTACTTTTTTATTAAAACCATGAGTAAGATCAAAATCTAATTTTAGTCCCTCGATACATTAATAACCTCATTTATTAATTATATTTTGATTTTTTAATTATTTATCTTTTTCTTTTCTAATTTTTAATGTATTAATTTTATTTCATTATAATTTTTATTTTCATTTCATTCATTGTAATATATTTTTGTTGTGAACATTTAGATAAACTAATTTTTGTTATACAATATATTTCGATGTACTGTAACTTCTTCATTTAGGTATATTAAATTCATTATAATACATTTCGGTGCATACATTTAGGTATACACATTTTGATACTAACATTTCGGTGCATACATTTAGGTACATACATTTCGGTGCATACATTTCGGTACACACATTTAGGTACATTAATTTAATATTAATACATTTCAGTGCATATATTTAGGTACATACATTTCGATGCATATATTTAGATACATACATTTCGGTGCATATATTTAGGTATATACATTTCGATGCACATATTTAGGTGCACATATTTAGGTACACACATTTCGGTGCATACATTTCGGTATACACATTTAGGTACATTAATTTAATATTAATACATTTCGGTACTAACATTTAAATATATTAGTTCAATATAATATATTTCGGTACACACATTTCGGTACTAACATTTAGGTACATTAATTGAGTCTTTCAAGTTTGAAGAATGTTAAATAAAATTAATAAATTAAAAAACTCTTTTTTGGTCAAAAAATAAATTAAAATTTGTGTATTAATAAATTTAAATATTTAATGGGAGATATTAAATAAAATACACATTAATTATTTTGAATTAAGGACACATTAGGGACTAAAAATCAATATTCAATCTAACACCAGGTTTTTTTTAAATTTTAATCTTCTTGAATGATTAAAGTTCAAAAACCCCTAAAAAGAAACGGTACTAGATTGTAGTGTTATTGACAATCCACGTGTGGAGCTATTTATATACAATGATTACTGGAAATTACCACTTGCCTGACAAACCAACTTTCGTTGGGCGACGTAACTTTAGTCGATGGAATAAAACAATTCATCGAGCAAAAGTGGTCAACGATTTAGTTTTTTCAGAGCCCTTTGACCGACGAATAATGTCTGGCGGGCAAAGTGACCTTCATTGGGCAATGTTTTCATGTCAAGAGAAAAAATTGCGCGTTGTATGCCCCCTTTTGCGTGACAAACCCTTCAAGTTTCGTCAGGCAAAGGTATATTTGATAATTTAAGGTTTAGGGTATGTAGTTCTCAGGCAAAATGAAAATTTTTGTCAGGAAAAAGTGTGGGACGTTTTGGTATATGCGTTATACTAAATGGAAGCATAGGCGTGTCCATAGCCGGTGACGGCACGAAGCAAAGGCCAATGTCGATTCGGCGGCCGTGCTCTCGGATGAAGACGGAGAACTCCTAGCCGAAAAAAGGTCAAAGTGTGGTGGACCTATATAGACGGCCCTCAAACCAAATCACCCATATATGATATTCTTTGTACCCGCATTATACAAGTGAATATTACGAAAATGATCCATGTAGTAGTAGTACTCATTAATCATGATTACCAGCTAGTGTAACAATTCAACTTTATTTGTCATAAACTCCAATTTACCACCTTTAATATGTCCATCTTTTTACTCTTGTTTGTTGATCTATTTGGGGGCGGGAGCAAGCAAGCCCCTAACCCCGCATGATTGATTGATTGGTTTTTGACACGTGTGTAATCATGTTCAAATGCATGTACCTGTTGGATTTGCTTTAATTCTGTCCGACAATGCCCTCTGCCACCCTTTCGGTATCTGCTCCTCCCTCTGCAGACTCTAGTGTGTGAGTGCGCGAGCGAGTGATAGAGAGACTGATTCTACCCATATACGTAGCGAATATTTCCTGTCCAGCTTTTCAAAAGCAGCCGGCCGTCCCTCTACTTTCCCTCTAAAACCCTTTTAAAACATGTCTCTTGTTCCCTTTTTTTCTTCACGGTCTTTCAATAGCAAGGTACACATCTTAAAAAATCGTTTTTCACCCGCTTTAGTATTATAATTTAGCAATATTTATCTTTATTTGTAAGTAAGGTCTTAGGTTCGAAACTCGCCAAAAGTGAATTTGAATCACATTATTACTAGCCCATTGTGAGACTTAGCTCACTTTCTCACCCTTTTAGTGTAGATAATATAGTTTGTATAAAAAATGTTTTCCAATAAACAATATTGTCCCCTCTTCCCACCCCCCTCCAAATAATTTCATTTTAAGAGCGCATTTGGAATTGACGAACTGCTTATGTCGAAAGTAATTCCACTCATAAGCACTCTTGCTAGCAAAGCTGCTATCAGAAAAGCATAACAAAATGTTTATTTTGAATTCAAATGTTTCGTCAAATCGACGGACTGCTTATGTCGGAAGTAATTCCACTCATAAGCACTCTTGCTAGCAAAGCTGATATCAGAAAAGCATAACAAAATGTTTATTTAGAATTCAAATGTTTCGTCAAGTACATGACATATCATATCGTTCTCTAAAAGTAGCAGTAGCAAAAAAAAAAGTGTTTTTAGAATTCAAAAACGCTTTAATAGGTATTTATCCAATTAAGTTAAAATTTGGTACAGAAGAGTTGCTATACTGCATGCAAGCAGCTCTAGTACTACTAGTAGAAGTAGCTGTTCTTTTATCTCTAGGAATCTAATATAGAAGCCAAAACCTACAATGTAGATTCAATATATATATATATATATATAAACTAAATCTATAATGATATAAGACATTGAATTGAATTTCCCTCTTTTAAATTTGCCTAATTAGCATATCTTAAAAGATTCCAAATCTTAATCAATTCTAGGCTTATAAATTGCAACCACAAATTTGTTAATCCACATTCACATAAGTCGGCAAGTGGAGCACTTGATATACCGTTGTGACATCTTGGGTCAATAATATAATGTTTTTACGCATAACAAATGCATTAAAAGGTCGATCCCAAACCAACAAGATTCCTCTCTTTGCAAGGGTTGCAGGGGGGACGACTATGGTAAGAAGCATTACCCTTGCTTTTCATGATTATAACTCGTGACTTTTTTGTCACAAACAAGCAACATACCCGCGTCCTAGCATAACAAATACATTATTGACACAAAATATCACAATTGGGTCCGAAGGATTGGAGATGAGTCTCAATTGCTGGCAAGGGACTTCTAAAATGAGAAGCCAAATTCTTTTTTAACAAACAAAATTTCCTAAAGGAGAAGGGATGGGCTAAGCCTTACAATGGGCTAGTAATGATGTGATTCAAATTAGCGAGAATCGAAACTAAGACCTTTCACTTACAAGTTAAGAGGAATATTACCAAACCATAATATTAAGTGGCATTAGAAGCCAAATTCGAAATGACAATATAAAAAAAGGAAAACTAATGAAAAGAGCTTGAAAACTTTCATTTTAACCACTTTTAAAGGTATAGTGAATAGTGACAGTTAAGGGTAAAAAAAACGGTTTTTCATCAGTGGCGGAGCTAGGATTTCTTGTGAGGAGGGGCCTCACACAAGTATAGAAAAAGAAAAAACAAATAGTGGTTATAAAATTACAAATGCAAAACATCATAATATACATCCAAGTAATTAGATAGTCAAAATTAATATACCCATAGATAATTTTATCTATTCGTAGTAATCATAATTATCCTCAACAAATTTCATATTTTGAGACCGTTGCATGATGTCATCTACCCTAAAACTCAAGTAAGAGGTAGGGTAGAATAGAAACAAATGTTTTATAGAGGATAATAGAGTTTTACAAACTTTATTGTTCTTTATTTAATAAATTTGGGATTTGAATGGTTAAATATATGAAATTCAAGAAGAATAAGGGAATACCTCTGCCAGTGTATAAGTGAAAGACAATTTTTTTTTTTTAATTCCAAGTGAATGATGGGTTTAATTTAAATGTTACTGATTTGTGATAAATGATAATTTAAAATATTATACTTAATTTTGGGATGGAATTTGTTGGATTAAAAATAGATAATGATTGGATTTGTTTGAAGTGTTGAGAAGGGTTCCAAAGCAAGGTTAAATATTAATCTTATTTTTACAAGTGAGGATAGGCCTAGGACTACTCTAGTCCTAATATGCCTCCGCCAATGTTTTTCATTAAAAGTAAACAGTACCGTGAGTGTTTTATTAAACCTGCCTATAAAAAAACCCTACTTTCCTAGTGGCACCTAGCTAGCCAAGCTATAGTTAGTTTGGTCCCCACTCTAAAGCAACATAACGAATCATTACCATTACATGAAAGGAGGAGGATTTTCTCCTCCTTTTTTTTTCCATACAATGCCATCATTTTTCTATTTGTGTGATAACGGTTAAGCAATATTAACATTTTATATTATTTTTTTTATAGAGATAATAGAATAAAAATACGTGACTTAACCATGACCACACAAATAAATAAAAAATGTAAGTGTATGGGAAAAAAAGGATGCATGGAAAAGCATATTCGGAAAGCCAAAAACCCCCCAAAAGCTATAAATAAAAAAATAAAAAAAAATAAAAGGATAAGAAAGGAAGAGTATATTTGCGATTATAAACCAAAAAGCTGATTAAAAAAAAAAGAGAGAGAGAAAAGATTGAGAGAGATTCACACACCCACAAACACCCAAAACAGACCCAAACAAAAATCCCTTTTCTTTCCCAAAACCAAAAACAAAAAACTAATTAATTAATTACTAAATAACTGTTATCTGGAAAATTGTTGCATATATATATATATATATATATATATATAATTTTAGAATTTAATTAATTAAAAAAAGTTGGGAGAAATTGCAGAGAATTAGAAGCTTCCATTTGTTGTCACATAAAAAGAAAAGAGAAGCTTGTACAATCAAAAACCCAGATCAGCTCCCTCCAACTTCGTCTCCATGCATAAAATTACAAGTTGCATGCTACTTTCTGTCCTACCGAGTGTCAATTTATTGTAATTTAACCACCACCTGCTCTCTCTCTCTCTCTCTCTCTCTCTCTCTCTCTCTCTCTCTCTCTCTCTCTCCTGCTTTCTCTCTCTAGAGCTAACTGAAATGCTTATGGCTTCAAACGAACCCACTGGTACCGACCATCCAGAGGCACGTCCTTGACGATATCATAGTTGTACCTGCACCGGATTCCGAACCCAATTCGAAACCGATAAAATGGGTATGTTGTTAGTTAGTTAGGGTTCCCGATTTCCGTCTCCTGTTAAAATGCGCCGCCGGTGGAGTACACTACACGAAACGTGGCTTATCGTGCGCACTCCAGCAGAAAAATGGAAAATATAAAGAAAATGGAAAATGTGAAAAAAGTACTCACTTCTCTGTAAAGCGCTTATGCTCGTACTTCTCGGCCACAGCGAAGAACTCTTCGATCTCTTCAAACGGAGGGGATTTTCTCTCCGGGATTCTCCGTCGGTGAGACACCGGCGGCGCCGGCGATGACATTTCGTCCGAGTCCAGGCACAGCGCGCTCGACGGCGTCGTTTCCCTGCTGGTGCAGCGAAATTACAAAAAAAAGTTGCTGAGTTTTGAGGAACAAAAATCAACCTGAAAAAAATACGTTTCGGTTTGGAGAAATTGAAGAGGAAAATTATGAAGGAATGTGAAGTGAAACCTGAATTTATTGTTGACGAAGGAGGTCGAGTTGGAGAATGCCGTTTTGAAACTCTTGGACTGCAAGCGGTGAAATGAATTTTGAAATTTAATTTTTTTTTAAATTGCAATAAAATTTTAGAAACGTAAAATTGAAGGAAATTGAAGGAAAATGAAGAGAGAGAGAGAGAGAGAGAGAGAGAGAGAGAGAGAGAGAGAGAGAGCGTCTGTTTGTTTCCTGAGAAAATCCTAACGGAAACGAGAAAAATCAAGGAGTGCATTTTTCCGTCCGCTAGTTTCTCTCTCCTCTTTTGTCTCCTCGTTTTCGAACAGAAAGAAAGGGGGAAGAGAAATTGGAAGCTCGGACCGAGCTATGGGAAGCAAGATTGACCTCCAGATCTAGGAGCGGAGAGCTGCGGGCGGCGGCGGGGACATCGCTGAGCTCGTTGCTGGAGCAGCAAGAGGAAGGAGGCGGAGAGTGATCGGAGCAAAAGGTGGAGCAGGAGTCCGGGGAATTGAGGAGCTGAAGCGTTGTTTGAGTTGGAGGCAATGGCGGCGTTGAAGCAGTAACTTTTCTCCTCTTGGATACGGCTGCGTTGGTGGAGTCGTCCATGGCCGCCATTCGCTTACAGTTGTAGTCCTCCATTTCGCTCTTTCTTGTTTCTCTCTCTTCAGAGAAGGCTAAAGCAGTGCACGCACACACGCACAGAGTGTGTGCTTTCTCTCACCCTTTTGCTATTTCTGGATTTTGAAAGAGAGAGAAAAGTGGGAGATCCAAGAGGGATGTTGAGTAGGTGATCTGTTGGACGGCTCAGATCAAAAACAGAGAAAAATAAACAGCATTTACCCTTCGATTTACCGTTTTACTGTTCTTACTGCGAGTGTTGGGGGTGAAAAATTGAATGGGTAAAAGAGCGACAAAGGGAATGCCGACGGTGCCGTTTCGAAGATCTGGATAATTTTCTGGGAGTGGGAGCTTAACAAACAAAATGCGCTTCTGCCTCTGCGGGACAGTAACAGTGTCCACATCAAAACGCATGGTTTGTATGTCGTTTGCAAAATTTCTATTTTACCCTTCCCCGATTGATTAATTATAGTATGCCTTTCTGTAATTCCAATTAGGATAAACTATGTTTCACCTCCTCAATTATTACTCCAGTTGAAAATGATTTATGAATTATTTTTTGACAAATTACATCCTAAACTATTTATATGACGGCAAAGTTGATTAAATTTTATAAAAGTTGACGGAAAATGGTTAATTGATTCATTTCAAATGGTTATAGGGATTATTTACCAAAAATATGTGGCTAACTTCAAATAGTTTAGAGGGTTAAATAACAGTTTACTCGTCTAATTAATATCATCCTACTATTTTTTTTTTTTTTTGGTGAAACAATCGGGGTTAAAAACCCAAACAGAAAAAACTACAGATCAGCCACAAAACGAGTCCGGGGGACTCCATCTGCATCATCCATCAATGCCGAACTAAGCCAGACAGGGGGCCCATCCAAAAGGAGCACCCCAATATCCATGTTATAACTCCAGTTAGCAATTAAATCCGCCACAAAGTTCTTCTCTCTAAAGACGTGGATCAGCACACACCTCCTGAATTGGCACATCATAGCACGGCAACTATGAATGATAGTCTCCAGGGGATGAAAGTTATCGATCAGAGCTTGATTCATCAACACCACAACCGCCATGGAGTCCATTTCAATACAAAGGTCAGTCATACCTTTAGCATGCGCAAGCTGAAGACCAAAGTAGAGACTCCAAAGCTCCGCCTCAATTACCTGCCCTTGGCCCAGGTTCGCCGCATAACCACCCAACCAGGAACCCACATGATCTCTTAATAGCCCACCCGCGCCAATTTGACTGGTACTTGCTCTTCTAGACCCATCAGTATTAAGCTTACACCAACCCTCACTCGGAGGCTCCCAAGAAATCGAGATTGGCCTTTTAATAGCATCAGCAGACCTCCTTTTACCATCTTTCAGCCACGCATTCAAAACACTTAAGATGCAGGCCTTTGGGTCCAGAGGCATGACAAACTTAACATCAAAGACCTGCCTATTCCTCCATTTCCAAATATGCCAGCAAGTGAACAAGAACAATATACACCATTCCCCCTCACTGTCCCCTCTCACCCTTGTTTTCAGATTTGCCAGCAACCAACCACTGAGATCGAGGAACTGGGCATTCCTCAGCTGCCACGGTCTTCCCAAACTATCCCAAATACCCTTCGCTCTAGGACACTCTTTAAAAATGTGAGCAATAGATTCGACAGGGCTGCTACAAATAGCACACGAGTAATCGGAGGCAATTTGCCTTTTCACACGTTGCTCATTGGAAAGCAAACAACCGATACTAAGCATCCAAAGAAAAACTGTAAGCTTGGGAGGAACCTTGAGGCGCCAGATAAAGTCCCATTGCGAGTCAGGTTCATCCTCACGCCCAACAAGCAAGTTGTACGCAGATTTAACCGAAAAGACGCCATTAGCAGTGCAACTCCATATGAGTTTATCCATCCCTGCATAGGGCGTCCCCGCAGGGCGACTAACAATCTTTTGGACCAGGGTCTCAGGTACCGCTGCTCTGAGTTTATCAATATCCCACCACCCATTACTGCAGAACTCCGAGACAGTACAGTCTTCATCTAAAATAACCATATTATCGCCAGAATCAGCCAGGGGCACATTCGACAACCAAGAGTCCTTCCAGAATTTAACATTATCCCCACTACCAATCCTCCAAATCATACCATTCCTAAGTAAAAGGGACCCATACAGAACTCATTTCCACGACGCGGAGCTTCCAGATCTTTCATGAATTTTAGGGTCAAGGATTGAAGAGCCTTTCAGATACTTAGCTTCATAAATTTTGGCCCACAGACCGGAATCTTTAGTATGAATTCTCCACCCAATTTTAGCTAAGAGTGCCTTATTCATATCACCACTTCGCTTAATACCCAACCCACCTTTGCACTTGGGTTTACACACCAGGCTCCATTTGCATAAATGGACTCTCCTCTTTTGGATAGAGTCACCCCACAGAAAGTCCCTGTTTAACTTATCTAGCTCATTACACACGCTGACCGGAAGCTTGGCCGTTTGCATGGCATACACCGGGATGGATGAAGTCACAGCTTGGATCAAAGTACATCTACCAGCCATGGAAAGAACCTTACTCTTCCAAGTAGCTAAACGCTTTTGCACTTTATCAATAATGCCCGCGTACGTAGCTTTCGAAACTCTTGAGTGGATAAGAGGCATACCAAGATAATTCCCCAGACAATCCGAGACAGGGGAACCACAAATATCACTAATACTCCTGACAACCTCCCTGGGGGTATTAGGGGAACAATACAGGACAGATTTATCAAAATTAACCTCTTGCCCGGAAACTTCACAAAACTTGTCAATACAACGCTTCATAAGTCTCGCTTGTTTAGGAGTTGCATCAGCGAAGATGATCAGATCATCCGCAAAGAATAGATGAGAAACCCCTGGACCAGATTGCGAGGCCTTAACAGGTTTCCACATACCTCTGTTCACATTATCAGAGATTAAATGAGAGAGTTTCTCAATACAAAGCACAAACAGATATGGGGACAGAGGATCCCCCTGTCGGATGCCATTCCGAGGAGTAAATCGATCCGTTAGCTCGCCATTAAAACATACTTGGTATTCCACAGAAGAGACACAAGTCATAATAAGTTGGACCAAATCCACAGGAAATCCCACTTCAGTCAACACAGATTCAATAAACTCCCAATTCAGCCTATCATAAGCCTTAAAGAGATCAATTTTCCAAGCAATGAAACCTTTCCAACCTCTTGAAATTCTGAACTTGTGGAGGATTTCTTGAGCAATATTATCAGCAATTTGTCGACCAGGAACAAAACTAGCTTGATTAGGACTAATCAATAAAGGGAGAAATGGTCTGATTCTGGCAACAATGACTTTAGAAATCACCTTATAAAGCGTATTACAAAGACTGATTGGCCTGAAGTTTAACATCTCCTTAGGATTAGCAATTTTGGGAACCAGCGTAATCAAAGTGTTGTTCAACCCCGCAGGGAAATTCCTGGCCTTAAAAGCATTAGACACTAAGTCAAGCAAATCCTTAGCACAATGATTCCATTGATCCTGATAAAAACAAGCAGGAAACACATCAATACCAGGGGCTTTAAGGCCACCAATATTAAAAAGACTTTCCTTAACTTCCGCTATGTCCACAACCTTGGCAAGATCAGAGAAACCATCACCCTGGATATCAGGAAACAGATTCGGGATAGAGTTCAATTGACTGGAAACTTGCCCATGCGAAAATAAAGTCTGAAAGTAGTCAACAGCCAACAATTTCAGATTACTAGATTCAGAAATCCACTCCCCCGATTTGTTAACAAGCCCCTCAATTCGGTTCCTTCGACGCCGAATAATAGTAGTAAGGTGAAAGAACTTTGTATTACGGTCTCCTTCTTGGATCCACCTCACGCGGGATTTTTGTCGCCAAAACACAGCCTCCTGATTAAGAACTTCATTATACTCCGCAACCAACTCCTCCTCCAGGTTAGCAAGAAATTTATTTGGCCCGTAACATAACGCTTTTTGGATTCCACCAATTCTAGCAAGCAGCGTTCTCTTCCTCGTCTTAAGATGCCCAAAAGTTTGAGAATTCCACTCCTTTAGATGATTAACGAGAGCATAAGTTTTGTCAACAGCCGAGCCAACACTATTGTTCCACACACCATCGACAAACTCCTTGAAATTCCCATACCTTAACCACATAGCTTCAAATCGGAAGGGGCGCAACTTAGGGGATTGAAAACTTTGGGACTTCAGACAAATCTTAAGAGGGTAGTGATCAGACTTAGTACGAGGGAGATGATGGACATAAGCATCAGAATATAAGTTCCTCCAGCTCAAATTGCATACCCCCCGATCAATTCTTTCCAATACTCTTTTGTTCGTCCAAGTGTATTTAGGACCAACAAAATCCAACTCCAGCATAAAGTTCCTATCCATCCAAGCCTTGAATCCTTTAATTCTGCCTAAAGGAGCACCCCTAATCTTATCATCCACCGAAAGCATTTCGTTGAAATCCCCAGCAATCAACCAAGGCATCTGGTGACAGCCAGCAATGAAATCAAGATACTCCCAAAGTCTCTCTCTTTTCACAATGGAAGGGCTAGCATAGATAGCAGTAAACATCCAATGCTTCAACCCAGTACTATGGACCACAACAGAAATAGACTGATCCATCGTGCCAATGACATCCACCTTAAGATTAGAATCCTTCCATAACATCCAAACACCCCCTGAGAACCCCACAGCATCCACAATCTCAAAGCACGGAAATCCAAGCTATTTCACAACAGACATAGCTTTCTGGCCACTAATCCGAGGTTCACAAATAACAAGAATCTCCATTCTATGGACCTTAATTAATTCAGTAACATTATCTTTGAACTTGGTGCAACCCGCACCTCTAGAATTCCATACCACAATATTCATCATAACCAAACTAAAGGAAAGAATGGAAACAGGCACCGGGCCTAGCAGAGCATAGAAGCATCTCCCACACAGGGGCCACTCAAATCATCAGACATAGCTGAATAACCATTCTCAGAAAACCGAGCATCCTGGCCACCGGCATCCAAGCTCCCCAACCCCGGTTGCACAGTCCCTTCACCCGGGTCCAGATCACAAGACTCCACTACCCTACTATTGCCACTACCCTTAGAAGACGAACTACTAAAAATGCAAGTTCCCTTCTCCATGTTTAAACCATAATACATTTCCGTCCTACCAACAATGTCATTACCCTGGCTCGGTCGAACAACACTGCTACTTCCAGTCTTTGATCTTCCCCCTCCCACCATAAGTTTGTCGCATTGCCCCACCATCCCAATCACAGGTCGATTTTGGTTACAGGACATACCACCACCATTAGAAATATCCTTCAGCGCATCCCTAGACCCAGATCCCTTATTTTTCCTTATCTCCCAAGTTTTCCTCTCAACGTGCCCAACGCCCTTCACACCAACAGATTCAGACACCACACTCGCCTCCATCGGTATTTGCTCCTCACTACCAAGAGCACTAAACCTTGACCCCTGCCCACCATAAGAGGCAACTCCATCCTCCTTCCCAATAAGCGGCTTACGGTTTCGCCCTCTAGCCTTGACTTGCATCCAAACGCCATGAATAGCCTCAACCTCCCTATCTTGTTTAGTAGACAAGTTACCAGGAACCTCCAGATTCATGTCACCCATTACATTTCCATCATCATTAACCTTACCCCCACTCCCATCACCCTTCCAGGGACAGCATTCCCTCTTATGCCCATAACGCCCACAGTGAAAGCATATTTCTGGCATACCCTCATACTCTAGATTATACCATCTATCATTGATTTGTATGAAAGCTTCCAAGGGCTTAGACACATCAATTTCAACACAAATACGAGCAAATTTCCCTCTGTACTGAGAATTAGTATTAACATCAATCTTCAACAACTTACCCAGTGCACTTCCAATCTTCCTCATTGCCCATACATTAAAGAACTCAATCGGCACCCCCATAATTCTCACCCATACAGCCATACGAGAAATAACCTCCGACGCAGGAACAAACCCTGGTCTCCAATTTTGGATCATCAGATACTGTCCTTCAATTATCCAGGGTCCCCCAGTTAACACAAACTCCTTATCTTCAGGCAACTCAAACTTCACAATATAGAAATCAAAGTCTATATCAATCAGCTGCAAACCACCCTTAAGCTGCCATTTCTGCTTCAACCTATTCTGCAGAAAATTAAAAGAATGAGAACGCCCAAGCAGCTTAATAACCAGCGCATCTTGCCAATCCTTACCCAGCTTCCTCACCGCCTTGTCAGAGAACATGACGCTCGGCCCTTTCACCTCACGAGAAAAGGAGACATCCCCATCCACCAGATCCGGATCAAACTCAAAATCAGAAACATTCACCGATTCAATTCTTCGAGCAGGTTTCATGAGCTTATCCTTGAAGCTAGCCTGGGAATCCAGCTTCATGCCAGGCATCTCACGCTCAGCGTTCAAATCCACCCCTTCAGGCCCCCGAGACCGCTTCCCAGATCTGAGTGGTTCAGTCACCACAGCGCCAAATACGAAAGGGGGAGGGCTCGATTCACCACCCATCCACACATCCCCCACCTGCGATTGTCCACCAGGATCCACCGGTTCCGCCACTTTCGCCGATCGGAGTTCTCGAGAGAGGTTCTGGGTATTTGGGTCGCAGCGCGTGAGGCGCGTTCTCGAGAGGTAACTAGTTGTTTTTTTGCGTATGAGTAGGTTATATTGAGGTTGCTATCATCCTACTATTTTTATTTTCCAATAAGTATGACAGTAATTGATTTGAATTGTCCAGCTATGACCTGTTGTGCTTTTGTCTATTATTACACAAAAGTAGAGGTATTTACGCATTTAAATTCACTAATTTCAAATAGTTTAGGAGATTAATTACCAAAAAATAGTTCATGGAGTAATGTATGTGCTCCTGCACTTCGAATCTTATGTTACCACAATATTGCTCGCGATAACAAAAAGTGAGGAAGAATACTTGTACTTTTCATTTTTGTTTTATTATCCACTGCCACTAAATCACCACCCCCATAGTCAAACTGGTGCACCAGGGATCGTTTCGTTGGGTGCTAAAGTATGGGTGTCTTTTATCTATTGAGTAAAGAAGGGTTGTAATTGTATAGCGGTTTTTTTTTTTGGTAAATTTCAAATTACTATTCTTAAGTTTCGTAATTTTCAACATTTAGTACATGAAGTTTTTTCATCCCAGAGTCATACCTAAAATGTTAATTTTTGGACAGTCTCATACATCCGTTAGTCTGGCTGTTAAGCTACGATGCATGGACATGGGGGAAAGCCAGCGTATCCCGTATCTGACACGCGGGGGATATGGATACGCATAAGATACGTGTGGATACGTGCCCGATACGTGTCAAGTGAAGGGATACATCGTTGACTGATGAGATACGCGTATCGTACTGTCGAGATACGAGTATCCCACTTTTCAAATACGTTTCGACTAAAATCGAAGGATAATCAAAATCGCACTTGATTGAAATTAGCTAAACTAAAATTTGAATTTACCTATTTTTCCTCACTCGAACCTCAAAAATCAGAATCATGCTTGACCGTCGTCTGCAACTGCTCCGTCGTCTCTGTCTGCAACTACTGGTGAGAGCCATTCAAAGCGTACTGCTCTGCTTTACTGATCATTGAAATATTCGAAGCATAACTGATTCCCCAAGGCAAAACCCATCTTTGAAACTAAAAGCCCCTTTTGCTTTGCTTTTCTCATCTCCCAAACTAAGCCTTAGTTTGGTACCGAGGTGATTCTGAAAAAAACTGGTAATCATTCAGCTTCAGCTTTTTTTTCACAGCTTTGGGTGAAAAAAAAGCCAAAAACAGGAAGCTGCAAAACCCAGCTTTGAAAAACCGATTTTTTTTCACATCTGTTTTACATAAAAGTTTACCAAACACTATAATACTGTTTTTTTTTCAAAAGCACTTTTACAAAAAAGTTTACCAAACACTCTGCTGCTTTATTTCACAACTGCTTATTTTCAAAGCACAGCAATACCAAACCAGCCCTAAAAGCAATCTAAAACTGAAAGCCTTCTGCTTTTCTCATCTCTGCTTTTACCTTTTTGTTTATATGTTTTTTTCTTTCTCGAAGATGTTCATTTTAATTTTTCAAGTTTGAACACTAATTGCTTGTTGGATGGACTATCTATCTAACTATTTGGAGTTTATGGAAATAAATTTGAACATGAGTAATAAATTTGAATACTTATTTTATAATATTTTAGATATATTTATTTATATGTTTAATTGCTGTATCCCTGACGTATCGTGTCTTTGTTTTTTGAAATTTAACATGTCCTCGTGTCGTATTGTGTCGTATCTCCGTATTCGTGTCCGTATCCATGTATCATAGCTGGTAAGTCTTTCGTTAACTGATGATGTGACGACCATGTGGACAATAATTGGGTACCACCTGGAAATTAAAAATTCAAAAAATTAATTATTTGAAGAAAAGTAAAAAAAAAAAATTAAAAAAAAAAAAAAAAAAAAACCAAATCCCCTTCTTCCCAGAATCCCCACCCGCGCCCACCCCCATCATCCAGGTCCTCTCCTCCACCTTCGAAACCGTATCTTCCTATGGGTCTGCAGGCGCCCATTGCTGCACGAAAAAAAGCACCAGTTGCTGCAGCAGCCAGCCAAGCGCTCCTGCACCAGCAGCTCCCGCGAACTCGCCTCCTCCTTCTGGATCACGTTCTGATAAAAAAATTTGAGGAACCCAGCCCTGCAACTCCTTCCCCCTTTCATGGCGGCCCGTCTACCTCTTCTTCCGCTACACTCAGTCCTACCACCCCGATTTCACCCACACGGCCGTCTCCTTCAACAAAATGCTCGACGTCATCGGCAAGTCCAGCAGCGCTCGGATCCGGTCAAGGTCGAGCTCAATCGGCTCAAGCATGAGTCCATCCAATCTGAACCCATTATGTAAAGTTACAAATTTTATTGGTCTGTAAAAACATTGAGATGGTTGGTTTGGTTTTGGGTAGTCATGCAGAAAGCAAAAAAGGTGTTTGTTTATGTTTTGTTTAGCTGAATCGTTTGCATGAATTTTTTGTTCAGGAAATCTGAACCCAGTTATTTTCCATGGAAACCAAGGCAGATGGTGGAGATATATAGCTCGCTTGTTCTGATCAAGCAAGGAGCCGAAACAGTTTTCATGTTCTAACACGTGTATTTTGAACTGGATAAGAAATTGGGGCTAAAAGTTTTCTGTTCCTCTATTTCCAGAGGGTTTTTGAGTCAAACTTCGCGGGAAGGTGGTCAATTGTCAAGAAGCGTTTTTCAAAGAAGTATAGGCATCCGTCTTTGGATGAGAAGAAAAAAGAAGGCATTAAGAGACCCTCTCTAAAATGATATAGACATATTTAATCTAAAATTCTAAATGGTAGAGTACTAGTTTACGTACTTGTATAATCTCAACGTTTAGCATTTGTTGTAATTTGTTTTGTTGTGTGTATTTTTCTTTCTGCTACCAAGTGACGGTCCTTTGTGTTAGATTTGTTTTCGTGAATAACGTGTACGGTATTAATTTATTTTTCACTTATTAGTGTAAATATATGGTTATATAAATGCTAATTGCATTAAAAATAAAACTAATAAAAGTATTTGAATATACGTTTTTTTATTACATACTAACTTTTAAGGTAATTTATTTATATCAATAGCATATTTTTGTTTAGGACTTAATCAATGATATATTTTTTATTAATTATGAATAGGTCAATGATGAATGTCAAATGGGCTTTAAGTCATTATATATAGATAGAACTTGATTCTTTTATCTCTCTCTCTCTCTCTCTCTCTCTCTCTCTATGTATACCACGTGGACTTTATGCCACTATAAATAGTTTAGAATTGGGTAAAGAACAGTTTACTATCCTCATGTTTGGTGGTTTTCAACATTTAGTACATCAAGTTTTTTTCATCTCAGAGTCATACCTAAAGTGTAACTTTTGGGACAGTCTCATACATCCGTTAGTCAAACTGTTAGTTCTCTCGTTAAGTGATGACGTGGCGCCCTGATTGGGCGCCACGTGTCATTAAAAATATTAAAATAATTATTTAAATAAAAATAATATTAAAAAAAAGAACCCAGAAAAGAAAAGGAAAAAGAAGGAAGAAGAAGGAGGAGAAGAAGGAGGAGGAGGAAGAAGAAGAAGGAGGAAGAACAAAAATCTGGGATTTGGGTGGGTGCGCGTGGGAGGGGGGGAGAAAGAGAAGGGAGGAGGAAGAAGAAGGAGAAGGAGGAGGAGAAAGAAGAAAAAAAAATTGGAATCTGGGTGGGTGCGCAGGAGGGGGGAGGAAGAAGAAGGAGAAAGAGGATGAGGAAGAAAGAAAAAAAAAACTGGAATCAGGGGGCGCATGGGGTGGGGGGGGAAGAAGGAGAAGGGAGGAGGAAGAAGAAGGAAGAAGAAGGAGGAGGAAGAAAAAAAAACTGGAATCAGGGGGGCGCAGGGGGGAAGAAGGAGAAGGGAGGAGGAAGAAGAAGGAAGAAGAAGGAGGAGGAGGAGGAAGAAAAAAAAATGGAATCAGGGGGGCGCAGGGGGGGAGAAGGAGGAAGAAGAAGGAAGAAGAAGGAGAAAGAGGAGAAAGAAAAAAAAATCTGGAGAATGAGCGAACCAGAAGGAAGAAGAAGAAGAAGAAATTATTTTTTTAATATTATTTTTATTTTAATAATAATTTTTTAAATATTATTTTTATTTAAATGATTTTTTAAATATTTTTAAATATTATTTTTATTTAAATAATTATTTTAATATTTTTAATGACACGTGGTGCCCAATCAGGGCGACACGTCATCACTTAACGGGAGAACTAACAGTTTAACTAACGGATGTATGAGACTGTCCCAAAATTTACACTTTAGGTATGACTCTGGATGAAAAAAATTGATGTACTAAATGTTGAAAACCACTAAACATTAGGGTAAAAAAATGAGATATGTCCTTTAGAATTTATCGTTCATGCTGGAAAACATCAACAAAAACAATAACAACATGACATTCTTATGACGTTTTTAGTTTGCAGTTTGACAAATTCAAATACTAGTTTTAAAACCAAAAAAATGTTGGAGAAAATTACTGTAAAATCTCTAGAAAGTTTAGACTGAAAATCATCAAAAGTCTTGGTAAGTAACTTTGATTTTCCTTCTTTGGCTTACATTCCTGTGTCCTATCACAGCGTCCTCGTTCGTTCCCAAGCTTATGTCCATTTACACAAAAGCTTTAATAAGATTATCTAAAATGAACAAGTATATATGAATCAATAGTAGTAGAAATTCATTAAATAAGTTTTAGAATTGAATTTCATTAATATGATTCCATAGTAAATTTCGAAATTGCTAAACATTCTAACGAAAATTAGCATAATTCATTTCATCCATTTGAGATATCACTGCAAATCGTAGACTCTCAATTGCAAGCCATTACTAAGTAAAAAGCTGGTCCACTAAGTATAGGAGCTTGTCAAGAGAGGGACGGTAAGATGAGAAAGCATAGAGCTCTACGGTCAGCAATCCAAAACTAGGAAACAAATACTGCGTTGCAGTGCCTGAATCCAAATGTAAAAAACTGAACATGAAATGGCCATTGAATTGCAATATTTGAATCCAAATGTGAAAGTCAAGAGTTGTGTGAGGTGCGAAGCACTGGAGGCAGGTGCGAAAACTTCAATCCAGCGTCTAAATTCAAAAATAAAAAACAGAACAAGGAAACAGACACAACATTATTACAGTGTCTAAATCCAAATGCAAAAATGAACACATAGGATGCATGTGAGTGATGGAAAAAACGAAACCATGAAATGGACACTGCAACGCAGTGTCTGAATCTAAATGTAAAAGTAGAATCATAAAATAGACATTGCGTTGCAGTGTCTCTCCATATTGACCTATTCCAAATTATGAAAAATATGAGAAAATAGGTGTCAATTGAAGTGAGTGCCAGTTGTAGTGGCAAATTCTGTAATTTTTGTTTATTTTAATACATTCAAGTATCACAATACATGATTGACCTATTTAAAATTAACATAAATATTATTAATCTATTTCCAATATTATAATTTTTTATTTTTTTACCAAAGGATAAATTTATTATTATAAAAGAATAGAAATATTACTATCTTGTGCCAAGATATTAAACAAAAATTCCGGACCAACACAATCCAATAAAAAAGACTTCCTTTCCTTCAGCACAAACTTAGCCATCGAGTGAGCAACACCATTACCTTCTCTCGACACAAAAGCATAAGTAACAAAACTCATACTTTGCACCAAACTCTCGATGTCACCAAGAATACATTCTAAAGTCTTGCTGCGTCTCCTTCCGTAACATCTGAATAATGACTCATGCATCCGATTCAACAACCAGTTTATCAAACTCATGCATACGACAAAACAGCAAAGCATCCCGAACAGCTTCAGCTTCCACAACAGCAGCAGAATGACAAAACAGATCCCCCGAGCCACCCGCAGCCTACAAAAGCCCGGCAAAGTCTCGAACAACCCAACCTACACCTGCCAGCAAAGACTCCTTGCACCATGCAGCATCAGTATTTACCTTTAATGTCCCAAACTGCGGAGGCTTCCACTGTACCTTCCTCGGCCACAGTTTCCAACGATGGACACCTCTCCACACCGTCCAGCGTCTTGGCTCCCCGAAAATCGGCAATATTCTGCTTCCAACTCTCCACCACCTCCAATGGTTGTCGGGAACCACCATTAAACACGGCCTCATTTCTATTTTTCCACAGTCGCCATAACCCAAAGACAAACTCCTGCAAGATCTCTGCTTCATTGTCTATACCTCAAACCCAATTACAAAAATTCTCCCAGCTCCCTAGAAAATCAGGACCTTCCAAATGAAAGGAATTAAGTTGGAGAGGAGAGGAAAACCAAAACATGTGACTAAGCTCGCACCGAAAGAATAAATGGTTTTCAGTCTCATCAACCGTACCACACACCCCGCAAACATTGTCCACCCTCATACAAAATCACCCTAACTTTTATCATATCAATCTTGTTTTTCTTTTGGTTAGGACATTGAATCCTAATCCATTTACGCAGCGTAATCAAATCTCACCATTTGGCCTTTGAGTAATAATTAATCTCATTACTCATAACAGACAAGCATGGAAGGTTTAGCAATGGATGAAAGCATGTCCAATAAAAGATGGAATATCTTAAAATTCGCATTTTATATTTTTGGTTGGCCAGAAAATGGTGGGATGTAAATTTTTATCTTTGCCGGAAGATGTATATGAAATACAAATTTGCTTCTTTTTTTTTTTACATTTTTTGGAGTGGGCTCTGCCAATCAAAGAGAGAACAATAAATAAAATCTCAAATTTACATTTCTCTTAAGAGTAAATTGTACGAATGGTCCCTCAACTTTAATTAAATTGGAGCAATGGTCCCTCAACAAAAAATCCATTACCATTGGTCCCTCAACTTTAATCAAATTGGAGCAATGGTCCCTCAACTAAAAATCCATTACCATTGGTCCCTCAACTTATCAAAATGTGTAGCTATAGTCATTTTCATCAATTTTGTCAAAATTTTGTCAAAATAAGCTATTTTGGAATGACCATTTATACAATTAGGGTCCCTCAACTCATCAAAGTGTATAATTATGGTTTTTTTCGTCATCTATGTAAAACAATTTGTCAAAACGAGTTATATTGGAAGAACCATTGCTACAATTAGGTTAAAGTTAAGGGACCGTTTCTCCAGTTAAATTAAAGTTGAGGGACCAATGGTAATGAATTTTTAGTTGAGAGACCACAGTTGCACGTTTTGATAAGTTGAGGGACCAATAGTAATGGATTTTTAGTTGCAGGAATGGGGATGGGGAAGAAGGAAGGAGGAGGAAGGGCGAGGGGAAGGGAAGGAGGGAGGGTGGGGGTAGGGGCGTGGGGTGGGGCGCGGGTGTGGGAAGAATGAAGGAGAAGGAAGGGGGGACACGCGGGGGGGGGGGGGAAGATGCTTTTTTTTTTCTTTTCTTCGGGGGTTGCAGAAATGGGTGTGTGAAGAAGGAAGGAGAAGGATGGGTGTAGGAAGAAGGAAGGGGGGACGCCCGGGGGGGGGGGGGGGGAGGTCTGATGGGTTTTTGTTTTTTAAATTTAAATGAATTAATATTTAAATATTTAAAAATATTAAATTTTTTTTTTTGTTTTAAATTTTTTTTATTAGTTTTTAATATAAAGTGTGCCACGTCAAACGCCACGTCAGCATTTAACTGATAAATTGACGGAAGATTGACGGGAGGTATGACATTGCAACAAATTCGTAAGCAAATGTATGACATTGAAATTTTTTAAAGATGAGGTATGAAACTATTAACGACCCAATAGTTAAGGTAGTTTTTTATAATTTACTCTTTTATTTATTTATAAAAACACGAAAAACTTCAGAAGATGTCTGTGTAATATTCCATTTAAAGTCACGTTTAGATTAATTTTGGCCATTGAATTTAATTTAAACTTGAAATGGCGTTAATGTTTTTGGTCCAACTGTTTCTCTTCCACCTCTCACATGAAGTTGAGATCTCATGTGTTGAAGAATAGAACCCCAAACTGAAAACTTCACAGAATAATATTATAAGTTATATTGAATGATTCTACTCGTAATTGTACCAAGGTATTTTGTGACAAAATTCAATACGTTTTAATATGTACAAGGTAATTAAGTTGATATAATATATGTGTGATTGGTAGTAGGCCACTGATTCGACTATGAAATCTTGACATTATATTATCATCTCTAAGTGTATGATCACAATTCCAACTCATGATGAAGTTTATAAATAATAATAACAATAATAAAAATGAGTAGAGAAAAATGGGTGCCTCCAAAACATGTTTTCCTACATTTTGGTACACTAGTCCGTTGTGCAAGGTGTAATTGATTGGAAAAAGAGTGAGTACAAAACCCAATTTCGTGCCCACAAGAGGGAAAAAACATGAACTTTCTTGGTTGATGTTTGCCATAAGTACAAGGTAAAGACTTAAGTGATGGATCATGGATGGGACCAAAGCTGGCTTAGATGTTGATACTTTCATTTGTACTTGCATCCACATTTTAACTATGATTTTATTTATTGACACATTGATTGCTCTACGGTGTACAATCATAGTTGTCAAAAAACAGAATCAAAGTTGAATAAAATTGATTATTAGTGATATTCACCGCCATGTAATACCCCAGTTCATTAATAAATGTCATATGTAAGTTTTTCCCTATATAAAATAATAATAATATTAATCAAGACGCCGCGTGACAGTGAATTCATTTGATACAAGTTACTTTCCACCAAGCGGATCCTTTTTGGTAGTCTAGTTTGTAGGTGTTTAATATTAAATACGTATGTATTTACTTATTTATCTATATGAAGGGAGAATCAAATAACAAAATCTCGAGTACAAAAATAAATTTTTGTAACCGTACAAGGATTAAAGGCTATTGTGAGTTTTAAGAGCTAGTTTAATTGGACTGGCCAAGATCTAGCCTTAAGGGCCCACCACCAACATGCATTAGACCAAACATGCCACATTTTTGTAGAGAAGGTACAATTAATTACTTCCAATCACGCGAGCTTGTCTTACCTTCTTGAAACATGCCACTACACAGCAATAATTACGGTGAAACCATATATGATAAATGGTCCGTTGGGATTTACTGAAAACTTCACCAAAAGCAAGTGAAAAAACTTCAACCGCAATTTTCTCACTCCATCACCTACAGATTAACCACCCTATGAAAACCTCTATTTTATCAAGGGAATTTAAGACCTTAAAGACAGGTTCCTACTACTCCTGCTGCTACAAGAGCTAGCTGATTGAGCAAGTGTTTTCGCTTATTGAACATTGCGGAAGTTAGCCATTTTTAATTGCTCTGAGTGGGAAAGAAATAGTTTATTCGTAGTTGACTGCTAATCTTGAGGTCTTCGTTCTTTCTTTCTGCATTGTGCTGGTTTAGAGTGAGGTTTCTAATATTTTAGCTTGACGACTAAGCCTTATGCGTAGCTCGACTCGCCTAATTTATTACCATCCTTTCCAAAAAAAAAAAAAAAAAAACTACTTAGCTCTTTATAGTTAAAAGAGTCATTCATCGTTACCTATAAATGATAATTTGACATGAGTGTATAATTTTTTTAGGGTAAATCTCAGTTTACTACTAGAGGTGGGCACGGTGCGGTTCCATCCTTAAATCGGAACCGGAACTGGAAAATATCAACGGTTCGGTTCGGTGTGGTTCCGCTTAAATTTATTATTAGAACCTTACGGTTCTGTCTACACCGGTTTCGATTCGGTTCTTGCCGGTTTACGATTCCGAATACTAAATTATTTGAACACCAAATCATCATGCATTCAAATACATTTCCAGACTGCTAAATATGCTAAATATGAGACAAGAAAATTAATCAAGTACAATTAAGTTCTACTAACCTGGAACTGTAGAAGATAATTAATCAAACAGTAGAAGACAAGAGTGTGCAGATGCCCTCCGCTCCAAAATTTCACGAAAAGCTTCAAATGGGAAACAACAGAAGATAATTAATCAAACATCTGCACGCTTCAAATTGAAAGTGGACACAGTGTCTTTATTTAAAAGGACAGAAGGTTTAAGCATGATATACATGATACGCCCTCCCCAGATAAAATGAGAAGAATAAATTAGGTCTCAATGGTCTATTTGCGAAAGGGCTAAGTAATGCATATGACCCCAATTAGACAGTTACGTTATACTACTTTTCATTTATATTATTTCTGTTGTGGGGTTACTTTTAGTTCTCAGCTTCCTCAATTTGCATTATAATAGAAAAAAAACATAACATTACTTATTTCAGTTCAACCATACAGTCCATGACTCTATGTAAGAGCCAATATCATACACCTCCAGAGAGCCACAGCTTTCTTGTTACTCCCCAAGAACAGAGCATTATATTCCAACAAAAGATAATAATCTCAAGGGCAAGCCTGAAAATACCAAACATCCTCAAAACCAAGACTATGTCTTATGAAAGAACAATGTCAAGAGAGGTGCCCATCTCCAATGTGGAGATGAGAAATACATAATCTTTTGTTCTTTTAGTAGGAAACAAGAATTTATTACCAAATAGAACTCATAAAAAATAAAATACAAGATATCAACCACAAGAGAAAAACAAAAACGAAAACCATAAACATAAATCCCATGAAACAAGTGTTCGTTCGATAATCACAGAAAAAAGAAGCAATAAAAAAATCATAATCAAACATATGTACACATCCAATTGAAAGTGCAACCTAAAGGTTTTCTTCTAGTTGATTGACCAGAAATGCCGATACACGACCCCTACAACCTTTCTATTTTCCAGTTCCATGTCTACTCCAAGTCCCAAACCATCATGTCTACTCCAAGTTCCATGTCTACAACCTTTCTATTTTCTATTTTCCAGTTCCATGTCTACAACCTTTCTATTTTCCACCTGCTTCACCAACATCAACCAATCATGGTAATTCACCAGCATCAATATCGTCAAGTGGGAATTCAAATGAGAGAGATGTTCCACGCACAAGGAGTTTACGAGAACTCTATGAGGTAGCTGAAAGACTTGATAATCCTACACTTTGTTGATTGTGAACCAGTCGACTTCCAAGAAGCAGTACAAGATACTAAGTGGAGGAAAGCAATGGATGAATAAATCGAAGCAATTCAGAAAAATGACACATGAAATTTCACTATTCTTCCGGAAGGACACAAAGCCATCGGAGTCAAGTGGGTGTACAAGACAAAGAAAAATGCCAATGGAGAGGTCGAAAGATACAAGGCGAGACTAGTGGCGAAGGGCTATAGTCAAAGAGCTGGAATCGACTATGATGAGGTATTTGCACCCATTGCTCGTTTGGAAACTATACGATTACTAATTTCTTTGGCAGCTCAAAACAAATGGAAGATTCAACAAATGGATGTGAAGTTCGCCTTCCTAAATGGAGTCCTTGAAGAAGAAGTCTACATTCAGCAACCATCAGGCTATGAAATCAAAGGGCATGAAGACAAGGTTCTGAAGCTGAAGAAAGCCCTCTATGGGTTAAAACAAGCGCCAAGAGCATGGAATAGTCACATCGACAAGTACTTTCAGGAGAACAACTTTATGAAGTGCCCTCATGAACATGCTCTCTACGTGAAAGTTAAAGATGGAGATATTTTGATTGTGTGCATATATGTGGATGATCTAATCTTCACCGGAAGCAATCCAAGCATGTTTGAAGAGTTCAAGAGAGTGATGACCAAAGAATTCGAGATGGTCGACATTGGGCTGATGGCATACTACCTAGGCATCGAAGTCAAGCAGAATGAAGAAGGCATTTTTATCTCCCAAGAAAGCTACACAAAGGAGTTACTGAAAAAGTTCAAAATGGACGACTGCAATCCCATAAGCACGCCAATGGAGTGTGGAGTCAAGCTAACCAAGCATGACAAAGGAGAAAGTGTAGATCCAACATTTTTCAAGAGTCTAGTTGGAAGCTTGCGCTACTTGACATGCACAAGACTAGACATTCTCTATGCCGTCGGATTAGTCAATCGCTACATGGAGAATCCCACAACTACACATTTGAAGACGACCAAAAGAATTCTTCGATACCTTAAAGGTACCGTTAACTTTGGCTTGTTCTATTCAAGTTCTGATAACTACATACTTGTTGGATACAACGACAGTGATTGGGCAGGAGATTCTGACGATAGAAAAAGCACTACTGGATTTGTTTTCTTCATGGGAGACACTGTATTCACATGGATGTCGAAGAAGCAACCGATTGTCACCCGCTCTACCTGCAAAGCTGAATACGTAGCTGCTACCTTATGTGTCTGTCATGCAATCTGGTTGAGAAACTTGCTGAAAGAATTAAGCATGCCACAAGAAGAGCCAACAGAGATCTACTCGATAACAAGTCTGCAATATCTTTAGCGAAGAATCCAGTGTTCCACGACAGGAGTGATAGGAGCATATTTATGCTACTTAGTTAGCTTGTTTTCTTGCATTTATGTAGTTAGTTATCGTTTATTATAGTGATTTAAGCTATTTTCGTGTGTTTGTAGGTCCAAGTGGCAAGTGAAGCAAGAAAGTGCGTTTTGGTGCATTTTAGAGCTAAATTGAGCTTAAATGGAGTATATGAGCACCATGGATGGACGAATTTGGAGCTAAAAGGAGCTAGGAATCAGTTTTAGAGATGATGAAACAAGTTTAAGACAAAGAAGATAAGGAAAGTGCGAGAAAGGTGGAACATTATCCAAAACATTATCCATATCCTTATCTTATCCAACATTATCCAAACATGTTCCGTAAAACATGCTACATGTTTCATGTCATGTTTTGTGTCATGTACCATGTCTTGTCTCTTCTAGAAGGCCTTATCCATTCCTAAAGACATGCCTTGTGTTTCATGCCTTGTTCTTGCCTAAAAACATGCTGAAATGTCTTTCTAGGAGCCTAAAACAGATTTCCTACAAAAGTGGCGCCTAGAACCTTTCTAGAAGGCCTTTGCCTTGCCTTGCAAGCCATCCCCCTTTCCCTCCAATTTGTGCCACACCTTTTCCCCTTCCCCCCTTGGATTTTTGATTTAATTGGCCATTTTCCTTGTGGATTTGGGTTAATTGGGCCATAAACCTTTTCCTTAGTGGACTTACAATTCCTGCTGCACCTAGGGGCCCTAATCCCTCACTTATGCTAAGTCCAAGCCCTAATCTGATTGACCTAGGGTTTGTGGTGCCTATATATATATATGTTTTAATTCTTGCCGCATGGATTCATGATTCATTCTCCAAAATTAAATTCAGCCGCACCCTTTGAAGCCTCCATTCAATTCTGCCGCAAGCCACCATTCCACACCACATTCAGCCACCGTCCAAACCCATACACACCCTTGTCGCACTACTTTACCACTACCATACCAACCACCTTGTGCCGCCACCATTGGAGGAGAGAAGGAGTAGTGCCGTGCAGTTCAAAGGAAGGAAGAAACCTTGCGCACGCCATTTGCAACCATGAGAGTGTCTAGAATTCTTTCTTTTCTTGTTTCTGTTTTCATGTTTAATTTAACTTGCTTTTCAATTATGTTAAACATGTGGAACTAATTTCTTTTTAGTTAGAGGCGAATTTGAAGCCATGGACATATGTTGGTTATGATTTGATTTACTCCAGTTATGAATTCATGAACTATGGATGTGGTTTACTTTTCTGTGTTGATTAAGAACTTGTTTATGTATGTGGGTTGAGGGTCGACACTTAATTTGCATGCCTAAACTCGATGCTAGGATATAAGGGAATTTTACCTAATCGTTATGAACTTATATTCATGAGTAGTAAAGATCGCTAGTCACGATTGTGTTACCCTAGGTTGGATTAACATGCGTATTCCATAGTTATGAATGCCTAGTCGATGTTTATGATTTCCATTGAACTTAATGATCTTTGTTGAAGGGCTCTATCATGCGTATTCCATAGTTAGGGAGTTTGATGAAGAATAATTTGGTTGTGATGCGTATCCCGTCCAATTCAATGAATCTAGGGAAATCTGAAAGTTAATTTAAGCGGACCTAATTAACTTGGAGCATTGTCATTCATCGTTTGTTGTAATCATAACTGGGAATCAAATTATATGCATATGTTCATGTGTGGATAAGAACCCCTCTAACTATTGTCTCATCATTCAATTTCATCACAATCTGTTTTCTTTGAAGTTTGTTTACAAGTTTCTGTTTTAATTTCAAATTCGTCAAAACAATCCCCCATTTATTTTGAAGTGTTAGATTAGTTAGTAATCAAGTTAGTTTGTGTTTTTTAAGAGTCTTGAGTCTAGTTATAACCTATTTTCGTCCAATTTGGTGTTTATGTTCAAAACTGCCCAGAAAGTGGTTTTAAGGCAGTTTTGAGTGTTTCTGTGCTGTTTTGAGTCTTTTGGTTTGTTTTAGTGTTTTAAACTTTAGTTTTGCATTTTTTGAGTCTAGTTTAGTGTTTTACACTTTGTTTTTACGTTTTTGAGTCAATTTCACATTGATTAGCATCCCTAGTTAATCCCCGATCCAAAACGATCCCTACTTGTGTACATACTACAATTGTCATCCATAGGGTTTAATTTGAGTGTCAAGTTAATTTTCACATCAAGGAGCAAGCACATAGATACCCGCTATCACTACATAAGAGAGTGTATTGCAAGAAAGAATGTGCAAGTGGAATACGTGAAGTCTCAAGACCAAGTCGCCGACATATTCGCCAAGCCACTCAAACAAGAAGACTTTATCAGACTGAGGAACTCAATCGGCGTCACATGACAAGATTAAGGGGGGATGTTGAATCATAATCTTGTTTCTTGGCCCAAGGAATTGATCCAGCCCATAGAAAACTCATGAAGTGTGCTATAAATTTCTAGCAAAAGATTGTTGGTGTGCATGCTAGAAAGGTCTAGCTGATTGTAAACTTGTGTAGTGTGATCATACACTAGAAAATTGTAGTGATGGCTTAAGTTGACAAAGCATGCCTATAAATATAGGTATGTGTGTGTGTTGTGATGTAAGAACTAAGAAAGAGAGCAAGTAGTGAGAAGTGAGAAGAAGCAACAAAGCTTCTAAGAGTGTTGGAGTGTTTCCTCTTGTATTAAGTTTGTGTGAGTGAATAAAAAGTTTGTGAATTAACTTGAGTGTTCTTTCTTTCTCTTGCCTATCAAATTCCGCTGCGTCACAATCTTCTTTGTGAGATAAACATCTCCAAAGTAGTGAAGTCCTTTTAAGCCCCAACACTCTGAGAGAGAGAGAGAGAGAGAGAGAGAGAGAGAGAGAGAGAGAGATGGTTCAGATATAAATTTTAAATTTTATTTTCAACAATCTTACACTTATATCATTCATCTGAATCATTAGAAGGAAAATCAATTACATCAAAAAGACATTACTGAGCATGCAATGTATTACTCTAACAGCTACTCATTTTGTTCTCTTAAGTTCTAGTACCCTCCGTTTTAGTTCTTCAAAACAAATGGTTAAACCCGAAATGATGGGACACTAGTGAGTTACAGGTTTATCAACCTTGTTTAAGTAAACGGAAAATTGGTAAACACGTGAATGAAGCCAAACTAGTCATTTATCATAGGATAGTTTGCAAGCAAAACATATGTAATTCACATATATGTGGAAGTGGAACTGTTTCAATACCACTCAGAATTCGCAGGCGCTCAGTTGGATCATCATCTCCATAAAACCAGATTCTTGCATTGCTGGGATGGTAATGCTTACGGTGGAACTCCTGTAATTTTATAACCCAAAAGTAGGGGTGGGTTCGGTTTAATTCGGTTCGGTTTTTTGCCAAAACCGAACCGAATATTCGGTTCGGTTCGGTTCGGTTCAATTTTTTTTCGGTTTTTTTCGGTTCGGTTTTTTTTCGGTTCGGTTTTTTCCGGTTCGGTTTCGGTTTTTTTCACATCATGGTTGGGTTTAAAAAAAAAACAAAGTATACACAAGGTTAATCTTTGTTTGGTTCTTGAGAAATTGGGTTTAAAAAGTAATGATATTTTAAATTCTCTTTTTCTCAGTATTATTTATTTAATTATTTGTTTTGGATATTTTTTTTTCACATCAAGCAAACAAACAAAGTAAACATAGGGTTAATCCTTGTTTGGTTCCTTAAAAAATATCAAGGAAAGTCTTAAAAACTTTTGAGCAAAATAGATTACTCAAACACTACATGATTATTAATAAAGGGCAAACAAAGCAGTAAAACCCAAATCACAAACAACCATCAAATCCAAATCACTCATAATTTCAATTCAAACAAAGAAGAACATGATTGATCAAGAGACAAATGGAAAACAATTTGTTTAGTGATGAAACAAACAAACCATAAAAAATTAGAAGTAAAATTGGAGTGTGAGAAAAATGAGAAAAGGGTAGTAAGTTTGGCAACACATTGGGCTTACAAATTGGGTTTAAAAAACAATACCCAAAACAAATAATTAAATAAATAAAATTAAAAAAATATTAATTTAATTAATTCGGTTCGGTTCGGTTTGATTCGGTTTCTAGACCTCTAAAACCGAACCGAACCAAAAGAATTCGGTTCGGTTCGGTTTTTTCAATTCGGTTCGGTTTTTTCGTTCGGTTCGGTTTGGTTTTCGGTTTTTTTCGGTTTTCGGTTTTTTGAACCCACCCCTACCCAAAAGTCAGAAAGAAAAGAGCAGTATTGCTACAATAATATTTAAGAAACAATACATATACATATGTACTTCTATCACATGTATGGTCACAGCACATAAGCAATCACAATGTCAAAGTTTAGCATAGTATTATGATGTACAAAATAACTAATCTTCTCCATTAGAATATAACAAACCTTGAATTCTTCAAATGTTAGTTTCGGAATAACTTTTGGATCACCCAGTACGTCGAAACCATAGCTATTGTCTGGAAATACTGCCTGTAGAAAATAGAAACCAGATCGATATTATATTACACATTGAAATAAACAAAAAGTTCAAAACAAATCATACTGATGACTGATGTCAGCAACGTGGATGGCTGGTATATCATAGAAAATACGAAGTCAACAAACAAACTCAAGCATAAATGCATCCGATTGATATCATTGTGTATAAGCTCACATGTCATGATTTCGCAGCCAAAAGATAGACAGCATTTTATCGATTTTGGTATATAGAACATTTCGCAACCAAAAGCTAGATAACATTTTATCGATTTGTATTAGAACGTTTAGCTTAAATTTATGCAGTTAAATTCATCGAGTAATGATTCATATTGTTATAGTGATGGAGGGAGGGAGGGAGGGAGGGAGGGAGGGAACATAGATACAGAGAGATAGAGAAGCTAAGGTTTGATTCATTAGCAAGAGCCAATCAGAACTCAGAAGGACTAGGTTGTGGAGCCAAAAATAATCAAGAGGCCTCACTTTCTCTCCGCGCTCTCGCCCTCGCTTCCTCTCTGCTTGCTCTCGCCCTTGCTTCCTCTCTGCTCGCTCTCGCTTCCTCTCCAGGCGCTCTCTTTTCCTCTCCAGATGCACTCTTCTGCTCATCCCAGGTTCGTCTTCTCTTCTTCTTCGTTTGAATCATAGCTCCTCTTTTCAGTTTTCTTCTTCTGGGATTCTGCCCCTCCCTCTATTCTTCCCCCTGCTTCTATTTTTCTTGCAATTTTCTTTCAATTGATTGAATCTAGTTATTATTTTCTCTCTAATTATGCAATTGATTATGTAATTTTGTGTCTTTAATTAGAATTTTTGAATTTTAGGGTTTGATATTGGGGTCGAATTTAGGGTTTATTGCGGTTGAATTTAGGGTTTATTGTGCTCGCCTTAAAATTGGATGGGGACAATCTGCAGGATCCTCAACCTCTCTCAAACATTGCATAAGTTCTGGTTAACTTTGCTTCCAGACTCGGTTTAAGCAAATAAACTTTCCAATTATATTGGATCCGAACATAACGAGAGCGTAAAAGATACTGATTTCACATTTTGAAAGCTTTAAGGGAATGGGATTGATTGATTTTAAATACCATACCACAAAGCATGTAAAAACGAATTGTCTGTACACTTCCTTTCAATTGCTGAGACATCCCCAATATTATTAAAAGCATAACCTGTGACATATTATCCTAATCAGAAAAATAAAGGTAATAAAAACATATAGCATTTCTCTTGATCTTGTCTAGTATAAAAATAGGCTCGAGAACGATTGGCTAGCTTTCTGAGTACTCTACCTAGAGTAAAAGCAGCTTTCACATGAGGTTCCCTGTAGTAGTAAAGTTTTTCATACTGGTAGAGAATGTGTACATAGGTTTAAGAGAGGTTGAGGATCCTGCAGATTGTCCCCATCCAATTTGGTGTTTGAGACTGCATATATTTTATAATTACTATGACATTTTTTGGTAGGACTTATTAACATGCTTCATTCCGTTTTCAGTGTTATCGGCAACTTGCACTTAGAAATCGCACATTTGTTAGGAGAATGGTAGGGTCAGCCTATTTAGACAGCATAATAGGATATGATGATGTTCAGTGTGTGAATCAAATTAGAATGGATAGAAGAACGTTCTGTTATTTATGTCAAATGTTTCGTGACCACGGTAGAGTAAAATTGGATGGTGTAGTGACAATGGAAGAACAAGTTTGCATATTTTTGCATATACTTGCACATCATGTAAAGAATCGTACAATTGGGAGTAGGTTTTGTCGATCGAGGGAGACCATAAGTAGGTATTTCAATTCCATTCTACATGGAGTGTTAAGGCTACAAGGTACACTTTTGAAAGTGCCAGAACCCATTCCTAATGCCTACCCAGATCCTAAATGGAGTTGGTTTGAGGTATTCTTCATATTTTATAAAAATTACTTATAAAATTAATGTAATTAAATATATTGAGCTTACTAATGTCAATGATTTTTTTTTAGAATTGCTTGTGGGCATTGGATGGGACTTACATTAACGTTCATGTCCCTGAGCGAGATAAACCAAGATACCGATCAAGGAAGGGAGAGATTGCAACCAATATGTTGGGAGTTTGTAACGTGGACATGAATTTTATATTTGTGTACCTAGGTTGGGAAGGGTCGGCCTCTAATTCTAGAGTACTCCGAGATGCGATAAGTAGACCATCGGGATTAAAAGTTCCCACGAGTAACAATAGATTATTTGTTTATATTAGTAATTTTTTTTGAAGAGAATTTATATTAGTAATTTGAATCCTCATTTTTCTTATATACAGTAATATACATTTTTGGTGTGTTAGGGTGTTACTACCTTGTGGATGGTGGGTACACAAATGGTCCAGGATACCTTGCACCATATAGGGGAGTGCGTTACCATCTCTCAGAGTGGAGAAATAAAAGACTCCCGATTAATCATGAGGAGTATTTCAATATGAAACATGCTCAAGCTAGAAATGTCATTGAGAGATGTTTTGGACTACTTAAAATGCGTTGGAGCATCTTAAGAGGTCCATCATTTTTCCCAATTAACACACAACTTAGGATTATGATAGCCTGCTGCCTATTACGTAATCTTATTAGAAGGCATATGTCAGCTGAGCCAATAGAAAATGAAATCCTAAACTTGGACGAATCTGAAAGTAGTGATGATGATGAAGATATGATTGAGACTGTTCAACCTACACAAGAATGAACTGCATGGAGAAACACTTTGGCTATGAATATGTACAACGAGTGGCGTGCACAAGCATGATTTGATTAATTTTCTTACATATTCATGTTGTATTTTGGTTATGGTTTGTTATTTGAACAAATAGTGATTTCTTATGTATTCAGTTATGATACTTTATTCGAACAAAGTGTGAACTGGTTATGTATTTATTTAAAAAGTGTGATGATTTGCTTATGGTTTTTATCACTTACTATTAATTATATGCACTATTGATTATAAGCTATCTTATTGTGTATGTAATTATAGGAATGGAAAGTGATCAAAGTAGTCAACCAAAAGGAAGTAGAAGGGTTTGGAAACAATATGAAGAAGATGCATTGTTGTCCATACTTGAGGAAGCAGTTGTTAAGAATTTGTGATGTGATAACGGTTGTTTCAAACCTGGAACAATGGCTCAGTTTGAAACAGCTATTAATTTGAAATGTCCTAATGCAAATATAAAGGCAGTTCCACATATTGAGTCCAAAATGAGGAGGTGGAAAAAAGATTATGCAATAGTTTATGACATGGTTAATAAAACTAGTTTTGCATGGAATGATGTACAAAAGTGTATTGAGGTTGATAACACTGAAGTATGGCAATCCTATGTGAAGGTAATTCTCTAACATAATATTAGAATTTAACTTTACATATTTGATTACTTAACATGTTCCTTTACATAGAATTTAATAGTATGATTGTGTCCACCAAACTGATTGGGTACACAACAATCTTGCCGATTAAATTGATTGGGTACACAACAATCTTGCTGATTAAATTTAATAGTATGATTGGGTACAGAACAGTCTTGCTAATTAAATTGATGGATGCTTGATTATATCAAGACAGGTTGAAGGGAACAAAATAAGATTATGTATTTTATGGATAGTGTGATTTGTTTTTGCATTGTAGGTTAACAAAGAAGCAGACGGCTGGCTAGGAAAACCATTTCCATTGTATGATAGATTGAATGTTATTTTTGGGAAAGACCGAGCAACTGGAGTAGGAGCTACAACTCCTACTGAGATGATGAATGAGCCTGAGCACATTAATGAAGATGAAGATGAAGATGAGGTGGAGACTATATCTCCCTCTGTTGTTCGACGGTCTGGCAGTTCAAAGAAATGATTTCTGAATCAGTTGATAAGTTGGGTGAAGTTTTACAAGCTACTTTTGGGAAAGGGCCACAAACTGAGATTGCTTTAGAATTGTCAAAGATAAATTTGTCTACTGAGGATCAAATCAAGGCACTAAATATCCTTTTCGAAAAGCCACAGAATGAGAGGACATTCTTGACTTTGGATGGTCCAATGAAAAAAGACTTCTTACTCATGTTACTTGGACAAAGTAACCGCAATTGACATTTCAAACCAACAACAATATATTTTGTTAAAAGCAGCATGCATATCTTTTGTTAAAAGCTGCAGCATGCGTATATTTTGTTAAAAGCAACATGCATATATTTTGGCTACCTGGACAAACTGTTTCTTACTGAAACCAACTTGCATTTGTATATTTTATGAACTTGGATATGTGGTTGGATCATATAACGTAACGATTGTAGTTGTTTTTTGTGAACCTTCGTTTATGTTATTGGAATTTTTTTTGAATTTGATGTATGGAATTTACTATATTTCTTTCTTATTTGAAAATTTGTGTGGTTTTCAATAGGTATAAATATGAGAAAAGTTCAACAAACCAACAAAGATTTGTCAATTTTTTTTTCTCTTGTCCTGTCTGGTTCAGTACCGAACACAGTATAAATAATACGGTCATTAATCCGATACTGCACCAAACGCCCGACTAATTTAGTCAGTACTATCCAGTGGCTATTTATCCTATCCGACAGAAATAGTCAGTACAGTCCGAGCTGCCAAACGAGACCTAAGGGACAAATCGGGAAGACTCGACTACAAGGCAGTTGCGATCTAAAGGGAATCACTCTCAAGCATCAAATTTTGAAGTCCCCTATGCGAAGCCAACAATAACCCTTCACGAGCTGCAAGAGCTTCAATGTGAATGGGCGACGACACATGCTCAAACGACTTGGAGAAGGCAACAATAAAACACCCTTTCTTATAATCTACATGTCATTTTATTATGCAGTTTATGTATCCCAATGAAATTATGTATTTTTTTTAGTATAAATAGACACTTATTTATACGATATCTAATAAATTTACTTAAATACGCTTAGGTCCCGCCTAATTGCCTAGGAGCTAGGCCCTAGCCCACCGTCTGACTAATGCCTAGCATCTTCTAGAACATTGCAACAATGTGATCAATATCACATATTGATTCCTTCTGTGGAAAGTTAATCGTTATTATTTAAGCGGATGATCAAGAAAATAGATGGCAGGTATTGTATCCAGCAGAAAAAGGAGAACAAAAGTAAAGAGGGTATATATTACAATGGATTCGAGCACTGAGAACACACCCCGAGGAAATGGCCCAGTCTTCTAAACCCCCCTCCCCTCTGCCCCCGCCCCGCTCCGCAGTAGCAAAACTCCATTGTATTCAGGACGCTTCAACAACATCTGTATCAACAACTTCCTCTACTAACTTTTTATTGTACTCATAATTAGCTCTTCTACTTATTGAATGTCATTTTCAGCAACACCCTTCATCCCAATGTATATATAAGGTTGAAGGAGACGTGAATCAAACCCACCACAAACTTCTTCTCCCAAGCCACTTGCCAGCAAGATTTACTCAATGAAGAAGCAGGAAATCTAAGCATAAGATTGATAAAAGACCAAGCAATTTCTGAGTCTCCAAGTCCAGGTGCTTATCAGAGAGCAACCAAGTGATGCATACTGTGTGTTTCTTTTTGAAAATTTGAAGTCACTACCTTCACCAGAAGGATATCTCCGAACAATCCGAACTGGTTCTGTTAATAGTTTCTGTGGTTCACCCTTGATTCATTCGAAGCTGAACCTGCATCAAACATATCTAGGTACTTTGAGAGAGAGAGAGAGAGAGAGAGAGAGAGAGAGAGAGAGAGAGAGAGAGAGAAAGATGCAACCGATCAGAAATATATTTTCCACCATCTTAAATTAATATCATTCATCTAAATCATCAAAATTAAAACCATTAACATAAACGAAGACAGTTTCGATCAACAGTAGCATATAGTAACTTTCGGAAAAAAATGAAGATAGTTCGTTGCCAACAGTAGCATACACTTAAACTCTTACAAAATATTTCTAATAAAACTGAAATGAGGGAACAATTTTCATTTTTTTGGGGCTCGGCAACCTTGTTTCAAAACTATTTAGAATACAATTAGAGAAATAGACAAAATAGGACATTTTCTTAATCTTTGGATATAAATAGGATTTTTTGAATATGCACAAAGTATGCGCATGCCAAGCACAATAATAGGACAGACATAGGATTTTTCCTACAATTGAGAGATTGACCTAATGGCCCTCATAAATAAATGAGTTATTTCCACCCATTTTCTAGTTTCTCTTTTTCTCTACTCTCTCTGTTGAAGAACCCTAACGATGCACTCACCTTAAACAATCCACCTCCTCATCGGCGGCACCCCTTTCTCTCTCACTAATGACCATCATTTCACTAGTCCCCTCTCTCCTCTGTTTCCGAACAGGTGACCCAAGATTCAAGTCACATCTAATTTTTGGGTGGTAGTACAATTCCCAACTCACAATCCCAAAAGCTTGGTGTGTAATGGATAATAATTCATTCACCAAAACTCTCATGAAGGTCACAGGTGGGATTGAATGAATCAACATGAGCCAAAGCTCAATACGAGTGGTGCGGGTTTCTTTACGATAGTTGAGGAATAATTTTTTAATTTTTTTTTAAAGGTTTGTTTATGGGTTTTGGTATCAAAGTGCAATATTTATGAGTATTAATTTCTGGCTTCGTATGTTTTATGACTGCTAGATTTCTTTTTAATGTGTACTTTGAGACATCTTCTCATCTTAATCACTCAAATATTCTAATGAACTCGGTGCTTAGTCATCGAATAGAAGATGGAGATGCCCTATTTGAGGTAACCTAAAGTTTGTATTTTACTTTGAAATTGGATGGTGCATAATTTTTATTATCGTTTTGTTTTTTTTATATTTTATGATGTAGGATTTTGATAATAATTACAATGGTCCGTGCTTAGTTGAAAAAAGTGAATTATAGAAGTAAGATAAAAGACTAGATAAAAGACAAGATATAGATGCTCTTTCTTGGTGGCAAAATGGAGTGTTTTCATTATCCAATACTTTCTCAGTTAGCACGAGATGCGTTAGCAATTCCTATTTTAACTGTTGCACCATAATCTGTTGTCAGTATTGGGGATAAAGTACTAGATCAATATTCTTCATTGTTGCCAGATACGATTCAAGCTTTGTTGTACACAAGAAATTGGCTTTTTGGAGAAGGAGGTAATATATCTTTTATATAATATTGAGCTTTTGTTTTATTTCTTTTCATTATTATTTTTTGCACTAATAATTTGTATAGTTTTTAATGCTTAATTTATGTGGAAGAGAGTGCAAATGTGGAAAACCTTAATGAGAACATCATCAATATAACCCTTGAAGATAATGTATCAAGCCAAAGTTTCAATATCATTTCCCTTGGTGATTGATGAAAATTGTAAAAAACGCGCAAGGTTCCTTAACCTTGAAACACAACTCCCTTCATTTTGCTCTTATTTTGGGATATGTACTAACATTGGGTATTTTGTAGTATGTACTAACATTTTTTCATTATGCTCTTATTTTGGGATATGTAATACTTGAAAGACAAATGTTTTATTTTTATTTTTATATTTTGAAGTAATATTTATGTGACAATGCGGTATGCATATACTAATTTAGTATTATGCTTTCCTTTTTTATGGGTCAAATTATGTTTCTCATTTTCATTATTTATTGATTTAAAATATATTTTTTTAACGGGTAATGGGTCAGGTCAGGTCATATTACTTGATAACATAAACGGGTCCATGTCATATTACCTAACAATATTACCATTTACTTTACTGGGTGTTACACAACATGACCCATTAAGATATCAGGTAAGTTACGAAATTGACATGAATATGGAAAACAGGACACGAATGCTGACTCCATGCCCCTACTTGCAAATAAGGATTATTCACGAGTTAGGATGTGAGCCATATCTTAGATATGATAGAAAAAGTTAAAATAATATTTATTTGCAACTGAAATACAATATATTGTAACACTTAAGTAATAACATTTACATAATAAATGCTTGAGTTTACCATATATAATTTATCAAATACATAGCAGAATAAAATAGTGCAGAAATTACTTCACAACCGAAAGTACAAACAAATTAATTGAGATGATGTAACAATTCTTTCAAATACATAATATATGCAAATGAGATGAATGAATGTACTCACTCCCTTCTAATCCCGTTAACATATACCCAAGGCACCCAAGCATGCACGTCTCATACCAAACCTATGCCACATGGCTTTGAATACCTTAGAATATGAGTTAACTCCCTCTCATCCCTTAAACCCAATTTTCAGAATTTAAATTCTCATTTTCCACTTTATTAAATAGACACTTTCCCTGACACCCAATCATATATTCAAGCCTTTCCCTCGACGCCAACATATACAAGATTTTATTTTATTTTTTACAACCAAACGGTTGTATACTCAAGCCCTTCCTTTGATGCCTAACATATACAAGGTTCATTATTTTATAGTCAAGGCATTTTTCATCCCTTGAATATCCTCACAACTCATACACTTTACACAACTCAACTCTCTTTCTTACTTTGCGCATATGTATATAACTTAGATATAAATAATCACATTTTCTCTAACAAGCTTGCAAGCTTCAACATAAATCAAACTGATTAGTAATAAGAGTAATATAATCATAATTTCAACAACAAAGTATTAATCTATAACAACAACACAAATGATAAACAATACACTACCATTTACTCCTTTTTATTGTTTTCGATTTCATTTCCTCCCTCTTGTTTTCTTTCTTCCTTCACCACTTTCCCCTTTCATTTTTTTCTTCATGTCTTTTAAAAATTTCTCCTTTTATGTCTCTTTCTTCTACTCTAACACTTGGCCATTATTTTTAACACAACTATCCTTTTTCTTTTGAAGTTCTTCTCCTGTCTTTTCTACCAACCGACCCCTCTTCCTCACTCACTCATTCTTTCCTCTCTCTTTTTTCACTTTTTGTGAAGGAAGTGTTTCTGTTTGAGCTCAGGAAGTTGGAGTTTTGAAGCTCCAAACATGATTGCAGGATTTTCTGCAAGACTTTCAAGGCTGTCTCGTAGTTCGAGGATCTGGAATGAATGAACCGTAGGATCTTTCTGGAATTTGGATATGTTATGATAAAGAGAATAAGGAACAACTTCTGTCAAGGAAGTGTTTCTATTTGAGCTACGAAAAAAATGGGGTTTTGGTACTCATAACATGGATGGCCAGTTTCCGCGGGATTGGAGACTGGGTTGGTATTTCAAACATCTAGGACGATCGAACCGTTGGAGTTTCCTAGAATTTGGATATGTTTTAGGTACTGGGAAAATGAACAACTTTCATGAAGGAAATATTTGAATCTTATCCACGGATGATGGTGTTTTGGGTTGGTTAGTTAAATAGGTAGGACGAATTTCTAGTTTTTGAATATCTTTCTTTTGATAGATAAAAGTGATGGTGAGTTTGGTGGAGATATTATTGGGTAAGCTTGAATACATTTTCTGGGGTTTGTCTCTCATTTCTTTTACAGGATTCTCAAGGGAAGTAAGGGGAGATTTTCGAAGGTTAGGTGGGATAGCTTCTCATGGCAATGATCTCAAAATGTAAATGCATAGCCACACAATTTAAGTGGTTTGTCAATTCGACTACATCTACTAGGGTTTGCTTTCATTTGTATTTCACTATATATGAGAGACTTACAAATACAATGAAAGATGACTTAAAGCCTTTACAACATGTGAAAGAAAGAAGGTAATATGAAAGGGAGAATGGCTTTTGTTAATGTTGTTCTCTCTCTCCTTTTTCTTCTTCTTCCTCTCTCTTTTCTTTCTTATTCTTTCCGTCGGTTCTTGCCCTTCTTTTATAGAGATTGCATGACATCTTACTTCTATCTAGCTTGAGGATGAAAGCTCCCAAGTGTGCCAATAGAAAGACACCAAGTGTTGTGCAAATCATTAGCCATGATGTTGTCCAATAGAAAAACAACAAATGTTAAGCTAATCATTAACCCCAATATGTGTTCCAATAGAAACACACCAAAAATTAAGCTAATCATTGACAATAGTATGTGTTCAAATGGCAAAGAGACATGTGTTAAGCTAACCAATACCATGCAAGGTGGATGCAAGCCACGTTGAGCTTTACCATAAGTTTTCTTCCTAGATCAAAACACATTGTTAAGTCTACAAAGTAATAAGCTAGCCAAATTGTGGTGAATTAAAAGCTCCAACCCATGAAAAGCCTTACAAAACAATCTAATATATATGAAACTACAAACTTAACGCATATCGTAGTACAATTTATAATGAGATGTTAATTAGTACAAACATCTCTCTAGTTGGAAAAATTTAAGTATAAAAGTACTAAAAATATATTTTTGTAGTTAAAGAATCTCTACTAACTTACATGTCAAAATAGGAGTTCTTGTACCTACACACACATTTATATAATTATTTTTTTTTCAAATACAGGGTATTGCAGATTTCTTGTTCCATTCGCCAATAATTTTTCTCAACTAACATGTTTGTAGTTTCATTGGTTAGGATTTTGCTTTACAATCGAGAGAGGGTTAAAAGAGTTTTGAGAATTGAAGAAGTGATTTAGAGTGTATTAAAAATAAAATAAACCTTATAAGGTCAAAATTGTCATTACATAATAAAATACACAAGTAATTTAATATTAAACTTTAACGTGAGGTGTATTTAACATTATGTGAAGTGCTAATAAAAAAGTCAATTTTCATTGTGCTTTTTATATTTAAAAAGAAAAATATAATTGTACAGAATGCATAATAAAAATTTTAAAGTACTAGAAACAATTCTTAAAAAATAATTCAAAAAATCTTTTATTTTGAGAAAAAAAAAATTTGAAGAAGAAAAAGGATAAATGGGGCAGCGGGAAAGATGGGCCACACCTTTTCCTTCCTCTTAATGTGAGTAATGTATAAAAAAAAAATTTCTTTTCTAATCTGCTATGACTGTTGTATTCCTTTGTGTGTAATAAAACGAAGAAACACATTCGGCGTCCCTTAATTGGAAATAGTGTTACAGAAAGATCAATATCCGCAGCATTTTATAGGACTTAGAGGGCTTTCTTTACTTGAAAGAAGTTGTTTAGCTCCATTTGTGCAGCCTCAACGTCATCTGGAGATGCCACTGCAACCACAACCCCTTTGTCTTTGACTGCATCGATTGCATTTGCAAATTCCTTGAAGTCCTTCAAGCTGTGGGATAAACGACGAGTTAAATCTTGAACTAGGTAAAACATTAACAGGCATGGCCTTATGTTATCGTAACAGAATCTAAACATGATAATAAAATACTTTGATTAGGTAATAGGTATGATAAAACTAGCATCATGAGAGCTACCAATTGCCGAAAAATAAAAAGGAACAGTTTAGTTTATTACGATGACAACAATGGAGTAACAAAAATGGTTCACCTAAACAGTTTTACTGCCTCAGTAGTGTTATATCCTTGGCATGCCTTACAACTTTAATAACAAGTTCAATCATCAACCAATGAACAGCATCTTTACCTTGTTGACAGTATCTCTGCTCGTCTGATTTGCCTTTCTTCTTCTGTGATTCCCAGTAAGTATCGCAACAAACTGCAGGAGAAAAAAAAAAAAAAAAAAAAGAGGAAACAGGTGAGGAGAAAAAATTTAAGTCTTCTGGAAACAAGAAGTAAATTCAGAACCAAGCTGAGACCCCCAACAAACTTTTCTGGCAGGTTGTGTGCATAAAACTAGATGTGGAGGCATACACATTATTGTTTCAAGCAACAATCATTAAAAGGTAAAAACATATCCTGTTCCCTTCTGGTTCACAGCGTTCCTCACATATATCTCCATTTTCCAACAAACCAAAAAGTGACGTCAACATACCTACTATAACCTTTGGCATCAGGAAGCTGGTACGAATCAACGTCTCCGATTGTCCCAATGATAGACTTGGTAAGGGTCTCATCGTCCATTTCTAATTGTCGAAGAAAATCCCCAGTCCCATCATATATACCAAGTGTCTTTAACAAGTTGGGGTCACGATAAGATAAGAAAGAGAATACTCCTACATAAAATTTCACAAATTTAGCTCCCAAACACAAGCAATTAAAACTCCATGAGAACATTTAACAAAGATTTTTACCTGAGTGACTATCAAAGTCACAAAACCCTCCGTATGCTCCACCACTAACTCTTACACGATCCCACAACCATGTAGTACTAATGTATTTGGAGATAACATGTGCACTCCCACTCAGCCGATAACCAGTGTCATAAATGTTACCAGCTTTTCCAACATAATTAACCTGTACAAGGTAATAGCTTTAGAATAATTGCTCCACAAAACATTCAAAAAGGACCATGACGAAAAAGTATTTTTCTAACCTGAGTAGGTATTACAATGGCTTCATTTGCTAAAGGTAGTCGAGCAGTCCAAGTAGCAGTAGCAACTGGAGAGTTATTAGGCAGCAAATCAAGAAATTTGCTCACAAACTTCTCAGAGCTGGTAAGATTCTTCCTTTCAGCAGTCATATTCACTATGCAACCTTGCCTAGAAAGTAGGGATTTGCGGATCTCCTCGAGAGACAAAGAAATTCCATCCCAATCTTGATCAACTTTCTCTTCAACAGCTTGAAGAAACTCCAAGTAACTAAGTAGACAGAAGATATGAATTGCATTGTATCAGAAAGTATGTTGGTTGCCTAAGTTTCCCTATTCAACGTTGTATTTAAAGTACACTTCACAGAGGAAATGTAGGACATGCAAGATTAGCACAAAAGACAATTCACTTATAAATTCCTGGTCCAACCTGACACCACCCATTTGTTCAGAAATCCACCCCGCAGTATTTAGTTTTGCATCCATCCTTGCAGCAGCAATTCCATGACCACTACCTCTCAATCGGTTCTGAAAACGACATAACAGAAATATTACACTTTGATAATTAATGTCAAGGATCAGTTCTGTTTAACCTTTTCAAATACAGTTTATTATATACCTCCATTCTAGCTTTGCTTTGAGAGACAAACTGCTTAAACCGCTGCTGGTCTGTAAACTGGACCTCTTGAAGAACACAGTTGAACTAAAATAACATGAATTACATCAAACCTTGATTAAATTTGCAGCAATACCTTAAGCACCAGACTACAATACAAATCTAGAGGTAAAATTACAATTATACATTCTGTAACTCGGTAATGGCACTGCGATTACAAATATTCTGCCATGCAAAAGGGAAAAAAACAAGGAAATGTATGAAATTGATCATTTAGTATGTGTATACAATCCTTATAAAGAAAGGATAACTAAATCGCAAACAATTTTTTCTTCTAAATTAAGAAAAAAGCCTTAAATTTTGTCTGTTTGATTAATGAACAATGGCATTTTGCCCAGGAATAGGAATAGGATACATATCAAATGAAAGCATGGTATATAGAATGGAAACAAGAGATTTAATCTATAGAATTTACATCCACTAAGATAAATCTTAAGAGAAAGCAAACATTCTCCTTCGCTTTTTTTTTTTTTTTTGGGTCAATGGCCTCAAGTAAGGAAGTCATTTGTTTTTTCTTCTAAAATAGTTTTCTAATGTTTCAGAAAAAGGAGTTTTGTCTAATTGTTGGTTTCTCATTTACACATTTTACACTTGGCTTGTGCTAGATGGAGTCCTTGCATATCTCCTTTTGTAATTTGTTTCTCATTTGGGTACAGTAATTGATCCTATCTAGAAAGGGAAAAATTTTTAGAGAGAACCTTATTAAAGAACCAAATATTGTTCTTCTAAGTTATTGTTCAAGTAATGTACTACATCTAAGTGATAAGCATTTCCCTATTTGACAGATTATGGTCAACTCAAGCCTCAAGGTAAACTTCATGAAAAGTCATGAAGTTAAAAGCAATAAATACATGAAGCTCACTTTATATAAATTATTCTTTTAGTAATGAACAGGAATGTCTTATTGGCCAACTCTAAAAAGAAAAGGAACAAAGTATACCAGGTGAAATAGGTCATCAGCACGTCCTGCCATGGCTTTTCCTCGAACAATTATATGGCTACAGGGTTCCTCCTTGCCCCGAACAGATGATGTCATTGGATAAACTGATATTCCTCCAGTTTTCCTTCCAATCAACTGATTAAGTTGCACAAAACTTAAGTCTTTTGTGCCCATCTCTAACAATGATTGGCTGTCAAAAGAACATCATGATACCATCAGGAATACAATCTAATTTCCTTAACTTACCCCAGAAAATAACATTCTTTAAGGAAGCAAATCGTAAAGCTCAACTGGTTATGGTTACACTATTAATGTCAGTAAAGAAGCAGTTTAGTGAGGTGTGAATAATTTTCATATAGCAACGTTGCTGCTGCAACACTACTACTGCTATCCATGCTCTGCCACTAAATAGTTATGCATTATTGTCTTTCCTTTTGTAAATACAATTTGTCGCCATGATTAGGGGCATGAGCATGAGTGTCGTATTCAAAAGTCACAGGGTAGTCCACGAAAACATGTAGTCTTGTGTGTTTACTTTATCAATAAATAATAAATGTACACTTCGATATAAGAGTATGCTGGCATGCACAATAACCTCAGTAAGTAAAAGAAAGTACTCATTCTATAATTTTGCATAATTGCCATGCATTTGAATGTGAAACCTTCTTGTGTCTCCAAAAGTGTGTCAGGAATGGGAGAACTGTGTTCCTAACTATTCAACATGCAAGTTATCACCATTGCTCATGTGCTATACAAAATTCAGTGTGGACTGGCATGAGTCCGAGAGGTTGACTACAGATTTTCTTCAATGAAAGACTAACAGAACAACAGGAGTCAATGAGAAACACAGAACCAGTCTGGCTTGTTGACTAATTTAAGGGAAGTCATCGGGAATGGGGATCAAGCTCAGACTTCTTTTTCTTAATCAGCGACAGCCAATTAAATCTAAACAATGGTTCAGACTAACAGGAATGAGCTACCAGATTGGTTAGCCATTGTGCTCTTTACCTGTGATAACAGAGATGCTAAAGTAGGTTTTATTTTACATCTAGAGGGGAGAGTTTCAAAAATTAAAACTTTTGGATAAAATTGTTAAATCTCCAAATTTAAATATTGGGAGGACCAGTTAGTACATGCTCGAAATCCCATAGAAAATTAGCCAAACTCTACTTTTGAGGTTTTTCAGACGTAAACCTTTGTTTCAAGAGAAGTTTGCATCACGTTATGTCAAACCAAAGAAGACATTAGAGTGAATCACTGGAAACATCTTACCAAAAAAGAGGTACCAAAGGAAGAAGCTCTTGCTTTAGTGAACTCATATTGAACACAACTTCAGTGTACAGGACATCATTTGTAAAGAGGTCATGCTGCAGAACTTTCACACCATTGATATCCCCAACCTACATTTAATAGATAGGTGCCTTGTTATTCATTTCTTCCAAAAGGAACAAGCCCAAAAGGAAATTTTCAGAAACTTAACACAAGAAATTTAATGTGATGGTAACCTCTGTGGGGACAGGAGTAGGTTCCTTTGGAATGTCTTGCAGAGAGAGACTTGGAACACTTCTCAAAGCTTCCGGAGGATCAGGAGTTTCCTGCCTCAGTCGCAGCTCGTGTGTAGCACGGGCTAGCTCAGCAAGATCTTCTTCTGTCATGCCTGATTTAACTTTCTGCAAGATTTCTTTCTCAGCCTCTTCATCACGAGAAGCTTTCTCTGGATCAGGCTGGCAAGGAAGTTACTTGTTAGGAGTAATAAACAGGGAAGAAAAGTCTTGGGAAAAATATACATAATTCATTACCTGCATTTCTACCACAACTCTATGGGGATTGTTCAAAATAAATTTCTCTAGTAAGGGAGAGAAAACAGCCTTCGAGCCTTCAGCTTCTATTCTGGCTTTCAGTGCCAGTAAAGGTTTCTCATACTTTAATGGCTCAAATGGATCCATATCATATATCCATTTACCCTTTAAAAAGGAAAACTTATATTAGTTTCTGATCAAGAATAAATGGCCAAAAAAAATGCCAGACACTTTATTGAGAAAAAGATAAAGAAAAAACTAAACTCAAGATGGAATCTGGATATATCTTACCATGGATCGGAGCATTAGTGACAAACCACGAGGAAATGATCCTGTGTTGTTTTCCCTCAGAGAGAACTCAATTGTATTCATGGATGCTTCTACAGCTTCTGTATCAAAACCTTCCTCTGCTAACTTTTTAAGTGTACTCATGACTACTTCTTCTACCTTTTGAATGTCATCTTCTGAAACACCCTTCAACCCAATACTAAATTGGGGTTGTAGGAGCTCATCTTCAACTCCACCACCAACTATGGCCTCTCCCAAGCCACTTTCGAGCAATATTTTCCTCAATGGAGAAGCAGGCGTTCCCAACATAAGATGATCCAGAAACCCAAGCGTAAGCTCAGTCTCCAAGTCTAGGGGATTCTCAGCGAGCAACCAATTGAGGCATACCATGTTTTTCTTCCTTAAGTCACCACCTTCACCAGCAGGATATTTCTCAGAAATCCGAATTGGTTTGGAAAATAGTTTTTGCGGTTGAATTCTTGATTCATTTGGAGATGAACTTGCATCGAACATATCTAGGTACTCTGTGAAAGGGAGAGAGAAAGATGAGATGCTAGAGATATTTTCCACTATAAAACTTATATATTATTTATAAAAAATTCTAGGTCATCAAACTGAAATAAAGGAAATTTGTAGACATGCAGATTTGGTAGCCTTGATACAAAAAAGGAAAAATCATAAATTGCACACTACTAGACGAAATGATAACAGTAACAAAGACCCACTAGCGTAACTGGCATATAATTTTCATGGTTTCAGTGGCTATCTTAGAATCCTCGACAGTTTCCTTCTAGAACTATAGCTTCTCATCAATCTTATATGGGAGGACTCACTCAATCTTTTATGGGAAAAGGCAGAATTAGCCATACATTATAATCTAGTTAGCAAACCAAAGTAATTCAATGCATGTATAAGGAGATCCAATTTAATACCACTCAAAATGCGCAGGCGTTCCATTGGATCATCATCTCCATAAAACCAGATCCTGGCATTGCTGGGATGGTAATATTTACGGTGGAACTCCTGTAGTATGTTTGCGAATTTAAATTAAATATTATTTAAGAAAAACGTAAAATATAATCAACATATGCAAACTCAAACACAAGAATCAGAAAACTTGGCAGGAATATGATCACACTCAGATGAATATGCATATGAGACAGAGACCACGGAAAAAAGAAGGGAACAGCTACAGTGCTGCTATTCCAGAATATCAAATATCAAAACACTAATAACCCTATTAGAAGTCACCATGCGTGACAGACAAAAATGCTCTCTCAAACAACAAAAATCTTATGTCCACAACCCTTTTCCAATAAAATTGTAAATACTATCATTCTACAATAAATGACATTGGAATGCATACTTTAAATGGTTCAGAACTTCTTATAGTTGGTCAGCCGAACACACTGAAGACAACATGCTGAAATTTTCCAGAGCATTTCTTTAAAAATTGCACAGAATGTGCTACTATAACAGGAATGATGTGCCAAATTGTAAATTCTACAAAAGAATTAAGATTCTAAGCCAGCAAATAAAAAATTTAAGAAATATATACTACGACCACAACACTTAAAGAGTTGCATTTAAGTTTAATATAGTATTCTGAAAGACTGGAAAAATATTCTTCTTGGTGAACACAACAAACCTTGAACTCGTCAAATGTCAGTTTAGGAATAACAGTTGGATCACCTCCACTGTCAACACCATAGGTATTGTCTGGAAAAAGAGCCTGTAGCACATGTACATGATACAATTACAAATGGAAACGAGATGTATCCTATCAAAGTATTTTGAAGGGAAAAAAAAAAACAAAAACAAAAACAAAAACAAGAAGGCGATGGCAAATATAATACCAAGTACTCTAGTCATTCACAAAAGCTAAGTGCCATTAAATGTTCAAGTCCTATAATCATTCGTGATGACATATGAATAACATGGATGGCTGAGTAAGTGTGTATACCCCAGAACAAATGGCCCCTTAATGAACTCCCGCATTCATAACTCCAATTAGTATCAGCATGGTGAGTGCAATGGTAAATAAATTTGGAGCCAGAAAAAATGTTCCTTTTTATTGAGCAGATAACCACATAGAATTGAATACTGATAATGTTTAATGATTTGTCTGATTTATAAAACATTTAGCTCAAACTGATGTGATCAAACTACAGCCTGCCATAAAATTTTCCCTAACAAGTTACCACAGTTGGCCCCAATTAAACCCTCTGCAATATGTGATTAAAACAACAACATAACGGGATGAAGTACATAAATTCAAGTAATGTTCACATTGCTATAGAACCATTAAACCCTCTACAATATGATTTGTACCATTGGGCTGCACAAATCATTCAGACTCCCTGGGAAAGAATAGAATCAAAGATGGCTGAAGCTACAGTTATGCCAAACTATTAAAACAGTTGGGCAGAATAAGAAAAGAAAACTTACCTGTTGAGCAGTCCGACCAAGTATATTATCGGGCTGGGAATAAACCCCTTTCATCTCATTAAAAACAACTCCTGAAATTAACCACAGAAATCATTCTAGAAGAAATAAAAGTAGCTCAATACTTGGAAATCAATGGAATTTATAACCGTAAAACATCAATTTCTTTTCCAAAGGTAATGCAATTCTAAAAAAAACACCAGAGAACTAGGCATCTGTATAAAGTACTAATAGGCAACCTTTATAAGATATATCTTCAGAAGGATCATTGAGCTCGTAATGCCAACCCTCCTGTTGGAAAGTCCGGAAGTCCTCCACACATTTAGGAAAGAAGACGGCATCCAGATATACATCGACAAGGTTATAGAAATCCTGATACAAAATGACAACGTGTTTTAGTACAGCATCCAGTGTAGATATAACACATATCACAGTGTATATCCTTTCCGTTCCAATTCTCGACTCATTTTTACCTTTGAATTTGTGGAAGCAACTGGGTAGCAAGTCCTATCTGGATATGTGAATGCATTTAGAAACGTATTCAAGCTCCCTTTCAACAATTCAACAAATGGTTCCTTCAAAGGGTACTTTCTTGATCCACACAGCACACTGTGTTCCAGAATGTGAGGGATCCCAGTGGAATCATTCCTGCATCAAGAATAAGATAAACAAGAGTAAATATCTTGATCGACAACAAAATAAAGGGGCAATCACTTCAAGCTACTTGATTTACATGACAATTCTTCATTCTTCGGTAGGTAAACCAATCAAACACATAATGGGCAGAAAATATAGTGCTGTAATTCGAAAAAGCTAAAGCCCCACTACATAAAGGAGGTAAATTTAGCAAGATTACTCACGGAGGGGTCCGAAAAACAATGCCGAAAACCTTATTCTCGTCATCGTTGGACACCGAAATGACTTGGGCACCGGTCTTTTTGTGCCTGAAAAGCAAAGCTTTGGATTTACACTCTCCAATGAACTCCTCAGAGACCTTCTCGAACCCGAGCTTTTCCACGACTTCATCTTGCACCCCAGAAAACTCTACACAGACGAAAATTAAAAAAAAGAAAAAAGAAAAAAGAAAAAAAAAGAAAAAAAAACCCAAATTAAATCACAAAATTACAAAACGGGTATTGAGTAGCTAGGGGTTTGACAAGGAAATGCACCTGAAGGGGACTCAGTGAAGGGGGTGGCGACTGCACGCGGGGAGAGGGAGGAGAACCTTCTAGCGACGTTGGGGGCAGAGGAGGAGAGTAATCTGCTGGCGCGGCGGAGCAGGGAGCGTCTGCGGGGGTTGAGAATCGGACGGTGGCAGTAGTTTCTTACATCAGAAGCTGTGGAAGAAGAAGTAGAAGAGGAGCGAGATGAGGGGAGGGCGAGGCGGCGGGAAGAGCGGAAGGAGAAGAAGAGGCGGTTGCTGGAGGCGAGAGAAGAGCGAAGCAGAGTTGCTCCCTCCATAATTTTTGTGGTGTCGTCGCTTCTGCGATAAGAGAGAGAGAGAGAGACAGAGAGAGTGACAAAATTGGGGTTTTATTGGCGTTTTGTTTTTTGGATTGAGGGGGAAATAAAAAAAAATATCTGAAGGTTAACTTAGCGTATTGGGAAGTTGGGGGATTGGATGGGTGGTATAGGGATGGCCAACGTTCTTTTTCTTCCTCCTCTTCTTCTATTTTCCTTTTTTGTTGCTTAGAAAGTTGAAACTAATTTTATCTTTTTATTTTTTGCTTACTTATTTGACGGTCGAAAGTTTTCTTTGTTTAATTCTTTGGTTTTTTGTTTGTTTCAATCACATCTCATTATTTGATCGTTTGTCTGTTGTAGATATTTAATTATGGTTTTCGCTATAAAACTTACACTATATTTGGATGAAGAAATTTAAGATTACTAAGAAATTTTAAAATGACGGAAATTCTAAATTCATATGTTTATGAATCCAAACAAGGGAATTGGTGTATGTCAATTTACAAATTTTGACTTTTATCCAAATTCCAAGTTTATTTCCCTCAACCAAACAGAGTGTTATAGTTCTTGACAAAGAAATTGATCTCACCATTATGTAATCACTAATTAAATCGTTTTCGCATGGCTTAGGGTTTTTTATTTTATTTTATTTTATAAGGGAAGTGATTTTCATGCATTCTTTATATTTTTTACGCACCCTTCTTTATTTATAGTCATTAGATTAAATAAATCAAACAAAATCATTGGCTAAGATTAAACAAAAGTGTTTAGGAGGCTTAAAGGGTAGAAAAATCACTTCCCCTTCTATAAACATATTAAACCTATAACACTATCCAAGCGTCGTCAATGTATTTTCAGTGCTGGTGAAACTAAAGGGTGAGGATTGATGAAATCAAATTATATACTTTAAAAATCAATGAAGTATATAGCTCAATTCTACAATTCTTGCATATTAGGCCCATCCAAATATTATACGCATACCTAACATAAACAAAGTAAGCTCAACATAAAAAAGCAAAGCAATAGAGGAACTACAACCAATACATCCAAGGAGGCCCACATAAACTTAGGCCCAACAGAAGCAAAAGAAAAAAAAACAACACAAAAGAAAACCCTCATCTCCTTCATTTGAGAGTTGTCCGCAGCCGCCATCAAAACAGTTATGTTGGCAGTCGGCGAAAGGAAATAACTCGAATGTGGGTAACACATTAACCTTTATTTTGGAAATGAAGTAACAACATTTTGAAGCATCTTTCAAATTAGGGGGACAAAAAAATAGTGGTGGGGATTCTTACAACTTTTGAAAGTCACATACATCACATCTTCACCACATAAACACCTTCAACACATTCCTTCTTTTACCCAACTTATTTCATCCTCATCATGGTATACTTGTGTATAAATATGCTTCTCACATATAGTTGCAATAACCATTAACCCTCCTAAAAAATTAGACTTCTCAGATAGCCAAAACAATTGAGAACATAAACATGTCCAAATTCCCACATGAAACTAAGGGCTTTAATGCGAAGTTCCACAAGTGGTACAACATGGAACCTCCTCCACTTCTGGGGTCATGGAAGGCAAATCCTACGACATCGTTTAGCTTTGTGGACTCCGAGATGCCGCTGAAAAGTATAGACCTGTCTGCGTGAAACTCAACTACGAGACGAGTGTCATCGAGTATTGGAACCATAAGATAATGAAGGCAGAAAAAAAGCTTATGGACCTCAATGGTGAAGCTAACGAAGCGCTATTGTGCAAACAAGCAGAAAATGAAGGCTGACACGTTTGAAAAAACGATAACATTCCTAAATTTTGAATTATTCCAGAAGCGTCAGGGCCATATTGAGTCATACGAGCGTTCTCAAGAGGGAAAGGCCGAAATAGATGAGGGACACAAAAAGGGCTTTAAGGATTCTCATCGACTAGCTAAGGGAAAGGAACCACGTCAACCATAATGGGATTATATGACATTTTATTGTTGTGCAATGTATTAGCTAAGTATTTTATGATAATAAACATGCGTACTATATATCCTTGTTATATGCACATAACATGCACATACCATGCATACAGAATGCCCATTAAATGCACATCATATGCATAACATGCCATGCGCAAGAAATGCACACCTTATGTATGCAACCTACACAACGTATGCACACATTGAGAAATTTTTGTGAAATTTCTACAATTGAACTAAAACACAAATTGGAACATACCCGATATTGTATCACGTCAAAAATCAATTTTTTTCCACACATTACTGTAAACCCAATCGGCAATAGCATGTTGGCCTTAAGACTCTCTTCAAGACTAGGCGCTAAAAGGGATAAGACTTACCCCATTATTTTGGGTTTCATATCTTCAAAAATGCACCATCCTCATATTAGTGAAATCTCGAACACTAAAGTGCAAATTAGATAGCAAATTTTGCCTTCCATGCTTTTTTTCTAAATGGATTGGCTAGAAAACTAGTTATCAAATTGACAATACAACGTAAATGCGGTGTAGATATGGTGTACATGACGCTCATATCTTGTCCTAACCTACTTGAGAGGTGCATTGCATTCAATATGTATAAGATATGCTTTTTCCTCATGTCAACTCATAAATTTCCCAATGTTTAATAATAATATATTACACAAGTAGTGAGTTTTAATTAATGTTTTGTTTGGGTACTTAATTTGACCCGAAAGGATTTTGGAAATGTTTATTTTTTTCAATTCCAGATTATATGTTTTAAGAATTCAAGATGCAATGTGTGCATATTATGACCATAGGAGATCATTTTAGTGTCCTTAATGTGTGCATAGTATGTGTATATAGTGCGTATGCGCTATGCATTGTTTACGGAGGACGGTTATATTTAATTTACTTCTGTAATGGTATTAGGTGGTTGAATTATTATGTACATAAGAAGTTAACTTTTTGTCATAGGAAGTTGCACCGTTTGAATGACCTTTTTTGTTATGGGAAGTTGCACCATTTGAATGACCCTTATTTTCTAGCTATTTAACCACAAGTTTAATTTACATCCTCCAAAACAAAAACAAAAAATAGAAGTTGAAAATGATGAAGAAAGGCCACACCACCTCTTCCTCTATGCAATCTATTTTGACGACATTCTTCTCAAAATTCTCATCATCGTTGCTTCCCGCTCGTTAAGGGACATATTTTTGGCGAAGATGGTCTTGAAGAAGTTCAAGGAAATAGCCACAAACCCTTGCATCTACCAACACATCAATATTACAGACTTTTAGACTGTCAACCCGTTTAGATCATGGGGCGCTTCTAACAAAGTCTCAACCTTCATCAATAATTGCATTTAGTGCCGCAACCCCAAGGCCCTCTACATAGTGGGGATCCGAGACAATAAGGAAGAAGCCAGAATTTAGCAACTTAAGAGTGCAATCTTGGAGGCCCATCAAGTAACAACGTATGTGTATGGTGTAATCTTGGTGTGTGACGGGTGAGATTCCAAGCACGAAGGGCTCAAACTTCTCTATTCTCTCAACCGTCACAACTTGGGACATTTAAGTGTAATGGAATGCTGAGAGAGGTTTCGGCTGTGTTTGTCGGGTTTTTCAGTGCATGGGGAAGTAAGGGCCCGAATTCTAAAATTGCACCACGACAGCGCTGCCATCAAACATTGCATCGACTGTGGAAGTCCACAGAGTTTGGTGTTGCCAAAATTAGATTAACTGAAATTAACCCAATTAAGTTCAAATTTTAATGCTCGCAAGTGTACGAATCGTAAAGTAGTATAGTAGGCAAGCACAAGATCGTTCCAACTAAGATTGATATAATTCTAAATATCTAACTTGAATTTAAAATGCACTTGGATTGGAATTGAAAGATTGATGATTTGAGAAATAACTTTGACATTGTGAATGTAAATAAAAATCAAATGAGATTTAGTAAGTGACGAGAACAACAAAGAAATCAAATATAAATCAATTGTGAAAAACACTAGAGCATCCGATTCATTATAACCAATCCAACTCAATTCCAATAGTTAATTATTAATGAGTAATCATAAAAAATGACGGTATTGTCGATGCAAATTTTTCGTCGTCTTCAGTCTTGACGAAAATGTACCTGCAAATCAATCAACACCTTTGATCAAAGACCTAACCTCGCATTCGCACAAGGTGGGGGAGGGGGGTTAGGTCAACGGATCTCCGATGCCTAAGTTAGTTTCTCTGAGAATATAAAGTGTTTAGGGTTTTTTAGGGTTGCAAAAGCTCTGAAAATTTGGTAGAATATGGGGTATTTATAGGGATAGGGCCGACCATAGTGTTTAATGGAGAGATATTTTCTAAATATTTCCAAGATATTTAATAAGGAATAATATCTTGAGATAATGGTGTAATTATCCCTAATTGATTTAAATTAGGATACTTACTTGATTGGAGTCAATCTTCAAATAGGAATGTATTAAATATAGGATTTGGGTAATTAATCCTTATCTTTAATTCCTTGCCAATGGCAGGTGAGCTGTGGGCAATTGTATTCAACTGCTGAGATCTCTAGGGATGCTGAGCTACGTGTGGGAGCATCTGATAAGCCTGCCCATTTATTGAGGGCAATCTTGTCTTTCTTGAATGAAAGTCCACGTGTCGCCTCTACAATTTTTGGGATTATTTTAGGCTCCACAAATGCCCCCACACCTACTATGTTGCACGCTTGAAAAGGGCAGTAGGTGTAGAAATCCCAAGCTACTTGAGTTTGTAGAATTGTTTCCCAATTTGAACTTGATCTTCTTTCTTGATATGGAGATAGACTTCTTTTAGGAAAAGGAAACCAATTGCCCCCAATACCTATTTAATTTTGCCTTAAGCAGGGGATTAAATAAATTTGGAGAACAATCTTTATTTCTACAAGAAAGAGAAGCCAGAGGAAATTTGTATTCCTCATCCCCTAGGACTCTTATTTCCTTGCCTTTGCAAAGAGTCATCTCTTGTCATCGTTCTTCTTCTCCGTGCCGCACCAAGGTAGGAAAATTTTGAATTTTTTTTTGGGAGTCTTGGGACTTGAAAAATTGACTCGAAGGGGGTCATGGGTGTGGGTGACACATGGTAAGAGAGCCTCGAGGCTGCTTAGTGGCGCGGCACAGTCGGCTCGGCTGGGGTCGAGGTGCTGGTGGCGTGATCTAGGCTCGGTGTGCAGCTAGAGTGGGACAGGTGATGGTTTGGCACGGGCTGAGGGCGCGGGGCGCGTTGCTGGTCTTTGGCTCGCTGGAAATTGGAAGAGAGAAGGAGAGGGATTCACTTTTCCCATGCCGCGTCTTTTCCATGAGGTAATCTACTACATGAAATGTGCGCCTGCTTAGTGCTCCCCAAATGCAGTTCCTGCGATGGTGGGGTTTTCGAACTTGAGCAGGTTTTTTTATCTTGGCTTGACCATTAATGAGTTCTGATATTTTTTTAAGATCAGCCACAAGGAAGGTGTGGGGTAGCTGATGTCACACCATAGGCTGCTCAATACTTCTAGCAAAGGTGATCATGAGTGGGTGAGAGCCACCTTGAAGGTGAGTAGAGAATAAGAGTCTGACTCTTCTCTTGAGCTGCGTGTCCCGACTACCTTTATCAGTGGTAAGTGAATTGCTTTATTCTTATCCTGCTTGAATTTTTGTTGAGCTGCTTCATGACTTTAATTTATTGATCATCTCTCTTACTTTATTCAAATTCAAAGTTTGGCTCAACTCCAAGGACTTCGGCAGATATGAAGAAAGTACATGTTGCCTTAGGCATTCTTACTGAGTACTGTGAGTGACTCTAGCTACTCAGCCTTTTTTGACATGAGAAAGGTGGCTTGCCTCAGAATGAAGAGATAAAGCAGATAAAAGACGAGGCATTGGCTTGCCCGATCGATGCTATAGAGCCTGCTGCCAATGAGAATGGAAAGAAAAGATATTTCTCACTTGCTTGTGAGCCTTCGGCTGAAAAAAAGCCAAGGACTTCTTCCGCTGCTTATAGGAACTCGTCTGCTGTTGAGAAGCCTGTTATTGATCTAACTTCCCCTAAGGGGGTGAAGAAGACCGTTGAACCTAAGCTTGTGAAACCTGTTACTCCGAAGGTGACCTCATCCATTGTTGAGAGACTTGTCAACGGAAGAGTTCAGTGATGACTCCGGTGTTCAGGTTTATATCAAAGCTTCCGTCGAGAGCTAAGTTTATTTCTGCTTCTGTGAGGCTCACCACTATGAAGAACGGGAAGGTGGATTCTGCTACTAAGGTGGTGCCTGGGCTTGCTCCTCCTTCTGCCGTGACTGATTCGTCTGCTGAAAAGGGGAAATATGCCCGCACGGGTAGTTATGAGAGATCCACTGAGTCTGAAGCTAGAGAGTTTCCCAAGGTTTGCGCGCTGTTAAAGGTTGACTTACTTGAGGATGTTGATGCATGCGCTTAATTTGTTGGCAGTGTTTGGAAAGTTGTCATCCGCTCAGATTCTTTGGAGAAGTGTTTTGCCTATTTGAGGAGGTCTTCCCTGATTGCTACAATGCATAAGACTTTGATCCTGGCAACTAAGTCTATGCACATTGATTAAGATGCTGTCAAGTGTGCTAAGGAGGCCGAAGTGGTGTTAGTGGCTCAACTTCGCTCGGTTGCTGAAAAGGTTGAGAAGTTCGAATCTGAACTCACCATTTTTAAAGGGTTTAATGTATCTGCCTCCACTTCTTTGCAGTTGGAGATCGTTCATTAAGAGATTACCCATTTCAATGCTAGGCTTAGTGTGACTCAGGCGATGTTGGAAGCTACAGAGAAGGAAGTTAGTTGTGTCTCTCCGGTGGTCGATGACCTTAAGTGTGCCAATTCGGAGCTACGAGCTACTTATTTTTCCAAGGACGAGGAGCTTATCTTCATGCATGCTGAAGTGTCTCGTCTTGAGAAGATTTCCAGTGAGCTTGAGTCCAAGAAAGTGCATCTGTAAGGTGTGTTGTCTGCTAGCGAGAACCTGAAAAATGAACTAGATAAGCTGCCGGGTGCTTACACTAGGCTTGTTAAGGAAAATGCACAGCTAAAAAATGAGAAAGCTGGTCACGAAGTGGTGTTTGCTTCTTGTCAAGACAATTTCTATAAGTTTGGCTATGTAGACCATCTTCAGGGCAGGGCATCGGATTATGAGTTTTCCAAGAAGAACTTCAAGACTTTTTCCATTTCTCCAGTTGATCTGCTTGATTTCTTATTTGAGGCTGCCTTTGGTGTAGCAGCTAAGGGTCAAATAGTCTAGGCAGGGGCGGCTGAAGATGAGCTGATGGAAGCTTTAGCTGCTGGGAGTGATGCGGCTGTTAAAGGCATGGCAGTCGAGGAACCAATGGTTGTGCAGGCTGCCAAGAAGTAGTCTTGTTGCTTAGACTTAGGACTTTTCTTCTTTTCCTTTTTATTGTGCTTTGCTTGAATTTTGTTGCCGTTCGAGCTAGTCTATTAATTTGCCAGAAATTTAATAAACAGTTTTCCTTATTTTTGCTTCATCCCTCTATTTCGCCATGTTCTTTGCAAAACTTTATCCTAGGACGGTCGGCTAGGCGAGCTGGCTCAATGAAGCAGTTGATCCCACGTCGCCACTTAGGTTTTAGTTTTGTCTTCGGGTTTCTAGAATTTTACCTACAAGAAAAATGCGAGATTTTTAACTTATAGAGTGGTTAGCCAAACTTGTGCTTCTTGTAAGAAGTAGAGGAGGTCCGTGTAGCTACTATAATCGTGACACTTGACTTTGGTGGCTTTTTGAGCTTTGGCCTTCTCAGAACACGTTGCGAGATTTTTTACTTATAGAGCCACCAGCCGAACTCATGCTTCTTATAGAAAGCAGAAGAAGTCCACGTAACTGCTATAGTCGTGACACTCGACTTTGGTGGCTTCTTGAGCTTTTGCCCTCCTAGGGCACGTTGTGAGATTTTTTACGTATAGAGTCATCGGCTGGACTCATGCTTCTCGTAGTAAGTAGAGGCGGTCCGCGTAACTGCGATAATTGTGACACTCGACTTTGGTGGCTTCTTGAGTTTTGGCCCACCCGGGGCACGTTGCGAGATTTTTGACTTATAAAGCCGTCAGCAGGGCTTATGCTTCTCGTAGAAAGCAGAGGAAGTCCGTATGGCTGCTATAGTCGTGACACTCGACTTTATCCTAACAAAACTTAAACCATAGTCTGTTGGACAAAAACCCTACTTGTAAGAAAGCAGGCGAGTCCGAGTAGTCATAGCAGGTGTAAGTCTCGTCTTACGGGCTGCCTTGGGTAGCCGTTAGGTTGTCGGCCAAGCATTTTACTTACAGAAGCAGACAACCTGCGTAACCACTTTAGGCATCATCCTTGGCTCTCAGAGGCATTTTTTGGCGTGAGGTGTAGGCAAAGTCGCTCCTTAAATACCATATCCTTCTGAGTCGTAGCTTTTATTCCGCAGGTCGTTTAACTAGTATTGCAACACTTTAAAATCAAGCCACTTCATAAAGATTTGCATGCTGAGAACGGACCATCTTGTCACATGGCATCTTTTATGGGCAGAGGTCCTGCACTTAGCGTATTTTTCGGTTAGAGACCCGGGATTCCGCAAAATTGAATCCTTCAGTTGGCTAAGTCTATTCCAGTGGAATGACTATTTTGGCCAATTCTGGGATTCGTCTGGCTTAGCTAGTCGCTAATATCAGGGGAAACTGAGCAGTCGTACCACCCATCCACGTCTGGATATTCCAGATACGCCATGCTTGAACATGCAGATGGCATCTTCTACTTGTCACAAAGATAGTTAAGCCATGTCTGCAGGGGAGTGGGCATCTTACACCATGTCTGCAGGCAGTAGGCATCTTACACCATGTTTGCAGGCAGTAGGCATCTTACGTCATGTCTGTCAAGCAGTGGGCGTTGTACACCATATTTCCAAGGCAGCGGATGTCTTGCACCATGTCTGCCGGGCAACGGGTGTCTTACACCATGTCTACAAAGTAGCGGGTGTCTTCTGCTTATCGCAGAAGTTGGTCAGCTTGTTTATGCATTCGACTCAGGCTTGTTAATAAATCCTTCAATCCTTCAATCCTCACTGAGAATAGAGGCTTTTATCAACTTTGCCCGCAGGCAGTAATGGCATAACAACTGATAATTCTCGACATGCGAGGTCTTGTCTGTCGAGCTGCTTGAGTCTTTGAACTTTTTAATCTTAAATAAGGTCCAATGGACTGTGGTAAGTCACATGTAGTACTTTCTTATGTTGTAGGCATTCCACTACTTGTCGATTTCTTTATCGTTTATTGTGGTGAGCGTGCAGCTGTCATTTCCAGCTACTCGACTGATTTTGTACGGGCCTTCCCAGATGGGAGCCATCTTTTTGGAGCCTTCCCATCAGGTAGTGATGAAGGCTTTTCTGAGGACTAAGTTTCCTGGCTCGAACTACTGAATTTTTGCCTTTTATTATAGCTAGAGATGAACTATTGCTGATAAGCCGCAATGCGAGTGATAACCTTCTCGCACTCTTCCTCTGCCAGGTCTAAGTTGGTGGCTATCTTATTCTCATTCTGCTCTAAATTTGATAGTACAGTGCTGATGCTTGGCACTGTGACGTTGGGAGGAATGATCGCCTCTTAGCCATATGCCAGGGAGAATAGAGTTTCGTCGATTGCTCATCTTTTGGTGGTGTGATATGCCCATAGAACACCAGGGAACTCGTCTGGCCACTTGGCTTTTTTTTCTAAGAGGGTCTTCTTAAGGCAGTCAAGGATAGTCTTGTTAGACGCCTTAGCCTGCCCATTACATTGCGAATACCGAGGCATGGACATTTGCTGCTTGATGCCATATTTTTCGAAGAACTTCACCAAGTCTTTGCCCATGAACTGTGGACCATTATCAATGACGATAGAGTGTGGGATGACGAAGCGGCAGATGATGTTCTTCCATATGAAACACTTTATGTTTGTCTGGGTAGTTGTAGTTATGGGTTCGGCTTCGACCCATTTTGTGAAGTAGTCGGTTGCTACGATTATCATGCCTCTACCCACAGTAGCAGCCGACATTGGTCATACTAGGTCAATTGCCCACTACATGAATAACCATGGGCTCGTCTGCAGGTTGAGTTCGCTGACAAGTAGTACAGGCACGAACTTGAAGCGATGGCAGTTGTCACACTTTTGTACATACTCCTTGGAGTCTTGATGCATGGTTGGCTAGTAATAACTAGTTTTAAGAGCTTTTTGTTCCAGGGAGCGGCCTCTAGAGTGGTTTCCATAAACGCCTTCGTGGTATTGACCTAAAAATCTTCAGGTCGTCGGGAAACGATAGGCAGTGGAGATGTGGTCCTGAGAAGGATCTTCGAATAAGCATGTCGTTCTATATATAATAGTGTGCTGTCTTCATCTGGAGAGTGTTCTATTGACTATGTAGTCGATGATGGGATCATGCCAACTCGAGGTTGTGGTGATTTGTGCCACTTCCCCTGCTAGTTTCTCATATATGCCTTGCTTTTCCAGGTACTCGACTGGGATTGAGAGTCTAAGCTGATGGTCTAGTGCGGAGCCTGATAGGAGCATATTTATGCTACTTAGTTAGCATGTTTTCTTGCATTTACTTAGATATTTGTTGCTTATTATAGTGTCTTAAGTCATTTTCGTGTGTTTTTAGGTCCAAGAAGCAAAGTTGGCAAAAAGATGCATTTTGGAGCATTTTGGAGCAAATTTGGGCTTGGAATGGATAGCACAAGGAATGGGCAAGAGGATGGACGAATTTGGAGTTCAAATGGAGCTAGGAATGTGTTTCAAAGTAGGAGAAATCAATTCAAGTCATTGAAGATAAGGAATCAGCTCAAAAGAAGGCGAATTATCCAAAACAACCTTATCTTATCCTTATCTTATCCAATCCTTATCTTAGCCTAACTAACCTTATCTTATCCTAATCCTTTCCTAACTAATTTTCAACTGCAAAGAGGGTTTGGTTTCAGTTTAGGAGACATAAAAACATGTTCTAGAAGCCCTTATCCTTTCCTACATGGATGCCGCACCTTATCCTTTTAAAATACATTTTCCTTAAGTTTCTGGAGGTCTTATCCTTTTCCCTACATATATGGCGCCTATTCCCTTAAGTTAGCCTTCTAGAAACTTGATTTGGTGCCTTTTATTTGCCTTCTAGAAGCCTAAGAACCTGCACCTTAAGTTCTTCTAGAAATCCCTATAAAGGTGGCGCCTTGTCCCTTTCTAGAACCCTATATCCTTGCCGCATATCATTTCCCCATTCCTTGTGGATTTGGCATTCTAGATGACCTATTCCTAGTGGGTTTAGATTGCCTAGTTCTCCCTAAACACTAAGTTCTTTTCCTTTGTGTTTCTGCCGTGGGTTTTGCCTATAAATACAACATTCAGCCGCAACATTCATTCTACCACCCCCTATATCATTCTCTAACCCTATACACCATTCTCTACGCCATATTCACCTACAAAGTCCCTCTTGTGCCGCAACTTTGCAAGGAAGGAAGGAGAATGTGCCATTTAGAGTCGTGCATGCCTTTCAAGACATTAGATCGCTGAAGCGTTTCTAGGTGTTGTCTACCTTTGTTTTCAATGTTTCAATTTAGTTTTCTTTGTTTAATTGCAATCATGAGGAACTAAACCCCTTCTTAGCTAGAGGGAATTCGAAACCATGAGCATATATATGATATGAATTGATTTCATCCAGTTGTGATTTCATAGGCCATGAATGTAATTTGCTTAACTATTTGATTGATAACTTATTCTTGTGTGTTGATTAAGGATGCATACTTAGTTTGCATGCATGAATTTGATGCTAAAATATAAGAGAGTTTCACCTAATCGTTACGAACTTATATTTACAAGTAGTGAAGGTTACTAGTCACAATCGCGTTAAGTAAATTCCTGGCAGTAATGTCATGCAGTCATAGTCACAAATGCCATGTCAATGCTTATGATTTTCACAAAGCTTAATGATCTTTGATATTTATCTCTAGTATGCAGCCATATAGGGAACTTGATAAGAATAATTTGGTTTGTGGCGCTACGTCCAATTCAATGAATTTAGGAAAATCTGAGGGTTAATGTGTGCAGTCACGGTTAATTTGGGCCATTGTCATTCATGGTTTATAGAAAGAACAACTGGAAATCGATTTGTATTGCATATATGTCATGTGTGGAGAAGGAACCTCTAGCTAGCCTTTCACCCATCTAAAACACCCAATTTCGTGTCTAATTAAGTCTACTTTCAATTCTGTCTTGTTTAAGTTTAAATTCGTTCAAAACCAACCCCCTGCTCTTAATTTGTGTTAAGTTAGTCTAAAATCGTAAGAACTTGTGTTTTCTAGTCTTTTGAGTCAATTTGAGTTTTAAATTCGTTCAAATCAATCTTAGGTGTTAGTTTAGAGTCTAAATAACTTGTTTTGAGTGTTTTAAGTCTATTTAGTTTGTTTTGAGTTATTTAAGTCCAGTTTAGTGTTTTAGAGTCTAATTTGTGTAGATTTGCAATCTTTTTAATCCTCGGCCTAGAACGATCCCTACTTTCACATACTACAATGATAGGGTTTAAGTTTGTGTGCGATTTAATTTCACATCAGAACCTATGCTTGCTAGTGCGTCTACGTGGGCATTTTCTGCTTATGGAACCTGAGTGAATATGTATGCTTGGAACTTCAGTAACTACTCTCGTACCTTCTCGAGGTATCGGGCCATCTTTGATGCTTTGCTGCGTACTTCCCTAAAGTTTGGTTAGTGATCAGCTGGGAATCAAAATAGATTGTGAGCTTCTTCACCGCTAGGTCTTTCGTTAATCGGATACCTGTTAGTAGGGCTTCATATTCTGCTTCGTTGTTTGACGCCTTGAAGCTTAAAGTGATTGCCTATTCGAGCATCGAACTGTCTAGAGTAGTAAGAACTATGCCTGCTCCCGATCCATGGTAGTTGGATGATATGTCGACGTGCAAACGCCGAAAATCTCTTGCAGGTGAGGCTAGTGCGACCACGGTGTGCTCAGCTGTCTCTAGAGTGTTTTTTGGGCTAAATTGATGCGTACGTCAGAACATCTGCCAAATTTTAAGCCTTTAACATCATGCACCTGGGTTGTGCAGAATGTCGCATCATGACAATGACTGCGTACATTTGAAGGTATGACTTGAGCTTCCGGGTTGCAACAACTAGAGCCAAAATCAAAGTTTTTGATTTTCAAGTATCTGGTTTCCTCATCGAGGAGATCTTTTAAACTGTGGAATACAGGTGGCTGGGCCCTCGGCTCTTCTTGCATAAGGGTAGAGTTCATTGTTTCTTCAAATACTGTTATATAGATATATAAATCCTCCGCTGCTTCCGGCTTGGATTGCATCAATTGGTAGGTCGCGAGAGGAATCGGTTAAATGCAGCTGCTAGTCAGGTCAAACCTTAGATTTTCTTCATAGTGATGGGGGGCTTCGTATCCAGGATCTCTCAGATCTTATTTAGATGAGCCTCGATTCCTCGTTGGGTTACAAGGTACCCTAAGAATCTGCCTGATGATACGTCAAATGTGCACTTGGCTAGGTTGAGCTTCCTATTGTACTTTTGGAGAATGTCGAAAGTCTCGGCCAAGTTGCAAATGTGGTCTGACCGCTGCTTGCGTTTTACCATGAGGTCGTTAACGTAAACTTCCATGTTGACTCTGATCTTCCTTTTGAACATAGTGTTTACGAGTCGCTGGTAAGTTGCTTCTATGTTCTTCAAGCTAAGGGGCATGACCTTGAAGTAGTATGTGCCTCGCTCGTTCATAAATATGGCTTTCTCTTTGTCAATCTTGTGCATGACGATCTGATTGTAACATGAATACGCATCCAAGAAGCTGAGCAGTTGGTTCCCGGATGTTGAGTCAACGAGTAGGTCGATTCGGGGAACCGAGTAATTGTTTTTAGGGCACACCTTGTTGAGGTCAGTGTAATCCACACATATTCTCCATTTGCCCTTTTCTTTTTTCATCACTAGCATGACGTTGCTCAGCCATGCTAAGTGTATAACTTCCTCAATGAATTCAGCCTCTAGTAGCTTGTTGATCTTTGCCTCAATAATCACTACTCGTTTGGGTGCAAAATGTTGCCTTTTTTGGAGCACATGTTTAGTAACAGGATCGACGTGCAGCTTGTGGCAAGCTATTGCTGGATCAATACTGAGCATTTCAGAGGGTGACCAAGTGAAGACATTGCGGTTTTCCCTAAGGAAAGCCGTGAGTTCTTCTTTCTCCGTTGGGCTCAGACGTGAGCCAATTCTAGTTGTCTTTTACGGCTGGTGGGGGTCAAGAATGATGTCTTCGGTGTCTTTTTCGAATTTCCATCTTGATTCTTCTTCCAGAGCATTGTCGACCTTGGCACCATCTTTTTGACCTGCCTTCTGTAATTGCTATTTGGTAGAGATGGAGTCGTCTTTCTGCACTTCAGCTGCTACTGTTGGGGCGAAAGACTTCTTCTTCAACTCTTTAAGAACTTGTACAATGCATCTTTGAAACATGGTCTGGTCGCCTTTGATCTCTCCGACTGCTCATCCCGGGATGCGAAATTGAATTTTCTAGTACTCAATCGAGGTCACAGCTCCAATCTTCACTAGCCAAGGTCGACCCAATATCCTATTATAGGGATATATGGTCATTGACGATCATAAAGGTTTGTGATGAGATAATCGGTGGGCTAGTTACGTCGAGTGTGATAGTGACAATGGCAGTTGAGGTGAGTTTGTTGAATCCCGTCAAGACCTTTGTTTTACGTTGGATCGTGTTTTCTAGGCCCAACTTCTGGATGACTAACAGTTGTAGGAGGTTGACTACGCTACCGTTGTCCACCATAATTCTGTCAAAAATGGCGTGGGCCAGTTGTACAGAAATCACCAGGGCGTCGTCGTGAGGAAAATCTACTCTCTCATCATCCTGCTTAGTGAAGCTGACAACTGGTCCAAGTACAGCATCTATGGCTTAAACCTGATAGACCGATCTTACCTGCTGAATCTTCTTTTTCTTGGAGTTGTTGCAAGCCCCTAAATGCTCGGATTCGGCAAAGATTTTGTTGATTCAGATCGTCTTGGCTAGGGGTTTGGCATCGGTATCTGCTTCTCGCCTTGGCCGGGCAGTTGGCTCGTCGACATACTAGTCGCGCTTACCTTCCTTCACGAGTTACTCAAGGTACCTCATCCACATGATGCAGTCATTGGTTGTGTGCCCAAGACTTCTGTGGAATGCACAATACTTGGTCTGGTACATCTTAGAAGTGTTGCCTTATAAAGGTGGCCGCGGCGTGAACCATGGCTTGTCTTTGAGGTCGCGAAGGATCTGACTGATTGGGACTAAGAACTTGGTGTACGTCTTAGGTGTTATGCCTCCCTTTGCTAAGGTCCGGTCCATGCGTTTGTCTCCTGGCTTGCTTTTGTTGTTGAATGGTTTATCATTCACCTTCTTTTGAGTTGCTTTCGCATCTTTGCGTAGCTGCTCAAGCAGCTTCTAGGAGCGTTTTTTCTCATCCCAGATGGAGTGCTTTTCTACCAAAGCATAAGAGTTTGTCAGGGATAAGTTCTTGCCCATAATTAATTCTCTGAAAAAGTGGGTGATATGTTGGGAACTCTTTCGAAAAGCTAAGCATGTGATGTTATCATCGCATCCGACAATCTTCGCCTTCTCCGCCTTGAACATTTTGATGTATGTGCAGAGCAACTCCTCCGGGTCTTTTTTTTCACGCTGAAGAAGTGGTCATTCTTCTTTTTGATCGAGCGATAGGAAGAATATTTCTTAGTGAAGACTAAGGAAAGTTCGCTGAAGTTTCGGTTTGAGCATGGCGGCGGGGTATGGAACCAGTTTTGCTCCTCGCCTTGGAGCGTCGTGGCAAAGATGTTGCACATTAGAAAATCATTGTTGGTGTAGATGATCATGGCATTTCAGTAATGCATCAAATGTCTGTCCGGATCTTCATTTCCTTTGAACAAGGTGAAATGTGGCAGGCTGAACTTCCACGGTGGCTTCGTCTACTCGATATCGTCTGTAAAGGGTGACCTGCTCAGGTTGGCCACGTCTTTTTGAAGGGCATCGTCGGTAGTGTTAATGTAATGGAATCCACGCAGCTGCTCTACTACAAGTCTTTGTACTTTCTTTTAGATTTATGCCTGGTAGGGCGGCAGAGCCTCTAGCTACCCCCTAGTGCTAACCTGCTGGTCCATGTTGCTCTTCGGCATGTCCTGCTCATTTGTGCCGCAGTTGCAGTGCATGTGGTTCGCCTTGTGCTGCTCGCCGTCGCTCTTCTATAGGCGTCATACGGCTACCTACTCAGTTGCCTCATAGGAGAATCTCTTTGTGGGCCTATCCTCTTGTGGACGCTTCTCTCGGAAGGTCTTAAGTGCTCGTTAGAGTGTGGACCCAACCTCGAATGCACACTGACTCGTGAGCTGAGTCAGGAATGAATGTTTCTCTATGCATCTTGGCAGGAGAAGAAGTTTCCTTGAAGGCCCAAACGAGAGTGTACACTACCCGAACGTATGGTTCGTGGTGGGCTGAACGGCTCTTTGCTGGGACGTCGTTGGAATAAGTCACGTTCTTTCGCCCTTGTTCTACTTTGGGACACCTCGTCTAGGGTGCGCTGCATCTTGATGCACTCGAAAGAAGTTGGTTCACTAAGGTAGTCTGCTGCGCGGGAGCGTTTGTCAAATAAGCGACCTACTGGGGTAGGTGATGCTCGTCATTCGGATTAGAAGAGTCTAGAAAATGAGCATCTTCATGTGTGGTGGAAATATAGTGGACTGCAGGTACAAAGCTTGAGCCCAATGTCAACAGTCCTGTCGAAAAATGGGGTGAAAGTAACCCTGAATCGATCACTGGACCGATGGTCGAAATCTAGATTGCCGTAGGCTGCCTTGGAATGGATTGGGTTGGGGGCCGGATTACCAGAGTGGATCGCGGGTCACGTTGGACTGGCACCTGCTTACCTTGGGCTTGCATGGCCGTGGGCCCTCATAGCTGTTAAGCTGCCACATCATAGCCTGCTGGCTGGGTGGCTTGGGCTTGGGCCCATTGAATTGATTGGCTGGCAGCAGCTGTCGTGCTCTGGGCTCATGCTTGGGCTTGCGGTGTAGTGAGGCCTGCTGCTGTAGTGGGCCAAGCCTCTTGCCCTATGCTTGGTGTGGTAGCTGCCAAGTTTTGGGCCTCTTGCCAAGGGTTTGGTTGAGTGAGATGCTGCAAGGGCCACGGCGACGGGAGTAGTGCCGTGGCTGCTGGGTCACGGTGGTGATGGTAGTTGTACGGCTCTACAGCGGTGGGACTCCTCTTGTCATCGTGTTGAGCCTTGAGGATCTTTTTCATGGGGCTGTGTCCTCGTCTCCACTTTTCGATCCAAATCCTTGTACGTACGGGGTTTCGTTCGTCGTAGTTTTTGAATTTCCTACCATTGTATCCTTTCTCCAGGGATTGATCAAGAAACTTTTCTAGGAAAAATTAATTGATACGACGTGTGAGAAATTCAACGTAATAGAAAATTCAAGAAACAAATGCGAGATGCTTCTTTGAGTATTTTGAATCAGCTCTCAATGAAAGCACCAATTTGTCGATGCAAATTTCCACCGTCTTTAGTCTTGACGAAAATGCACTTGCAAAACAATCAACACCTTTGATCAAAGACCCAAGCCTCACGTGTCCACGAGGTGGTGGGGGTTAGGTCAACGGATCTTCGATGCCTAAGTTTCTTTGAGAGAATAAAGTGTTTAGGGTTTTTTTTCAGGGTTGCAAAACCTTTGAAAATTTGGTAGAATATAGGGTATTTATATGGAGAGATATTCTCTAAATATTCCCAAGATATTTAATAGAAAATAATATCTTGAGATAATGGTGTAATTATCCCTAATTGATATAGTATCTATGACATCTAGATTACTATGTATACTTATATGTGCTAACAATCTATGGCATCTAGATTACTAAACACATATGAATTCCTTAACGATTTGGGAACTAACTTAGAGACCACATGAAACCTAGTATATGGCATCTACATCAAGAAATTCATGGTACAATTTACAAGACACTAAAACCAAATTAACAACATGGCATCACATACACTCAACTCAACCTAAAGTGGTGGCCAATCACCAAGATTAAAATCAAGCTCATAAGAAAATGATACTCAAAGTGAATGAAACTTCATAAATAATTAAACTAAAAAATTAAGAATTCATAGTTAAGCTATATCATAGCCCTAGTGCAAAGAAATTAGTTCAGGCACATAATCGAAAATATTATTAAATTCATAAAATTAAAAAGAAAAACTAATTTAGAAAAAAAAAAAAAAAAAAGCCTTGAAAATTCCTTTTGCTTCGCCGCACTACTGGCCGTTGCCTTTTTTTTTTTTTTTCTCTTTAATTCTCATCAGGTTGCTTCTCCATTGCCCTTTCTTGAATAATCCATAATCATTGGCCATTATTGATATCTTAATACCAAATCAAAACTCCCAGCCGTTCCTTTTTGTTCTTTGTTATTCCTAGACCTGGCATTCGTGTCGTGTTTCTCGTGTTCGTGTCGTTTTCGTGTCATACCCGATAGCTTAACAGGTCGTGTCGTGTAACACCCGTTAAAATAAACGGGTAATATGACCCAACCCGAAATCGACCCGTTAATATTATCAGGTAATATGACCCGACCCGTTACCCGTTAAGAAAAATATTTTTTAAATCAATAAATAATGAAAATGAAAAACATAATTTGACCCTAAAAAATGTAAAACATAATACTAAATTAGTATATACATACCATATTGTCACATAAATACTAATTCAAAACATTAATAAATAAATAAATAAAACATTTTTCTTTCAAGTTTACATACCCCAAAATAAGAGTCTAATGAAAAAACATTAGTGCATACTACAAAATACAAATGTTCAAAGATATGCAAAATGAAGAGAGTTATACTTAATGAAAGTATAAATAAACTCTTAAGTGTTAGTCAATCTATCGTTTTGATGGGATACGAATTCTCTGAAACTAATTTCAACGATCACAACCGTCAAACTTGTTTGTATATGTTTCGAGATCACAGCAGCAAAAAATCACAAAAAACAAACATTCAGAGATCAAGTAATAGGATAAAACTTTTCGACGGTTATAAACAAAAAATCACGATTTAACGGTAATTTTAACTCTGATTTTGATGATTTTATACAGCTACACTCCTTGACCCTATATAAATACAATGAATGAATTCGATCTTTAATTTAAAATATTTACACAAGTGGATAACACAAAATCTTATGTTATACTTAATGAAAGTATAAATAAACTCTTAAGTGTTAGTTAATCTATCGTTTTGATGGGATACGAATTCTCTGAAACTAATTTCAACGATCACAACCGTCAAACTTGTTTGTATATGTTTCAAGATCACATCAGCAAAAAATCACAAAAAAAAAACATTCAAAGATCAAGTAATGGGACAAAGCTTTTCGACGGTTATAAACAAAAAATCACAATTTAACGGTTATTTTAACTCCGATTTTGATGATTTTTTACAGATACACTCCTTGACCCTATATGAATACAATGAATGAATTCAATCTTCAATTTAAAATATTTACACAAGTGGATACCACAAAATCTTATGTTATACTTAATGAAAGTATAAATAAACTCTTAAGTATTAGTCAATCTATCGTTTTGATGGGATACGAATTCTCCGAAACTAATTTCAACGATCACAACCGTCAAACTTGTTTTTATATGTTTCAAGATCACAGCAGCAAAAAATCACAAAAAACAAACATTCAGAGATCAAGTAACGGGACAAAGCTTTTCGACGGTTATAAACAAAAAATCACAATTTAACGGTTATTTTAACTCCGATTTTGATGATTTTTTACAGATACACTCCTTGACCCTATATGAATACAATGAATGAATTCAATCTTCAATTTAAAATATTTACACAAGTGGATACCACAAAATCTTATGTTATACTTAATGAAAGTATAAATAAACTCTTAAGTGTTAGTCAATTTATCGTTTTGATGGGATACGAATTATCCGAAACTAATTTCAACGATCACAACCGTCAAACTTGTTCATATATGTTTCGAGATCACATCAGCAAAAAATCACAAAAAACAAACATTCAGAGATCAAGTAACGGGACAAAACTTTTCGACGGTTATAAACAAAAAATCACGATTTAACGGTTATTTTAACTCCGATTTTGATGATTTTTTACAGATACACTCCTTGACCCTATATGAATACAATGAATGAATTCGATCTTCAATTTAAAATATTTACACAAGTGGATACCACAAAATCTTATGTTATACTTAATGAAAGTATAAATAAACTCTGAAGTGTTAGTCAATCTATCGTTTTGATGGGATACGAATTCTACGAAACTAATTTCAACGATCACAACCGTCAAACTTGTTCGTATATGTTTCGAGATCACAGCAGCAAAAAATCACAAAAAACAAACATTCAGAGATCAAGTAACGGGACAAAGATTTTCGACGGTTACAAACAAAAAATCACAATTTAACGGTTATTTTAACTTCGATTTTGATGATTTTTTACAGATACACTCCTTGACCCTATATGAATACAATGAATGAATTCGATCTTCAATTTAAAATATTTACACAAGTGGATACCACAAAATCTTATGTTATACTTAATGAAAGTATAAATAAACTCTTAAGTGTTAGTCAATCTATCGTTTTGATGGGATACGAATTATCCGAAACTAATTTCAACGATCACAACCGTCAAACTTGTTCGTATATGTTTCGAGATCACATCAGCAAAAAATCACAAAAAACAAACATTCAGAGATCAAGTAACAGGACAAAACCTTTCGACGGTTGTAAACAAAAAATCACGATTTAACGGTTATTTTAACTCAGATTTTGATGATTTTTTACAGATACACTCCTTGACCCTATATGAATACAATGAATAAATTCGATCTTCAATTTAAAATATTTACACAAGTGGATACCACAAAATCTTATGTTATACTTAATGAAAGTGTAAATAAACTCTTAAATATTAGTCAATCTATCGTTTTGATGGGATACGAATTATCCGAAACTAATTTCAACGATCACAACCGTCAAACTTGTTCGTATATGTTTCGAGATCACATCAGCAAAAAATCACAAAAAAAAAACATTCAGAGATCAAGTAACGGGACAAAGCTTTTCGACGGTTATAAACAAAAAATCACGATTTAACGGTTATTTTAACTCTGATTTTGATGATTTTTTACAGATACACTCCTTGACCCTATATGAATACAATGAATAAATTCGATCTTCAATTTAAAATATTTACACAAGTGGATACCACAAAATCTTATGTTATACTTAATGAAAGTGTAAATAAACTCTTAAATATTAGTCAATCTATCGTTTTGATGGGATACGAATTATCCGAAACTAATTTCAACGATCACAACCGTCAAACTTGTTCGTATATGTTTCGAGATCACATCAGCAAAAAATCACAAAAAAAAAACATTCAGAGATCAAGTAACGGGACAAAGCTTTTCGACGGTTATAAACAAAAAATCACGATTTAACGGTTATTTTAACTCCGATTTTGATGATTTTTTACAGATACACTCCTTGACCCTATATGAATACAATGAATAAATTCGATCTTCAATTTAAAATATTTACACTAGTGGATGTGGATATCACAAAATTTTATGTTATATACTTAATAAAAGTATTATTTTCGGGTGTAGATGTAATACTTAAACGACAAATGTTTTAATGTTTTGAAGTAATATTTATGTGGCAATGTATGGTATGTGAATTTTTTTTTTAAAAATCTTATTAATTTTTCACTTCTACAATATTATTAATTTTTCACTAAAAAAAACATTATTCATGAGATTTGGAGGGTTTTTAAAATCTAAACGACCATATAACGATTGTCTAAGGGTAGAGGATGCAATCATGAGCATTTATATAGGGGTATGTTATCCACACACCCCATTTTACTTCTTACACACCCCTTATTAATTTCTATTTGTTGATTTTCTTCAATTCATCCGATCCGACGGTCGAAAATTAGAAGGGTGTGTGTGAATATCACACCCCTTTATATATGCTTTCACATTTTTCAGACTTATACATTAATGATTATGAATTTTATTTATTTTGAACTACCTTAAAAATACTTGAGGGTTTGTATAGTTTTAAAAATTCATGTATGCACCTTTAAAGCATAGAGGATGCGATTAAGAGTGCTTGCATATTTTTTTCACATTTTTTGCACTTGTAAATTAATTATTTTAAATATTTAAATGTATTTGGTATTTTTTAAATTACTTGATGTTTTTATTTTTAATGTGTTTTATAATTTTTTAATCTCACTCTTTGCTCATAATATTTTATAAAATAAATAAATAAAACTTAAATTTAAAAAATTTATTTAGAATAATAATACAATAATAATTAATGAACAAATATATATATATCCACTATATTTATTGTATTTTATAGTAAGTTTTTTTAGTAATTAAAAAAATTAAAATCATCAAAATAACTTTTTCCTTTTCGTGTCAAAACAGGTTACCCGCGTGTCACTCTCGTGTAAACCTGTTAAGGACCCGTTATTAACGGGTTCTTAACGGGTTACCCGATAATGACCCGATTAGTTATCGTGTCGACCCGAAACCCGTTATTTTCGTGTCGTTTTCGTGTCGTGTCATCGTGTCGTGTCAGAAACTGCCAGGTCTAGTTATTCCCCTTCTTTTACCTTTCCTTCATTCTCCGTAACCGACGAATACTTAACGTCAATTTATTGCTGATGGTAAAGGAAGAGATTGATGCGAGAATTATACGCACAAATTTAACCCTCTTTTTGAAAGATGTAGTATAGTTGTAAGTAGGGTATCGTTCTAGGCCGGGGATTAGGAGGGCTTGCTAAAACCTCTAAAATAATTTAAAAACGTAAAAACAAAGTTTAAAATACTAAACTAAAATAAAAACACTTAACTAGAAAAACTTAAAATAGAACTAACAAATAAACTAAAATAAATCAAAAGACTTAAAAATACAAAACTAGGCTAAAAATTCGAAACACACTTAAAATGACTCAAAATAATAAAAACAATTTAAAATAAAAACTAGGAATTGAAATGAAAAGAAATTAAAATTAAAAGATTACAAATAATAAAAAGTAACTAAATAATAATATTATAATAATGGGGGGGATTGATTTTTGACGAAACGGAAACTAAACTTAAATAAATTATAAAATTGACAAAACATAAAATAAAAGTGAACGGAAAGACGACGGATTGGCTAGAGGGTTTTTTCTCCACACATGACACATATGCAACCTAAATTGATTTTCAGTTGTTCTTTCAATGAATTGTAAATTTCAACGCCCCAAATTAACCATGAATTGCATAGATTAATTCTCAGATTTTCCTTAAGTTAATGGATTGGATGATTGCATACGACAACCCAAAGCATTCCCCACAAGTTCCCTCAATGAATTGCATAAAAGAGATACAAGCAAGAATCATTAAGTTCTATGAAAATCATAAGTGTTGACAAGGCATTCGTAACTATGAACAGCATGATACGTTTGCCAGGAATTTACTTAACGCGATTGTGACTAGCAACCTTCACTACTCATGAATATAAGTTCATAACGATTAGGTGAAATTCACTTATATTCTAGCATCAAATTCATGCATGTAAATTAAGTATTCATTCTTAATCGACAAACACAAATAAGTTATTAATCAAGCAGTTAAGCAAATTATATCACAACTCAGAAATCACAACTGAAATTACCAATTCAAATTACAAATATAACCATGGTTTCGAATTAACCTCTAGCCAAAATAAATTAATTACACATTATTATAATTTAAAACAGAAATTAAAAACAAAAGTTGGAGGGATTAAACCGAAAGAGTGTGAAAGGATTTGTTTTCTCTGTGCAAGTTTCTGTGCACCGAGGCCTTCTTTGTATCTGCCAAATGGTCCTCTGTGTTTCACTCTTCACGTCTTTCCCCCTGCGAGCTCCAAATGGCAGCCCTCAAGCCTTTGTTTTTGATGCTCCCCGAGGAGCTCCCTGATTTCTCTTCCGCGCCTCCAAATGAAGGCTACCCCCCTAGGCTTCCTGTTAAGCTCCCTTGAATAAACGCTGCCTGGGGCAGCTCCTGGTGACTTGGTGCTCGCTGCTGCCCTCGAGGGCAGCTCTCGTGGATTGGCACCTCCGCAGCTCACGCTGCTCTTCTCACCGCGCCACCTGTGCTGCTTCAAGCTGCCTCAAAAAGGCAGCCTTCCCCCCATATTTTTCTCTCCCGAGACTTTCTCCCAAGCCCCCCAAGAGCTCTCTGTTAAGCTAAGGCAGCCAATCCTTTTTAATTCCTCCGCACCTCACATGCGGTGCTCTCCATCATAACCCCCGAGTGCTTCTTATTATTCCCTCCACCGACTGCTTACTATTTTATTTTTTTTTTCTTTTAATCATGCTCTGGCTGCTGCCTTTAATTATTTCGTTTCCACCGAATGTTTTCCTCCACTTGCCTTCCATTATCTTTGTCTGCATGTAATCACACACACACAAAACATTTAAATATATAAATATTTATATATATAAATATAAATATATATATATATATATATTATTTTCTAAATGATAAGTATAATTCAACAGACAAGATAGTTTAAACGAATTTATTACTTAACATTTCATTTATTCTATTTTTATTTTCTTTTCTTGAAAAATTCATAAAACATAAAAATGGTCCTCTGTGTATTTATGTAGTAAAGTGAACCAACATAGCTAAAGAAACTCGATTAAAACCTTTATCTCTCGTCATTTTTATTCAATACTTTACATATACTAACTTGAAATGTAACTTTTTTTTTTTTCAATTTTGCTCTCTTTTTTCTTCTTCTCTTTTTTTCATTTTTTTAAATAACATTAGCGGTTGTGCAAAGTCAATTTACTTAAGTTTTCGATTCAACTCATGTAGGGAGCTTAAGTCAATAACTCCTAAACCACTAAGGGTGTGTTTGTTGCGCCGGACTGTCTCGGACTGGACTAGCTGCAGGGACTAAGCTGGACTAGCTTAGATTAGACTAAGCTGGACTAACTTAGTGAAGCGTTTGGTGCAGTGTCGGACTAAGACGCAGGATAATAAAAACAATACTGTTCACCAGATTTGTGTTTGCTTAGACTAGGACTAATTTTTGCCATTGTGTAATAGAATAATGCTTAGACCAGCCGAGTTGAAACCCCACAAACAAGACTCGAAACCCAGTTCCCGGAGACATGCGTCTTTTTCTCCATTGGCCTTTCTGCAAACTCTGCTTCTTATCCTCCTCAACATCCGAACTAAGAAGTGAGATAATAAAAATAACAATGTTTTTAGGCACTAAATTATCGTTTATTTTAATTTCTTTCTTCTTAAGATGTTATGAAAATTAATATTATTGATTCCCATGTTTTATTATCCTATCTTAGAAATATCAAAATGATAAAAAGGGCAAAGCCCTCTCCATCTGGGAAATATCAAAATGAAAATAAAGGGCATAGGCCTAGCCCTCTTCTTCTTCGAGAGTTGATGGTGCTCAGCCACCAAATCTTTTGCCAAGTATCTCTTCTTCTCTGCAACTAAATCTTTCACCAAGTCTCTTCCTGTCGACGTCAACGTGTATCACCGCCGGTGACAAAGCAACAGCCATTGATGCTGTAATTTTTGGATGCATCGTATTAAACGATTTGGGCTTGCTCTGTGCCTTCAGAATCATCTGCGGTGGGCAAAAATTGACGACAACTTCTGGAGGTGTGCGGGCACCATTTTTGTGCTTCTCACCCACACTGCGCTATTGCTAGGCTTCTCTTTCTCTGTCAAAGAGGGCGGAGGAAGGTCTCTGTACAACCCACCTAGCATTTTGACCGATTACCCACTTTTTATCTCTGCAGTTACGGAGCTCTGAAACCTAAATGGAATTGAAGCTCACAGATAATTTGAATTTGGGCGGGTTTGCTGGGGATTCAGTGGAGAATAAGAAAAGGATTTTTTGGGGAAATCGGTGAAATCAAGGTTCTGGGGTTCAGGTCTGTAGTGAGATTCATAGACTGATTAGGATTCTGAAGAGAATGAAGGAAACGAAGCATGCTCTCACCAGTTCACGGGAAGGAGGGGGCGCTTAGCAATCCCATGGTTCAGGGGGGGACTAACTTAGACGAGCTAACGAGGCCCCTAGTCCAACCGAGTGAAGGCTAGTCCCATTTAACTTAGTCCCCATACATAACAAACATGGGATAGTAGTCCTAGCTAGTCCAATCCCACTTAAGAAGGTCAAACAAACACACCCTAAGGCTTTAGGGCACTAGGTGCAGAACACTCTTACGGACTTACTAACTCGAGTTGAAAAGACTACGAAACCAACTAACCACACTACTTCATGCCAAAACTCTACTATTATTACTTTATTTATAACAAGAACTATACTTTACTTAGAACAAAAATTAAAAATGAACCTAGACGAAAAATAAGTGCTCCGATCTTACTCCCCACAAACCATGTTGGTGTGAATATATAAATTTTCAAAATCTAACTCATGAATTAGCATTTAAGTAACGATAAATAGAAAAGAATCTATAGTGGGATTAACATTCATCATGTTTATTTGTTTTAACTTTTAAAATAATCTATAAATATTAACTTAAAACGAAATTTTTATTTGACTCAAAAATAAAAAATCTAAAAAAAAATTCTTATTTCTCACTCTCAAACTTAAATCACACGTTGTCCTCAATATATGAAAAATAAAGAAAAGCAAAAAGAAACTAAATCAACAAAAGAAAAATAAACACAGACCCTAATTGATTAGAAATAGAAAAAATAAAACTATAAAATAACACAAAACATAAAACAGAAACTTATGCTCGAGACTCAGGACCTGAAAAAGTGCTATGCTCGAGACTCGAAGCCATGTCCGGAAGAAACTTATGCGCGCTTCACACGCACCTGTGAAGAAAACGTAGCAACTGCCCATATAAATGAAACGTGGAGCTCTAGAGGGTCATTACCAACCGAGAGAGGATCCTCGCCGCTAGTTTTCTTTCATCTAGTCTCTGGTCTCGAGCCCAAAGCCACCAAAGGTCTCCCTCCTCCTTTTCCTCTCTAGCTGCTAAATTCATCAAACCAGAACCCTCACTTCCCACCTCAAAACTTTGAAACTGCTGCAAATCCTCAGGTAAAATGCATCCATATCCTCTTTACTTCGATTTTAGGATCGAAGGTCAAATGGAAACAACATTCTAACTTATGCATGTATGTATTTTCTAAGTAGAGTTCTGGATCCACGAATCGAGTCCGTGAAAAATGATGAACGGAAGCTCCTCAATGCTTAGATCCAAAGGAAGAAAAGATGGCGGACGTCATAAGGCACTCCGATCAAGAAATTTGCATCTCAGTTAGTACTCTGCGCCTATTTCTTAATAGGATTTGCCACCAAAAATACTTTAAATACTTATAAGAGTACAAGATAATTGTATAATAAATGACTATAACAAAGTTGTATTCACAAAGATTGAATGAATAATTGTTAACAAACTAAATTTTAATTAATTACTTAAAATAAAGTTAAAAAAATGTGATTTTGTGATTTCAAATAATAAAAACGAATTTCATATTAAATAATTAAATAAAGTCACAAAATAAAATAAATTAAAAGAAATTTATTTTTGAAAATTAAATTGTAAAAGCCTAGATTTCTGTCGTCGTCTTATATAGTTCTATCAATTACTTATAAATTATACATTCATATTTTGAAGATTATGTTTTCTTAAAGTATGCCTACTTGGACCCTCAACATATAGCGTATATCAAACATGCAACTTGTCTGTAGTATTCAGATCAAATCTAAACATGCATGACTCATTAAACTTCGTGAAACCTTTTGAAAAACTCTACAACTCTTAAGACGTAGTATTTATCTTAAGTGAACTTGCACATATTAACCATAAGAAGCCTTCGTCAATTTTAGGATTCGACTTCTGATCAAAATTACATTAAATTACTTTTATAAAGATTCTAGTAGTAGCTAAGTATTAAGATAATTAGATAATTTAAACCGGTGATTAATAATTCAAACTTGCATGCATAATATCATAAGCAAATTAGAAAAAAAATTACATATTCTTACTATGGATCGTGGCCTTGCCTTAGCAAACGAAAATTAGTTATGAACAATCATAAAACAAAATATTATTAAAAACAAAGATATAAAACACATTGAAATATAAATTGTCAAAGCCTAGTAAAGTTCTTCAAAAGTTATGCATTCTTTTCTCCTCCTCAAATTAGGCTAAAAAACCTAATTTATACCACTACATAATTAAAATCCTTACTAGAAAATGTCTTCTAAAAACTAGGAGATATAATATAGAGTAAATTGTACAAATGGTCCCTCAATTTTAATCAAATTGGAGCAATGGTCCCTCAACTAAAAATCCATTACCATTGGTCCCTCAACTTATTAAAATGTGTAGCTATAGTCCTTTTCATCAATTTTGTCAAAATTTTGTCAAAATAAGCTATGTTGGAATCACCATTTATACAATTAGGGTCTCTCAACTCATCAAAGTGTATAATTATGGTTCTTTTCGTCAATTATGTCAAATTTTTTGTCAAAATGAGTTATATTGGAAGGACCATTGCTACAATTGAGTTAAAGTTAAGGGACCGTTTCTCCAATTGAATTAAAGTTGAGGGACCAATGGTAATGGATTTTTAGTTGAGGGACCATAGCTGCACGTTTTGATAAGTTGAGGGACCAATGGTAATGAATTTTTAGTTGAGGGACCATTGCTACACGTTTTGATAAGTTGAGGGACCAATGGTAATGAATTTTTAGTTGAGGGACCATTGCTCCAATTGAGTTAAAGTTAAGGGACCATAGCTACAATTTACTTAAGATAATTAGGAAATACATTCCTATTCTAACTTTGGGAAATTTGCCCACTACAAATCAGCCACGTTTTTGGACTTCCAAGGCTCCAAAACAAGCCTATAACGACTCAAACTAAACTTGAGATGTTCTGAACATAATTGCAGAAGGCGTCGAACTCAAAAGACATCATCTTGGACGCCAAAAAGTTCAAATAAGCCCAAAACATCATTTTAACAACATTGTGCGTTGCTCTTTTATTTCATCGTCATAAATAAACAATTTGGTAGAAAATTATGAAAGTTTGATACAAACAAGTTGAGAGACATGTGAACGTCCTTCAATTTGAATCACTCCAAAATTCATCTGTTTCATCATATTTTTCTCCAAATGAAGTTGAATATCCTACCTTAAGAATATAAATCAAAATATCAAAATTCTCACAAAATAACCACTAAATTATAACTAAGAATAAGATAAAATATATAGTATAATGTTGACTCATCAATTTACACACTTTTATGTGTTTCCTAGTGAAGAAATACTCTTGTTGACACACCCCAACCCGGTATGTCCCTTAGGACTCCAAATTGAGCTATGCTGGTCGACATTGGAATGTGACGAAGCCATAAAGTGTAGCGATGAGGAAAATGTGAATAAATTTAAACCTAAAAGTGCCTAAATACTGATGCGAAAATAAACTAACACACAAATTAAACCCTCTTGTTGACAATTGTAGTATATATGCAAGTAGGGATCGTTCTTAAACCGGGGATTAGGAGGGATTGCTAATCTATATAAAATGAATTTAGAAGCACTAAATAAAACTTTTAAAAATACAAATCTAAAATCAGAACATTTAACTAGATTCAAATGATTCCAAATAAACTAGAATAACTTAAAATAAAATTAATAAATAAACTAAAACAAAATCACGAATGAATTTAAAAGATTCAAGCTATGAAAATTAACCAACTCTAAACTAAATTACTCAAAGAACTCAAAAGAAATCAAATAAGGTAAATTCAAGTCAAAAGACAAAAATTGAAAAAGGGGGATTTGATCTTGATGAGAATAACTTGAAAATAAACAAATTGAAAACTAGATAGATTTAAGCACAAAATATGGTTGTTTGAATGGATGATGGATTAGCTAGAGGGGTTTCCTCCACACATGATACACTTGTATATAAACCAATTTTTAGTTGTTCTTTCGATAACTTATGAAACTCAATACTCCGGGTTAACCGTGATAGCACTTTTTTAACCTTCAAGTTCTCCTTAGTTTAATGAATTGAATGGGAAAGCGCATATAACAATTCAAAACATTCTTCAAAAGTTCCATACGTGAAAAGCACAATATAGATACAATCAAAGATCATTAAGATTCATGAGAACTATAAGTATTGACGAGGCATTCGTAACTATGAAAAGCATGATACTCTTGCCAAGAATTCACTTAACACGATTGTGGATAACAACCTTCACTACTCTTGAATATAAGTTCATAACGATTAGGTGAAATTCCCTTATATTCTAGCATCAAACTTATGCATGAAAACTAAGCGTGCACTCTTAATCAACATACATAAATAAGTTATCAATCAAATAGTTAAGCGAATTGAAATCACAAATTATTAAATCACAACCAAAAGTAATTAATTCATAATGCAAATGTAATCATGGCTTTGAATCCCCCCTAGCAAAGAGGGGGGGGTTTAGTTCCTCATAATCATAAAACAAAGGTAAATAGATTTATACATTGAACATAAAAGAAAGAAAGCACCTAAACGCTCCAACGATCCTCGTTGAGTGACAAGCACGTCCAAGCACTTTCCTTTCCTTCCTTTGATATGGCACAAGGAGTGGATGTGGTTTGAAGGTTTGGTTGTATGGAGGAGTGGATAGGGGGATGTATGGTGGTGTTTAGGAAGGTTAAGGGGGGGTGGCACGGCTAGGATAGTTTATGGGCAGATTTTGTGGAGGAAAAAAAAGGGTTTTGGCTAGGATAGTTTAGGGTGTGTGAAATGGGATTGTTGTGTGAATTGGTGAGTCTAAGCCTTGCAAGAAGGCTTTATTTATAGGTGCACAAAGGTAAGGAGCCACTCAAGTGATTCTAATAAACAAATACAAAGCAAGAATTAATCATCAAAAACAGCTAGCACACATGCTTCATTGCAGAAATTTCATGATGAAACAACTTGCATTCATCCTCCTTGGTCCATGCCTTGGATTCCTCTTGGTCTTGGATTCCTCTTGATGAATCAGCTAGAACACTTGCAAAACAGCTAGCACACTTGTATTTCATGATTAAACAAGCTAGCACACTTGCAAAACATAATCATTCATCCATGCCATGGGTCATCCTTGTAGCTGTCCGCCTATTCCTTCCCCATGTGCTCTCTTGACCTTCCCTTACTAAAATGCCCATAACTTCTTCTAGAAAAATGATCTTAACAATCCGCAAAATGCTCCAGAAAATAGACATCTGTAGCTTTCCAAGCATATAAGGCTCATTCTCTAGTTCATTTTGGACCGTTCACAAATTGCTTCCAAAATGGGCTGATCCGCACAGGCAGTTTTGACCCATGTGCTCTCTTGACCTTCCCTTACTAAAATGCTCATAACTTCTTCTAGAAAAATGATCTTAACAATCCGCAAAATGCTCCAGAAAATAGACATCTGTAGCTTTCCAAGCATATAAGGCTCATTCTCTAGTTCATTTTGGGCCGTTCGCAAATGGCTTCCAAAATGGGCTGATCTGCACAGGCAGTTTTGACGAATTTGTTACATAAAATCTCACTTGTGCTATTTTTCTTTTATTTGCTTGACAAATCATATAAAACACAAAATCAAAGTAAATAGCTCAAAAATATAAGGAACTAACTAAGAAAAGACGAGAGAATTTGATGTAAAATATATATAAATATGAGCTTATCAAATACCCCCACACTTAGCTTTTGCTAGTCCTCGAGCAAAACAAAGAAAACAAAAAGAAACAAAACACAATCTAAACCTTCCAACGTTACCTCAGGGATTTCTAATGCACATGTTAAAAATCATTACTTGCACAGATTTTGGTCATCAATATCCTTAAGCATACACTTAACCACAGTCACCATTTACTAGTTCTCTTTTAATCATTTAAAACATCATTTTGAATGTAATAACATGCTTTAGAGAATTCCCTCAATTCCTTACTAGATATGCACTCATTTTTCACTCAGATTTTCAAACTCATTCCCTACACTAGGTATATGTGAGAAGATTGATATACACATGAAAACTAAAACTCACATATTTTAACAAAGAAAGCTCTTTTCTGGAGTTATAAGTGAATATATGAATATGATCTCATGAAAGGAATGCTACTACTTAGATGCAAGAACTAGTGACACCATATGCTCATACCAATCCCAAACTCCACATATTGAACACATAACACTCAAGATAGAAGTGTAAGGGTTGTAACGGGGCTAAGGGTGATAGGTTATAGCGAACAGATACGGAAAACAAGGGTTCTTAAAAACATAGTGAGCAATAGCAATGAAATCAACTTAGAATTCACTTTTGAATGCAAACTCAAATTTGAACACAAGGGGGGATTCATGCAACACTTAGGGTCAAATTCAAACTTTTGGACCCTTTTCTTCAACAATCAACACTTTCAAACTCATTCTTTCTTCTTTTCTTTTCTCTTTTTTTTTTTTTTTTTTTTTTTTTTTTTTTTTTTTTTGTTTTCAAAACGTACAAATGAGCTCAAAAATAACCATTCCCTCCCCCACACTTATTTTCTTGCATAATGTAACTCAAAAGGAATTAATTTTAAGTTATGCTCACTATATTTTAAGAACAAGGGGTGGACTGTCCTAAACTAGGATAGGTGAGGTTAATGTAGTTAACAACAAAGCATAAGCCATAAGGGAAGTAAGGCTATTTGGCTATGGTGGCAACTACACAACTTCATCTTGATCGTGTGTTATGCAATTCAATATCATGCTTTGAATGATACGGATATAAGTTCTAGCATTTAGTTCTATCATGATACGCATGCATTCTAAGTAGCAACCAAGCAAAGAATAATGAGATCATGCAACGACTTAAGAACACAAGAAATCACAGATTATAACTCTCCAAAAGAAGTAAAGGCTCAAGTCTCACAAGGATGTAGCGTTAGTTGAGTTCTTTCCTTCAAGCATGTTACAAAAATTGATTTTTTAACCACTTTATAATCAAATGTGAGTTCATAAACATCAACTACAACTAAGCATAAGCCAAGAACATATCAAACTTCAATCCATGCTTGTAACTTTTTTTAATAGTTATGCAATTCAAAACCAAATCCTCATCATTGTGTTGGAAGGTACCTACGACACAAACACACCAAAACAACTAAAAAACAACTCTTTTTGGTATTTTCCAAACTTATTTTCAAATTTTTATGAGTTTTTCGAATTTTTATGCCACAACACACTAAAATGCTTCAAAACACACTAAAAACACTTAAAAACAGTGAGAAACAACATTGGAAGTGATAGGTGAATAAAACCCACGAAAATTATGCAAAACAGATTGTTTACCCCCCCACACTTGAATCAAACATTGTCCTCAATGTTTTAAATAGAAACTCAAACCAAATTAAACAAACTAAACATAGAAGAATATAAACAACAAAGAGAAAGAGTTAGGAACGCAAATATGGAATTGGAGTGATTCCTAGGTCTTCCTTTGTTGAATGCATGGGTTGCCTCCCACGAAGCGCTTGCTTTAACGTCTTGCAGCCGGACGAAGAACGTCAATCACTCCCCATTGGAGCCCACGGGTTGGAGAGGAATGTCCTCCACAACCTGCCCCTCGAACTTCTCATGCATTGGGTCAATGTATGGCAATGGATAATGATGCTCCCAAATTGGAGCATTGAACTTCCCAAAGTTAATAAAAACACTCCCACTATCACGGGTTTGATTTGGTACCTGCACCAAAGGAAGTAGCAACCTATCAATTGAATTAGAAATTGAATTAAGAGGAGGAAACTTACCCATATGTTGAAATGGAGACTCAAAAACCGTTGCTTGCTCAACAACTCCATAAATGGTGCTTTCGGCCAGATTGGGTGCTTGGAGTGTAATGGCTTGCTCTTTGTGCTCCACCCCAATTCCTTCTTCAATGGTGGGTCTAGATGTATGTTCCTGCCTTATATTCTCATTCACATGAATAGCAAAACAAGAACGAACCTCATTAGAACACTTAACAAGTTCAGAAACTTTAAAATGAATCACATCACCATCAAATTCCATAGTTAATGCTCCCTTTGCCACATCAATCTTGGTGGATGCTGTTTTCATGAATGGTCGCCCAAGTAGGATTGGCAATGGGGATGAATGAGGTGATTCTTCCATGTCAAGCACATAAAAATCCGCGGGGAAAATCAAGTGATCTACCTGCACTAAAACATTCTCCAAAACACCTTTCGGATATGCATTAGATCGATCAGCTAATTCAATAATCACACCATCATTTTTCAATTCCCCCAAGTTCATAGATGCATAAACGGAATAAGGCATGACATTTATTGATGCACCTAGATCTAACATGGCATATTTAAAGCAAGTATTTCCAATTACACAAGGAATCGTAAAACTGCCCGGATCTTTGCATTTATGGGGCATTTTACGTTGCAAGATTGCGGAGACATTTTCACTTACCATAACCACTTCTTTCTCTCGAATTTTCTTCTTTGTTGTACACAACTTCTTCAAAAACTTGGCACACTTCGGAATTTGCTTGATTGCATCAAGGAGTGGAATGTTCACTTGCACTTTCCGAAACATTTCTAGAATGTCTTTTTCATCCTCCTCCCTCTTTTGTTGCATGAATCTGCTAGGGAATGGGACATTTGGAGGAATAATATTAGTATGAACTGAATTGGACATGTTCTTACCTTTGTTGGACATATTAGGAGCCTCTTTAATCAATAACTTTTCATGCTCTTCGGAACTTGATTTGGATGGTTTTGGGTCTGATCCAACCTCCTTGCCACTTCTTAATGTGATTGCTTTTGCAGATTCAAAACCACCCTTTGGATTGATCACCGTATTGCTTGGTAACTTACCATTCTCACGAAATTGTCCCAAAAATTCGGCCATTTGGCCCATTTGCTTCTTAAGCTCATTAACCTCCTTTGCTTGATTCTGCATTCCCTGTGCCATTGTGGTTAATAACTGATATGTTTTATCATCATTCATAGACATACCTGAGTTGGTTTGGGATGATTGTGCTTGAGGAGGTGGTTGTGGTGCCATTGGCCTTGGAAAGAAACCCGGGGGTTGTCGGAATCCACCTTGTTGGGCAGTTTGTTGTGTATCTCTCCATTTGAAATTCGGGTGATCACGCCATCCCGGATTGTATGTGTTCGAATATGGATCATTTCGGGGCTGATTCTGATTTTGGAACCCAATGGCATTAGCGCTCTCCCATCCACCGTTTTCAATCAATTGAGGACACTTTTCAGAAGGGTGTCCTTGGATGGAACACACGCCACAAACACTAGGTCCTTGCACTTTCATCCCCTTGGCCATCTGTGACACAATGGAAGTGAGATTAGCTAATTGGGATTGAATATCAGATGAAGAGCTTACCTCATGCACTTGTTGCCGTGGCATGTCCCTTTGGCCAATTCCTTCATATTGTTGTGCATTCAATGCACGGTTTGCAATTAGTATCTTGGCTGCCATGGGTGTTTTGTCCACCAACGCACCTCCCGCCGAAGCATCAAGCATTTGCCTTTCGAGTGGAAGAAGGCCTTTATAGAAGTATTGAAGGAGAAGCTCTTCCTTCATTTGGTTCTGCGGACAAGAAGCAACAAGACTTTTAAAACGTTCATAATAAGTTGGAAAGGACTCACCTTGGTTTTGTTGGATTCCACTAATCTTCTTCCTCAGGAGAATGACTCTTGAAGTGGGGAAAAACTTTTCTAAGAATGCCCTCTTCATGCTCTCCCAAGAGGTGACAGTTCCAGGGGCTAATTCGTACAACCAATCCTTAGCTTTCTCTAGAAGAGAGAATGGAAAGGCTTTCATCTTCAAAATGTTTCCATCGACATTGATTGGGGTCATGCTTGAACACACCACTTCGAACTCCTTCAAGTGCTTATTGGGGTCCTCCATTGATAACCCATGGAACTTGGGTATGTGATGTAGCAAACTAGACTTCAACTCAAATTCATCGGTCTTCTCAGGGGCTGCCCTAGGGTATTGGATGCATAGGGGTGCGGTGTTGTCCAATCCCGAAGCTGAGAGCTCCTTGATTGTTCGGTTATCTGCCGCCATGATTTGTGGTTGCTCAACTCCTTGAGCCTTGGGCTCCTTTTCCTCTTCTACTTTGTTTTCCTCAAGCTCAGGTTCAAGATTGGATGGTTGAGCTTCTTGTTGTTTCTTTGTCCTTCTCAAAGTTCGCTCAAAGTCATTGTCAAAGTCAGAGATATGCTTTTGAATCGGATGAGAACTTCGAGTCATACACTAGTACCTAAGAAGCAAGAAGAATAAAGCAAAGTTACTATCTAAATTAAAACATAAAAAATAAAAAAATAAAAAAGAAATAAGGGATTAGCAAAGTTGCTAATCCCCGGCAACGCCAAAATTTGATGCGAAAATAAACTAACACACAAATTAAACCCTCTTGTTGACAATTGTAGTATATATGCAAGTAGGGATCGTTCTTAAACCGGGGATTAGGAGGGATTGCTAATCTATATAAAATGAATTTAGAAGCACTAAATAAAACTTTTAAAAACACAAATCTAAAATCAGAACATTTAACTAGATTCAAATGATTCCAAATAAACTAGAATAACTTAAAATAAAATTAATAAATAAACTAAAACAAAATCACGAATGAATTTAAAAGATTCAAGCTATGAAAATTAACCAACTCTAAACTAAATTACTCAAAGAACTCAAAAGAAATCAAATAAGGTAAATTCAAGTCAAAAGACAAAAATTGAAAAAGGGGGATTTGATCTTGATGAGAATAACTTGAAAATAAACAAATTGAAAACTAGATAGATTTAAGCACAAAATATGGTTGTTTGAATGGATGATTGATTAGCTAGAGGGGTTTCCTCCACACATGATACACTTGTATATAAACCAATTTTTAGTTGTTCTTTCGATAACTTATGAAACTCAATACTCCGGGTTAACCGTGATAGCACTTTTTTAACCTTCAAGTTCTCCTTAGTTTAATGAATTGAATGGGAAAGCGCATATAACAATTCAAAACATTCTTCAAAAGTTCCATACGTGAAAAGCACAATATAGATACAATCAAAGATCATTAAGATTCATGAGAACTATAAGTATTGACGAGGCATTCGTAACTATGAAAAGCATGATACTCTTGCCAAGAATTCACTTAACACGATTGTGGATAACAACCTTCACTACTCTTGAATATAAGTTCATAACGATTAGGTGAAATTCCCTTATATTCTAGCATCAAACTTATGCATGAAAACTAAGCGTGCACTCTTAATCAACATACATAAATAAGTTATCAATCAAATAGTTAAGCGAATTGAAATCACAAATTATTAAATCACAACCAAAAGTAATTAATTCATAATGCAAATGTAATCATGGCTTTGAATCCCCCCTAGCAAAGAGGGGGGGTTTAGTTCCTCATAATCATAAAACAAAGGTAAATAGATTTATACATTGAACATAAAAGAAAGAAAGCACCTAAACGCTCCAACGATCCTCGTTGAGTGACAAGCACGTCTAAGCACTTTCCTTTCCTTCCTTTGATATGGCACAAGGAGTGGATGTGGTTTGAAGGTTTGGTTGTATGGAGGAGTGGATAGGGGGATGTATGGTGGTGTTTAGGATGGTTAAGGGGGGGTGGCACGGCTAGGATAGTTTATGGGCAGATTTTGTGGAGGAAAAAAAAGGGTTTTGGCTAGGATAGTTTAGGGTGTGTGAAATGAGATTGTTGTGTGAATTGGTGAGTCTAAGCCTTGCAAGAAGGCTTTATTTATAGGTGCACAAAGGTAAGGAGCCACTCAAGTGATTCTAATAAACAAATACAAAGCAAGAATTAATCATCAAAAACAGCTAGCATACATGCTTCATTGCAGAAATTTCATGATGAAACAACTTGCATTCATCCTCCTTGGTCCATGCCTTGGATTCCTCTTGGTCTTGGATTCCTCTTGATGAATCAGCTAGAACACTTGCAAAACAGCTAGCACACTTGTATTTCATGATTAAACAAGCTAGCACACTTGCAAAACATAATCATTCATCCATGCCATGGGTCATCCTTGTAGCTGTCCGCCTATTCCTTCCCCATGTGCTCTCTTGACCTTCCCTTGGCCCATAACTTCTTCTAGAAAAATGATCTTAACAATCCGCAAAATGCTCCAGAAAATAGACATCTGTAGCTTTCCAAGCATATAAGGCTCATTCTCTAGTTCATTTTGGACCGTTCACAAATTGCTTCCAAAATGGGCTGATCCGCACAGGCAGTTTTGACCCATGTGCTCTCTTGACCTTCCCTTACTAAAATGCTCATAACTTCTTCTAGAAAAATGATCTTAACAATCCGCAAAATGCTCCAGAAAATAGACATCTGTAGCTTTCCAAGCATATAAGGCTCATTCTCTAGTTCATTTTGGGCCGTTCGCAAATTGCTTCCAAAATGGGCTGATCTGCACAGGCAGTTTTGACGAATTTGTTACATAAAATCTCACTTGTGCTATTTTTCTTTTATTTGCTTGACAAATCATATAAAACACAAAATCAAAGTAAATAGCTCAGAAATATAAGGAACTAACTAAGAAAAGACGAGAGAATTTGATGTAAAATATATATAAATATGAGCTTATCAAATACCAGAGTGTGCTGGTTAGTGGGTACCATTATGTCACATCCCATTCTTGGCTCTGCCGTTGCACGATATTGTTCACTTTGGGCCCTGGCAACGCCCTAACGGTTTTGTTTTCAGAAACTCACATAAGAACTTCCTAGTAGGTCACCCATCATGGGATTGCTCTAGCTCAAACTCGTTTAACTTCGGAGTTCCGATGAACTTTGAAGCCAGTGAGCTCTCAAAAGACCTCGTACTATATGGAAGTGGGCATGTACATATAAGGCATATCACCCCTCTCCGTTGGTCGATGTGGAATGTTATAATTGTGACTTTTGGGTTTATTTGTTGCTTAGAAATTAATAAGATAGCAGCAATTTTCCTTTTTTTTCTTCTCTTCTATGTAGATGAAATGAAAAGCAACCCTTCGTAAGAATTGTAGCCACATGTTCTATATTTCTCATCCTGCATCCAATTCACATTGAAATCAATTAGTACATGGTGGTCTTGGCTTTTAATATTTCAAATACGAAAATGGTTAAATAATTAGAGCACTAGATAAATGGCCATTTAAAATAAGTACCAGATTCACTTGTCTAGCTTAAAGATCAAAGAGTTGTGATATATTTCTCCATCATGTAATTCTAGCCATAAAAATACAAATGACTTGTAATTCTTTACATTTAAATCCAATATATCACAAGTGAATGTAAGTTTTGGGATAAAATAAGTATACAATTTGTGCTCATCATCTAATCACATTTCGAACTCATTGAGATGTATGTGACCATGAAAAATTCACTACTTATAATGCCCTTAGATGGCATCAGGAAGTGAATATATTTGGTGATATATTATGTGGTAGAGAAAGGTACTAAGTATTTTTTTGTTTGTTTAATTTTGTTGTAATCGCAACTTTCAAATTATTTTGTTGTCTCTCATGTACTACTAAATTCGTAATTCTATGAATTTTGTACTTTTAAATTTTTCTTTGTATAGATATACAAACAATGACACACCTCGACCTGGAATGTCTACTAGAACACTGAAGTCGAGCTGTGTTGGCCAACACTTGGAAGGTGACGAAGCCATAAAGTGTAGTGATGTGAAAAAAGGTGAATAAATTTAAACTAAAAGTGCCTAAACATTAGAGGGTGTTGGTGAGTGGGAGCAAACCCATCTCACATGTGACTTCAGAGTATAAGTAAAGTACAGTAGAGCGGATAAGAATCATACCCTCAGAAATAGTCACCAATCCTAAGATTCGCCAAGAATCCTCGTCGATACGAACCTCGTCAGCTAAACCTGGAGGGGCGCAAAACAGAAAACGTGAGTGGGCAAAAACAAAACTTTTCAAAATCGTTTCAATATCAAAAGTACTAACCCCTCTCCGTAAAACCTGTATACTTTCCTAGAAAATAATACGTATGTAATCATATACCAAAACAGGCTGTAAAACGATAAACCAATAATCACAATATGCCGGCAATATCAATATGTCAGCCGGAGTCATCTAACGTGACCTGTACGACTGAATCTATAGCTCATCAACCAATATCCTGCACATGAGTTGGAACCACCTATAATGGTTTGTACGACAAGCTGGGTGTATAAAATACGCTCAGTGCTACGATCACATGAAGGCTATGCGACATATCGCAAGTCACCTACGAGTCGGAACCACCTATAGTGGTTTGTACGACAGGCTAGCACCTGCCTTGGATCCAAGGTGAGTGTACGGTGCGGGAGGTGAACGATCACGTGAAGGCTAGGCCCTACTCTGGTGGAGCACAAACACCGGGGTGCAGAATTATGAGCTATATACCAATCTCATCATCATCATCATCATCATCATCATAACCATCACTATCAAACATATACTCACTTGACTTACCTGAGCGTCAGCAGCGCCAAGCAATAATCATCATACAATCATAATAAATATAAACGATATTTGACATGGCATTCTAATTTATAAAATCATTCAAAACACATTTTCTGGGAAAAATACCAAGCATATATATATATATATATATGTATATACTGAAAACAAAAGCCCACTCACTTGGAGTCAACACTACAACCCCTAGCATAACTATCGAGACGTCCCAAATGATCCCAAATGATCATCGCCTAGCACAAATATCAAAACTCGTCTCAGAATCCGTACTGAGAGAATATGCAATTTACATATAACGCATCCCTAAGTAATTTGATCTGGAAGATCCGTATCATGAATCTTCGATCCGTCACTTCCAAAGATCCACATTATGCTTCTAGAATAATATCCCAAAGTTTCGTTATGATCCAATGATTGGATCTCCGCCAATTACCAAAACCAAGTGACGGTTAACCTTTTATTTACGAACTTACAATTCCGATTCGGGAAGATCCGTACGACGGATTCCCCATCCGTAAATTCCCCGATCCGTAAATTCCTACATTCCTCAAATATTATGTACTATAACATACTAAAGTTTCGTTAAGATCCAACGGTCGGATCGTCGATTCATTCATTGACCTATTATCGTATCGTAGTGAATTTAGGTCATAACGATCAATCGACGTCAATCCATTATCAAAACTAAATTCAAGGCATTGAATAAAGCCTTAAAATATTATTGGTGGCCCTTTGGTCACGCGCCGCGGCGGGTGGCGGTTGGCCGCCCCAAGTCGCCAAAAAAATTCAACTTTCTCCAAAAATTCTCAAAATTTGTAGAATTGAAGATCTCAATGAGTAGAACAACTTTCATACCTGTGAGTAATGCCAATTTGGCCTAGAAGTGCTCCAATTTCATCAAAACCCGTATGAACCATAGAATTGGGTGTGCTCCAATTCGACCTCCAAAGCAATTCCAACGCCTCAACCACTGCTTGGGCTTTGTTCTAGGCCTCAAGAGGATGCCATGGGTGGTGGTAATTGAAGAAAATCATTTCAGGTTTGGTGGATTTTGACGAAAAACCCTCGTGGCACCCGTGACCCGCATGTCTTCAGTCCTTCATGAAATTGAACCCAAAGGCCCTCAAATTTGAGCTAAGATGATAGATAGGGGATAAGGAATAGAATTTAGGTGATAAAATGATGGATTTCAACTGAAAAATGGTGGAAATCGGCCGGCATCACACCGGATCACTGCCGGGTACACGAGTCGGCGTGACCCGTTTCCCCTTCTTTCCTCTCTCATTTCCCTCTTTTCTTTCTTCTCTCATTAGTCACTTACTCCTCTCCCCATTAGTCAGTCTCCCTCATTTTCTCTCCTTTGCTAAGCCATCCCAGCCATCCTTTTCTTTTCCCATTAAATCTAGGTCACACACGTGGTTTACCTAATTTGACCCAAAAAAATATGGAGTATTCCAAAAATAATAATTTTACAATTTTGCCCTCAACTTCAAACACTAATAATTTCTTCGTTATAACTCCAAATCACATTCCGTCTGCGCCCACGCGTCCGTAGTGACGAGTACTATAAGAATATGCCAAAAAAAATGAACCTTACAAGTCGCTACAAGGCGATCAACACCAATCAACGTATGTGCCTCGAAGGGCATTTTCGTAAACTCACTTATTAAAATTATAAAAATCATAATTTTTAGGGACATGTTGTCACAAACAACAAGCTTTAAAAATAGGCATAATTATAAAAAAAATAATCCAAGGTGTCATCATTACATGTCATCGATCTAACTTGCTGCCATTTTTTTCCACTCATCAATGCTTGTCTATCTTTTAATTATTTTATTTGAATATTGTGCATGAATGAATGACATCCAAAGAAAATGCACATTCCATGCGCATAAAATATTGCAAAGTATATTCATAGTAAATGCACGTAAATGCACATGCACATGTACTGCACATAAAATGCAAAGTATAAGCACTTGACATCTTCATGTCCCCTAAATGAACCCAAGAACTACAAATAATAGTCAATGATGGGTCTATAGGTTTGGTGTGTGGTTGGATTCTCCAGGGCTGTCTGAATTAAGCCCTAGTTTGGTATTGGGTGCTTCTGCAAAAAGTGAGTATTAGAAAAAGCTAGGAGTTTTTTTTATGTTTGGTAAACATTCAACTTTAGCTTTTTTCATAGTTTTGGTTAAAATAAAATATAAAAAATAGCCAAAAACACAAAGTTGCAAAACCCAGCTTTGAAAAATCGACTTGTTTTTGCTTGCCTAGCTTCTGTGCAAACTGATTTCACAAGATGCGCTGAAGCTCACAACTGTTTATTAATAATTTATATAAATTTTATAAATGTCATAATAAAAGAAAAGATTAAAAAAATTATTATATAATATTCAACATCATATCTTTTTTAGTCATTTTATACAGTCAGACCAGTTTTAAATAAAAATTTACCAAACACTTTAACACTGCCTTTTTTGCTAAAAGTACTTTTACAAAAAATTTACCAAACATTTTACTGCTTTATTTTACAACTGTTTATTCTCGCAGCACAGCAGAAGTAGTATTTTTTCAAAGCACAACAATACTAAACCAGCCTTAAGAGTGATGACATTTGGTTATTATGCATGCATGGTTGGGTTGTAAAGTTTCAACCACCTCATCCAGTTGGTTATTGTGCATACACAAACAAGAAGCTGTAACAAGTAGGCATAATTATGAAATTGTGATCATTAATTACGAAATTGTGCACAAATGACTTTTGGGTTGCATAAGATGTGGTGTATTTATTCATGCTTGTCCAAGCACAAACCACCTCATCCAGTTGCAGAATGATGAAGAAAGGCAGAGCTATGAAGAAAGGTACATCGATGAAGAAAGGCACAACGACCCCAACTTTCATACAATCTCTTTCGGATGAGCTTCTTTTGGAAATACTCACCACGGTTGCTTCTCGATCCCTTTGTTCCCTATATTCAGCAAAAATAGTGTGCAAGAAGTTCAACCAACTCGCCCAAAATGACTTCATCTTCGAACACATCAGCATTCAGAGATTTGAAAAAATTGACCCACTAGCTTCATGGAGGAGATGTGAAGTACTGCACAAGTTCTTGATACAGTGTGTGGAGTGCAACAATCCTGAGGCTTTGTACACCCAAGGGATGCGATGATATTTCCGATACAATAATTCTGAACTCAAAATTAAGTCTCTAAAGATGACGATCTCCAAGGGTCATCAAGCATCAACATACGTCAATGGTGCAATCTTGATGTGCCAAGGGGACGAAAAAGACAGAGGCCTCAGCGTTCTACATTCTCTTAAGTGTTAGAAATTGGTGAGTGTAATGGAGTGTAAAGAAAGAGCTCAGTGGTTTTTTTGGTCAATTTGGGTGGATAGGAAAGTTAGAGGTAGAATAATAAAATTTCACAAAGACAGTGTTGTCAAAGCATGCATCGACTATAGAAGTGCACAAGGTCCTTTCACAGTCCGACCCCATTGGGATTTATGGTGCCATGACAAATTCAATAGCTACAATTCAAGTAGATGGCATCAGGAAATGAAATTTTTTTGTGATATGTTAAATGGCTTGAATAGGGACTAGATTTGTTTCTTTTTCTTTAATTTTCTTCAAATTTAGTTGTCATGTACTTTTTGTTATTAAATTGAAAAGGGAGAAGATTTTGGTATCATGACGGGATTTTAAACCGCACAAATTTAACCCTCTTTTTGACAGTTGTAGTATAGGTATAAGTAGGGTATCGTTCTAGGCCGGGGATTAGGAGGGCTTGCTAAAACCTCTAAAATAATTTAAAAACGTAAAAACAAAGTTTAAAACACTAAACTAAAATCAAAACACTTAACTAAAATAACTCAAAATAAAACTAACAAATAAACTAAAACAAATCAAAAGACTCAAAATAATGAAAACAAATTAAAATAAAAACTAGGAAATTAATTAGACGGGAATTAAATTAAAAGATTAAAAATAATAAAAACTAACTAAATAATAATATTTTAATAATGGGGGGAATTGGTTTAGTTTTGACGAAGTAAATTAAACTTAAATAAATTACAGAATTGACAAAAACATAAAATTAAAGTGAAAGGATGGACGACGGATTGGCTAGAGGGTTTTTCTCCACACATGACACATAAGCAACCTAAATTGATTTTCAGTTGTTCTTTCAATAAATTGTAAATTTCAATACTCCAGATTAACTGTGAACAGCACTTTTTTAATCTTCAAGTTTTCCTTATGTTATTAAATTGGATGAACAGCATACAACAATTTAACACATTCTCTAAAAGTCCCCTACGTGAAAAGCACAATAGAGATACAATCAAAGATCATTAAACTTTGTGAAAACTATAAATACTGACGAGGCATTCGTAACTATGAAAAGCATGATACTCCTGCCAAGAATTTACTTAACGCGATTGTGGATAACAACCTTCACTACTCATGAATATAAGTTCATAACGATTAGGTGAAATTCACTTATATTCTAGCATCAAATTCATGCATGTAAATTAAGTATGCATTCTTAATCGACATACACAAATAAGTTATCAATCAAGCAGTTAAGCAAAATTAAATCACAACTCAGAATTCACAACTGAAATTATCAATTCATATTACAAATATAATCATGGTTTTGAATTATCCTCTAGCCAATATAAATTAATTACACATCATTTATAAATTAAAAACATAAATTAAAAACATAAGTTGGAGAGGATAAACCGAAACGGGGATGTGCAATTTTCTGTGCTCTGTTTTTGCACTGTGCTTGCTGCCTGCGTTGACTCGCTGCCAAAAGGCAGCTCACAGACTGGTGTCTCTCGGATCCTCCGCGAGCTGCTATGCTCCGTGAAGGTTGAGCCTTGGCACAAGTTGCTAACAAGAGCCGCCTTTTTGCTGCCAAATGGCAGTGCCTGCCTTCTGCCCGTGTCTCAAGAGCAGCTCCCTCACGCTGTGTCTGTCTTCCAGCCCTCCTCTCCGCGTGTCTTCCTTGCTCTCCAAACACCAATTATTCCAGCGCCTCTTTTTCTTTCTATTGGCTGCCTATGGCAGCTTTCAAGACTCCCCCCTCCGAGTAGCCCCTGCGAGGCTCTTCCAGTCCTCCTCTCTAATTATATCCTTCCCCGTGAAGCTTACAAGTGCTGCCTTTTCTATTTTTTTCTGTTTTCTTGAATCATTGTCTCGGTGCTCCGCACCTCTCTGCTCCCCTTTCCTGACTTTGTTTTTCTCCTTATTCCCTTTGGCTCACCTTTTCAATTATTATGTTTCTGCTTTCGGTGGACTCCCTCCACATGCTTCTGTTTTCCACCAGCCTATTATCACACACACACACAACATATTTATATAAATATATATATATATATATATATATATAAATATAAATATATAAATATATTTATATATTATTTTTCAAAAGATAAGATTTATTCAACAAAAAACGATAGTTTAAACGAAAATATTACTTAACACTTCATTTATTCTATTTTTATTTTCTTAGCGAGATAAATTTATAAAACATAAAATCAACGTAAATAGCTCAAAATATAACGAACTAACTAAGAAAAGACGAGTGAATTTGATATAAAAATATGTATAAATATGATCCGATCAAATACCCCCACACTTAGCTTTTGCTAGTCCTCGAGCAAAACAAAGAAAACAGAAAAAGTAATAACATGAAAAATATTAGCTTCCCCCTATTTGACCCTCATAGAATTTCATTTGAGAACATAAATTAACAAGAACAATAGCTAGCACCAAACAAACTAATTCAAGTTCATCTTCCTTATTCAAATATTAGCAGTAATCTTTAAATCATCCTTGAAGTGTAGTGTGTGAGATAGCCATGCTAATGCAATTTCAAGTTTTTATTTTTAAAATCACCATATGCAAACCAGCAACCTTCTCACAGAATATGCACTCAGCCACACATGTGTTTAGTTTTAATGTGTTTCGCTCAAAGAAACAAATGTGAAAGATCTACCATAAGCTTGCATAAAGATCACATCTCCACAGTCATAATTGCAAAACTTAAATCAAGAGGACTTTTATTGGATGTAATGAGGCTTAGGGATAAGGCTATTGAAACGAAAGAATAGGAAAACACAAGTTCCAAGCTACATTGCAAGCAATTCTTTAAGTTGAGATTTATAAGAACTCAAGTTCTCCAACGATTCTTCTAACACCTCCCATCACACCCTTAAACTGAACTTTAGAAACTTTTTTTTTTCTTTTTATTTACTTCGAATACAACCTTTCTTTTCTTTTTCTTTTCTTCTCTTTTCTCTTTTTTTTTTTTTTTTTTTTAAATAATACAAACATGAAATACCCCCACACTTATTCTTTTGCCAAACTCCTTCCAAGTACTTCACAAACATTTCTCATAAGACAGTCTCAAATTGCTCGCTTGGAAAGGGTAAGGAAACATGTTTTGAGGTATAAGGGTAGACATATCTGGTGATAAGAAATAAAAGGCTCAACAAATACGGCTCAAATAGGCAATCTAATGATATCATTTTTTTTTCTTTGGGAAATATGGTTATTTGGGCCATGGTGGTGAACCTAATGCCTCTATCATTTTCAAGTTCATGCAATCAATGACAAATATTTCGAAAGATCGTTACGCAAGTTCTAGAGATGCATCTCACATAAGTTCATCACACATGAAAGAATAGGAGTGTATGAAAAATGCACACACTTTCAATAGGCTCAAAAACTCACATAGGATGTATATGGTCACTAAATTCACATATGAAGCTTTAAGTCATGCTTTAATTTCACATCAACAAGGCTATGTGCATTTGGTTTTTCAAAGATGATCAAACATGTACAATACTAACAAGAGAGTAAGGAATTTCATAAAACACATGTTAACTAAGTTCTTGATAATCATGGTTCAAATTCGATCCAGTTATATCATTGGGTCGGGAAACTAATAAAAATCTAATTTAAAACCATAAGGAAAACAAGACAATATTTTTGGATTTTTTAAATTTTTCGAGAAAAATTAAATAAAACACAAAACTAATTAAGAAAACAAAAAGCAATAACATGGAAACAAATGAAACCAGTTCAAAGTCGAAGGTACAAAAATTTTCAATTTGGTCATTTTTTATACTTGATACCCCCACACTTAAACTAGACATTGTCCCCAATGTCATAAAACAAAAATATGCAAATAAAAATAAAATGAATAAATAATACGAAACAAAATAAGAAAAGGGACTGAAAACTTCTCTAATTTGCAGAAAACCAAGCGATGACCCCCGAGCGTAAATTTTGCAATCAACTTCAAGGGAGGAAATAACCAAACGTTCCTGCAAAGAAAAGAAATAAATCAGTTAAGCACGCAAGAAAATATAGAAAAATGCAAACGAAAAATAAAAATTGAAAATAAAAGACAACGAAAAGAACTAATAGGCGGTCATTGGTCGCTTGTTGATTTTCCACAGCTTTCATCTTGAACAGGATGGTCCTCTTTCTTGCAAGTGATCCTCGGCTTAGTTGAGGATGAGTCAGCACGTTGTCTCCACATGCTTCAAGTAGTCCGGTCTCCACGCAGGTGTGGCATATTCTTGAACTCTTGGATCATCTCACCTTCCGCCTTCATCAGGATGCACCTCAGACTCCTCCTGCTTCGTCTGTGAGGTACTTTTGTTTTTGAAGAAGTACCTCAACACAGGTTTATTTTTGAAGTGGGTTGGGAGGGGTCTGAGATGAGTACTCGAGAGCAAGACTAGGTAAGCAATCAGGATCTCACTTTCTCCATGTTCTTCAGATGAAAGTGAGGAGAAAGCGTAATATGAGATACTTTTGCTTTTAACCTTTTTAATATGAAATACTTTTGCTCTGGAAGGTTTGTTTTCTGGGGTGATCCAAGGGATGAAGAACACTGAATAACTCGAAAGCTTTCTTTGGGAAGACATTATCGGAGATGAAGAGAGGAAGAGAGGTTGAGAGGTGGAGAGGGTGTGAAGGTGTGGAAGGCGAAGGTCGAACTTATAGAAATTTTTCTTCCTCAACCGGAACTATTCCCGCACTATTTGTCGGCAGCCGGTGGATGGATGAACAGTGCCTGTTACGCGCTTTCTGACAAAGCTTTCGTAATTTCCGCGAAGCTGACTGCGCATGCGACGAGTGACGACAAATTGGAATGATGATCTTTTGAAAACCGGGGTTCAAAACCGGGTGCGGCTCGTGGTTTTCGCAACGCTCCACGCTGCACGTGATGAGTCACGACAAATTGGAAAAACTGAGCCCTCGTGATGCCACGTGATTGCTGAGTCAAGCCCAGCTTTTGAGAAAGGAAACGGCTCTTTTGAGAAAGGAGCGTCCAGCTTTTCCGAATTGCGTGAGGACGCGTCTTCAACCTCCGAGGAGCGCCTCTCTTTGATTTGCTTCTTTTTATAGAGGCTCTAATTCTGCTTCACATCACACTTGAACTCCCTTCCTCAAACACTCTCCTCTGTAAACACTATCTTCTGCACTTCTTAATCTTACTCCTTCCGCTCTCTTCCTGCACTTCTGCACTTTTAATCTTTCCGAACTCTTCTTCCGCTTCAGCAATCTTAATTTTTCCGAACTCTTCTTCCTCAACCCCCTCTAAAAATGTCTTGCCCTTCCGACCGTCGCCTAAACTTGAATGTCAGGGAAGACGATGACTCGTCTTCTCCAAACAACATTTGGAATCCATCCTTCATATCCCCCAATGGTCCTCTTACAGTCGGGGACACAATGATGAGGAATGAAATCACCGCTACGGTGATTGCCAGAAATCTGCTCACTCCAAGGGACAATAGGATGCTATCTAGGCGGTCGGACGAGCTGGCCGTTCAGGAATCCCTTGCCCTCAGCGTCCAAAGTGCAGGCTCAGTTTCAAACATGGGCCAGCGCCTGCTTGCCCGGTCTCGTCAGGTGGAGTCGCTGATGGCGGAGGTGGCCAGTCTTCGGCAAGAAGTCAGAGGACTCAGGCACGAGAACAAGGAGTTGCACATGCTTGCAACTAGTTACTCGACCAGCATGAAGAGGAAGCTGGACCAGCTGCAGGAGTCGGACGGTCGGATCCAGAGCGATCATGAAAGGTTCATGGCGCTACTCCCGAGGTTTATGTTGCCTTCGTCCTCGGGAGTTGCACCAAGCGTTCCGGCTCCGGAGATTCCAACTCTGGCTCTTCGTCTTCCAGGAGCTCCGTCGACTTCTCAGGCACCACCTAACCAATGACAAATGACCAATGAACACTATTAGTTTTTCGTATTATTGTAAATTTTTTTTTTATTTTTTTTTATTTTTTATTTTTAAGATTATTTTAAGCAATATAAAATATGTAAGTAAAATAAGTAAATTAATGTAAAAAGACTTTATTTACTCGCACTTAAAATAAACAAGGCCCTAAATTTATTTAAACACAAACTAAACAAAAATCAACCAAATAACACAACTAACTAAACAAAACAAAGATTTCAAAATAAAGGTAATAAAGAGTAGGGTTAAGAAATGCAAATCTGGTTGCTTGGGTTGCCTCCCAAGAAGCGCTTGATTTAACGTCTTTAGCCGGACGAATCTTTCCATTAACCTCCCCTCATCTCCAAAGCATGGAATTTATCTTTCAATGGGAGGTGATACTTGAAATGATTCGGCAATGGTTTGAATTCTCGGGTGGGTGCCTGAATCATTAAAATTAGAAATATGTTAGTATGAAATAAAATAAAAATAAAAATTGGAGAAGATGGCTTACTGTCTTTCTCCGAAACAAACTCAATTACAAAGACTACGTTTTTTGACATTTCCGGGACTTTGCACTTGGCCAGGTTGACGATGGTGGTTGTGGCCTGTCCCGTTTCATCAAACTCAATTTCATGGCCTTTTGTTGCCTCATGCACAACCGCTTGGATGTATTCTCGATTTTCTCCAGCCACTTCTTCTTGAATCCTTCTTCTTGGCGTGCAAGGTTCTTTGAACGTTTCAGCAAAATCTGGAACTTGATTCGTTGCACCAAGAATTTGGATATCACTTTTCATCTCAGGAAGAACTTCCACAATCTGCCCCATTTGATTATTCAATTCTCCCATCTCCTTGGTTTGATTTTCTACTTCCTGGTTCAAAGAGATGAGTAATTGAATAATATTATCATTATCCACAGATGTACCTGAATCGAATTGGGCAGATTGTTGTGGTGTCTGTGGTGGCTGCAAAGGTGTTGTACAGAACTCCTCATACGGCTGCCAATATTCTCCTTGGTGAGTTTCCTTAGCTTGATTTTGTGACCCCTGCACCAAAGAGTTTAATTCATTAAGGATTTGATTATAATCCACGGGCATACTTTGATTCGATTGGAATTGTTGTGGGGGATGTAGTGGTGGCTGCATAGGTCTTGAATAGAATTCATCTTGCTGCCAATATCCACTCTGTTGAAATTGCTGAGGTTTATCCCACGTCTGATCTGAATAATCCCTCCAATCCGAATTGCAATCGTTGGAATACATATTGCCCCTTGATTGATCATAGCCTTGATATCCCTAATCATCTTCATATGCAGAAAATTGAGGATACTGATGAGTCTGATATCCTTGCCCATAGGGCACATCAAGTGTAGGGACACTTGGCATTGTGGTCCGTTCGGCATTATGCGACAATTATGAAGTAAGCTGTGCCAATTGAGCTTGAATGGTTGCCATATCTTCATCCATTTTTACCTAAAATTAAAGAACGAAAACTAAATCAAATATCAAAAATAAAATACACAAACACAAATATAAACATAAATAAACACAAACAAACAAAACAAAAATAAAATAAAATAAAATAAAATAAAATAAACACAAACAAAAAAAATAAAGGGATTAGCAAATTTACTAATCCCCGGCAACGGCGCCAAAAATTTGACGGGATTTTAAACCGCACAAATTTAACCCTCTTTTTGACAGTTGTAGTATAGGTATAAGTAGGGTATCGTTCTAGGCCGGGGATTAGGAGGGCTTGCTAAAACCTCTAAAATAATTTAAAAACGTAAAAACAAAGTTTAAAACACTAAACTAAAATCAAAACACTTAACTAAAATAACTCAAAATAAAACTAACAAATAAACTAAAACAAATCAAAAGACTCAAAATAATGAAAACAAATTAAAATAAAAACTAGGAAATTAATTAGACGGGAATTAAATTAAAAGATTAAAAATAATAAAAACTAACTAAATAATAATATTTTAATAATGGGGGGAATTGGTTTAGTTTTGACGAAGTAAATTAAACTTAAATAAATTACAGAATTGACAAAAACATAAAATTAAAGTGAAAGGATGGACGACGGATTGGGTAGAGGGTTTTTCTCCACACATGACACATAAGCAACCTAAATTGATTTTCAGTTGTTCTTTCAATAAATTGTAAATTTCAATACTCCAGATTAACCGTGAACAGCACTTTTTTAATCTTCAAGTTTTCCTTATGTTATTAAATTGGATGAACAGCATACAACAATTTAACACATTCTCTAAAAGTCCCCTACGTGAAAAGCACAATAGAGATACAATCAAAGATCATTAAACTTTGTGAAAACTATAAATACTGACGAGGCATTCGTAACTATGAAAAGCATGATACTCCTGCCAAGAATTTACTTAACGCGATTGTGGATAACAACCTTCACTACTCATGAATATAAGTTCATAACGATTAGGTGAAATTCACTTATATTCTAGCATCAAATTCATGCATGTAAATTAAGTATGCATTCTTAATCGACATACACAAATAAGTTATCAATCAAGCAGTTAAGCAAAATTAAATCACAACTCAGAATTCACAACTGAAATTATCAATTCATATTACAAATATAATCATGGTTTTGAATTATCCTCTAGCCAATATAAATTAATTACACATCATTTATAAATTAAAAACATAAATTAAAAACATAAGTTGGAGAGGATAAACCGAAACGGGGATGTGCAATTTTCTGTGCTCTGTTTTTGCACTGTGCTTGCTGCCTGCGTTGACTCGCTGCCAAAAGACAGCTCACAGACTGGTGTCTCTCGGATCATCCGCGAGCTGCTATGCTCCGTGAAGGTTGAGCCTTGGCACAAGTTGCTAACAAGAGCCGCCTTTTTGCTGCCAAATGGCAGTGCCTGCCTTCTGCCCGTGTCTCAAGAGCAGCTCCCTCACGCTGTGTCTGTCTTCCAGCCCTCCTCTCCGCGTGTCTTCCTTGCTCTCCAAACACCAATTATTCCAGCGCCTCTTTTTCTTTCTATTGGCTGCCTATGGCAGCTTTCAAGACTCCCCCCTCCGAGTAGCCCCCGCGAGGCTCTTCCAGTCCTCCTCTCTAATTATATCCTTCCCCGTGAAGCTTACAAGTGCTGCCTTTTCTATTTTTTTCTGTTTTCTTGAATCATTGTCTCGGTGCTCCGCACCTCTCTGCTCCCCTTTCCTGACTTTGTTTTTCTCCTTATTCCCTTTGGCTCACCTTTTCAATTATTATGTTTCTGCTTTCGGTGGACTCCCTCCACATGCTTCTGTTTTCCACCAGCCTATTATCACACACACACACAACATATTTATATAAATATATATATATATATATATATAAATATAAATATATAAATATATTTATATATTATTTTTCAAAAGATAAGATTTATTCAACAAAAAAAGATAGTTTAAACGAAAATATTACTTAACACTTCATTTATTCTATTTTTATTTTCTTAGCGAGATAAATTTATAAAACATAAAATCAACGTAAATAGCTCAAATTATAACGAACTAACTAAGAAAAGACGAGTGAATTTGATATAAAAATATGTATAAATATGATCCGATCATATCATTAACAATGTTTGCTTTCTTCAATGAAAAGATGCACAACACAAAGCATGCTTAAGTCTCCAAAACCCGATGTCGTAGGTTCAAATCGTATAGAACGTGATTTTGTGTCGTTCGTTGCTTTACGTAAAAATTAAACTACAATAAGTGAGTACAAACCCAAATTTGACCTCCTTGATGAATCTCGTGTGCATATAGTGTATGGTTTGCTGGAAAAATTGAAGCCAAAGCCAATAAATATTTGACCCTAGCCATAAGACCCACGAACTCACAAAATACAGGCAAATCCAAGAATCCCAGCAACATTAAAACATACGAACCTAGAAATTAATACTCATAAATATTGCACTTTGAAATCAAAAGCCATAAACAAACTTTTAAAAAATTTAAAAAATATTATTCCCCAAATATTGTAAAGAAACCCACATCATTTGTACTGGGCTTTGGCTTGTGTTGATTCATTCCATCCCACTTGCGACCTTCATGAGAGCTTTTGTGGATAAATTATTATCTATTACACACCTAACTTTTAGGGTTGTGAGTTGAGATTGTACTACCACCCAAAAGTTAGATGCGATCTGAATCTTGGGTCACTAGTTCGAAAACAGAGGAGAGATGAGACTGGTGAAAAAGAAGAAGAAGAAGGAAAAAGAGAAAGGAAAAAAAATAGGAAAAAGAAAAGGGGACCTGAACCCCTTGTAACCCAGAAGAAGAAGACGAAAAAAAAAGAACAAAAAAAGGGGACCCGAACCCCTTGCAACCCAGAAGGAGGAAAAGAAGATGATGAAGAAGAAGAAGAAGAAGGAAGAAAAAGAAGGAAAAAATGGGGGACCTGAACCCCCTACAATCCAGAAGAAGAAGAAGAAGGAAGAAGAAGAAGAAAAAAAAAAGAAAAAAAAGAGGACCCAAACCCCCTTCAACCCAGAAGAAGAAGAAAAAGAGAAAAAAAAAAACTTAAAAAAAAAATATTTAGTTAATATTTTAAATATTTTATAAAGTTTTTAATAATATTTTAATAAAAAGTGTGCCACGTCACACGCCACGTTAGCATTTAACTGAGGAACTGACAGTCAACTGACGGGAGGTATGACATTGCAATAAATTCGTAAGCAAATGTATGGCATTGAAACTTTTTAAAGACGAGGTATGAAACTGTTAATGACCAAATAGTTGACGTAGTGTTTTGTAATTTACCCTATCTTTTTAATCACTGATGGGCTATCTTGATCAAGTCTCATAAGTGTAAAGTACTTTTACATATTTTTATTTTAAAGAAAAGAGTACTTTTACTATATATTTCACTAAGTTCCACTATATTTGTATGTCAAGTACATGGGCGAAGCTACATAGGGGCAAGGAGGGGCGGACGCCCTTCCCTTCGCTGGAAATCAAACCCAGGTCAACGGCGTCATTTGGTTCTAGTTAAAAATTCCCTTTAGTGGGACGGCATTATTTTAGTACTGAAATAAAAAAAAATTAATTAAAGAGGACCACATGTCCAATGTTGCCTTCACTCTTCCCCACCCTGTTCCATTCACTCCTTTTTTTTTTGGAAACTATTCCATTCACTCATTTCCCACTTTGAAAGCCAATAAGATAGGAAATCCCTAGAGCTGGAAAAAATCCCAAAAATCCCAAACTGAACTGAAAAATTCCTGAAACCAAACCGAAATTCTCGAAAATTTTGGCATCCAATATCGAACCGATACGGGAATTGGTCTCAAGTTTTTGAGATTTCGGTATTCCCAAACCGAACCGAAAATATATATATTATTTAATTTTTAAATATATAGGAGCACATCTTTAAAGGGAACATCATCTACCTACAATAGTGAAAATTGAAATACTGAAGGAGCATTGGAAATCGATGATGGAACATATACAGGAAGGAGCCCTAAAATAGATAGTGGAACATATGCATAATTTTTAAATTACAGGAGATTGATAGATAGATACATAGATGCAGAATAAACACGGGAAATTGATAGATGGATACACGAATAGATTATAAGTTACAATTTGCTTGAGAAAACTTTACATCTATCTATAAACGTTTTAGATGTAATTTTGGGGACTGGCATGATTATAGATAGATGTACTAGTTTACTCAAGCACATATTAACGTTTCAGATTAGCAAATTGCTTTTGAATAGGCAGATACTAACTGGGCCTTGCCATTTGATTGGCAAATTTGTGTGCACAGATTAGTAGAAACAAATTGGCAAATTAGGCCTTCACTTCTATTTTCTTGGCAAAACATGATCTTTTGCTGCATCTTTCTTTCCGAAAGGCTAGTTACTCCTTCAGAGAATGGGCATGGGGCTTTATGCATTTTGTCTTTCTTTTATTTCTCTACTTCAGCTTTAAACTCTAATGCTGAACTTGACATGTTGTTTGAGGTATTTTCTCTTAGAATGACATTGGTATTTATTTTGAATGTGTGCGAATTTGTTGAGTAAAACTCTGTAAGGCTTTGAGATAAAGGCTTGAGCATCTGTTTGTTTCCTAGGCAAGGATGGCTGATTCTGGTACTTTGCATTTTGCCAGTGAGCTTCCTTGAGGAAGGTGGGAACGCTTAGGCCAGTTTCCATAGGGAAACAAATGGTGCTAGGAAGGCTTGACTTGTTTGACATTGATTGGCTTGATTGTTTTAAAAGCTTTCCTTGCTTGGCTTGATTTTACATTGCTAGACTTGGCATTGATTTTGCATTGTTAGGCTTGGCATTGATTAGCTTGATTGTTTGGAAGCTTTTATTTGCTTGACTCGAATGGTTTTGCATGGTGTTGTAATTTGGATTACCATGTTGCATGGGCATTGCTTTAACCATTGAGCAGCTTGCTTGGCATGTGCGTGTATATGCATGTTATTGCTTTAACCTTAGCATGGTTTGACTTTTAGGAAGGCTTGAGCTATAGTTATAGCCTTGGCTTGATTATTGCTATATGTTGTTCTTCCTAATGACTGTGAGGAAATAGCAGTGTTTTAAAAATCCAGCGCCTTGGCCAACTGCCGTGATTAGCTCCTAATTGGTCGTAAAATTGGTTAAACGTATAACGCGGATGCCTGAGCAGGATTAGGTGGGTCTAGGCGGGGCTGGGCGGAGGCTAGGCAAGCCTAAGAAGCCGTATGTCAAGTAACCAGAATCTAGAAAATATTATGATTTGGAATGAAGATGTTGCAGAGTCGGGAGGAAGAAAATGAACCGGTGGGGACCACATCTTCTTTTTCAATTTAAATGAACAACATTATTTTTTCATAGTCTCACCATCTCTGGTTACACGTTTCTTGCCATTTCGGTTTCCAATAACCCCATTTACTAATTTATATTCTTTTCTACCAACTCTTTTTACTATTTTTTTATAATCTTTTATTTCTTTTCTCTCCTAAATTAGTTAGCATTTTTTATTTTTTATTTTATCTATTTTTTGTATTGTTTTATTATTCTTTTTTCTTTTAACACCATTTATATTATTATGTATTTAACCCTAACATTACATGTATATTATTTTAAGCATTACATTACATATTATAGGTAAAATTTAATTAATTTATATTAAATTTACTTAAATCTGCCTTGTTCGTCTAGGCTTTTGCGTAGACCCTGTCTAGGCGCCTATGCGCTAGGCCCTAACTGACTGCCCAATAAGCCTCTAGCGTTTTTTAGAAACTTGGAAAATAGCATGGGTGTCTTAGCAGTAATAAGGCTTGAGCCATTTCTTATTGATAGGTTTCGTTAGCATGCCGCATTTGATCGAAGTCAAGTAGTAGCATCCACTTCTGTAGGCTTCCTTGACCACAGAAGGTCTTTTCCAATGTGGGGAAAACTTTGAAGGTCTGAGGACAAGATCTCTTTCTTTGAAGTTACATGGCTTGACTGTGTGATTGTAGGTTCTGGTAACCTGCTGGTGGTGTAGAGTTCATTTCTTAGCTATTTCCATTCTTCTTTTGTTGAGTGACTTAAGATATCTTCACCTCCATCTGCACAAGTTCTGATATTCATTTGAGACATGCGATAAAATCACAAAACATTTGGGAGAACCTCCAGAGTAATTGCGCATAATGTCGCTTAGGATCCTTAGTAATGTCTTGTTTGTAGTTTCAACTTGGCCGTTTCTCTGGGGATAGTACGACGTAGAGTGTCAGTGCTTGATCCTATGACCATTGAATGTGATACTTGCCTGCTTGTTTCTTTGATGAAATTGGATACTACAGCTCTTGTTGCTTTCCGGAGAGGGAGTACTTCCACTCATTTTATGAAACAGTCAGTGGCCACCGGGATCCATATGCATTATTTGAAAGTTGGATCGATTGTTTCAATTAGGCCGGGGCCCTAAGTATGAAATGGCCATGGAGTGCGCATGTCTTGCAGCAATGTTAGAGGCTTATGGGTCAAGTTCTCGTGAACTTGACATGCACAGAATCTTTTAACCATGTTGTGTTCATCTTCCCTTATGGTAAGATAATAATACCTAGGCTTAGCAACTTCTTGTGTAGCTTCTTCATTCTTTGATGCTCCTCCAGTAGGCTAACTAATTCATTCTTTCCAAGTTCATTCACCAATATAGTGGATTTGTCTTCGGCAGTGGGTGCGATATGCATTTAGTTTCCTCAGAATTTTTGCTGGCAGCAGCAACCGACTTCTTTTGGGAAGACTTTTCCTTAGACGTGTAGTCTTTGTCCCTAGTCTTCTCGCTTGGATTTGGGATTGAATTTTTCAACTACTTTAGAGATGCAACAATTTCTTTTTGTGCTTCCCTCAAAGCATGAATCGCTGTGATGATTTCGTGTATGGTATACTCCTTCAGGTTTTCCTGGTGCTACTCTTTGCGTTGAAATTTGTTCGGTCGGGAAACAGCCTCGCCCGTCTTTAGGCGTTGCCATTCTTAGTAGTGTTTCTTCTAGATCTTGAAGCCATTAAATCAAGATGCAACCTGATCCCTAGTGAAGTCGCCAATTTATGTTAAGGGACTTTTGGGTCGAGGTGGACTTGGGCTTTGAGAATGTCATATTGTCACTCTTGGTTTGGTTTCGTACCAATTCCTAGAATATCTCGAAAGAATTAGCATATCTTAAGAAATATCCCAGTTGGATCAATGACTCGAAGATAACATGATTTAGGCTAATAATGACTTGCTCAAGTGAGGTATGGTGTGAAAGCTAGAAGTTTATCAGTTTAGCATGCTGAGAAAGAGTTTACATGGTGTTCTCTGTTGGATAATCTGGGTTTCCTAAGGTGGTAGTAAGGCTTGCAATGGCTGAAATACTCAAAGGGAGGTTATGGAGAATGCTAAGGTTGCATAGTGATGTTTCTAGATCCCTTTTAATGGCTTCTAACTCTGTTTTGTGTGTGTGTGTGTGTGTGTGTGTAAAAGAATGACTCATTTATAAGGTTCTTAAGGAATCTTTAATTGTGGCTTGTTTCTCCCTCCTCATTCTCCCTAGTTTTCTTGCTATGCCCTATTTTGGTGTAAGGAGGCTAGATTGCAGAATCTGCATCGTGTTTTCCTCCTGAGGTGTGGGATTCCCGAGTCAGCCTTCCGTAGGCACTACTTTTGGTAGCGCGCCTCATGGCTTTTGGGCATTGGTTTTCTGCGTGAGCTAGGAAGGAAAAACTTGTTTCTTTCTTCATTAAATGCATGTCTGGTTGGCTTTCGCGTAACTCCATGGGTCAGGGCCGGGTTCCTCCCTAACTAAGTTGTTTAGCTTGCTAATAAAATGAGGAAACTAGGCTGGTTCTCTCTCAAACTTACTGATGCGAGAATTAACTCGACACAAATTTAACCCTCTTTTTGACAGTTGTAGTAAAGATGTAAGTAGGGTATCGTTCTAGGCCGGGGATTAGGAGGGATTGCTAATCACTCTAAAATTAATTTAAAAACGTAAAAACAAAGTTTAAAACACTAACTAAAATAAAAACACTTAACTAGAATAACTCAAAATAAAACTAATAAATAAACTAAAATAAATCAAAAGACTCAAAACAATTCAAGACTTAAGAAAACACAAACTAAAATGATTTCTAATAAATCTAACACTTCAAAATAAATGGGGGATTGATTGTTGACGAAAGTGAATTTAAAACATAAACTTAAAAATAAACTCAAGGAAATATATTTTTGTGAAATAAAATAATGAGACACTAGTTAGAGGGGTCCTTATCCACACATGAACATATGCATATAATTTAATTTCCAATTATGAATTCAACAAACGAATGAATGACAATGTTCCAAGCTAATTAGGTCCGCTTAAATTAACCTTCAGATTTCCCTAAATTCATTGAATTGGACGGGATACGCATCACAACCAAATTATTCTTATCAAGTTCTCTAACTATGGAATACGCATGATAGAGAGACATATCAAAGATCATTAAGTTTAATGGAAATCATAAACATTGACTAGGCATTCATAACTATGGAATACGCATGTTAATCCAACCTAGGGTTTACTAAACACAATCGTGACTAACGATTTTTACTACTCTTGAATATAAGTTCATAACGATTAGGTGAAATTCCCTTATATCCTAGCATCAAGTCTAAGCATGCAAATTAAGTGTCGACCCTCAACCCACATACATAAACAAGTTCTTAATCAAATCAGAATAATAAACCACACCCAAACATTCATACATTCATAACTGGAGTAAATCAAATTATAATAAACAAATATCCATGGTTTCAAATTCACCTCTAACTAAATAGAAATTAGTTACACATGTTTAACATAATTAAAAGGTAAATTAAATTAAACATGAGTTTAAGAAAAATTAAACCAAAGAAGGAAGTGCTCTCTGTGCTCAGTGTGCGCCTGCTGCGTCCTTGCTCCCAGTTGACTGGGCGCTCTCTCCGTCCTATCCTTTAACTGCAGCCTTCTCTGGCTGCTGCCAGTCCCTCGAAACGGCTCCCTGGCTGCACAAGAGTCTGCCCTCTTCCTCTCACCAAATTCCGAAGGCCGCTGCTTCTTCTTTGATTGTTGACGCCAAAACTGGGCAGCTACTCTTCTCATTGTTTGGGCTTTCACCGCTGCCTCATTGGCAGCTTCAGTTTTTTCCTCTTTTCTTCTCGGTCACCCGTGGACTCCCCTCGCTGGCAGCTGCCAGCCTCCTTAATTGACTCGCTGCTGCCCTCCTATTTTTTTGGACTGAGCCTCGCGCCTTCACGCAGCTCTCGCTGCTTTTGTATCAAAGCTGCCTTCCTGGCAGCTCACCTCTCCCTCTCGCTGCCTAAGGCAGCTTCTCTAAATAAATTCTCCCCAGGAGCCCTCCCGGAATGACGCCTCCCCCCAGCCCTCTCTTATTCTTCTCCGTGGGCTTTTACAGCTCTCTCTCCTTTAATCATGATTATTCCCTTCTCTCCCCCACCGACTTATTATTCTGTTTTTCTTTTGGTCTTCCACTTAGCTGCCAAAGCAGCTTTTGTTTTCTTATATTTTTCTGCCGTTTGCATGTAATCACACACACACAAACACACAACAACATATAAATATACAAATAAATAAATAAATATATATATAGAAATATATTTATAATACTTTCATATTTTTATTAACCAAAAATAGTGGGCAAGACAGTTTTGACGATTTTATTACTAAAAATTTGCACTTGCTCTATTTTTCTTTTATTAGATAGATAAATCACATAAAACACGAAAACAAAGTAAATAGCTCAAAATATGAGGAACTAACTAAGAAAAGACCCGAGAATTTGATGTAAAAAAATATATAATTATGAGCCTATCAAATACCCCCACACTTAGCTTTTGCTAGTCCTCGAGCAAAACAAAGAAAACAAAACAAAACTCAATCTAAACCTTCCAACAATTATCTCAGGGATTTCCAATGGACATGACAAATTAAAAATCATCACTTACACAGACTTTGGCAATCCATACCCTTAAGCACATACTTAATCACAGTCACTACTTATTAGTTCGCATTTAATCAATTTAAACAACATTTTGAATGTAGTAACATGCCTTAGAGAATTTACTCAATTCCTCACTAGATATGCACTCAATTTTCACTCAGATTTTATGACCACACTCCCTACACTAGGTATATGTGAGAAGATTGATGTAAACATGAAAACTAGTACTCACATATGTTATAGCAAAGAAAGCATTTACTGGAGTTATTAATGTACATATGAATATGATCTCATGAACGGAATGCTACTACTTAGATGCGAGAACCAGGGACACCATATGCTCATACCAATCCCAAACTCCACATATTGAACACACAACAACCAAGATAGAAGTCAAAGGGTTGTAACGGGGCTAAGGATATAGGCTTAACAAAGGAAGGATATGGAAAACAAAGGTTCTTAAAGAAATAGTAAGCAAAGTAATGAGATTAACGCATAGAATTCACTTTTGAATGAAAATTCAACTCTAAATCCGAGGGGAAGATTCACACACTTTATGGCCAAATTTCAAACTCTTTTTCTTCTTTCTTTTCTTTTCATGCGTTTTTCTCTTTTTTTTTTTTTTTTTTTTAAGAAACGCAAAACGTACAATTGAGCTCAAAACAACCAATTCCTCCCCCACACTTGTTTTTCTGTATAGTGTAGAATAAACTGAATTCTTTTTTTTTTTTTAAGTCATGCTCACTATTCTTTAAGAACAAGGGTGCAGACGGTTAGGTGCGGTTTAATGTGGTTAACAACAAAAATAGGCTAAACCAGGCTCGAAAGGGGTTAACCTACAAAACAAAAGAAAGATGGAGGGTAAGGCTTTTTGGTTAAGGTGGATCACTAAACAACTTCATCTTGATATGTGTTATGCAATTCAATGTCATGCTTTGAATGAAACAGATATGAGTTCTAGTATTTGGAACTAAGATGATAAAACGCCTTCTAAGTAGCAACCAAACAAAGAATGATGAGATCATGCAACGACTTTTAGAAAACAAAAACATCAAGATTAATAACTCTCCAAAGAAGGTATAAGCTCAAGTCTCACAGGGATGTAGCATTAGTTTGAGTTCTTTCCTTCAAGCATGTTACAAAAACTAATTTTATCCTTTTGTGATCAAATTTAAATTCATAAACAACAACTACAACTAAGCATAAACCAAGAGCATATCAAACTTCCATCCATGTTTATAACTTTCTTTAACAGTCATGCAATTAAAAACCAAATCCTCATCATTGTGTTGGAAGGTACCTAAGACGCAAACACACAAAAATAACTCTAAAATAATTCTTTTTGGGTTTTTCAAAATATTTTTCAAATTTTTATGTCATTTTCGTAAGATTTCCTCAAAACACAATAAAACACACCAAAACAGCATAAAACACTAAGAAAACAAAAAGCAACAACACGGAAACAAATGAAACCAGTTCAAAGTCGAAGGTACAAAAATGTTCAATTTGGTCATTTTTTATACTTCTTACCCCCACACTTAAACTAGACGTTGTCCCCAATGTCAGAAAACATTAAAAAGCAAATAAAAATAAACAGAATAAATAATAAGAAACAAAATAAAGCAATAGGACTGAAAACTTCTCTAATTTTCAGAAAACCAAGCGATGACCCCCAAGCGTAAATTTTGCAATCAACTTCAAGGGAGAAAATAACCAAACGTTCCTGCAAAGAAAAGAAATAAACAGTTAAGCACGCAAGAAAATATAGAAAATGCAAACGAAAATTGAAAATGAAAATAAAAGATAACGAAAAGAACTAATAGGTGGTCATTGGTCATGACTGTTGATTTTCCACAGCTTTCTTCTTGAACTGGATGGGCCTCCTTTCTTGCAAGTGCTCCTCAGCTTAGTTGAGGATGAATCAGCACGTTGTCTCCACATGCTTCAAGTAGTCCGGTCTCCACGCAGGTGTGGCATCTTCTTGAACTCTTGGATCAACCCAGACTCGTCTGCTCTTGGGTGCACCTCAGACTCCTCCTGCTTCGTCTGTGAGGTACTTTTGTTTTTGAAGAAGTACCTCAACACAGGTTTATTTTTGAAGTGGGCTGGGAGGGGTCTGAGATGAGTACTCGAGAGCAAGACTAGGTAAGCAATCAGGATCTCACTTTCTCCACGTTCCTCAGATGAAGGAGAGGAGAAAGCATAATATGAGATACTTTTGCTTTTAACCTTTTTAATATGAAATACTTTTGCTTTTAACCTTTTTAATATGAAATACTTTTGCTCTGGAAGGTTTGTTTTCTGGGGTGATCCAAGGGATGAAGAACACTGAATAACTCGAAAGCTTTCTTTGGGAATACATTATCGGAGATGAAGAGAGGAAGAGAGGTTGAGAGGTGGAGAGGTGGAGAGGTGAGAGGGTGTGAAGGTGTGCCTTTGATGTGGAAGGCGAAGGTCGACTTTATAGAAATTTTCCTTCACAACCGGAACTGTTCCCTCACTATTTGTCGGCAGCCGGTGATGGATGAACAGTACCCGTTACGCGCTTTCTGACAAAGCGTCCGTAATTTCCGCAAGGCTGACGATGCAAGTGACGAGTGACGACAAAACCGGAATGATGATATTTTGAAAACCGGGGTTCAAAACCGGGTGCGGCTCATGGTTTTCGCAACGCTCCACGCTGCACGTGATGAGTCACGACAAACTGGAAAAACTGAGCCCTCGTGATGCCACGTGATTGCTGAGTCAAGCCCAGCTTTTGAGAAAGGAAACGGCTCTTTTGATTTGCGCGAGGACGCGTCTTCAACCTCAGAGGAGCGCCTCTCTTTGATTTGCTTCTTTTTATAGAGGCGCTAATTCTGCTTCACATCACACTTGAACTCCCTTCCTCAAACACTTCTGCACTCATACTCCTCACTCATAATCTTACTCCCTCTGCTCTCTTCCTGCACTTCTGCACTTTTAATCTTTCCGATCTCTTGTTCCGCTTCAGCAATCTTAATTTTTCCGACTCTTTTCTTCCTCAACCCTCTCTAAAAATGTCTTGCCCTTCCGACCGTCGCCTAAACTTGAATGTCGGGGAAGACGATGACTCGTCTTCTCCGAACAACATTTGGAATCCGTCCTTCATATCCCCCAATGGTCCTCTTACAGTCGGGGACACAATGATGAGGAACGATATAACCGCAACGGTGGTTGCAAGAAACCTTCTTACTCCCAGAGACACTAGGTTGCTGTCTATGCGGTCAGACGAGCTGGCTGTTCAGGACTCACTGGCTCTCAGTGTCCAGTGTGCAGGCTCAGTTTCAAACATGGGTCAGCGCCTGCTTGCAAGATCTCGTCAGGTGGAGTCGCTAATGGCGGAGGTGGTCAGTCTTCGGCAAGAAGTCAGAGGACTCAGGCACGAGAACAAGGAGTTGCACATGCTCGCAACTAGCTACTCGACCAGCATGAAAAGGAAGCTGGACCAACTGCAGGAGTCGGACGGTCGGATTCAGAGCGATCATGAAAGGTTCATGGCGCTACTCCCGCGGTTTATGTTGCCTTCGTCCTCTGGAGCAGCACCAAGCGTTCCGGCTCCGGAGATTCCAACTCTGGCTCTTCGTCTTCCCGGAGCTCCGTCGACCTCTGAGGCGCCACCTAACCAATGACCAATGAATTCTATCAGTTTTTCGTATTATTGTAAAATTTTATTTATGCTTTCAATGTTTATTTAAATAAATAAATAAATATATATATATATATATATATTACTAATAGTATTATTTTTTTATTTTTTATTTTTTTATTTTTTTTAATTTTTTAATTTTTAATTTTTAATTTTTTTTTTTCAGGTTTATTTTAAGCAAATTAAAATATGTAAATCAAAATATGTAAATTAATGCAAAAAGACTTTGTTTATCCGCACTAAAAATAAACATTGCCCTTAATTTATTTAAACTCAAACTAAATAAAAATCAACCAAATAACAAAATTAACTAAGCAAAACAAAATGAAAGTAAAAGCAATAAAGAAAAGGTTAAGAAATGCAAATCTGGTTGCTTGGGTTGCCTCCCAAGAAGCGCTTGCTTTAACGTCTTTAGCCGGACGATTCTTTCCTTTAACCTCCCCTAAGATCCAACGCATGAAATTTATCTTTTAATGGGAGGTGATACTTGAAATGATTCGGCAATGGTCTGAATTCTAGGGTGGGTGCCTGAATCATTAAAATTAGAGACAAGTTAGTAAAAATTAAAATTAAAATTAAAATTGGAGAAGATGGCTTACTGTCTTTCTCCGACTCAAACTCAATAACAAAAATTACGCCTCTGGACAATTCCGGGATTTTGAACTGGGCCAGGTTTACTATGATGATTGTGGCCTGTCCCGTATCATCAAACTCAATTTCTTTGGGCTTAATTGTCTCCTGCAAAGCCTCTTGGATGTCTTCAACGCATTCTCCAGCCACTTTGATATCTTGAATCATTTTTCTTTGTGCACAAGGTTCGGGAACTTGTTTTGGTGCACCAAGAATTGAGATATCACTTTGCACCTCTGGAAGATGTTCCACAATGTCTTTTTCACTTTCTTCGTTATTTGGAAAAAATCTGCAAGGAAAAGAGACATTCGGTGGAAAAATGTTAGAATGAATTGAACTTGGAACTACCTTACCATAGTTGGACGACATAGAGACTTGAGGGGTTTGAGACAAGAATTCGTCTAAACTGCCCAAGTCGTCCTCCTCATCTTCTGCTTGCAGCGGCAATTCATCCAAGTTCGGGCTGAGTTTGAACGGTTCTAGGACAGCCTCATCCTCCATATTACCTTCCAAAGTGATGGCTTCATCAACTTCACAATCTTCCTTTGAATTTTCAATAGGTGAGTTGGAGAGTTCACTTTGATCTTGAATCTGTGCCATGATCTCCATAATCTCCCCAACTTGCCTCTCCAATTCATCCACCTTGTTGGTCTGATCTTGCATCTCCTGGATTCGATTTTCCACTCCCTGATTCAAAGAGGTGAGTAACTTATTAAATGCATCATTATCCAGAGATGTACCTGAATCGAATTGGGCAAATTGTTGTGGTGGCTGTGGTGGCTGCAAAGGCGTTGTATAGAACTCATCATACGGCTGCCAATATTCTCCTTGGTGAGTCTCCTTAGCTTGATTTTGTGACCCCTGCACCAAAGAGTTTAATTCATTAAGAATTTGATTATAATCCACGGGCATACTTTGATTCGATTGGAATTGTTGTGGGGGATGTTGTGGTGGCTGCATAGGTCTTGAATAGAACGCTTCATCTTGCTGCCAATATCCACTTTGTTGAACTTGTTGAGGTTCATCCCACATTTGATTTGAATAATCCCTCCAATCCGAATTGCAAGCGTTGGAATACATATTGCCCCTTGATTGGCTGTGGCTTTGATATCCCCAATCATCGTCATATGCAGAAAATTGAGGATATTGATGAGTTTGATATCCTTGCCCATAGGGCACATCAAATGTCGGGACATTTGGCATTGTAGTCCGTTCGGCATTATGAGTCAATTGAGCAGTGAGCTGCGCCAATTGAGCTTGAATACTATCCATGTCTTGCTCCATTAATACCTAAAAATCAAAGAAACAAAAATAAATCAAATACCAAAAGTAAAACACACAAACACAAATATAAATAAAAACACAAACAAAAACACAAATATAAAAATAAACACAAACAAAAATAAAGGGATTAGCAAATTTACTAATCCCCGGCAACGGCGCCAAAAATTTGATGCGAGAATTAACTCGACACAAATTTAACCCTCTTTTTGACAGTTGTAGTAAAGATGTAAGTAGGGTATCGTTCTAGGCCGGGGATTAGGAGGGATTGCTAATCACTCTAAAATTAATTTAAAAACGTAAAAACAAAGTTTAAAACACTAACTAAAATAAAAACACTTAACTAGAATAACTCAAAATAAAACTAATAAATAAACTAAAATAAATCAAAAGACTCAAAACAATTCAAGACTTAAGAAAACACAAACTAAAATGATTTCTAATAAATCTAACACTTCAAAATAAATGGGGGATTGATTGTTGACGAAAGTGAATTTAAAACATAAACTTAAAAATAAACTCAAGGAAATATATTTTTGTGAAATAAAATAATGAGACACTAGTTAGAGGGGTCCTTATCCACACATGAACATATGCATATAATTTAATTTCCAATTATGAATTCAACAAACGAATGAATGACAATGTTCCAAGCTAATTAGGTCCGCTTAAATTAACCTTCAGATTTCCCTAAATTCATTGAATTGGACGGGATACGCATCACAACCAAATTATTCTTATCAAGTTCTCTAACTATGGAATACGCATGATAGAGAGACATATCAAAGATCATTAAGTTTAATGGAAATCATAAACATTGACTAGGCATTCATAACTATGGAATACGCATGTTAATCCAACCTAGGGTTTACTAAACACAATCGTGACTAACGATTTTTACTACTCTTGAATATAAGTTCATAACGATTAGGTGAAATTCCCTTATATCCTAGCATCAAGTCTAAGCATGCAAATTAAGTGTCGACCCTCAACCCACATACATAAACAAGTTCTTAATCAAATCAGAATAATAAACCACACCCAAACATTCATACATTCATAACTGGAGTAAATCAAATTATAATAAACAAATATCCATGGTTTCAAATTCACCTCTAACTAAATAGAAATTAGTTACACATGTTTAACATAATTAAAAGGTAAATTAAATTAAACATGAGTTTAAGAAAAATTAAACCAAAGAAGGAAGTGCTCTCTGTGCTCAGTGTGCGCCTGCTGCGTCCTTGCTCCCAGTTGACTGGGCGCTCTCTCCGTCCTATCCTTTAACTGCAGCCTTCTCTGGCTGCTGCCAGTCCCTCGAAACGGCTCCCTGGCTGCACAAGAGTCTGCCCTCTTCCTCTCACCAAATTCCGAAGGCCGCTGCTTCTTCTTTGATTGTTGACGCCAAAACTGGGCAGCTACTCTTCTCATTGTTTGGGCTTTCACCGCTGCCTCATTGGCAGCTTCAGTTTTTTCCTCTTTTCTTCTCGGTCACCCGTGGACTCCCCTCGCTGGCAGCTGCCAGCCTCCTTAATTGACTCGCTGCTGCCCTCCTATTTTTTTGGACTGAGCCTCGCGCCTTCACGCAGCTCTCGCTGCTTTTGTATCAAAGCTGCCTTCCTGGCAGCTCACCTCTCCCTCTCGCTGCCTAAGGCAGCTTCTCTAAATAAATTCTCCCCAGGAGCCCTCCCGGAATGACGCCTCCCCCCAGCCCTCTCTTATTCTTCTCCGTGGGCTTTTACAGCTCTCTCTCCTTTAATCATGATTATTCCCTTCTCTCCCCCACCGACTTATTATTCTGTTTTTCTTTTGGTCTTCCACTTAGCTGCCAAAGCAGCTTTTGTTTTCTTATATTTTTCTGCCGTTTGCATGTAATCACACACACACAAACACACAACAACATATAAATATACAAATAAATAAATAAATATATATATAGAAATATATTTATAATACTTTCATATTTTTATTAACCAAAAATAGTGGGCAAGACAGTTTTGACGATTTTATTACTAAAAATTTGCACTTGCTCTATTTTTCTTTTATTAGATAGATAAATCACATAAAACACGAAAACAAAGTAAATAGCTCAAAATATGAGGAACTAACTAAGAAAAGACCCGAGAATTTGATGTAAAAAAATATATAATTATGAGCCTATCACTTACCCACATGGAATACAAAGGTTATGAGTTTGGACTTTTGGGCTCCTAAGCAACCCAAAGTCTTCCACAATCTTGACTTCATGTAAGCCTAATGAACTTCCGTAACCATCCACACCACAATTCATTTTACAAGCCCCGGGCATATGACTTGGACTTATCTTAGCATGAATAATGATTAGCGTAATAAATAGGCATGGCGTGATCCGGTCTAATTACTGTAGCATGGCATGTTTGTAAATATATTTCTTACTTGATCCTACACTTTTGCATGTATTTGGGCTTAAATAGAGACTTGCATGACAATTGGGCTTCGAGGCTTGGTTAGGCTTGCGAGTGACATTTTTGGGCCTCAACACCAACCATGCACAAGCAATGCACACCATAAACAAAAGCAAAATGATGAAAATACCCACATATAAAATAGTAGAAACTCACAACTCATTGCGTCATTTTTCTAATTTCAAAGAAAGATCTGTGAGCATATCATGTGCATATCATGTGTATGTCGTGTGCATGTAGTGTACATGCAGTATATGCAGTTTTTTGAAAATTGAAGGATTTTGGTCTCTTCCAAGAAACAACCAACCAATCACTTTAACTCCAAAAATCCATAAATGGGTTTTCGATTAACATCAAATTAACAAAAACCTATTTCCCAAAACCTTCAAATTTGCTTAGAAAACTCCCAACTTTCCGAGAAATCACCCAATACCCTAAGAAATTTTCGATTCAAATGGAAAAGTGTTGTAGGTGTGTTTGGACAAAGTGTTGGATTTTTTTGTTGTTGCTGTGAAGGGTTTGGAGTGCTTAAGGTATGCAAAGGCTTTTGGGCTTGAATGCGGTACTGTCAGCAAGCTCCTCGTCCGAGGCCGGTTACCCTAGGCTGCTCATGATGGCTCTAAGCTTGGAAGACAAGATCTTGCCGTTGTCATTGACGTCAATGAAGCCTAAAGACCTATTTGAGCTCAAAAATTTAGACGCATGAGTGGAAGGAGGGGGATTACGAGTAGGCTACTGTGGTAGAAGAGTGAGAGTTAGGCTCTATTTGGGATTAGGGAATTAGTTTTAGGCTGAAGAAAAAGAAGAAGAATTAGGCTTTTCCAGTTTGGGATCGAGGAAGCCTTGTCAAGAGCCTTATTCTTCAATGGACGTTGGGGGGGGGGGGGGGTGGGGAATGGGGGCTAAGGTTTGTGCAAGGGTAGGGGTTTTGGAAAAGAGGGATTTTCGGATAAAGGTGCAAATGCTGAATGGGTTGGAGGAAATAACCCATTTATATACAAGGGCAATTAAGTTCTTTCAAGTTGTAAGAAAAATCATATTTCTGTCGTATTATTGTCCATGTTCTGTGCATACCCAAAAAATCGTTTTTTAGTCCAAAGATTAAGAAAATAAGTCGTTTTTGTCTATTTCCCAATTTACCTGTCATGGTGTAATATAATATCTTTTTTTTTGTTTTTACAAGGATACAAAATATTTTTGTTTGACGAACAACAAAATGTGCCTAACATATATAATAATACATGTATAATAATTTACTTACAAGAAGAGAACATGTAGCTTGATGCATAATACTAAAAATATATAATTTATATGGTGAATATAATGATAATTTTTTTTTTGAAGCGATAATTTCATTAAACAACCTCATGATGAGTACATAAATCTTGGAAGAGAAGCTCTTAAGTAAGACTAGGAGGCTCCTTAAACCAAACTAAGTTATTGCCATTAGACAAAGCAAACTTGGCAAGACAGTGTGGAACACCATTACAAGACCGTTTAGAATGGTTAAAACTCACCCTAGGGAAATTATATGCCAGCTGCAAGACGTCTTCTGCAATCAAACCAAGCTCTGAGGCGTCAGAATGAGCAAGATTGAGTGCCGTGATAACCTTCAAACAGTCGCTCTCCACGACCACCTGCTAGAAACCTTGCTACTGCCCCAACTGCAAACCAAACCTAATTGCATACATCTCCAAGAATAGAACTGAGACAATACCTGGGTACTGGTACACCCCGGCCGACAAAAAACCTCCCCTCAATTCCCTAATCACCACTCTCACACCACCGAGCTTATCCTGTAAGCTTGACACACCCTTGAGAAGGAGGAGTCCACTGTGAAGGGGAGAGACCCACCGGCCTAACAGTTTTCTGGTTGGCCTCCTGAAACGCCATCAACCAAGAAACCACCCGCTACCACACTGTTGGAAGTATGCCCACAAAGCCACTCATTTGATGTAATAGCTTTTGGAATACTTATTGTGTTAAACTATAATATGTTTAATAGAGGGCAAAGCTTATTGTTAATCACTATTTATTGTATTATGTGTTTAAGTAATAAGGGAATCCAAGGAATGTATTTAATCTAAGAGAGAAGTGATCTAAGTGAGTTGGATTAACGAGACATTTCTCTTATGTTCATTCCTAAAACGTTCCTAGCCATAGGATTGCCAATTGGGCATTGACGACCCGCTAAGGTTAGTATGTGTTATGTTAACTCAAGCTGGAGTATGACTAGTCTCAAGTCATTTAGTGTTGGACACTGAGACAAACACATAAGTGCTTAAAAGGTAATTGAGTACACTGAACTACGATCAAAAGAGAGTTCGAACATACATGTCATGTGAGAACTCGTAAGTTGCAATATGCAAAGTAGTCCTTTGACCTGAGGCATCATAGATGTCTAATGGTTAGGTCATTGATTTTTGATTATGTCAAAGGCATTCCATCGAGAGTGTCTACAACATTTTTGGGGTCAAGCTATCTAGTCATGTAGGCATATGAATACGCAACAAGGGATCTCTAACCTTCCATGGTGGAAGGAGAATACTCTGAGATATGATTTGAGAGTCTTTGGCCAAAGCATACAAATATGACTTAGGAAGTTTGTTCCAAATCATATTCAAATGAATCATATAGAGAAGTATCACATTAGAGAGTAGACATGAAACAAACTATCACTTAAACAATGTGATCAAGAGTATTGTATTAGAGAATGACCGTATTGCATTGTAGTTGTAACTGGATAGGTTCTCCAACCACTTTTACTTAGCTTGGGTAGGTGTCACTCATGGTTTGTGGAAGCCCTGAGGATTAGCAAACACTAATCTTCATCAAAAGGAGAATTGAAATGTAGTTTCAATTCACAATCGATCGTTAAGAGTAACAATCGCCCACTGCCTCGCTAAATGGAACCTAATGGATCGTACACCAAGTAAGGATGAATGTGAAGATATAAAAGAGATGGATAAGCAATTAAATGGTTTAGTTGAGAATGGTCAAGATTAATTAATTAGTTAATTAATTATACGAAAGGTTTGTATTGGGCTTTTAAGTTGGTTTTGGGTTTCGGGGCCCAAAAGGGTTTTTGGTCCACAAAGCCCATTGAGTTTAGGTTGTGTGACAACTAAAACTAAATGGAAATTAACCCAAAAACAAAGCCAAAACCGGCCTAGGGTGAGTGGTAAGAAAACTTGGGTTAATTGCAAGTTTGCCACTCACAATGTGAGGTGGTATAAAGGCAACTTTATAGCCATTCTCTCACTAGGATTTTCTTGAGGCAAATAAGAGAAACATTTTCTCTCTTTTTCTCCATAGAGGCCGGCCACTTAGGGGGTTTTTCACTAGCATAAAAAACTCTCTAAGTCATCCATCTTCTCTTCACACTACATCCTTGGTGTGGAGACTTAGAGACACCAAATCTTTGGTGTTCTTGGAGATCCTTTCCTCACATCCTCAAGGAGCAAATGAGCATCAACAAAAAAGAAAATCACAAGGAAGATCCAAGGAGCTAGGAGGTGACTTGAAGGCCCTCCACTTGGGTGAATCCCTTGTGTAAACAAGGATGAGCTTCAAGGGTAATGAATCTCAAATCCTTCCTTCTCTTTAATGTTGTTAAAAAGTCTTATGGTTCACCATTATCTAGGCTTTGAAAGTCATGGGTTTTAGAATTGTTTTTGAATGCATGCCTACTTTAAAGTGTTATTAGTTTGCATATGTGTTCAAATGTTCTCACATGTTCTTAGCTAGGACAAAAATTTTCCTTCACACACAACCATGGGAGGAACGCTAGCACTTTTCCACACCCGTGCATTCCTTTCCTGCCAAATACCTCATAACACCATGCATGCAACCTCAAAACCCCCTACCATCTGTTCAAGCACCTCAGGCAACCACTTTTTTTTTATTAAAGAAGGAGAACTCCCGAAGCCTCTCAAGCCTAACAACGAACTGAACCAGACTGCTCTAGCAAAAGGGAAAGTAAAAAGCACGTGCTCCATAACCTCTTCCCCTGCCTAACAAATCCCACACTCCGCCTCCACCCTAACACCTTTCTTCCGAAGGTTCACTTTAGTAGGAAGAATATTATGACACACTCTCCATGTGAAGTTCTTCACTTTAGGAGGAATATTAATCTTCCAAAGATGCTTCCACAGCTTCCCATAACAACTACCAGTAGAAGAACATGAAGCACTACTATCCATCAACTGGAGCCATTGTCGTGCCACCCAATACCCACTATTGACAGAAAAACATCCTCGTTCATCGTAATGCCAAATCAACCTATCATCCGAAGCACGAAAACTCAGCGAGAGAGAAAGAATAAGAGATACCTCTTTCGGGTTAAATAATTCTGATAGTAAATCGGTACGCCAAACCCTTATAGAAGTATTAATCAACCCCTTAACTTTCATATCACCATACTTTGGATGAGGCAATGAAATGACCTTAAAAGCGTTAGGTCTCGACAGCCACCTATCAAACCAAACTTGAATCTGCCGCCCGTCTCCCACCACCCATCTCGAACCCTTAACCAACACTTCTCAAGCCTTAACAATGCTTTGCCAGTAATACGACGACGAAGGGAGTGCACCCGCTTCCCAAAAAGAAGAATTTGCGAAGTACCTTACCTTAAAAATCTGTGCAATTAATGACAAGGGATGGTGGATGACATTTCACCCTTGCTTAGCCAACACCGCCATATTAAAAGCGTAGAGATCTCGAAAGTGCAACCTACCATCACCTTTAGACTTGCACATCTTGTCCCACGAGCGTTAATGAATTTTCCTATCCTTAGAACCATTCCCCTACCAAAACCATGCCATGAGTTGATGCAATTCATCACAAAAAGTCTTGGGGAGCAGAAAACAATTCATGGCATAAGTGGGAAGAGATTGGGGAACTACCTTAATAAGAAGTTCATTCCCTGCATGGCTTAAAAACCTACTTTTCCAACCATTCAAGCGCTGTAGCACTCTCTCTTTAATATACGAAAAGGTTTGCTTTTTATTCTTCCTTACACAAGTAGGTAAAACCAAGTATCTATCATGCCGCTCCACCAACGTGACCCCTAAAAAACCTGAGAGCATAACTTGATCGTAAGGACGCACATTAGTGCTAAAAGCAACACTACTCTTGCCATAATTAACTGATTGCCCCGATACCTGAGAATAAATATCAAGAATGTGTGGGATCACTGCACATTCATCCACATTGGCCTTTCCAAAGAGAAAACTATCATTCGCAAACAAAAGATGATGAATCATTGGAGCATCTTCATACAACCGAATTCCACTCAAAGCCCTTTGCTGCTCTTACTTCGTAATAAGTGTCGATAAACCTTCAACACACAAAAGGAATCAATACGACGACAATGGATCTCTTTGCCAGAGACCCTGGGACGGTAAAACATAACCACATGGTTGGCCATTAACCAAAAAGGAGTACGACACAGAGGTAACACAGGCCATCACCATCTTAATTCATTGACGTGCAAATCCCAACCTTTCCATCATAACTTAAAAAAATCTCCATTCACCCCGATCATAAGCTTTACTAAGATCAAGTTTAAGAGCAAAGAAGCCGTCCCGTCCACTTCTCTTATTATGCAAAAAATGGCCAATTTCCGCCGCCACCAAAGAGTTATCAGAAATAAGTCTTCCCGGCACAAATGTACTTTGATTTGGAGAAATTATCGTAGCCATCGTCCCCTTAAGCCGATTAGCAATCACCTTGGCTCCAATTTTATACAACACATTACACAAACTAATAGGTCGTAGCTGAGACATATCTTGTGGCTCATTAACTTTTGGAACCAAAACCATATGAGTTAAACAAATTTCCTTGCCCAAATATCCAGTTTGTAAGAAAGACCGAATCACCTCGACAACATCCGACCTAACCACATGCCAAAAACGTTGATAAAAGAGCGGGGACATAACATTTGGCCCTGGAGATTTAGATGGATGCATTTGGAACACCGCCACCCTAATCTCCTCAATGGAATACGGCTGCAACGACAAATTATTCATCTCCGATGTAACACGACAAGAAACTACCCCCAGAACCTACTGTAACGCATTGGGAAGAACTCACTGCGACTTAAAAATCCTCTAGAAATAGCTAACCACTGTGTCCTCAATTCCCCCCACCCCGAGAATCACACTTTACACTATTCTTCCCCCTCAACCATTTTATGTTATTCTTCATCCGCCTATTTGAAGCACGAGTATGGAAAAACTTCATGTTCTGATCTCCTTCCTTAAGCCACTGGTCTTCACCCTCTGCCACCAGTACGTTTCTTCTCGATCAAGCAAAGTGTCAAGCTCAAGCATCAACTCAAATTTTCGTTCTATAAGATCTGGCGACGGGGATGTTTAAAAAACACTCCCAATTTGTCCCTTACTTTTAAAATCTCCAATTTAGTATTCCCAAAAGTATGCTGCTGCCAATCGAGCAAAGCCACCCCAGTAGCCCTAATCTTGCCACATACATGCATTAGAGACATTCCCCCTCGATGCCTATTCCAAGCATTGACTATAGTTTCCTCAAAACTTGCTTCAAACAACCACATCTCCTCAAAACGAAATCGTCGAGACTTCCGAGTAACCACATCCACTGAGTCTTGGATCTCCACCACAATAGGTAAATGATCTGATTTGGACAAATTAAGGTGACAAACCCGAGAACACGGAAACAAACTGATCCATGCTTAAGTAGCAAACGCACGATCTAAACGAAATCTCACTTTATCCTCCCTATTATCCGTCCACGTATATTCACTGGCAACAAAACCAAGATCCACCAATTCATAAAAACCATGCATTTGACTCTCCCTCCGTCCCACCTGTCCTAGCTGTTCCGAAGCACTTAGTAGCTCATTAAAATCTCCCACACACAACCATGGAAGTGAACACTATTGACTCAAAGTAGCCAAAAACACCCAAGACAGATGACGATCAGCAGTATTCGGATACCCATAAAACCCTGTAAACCACCACCAACCCAAGGCCCCACCAATTCTACATTCAGCATCAATATGATTTGAGGATGAGGACCGAACTAATAACTTAACTTCCTCTTTCCAAAGTAGGGACAAACCACCCGACCTACCATTACTTGCCATTGTAACTGAATTTTGGAATCCCAACCCATCTTTCTTAATCTTCATAACCTGAGAACTATATTTGGTTTCACAAAGGAAAACTAAAAGGGGATGTTGTCGCTGGGTAATCTCCAGCAATGCTTAAATTGCACAAGAGTTGCCCAACCCTTGACAGTTCCAACTCAGGCAATTCATTGGGAACAATGGGGTTGTTCGCCGACAAACCCCACTAATGGACTAGAGCACATTTTCTTAGAACCAATATGAACCTCATCTCTAGCATGAGAATTCCTATCTCTGCACCTCTTCTTACCTGCTAACAACCGATCCCCTAACACCAAGGTAACGAGCCCCCATGGGTTAGGAACTGCCTCAAGAAACGCACCACCCTCACTCCCCACTATATTTGAGACAGCTCCAAATTGTCTAAGGGGATCCTCCAATGGAAAGACACCATCTAGCAACATATGGGCCCCTCCAAAAACCCCTTCATCACCGCTCTTCTGTAATCTTTCCTGCACTGAGAGCTCCCTAGTACCAATTACCTTTTGAGTCTCCCAAACCTGTGCCTGAGAAGGCTTATGAGGTAACTTATCTCCATGTCATCCACGTCTTCTTCATCCGTAAACATAGGCACCCACATTAGCCACGCTTGCCCAACTTCATCTCCCAACCCAAAACGACACGAGCGAGAACCCCGTATTGAACCCAACACCGGTTGACCAGCCCTCAACCACGAGCCAAATTGAGCATTAAACTTATGCACAGTACCCCTATTAGAAGAGGGACACTGTGCCCCCTTATAATCTAAGCAACCACACAAAAAACAGAAGTCGAGTAGGCATTCGTATTACAGCAAAACACCCACAATATTCTCACCTCTGTCTCCTTCAATCCACATGTAGACCTCTCTTTAATGGCAACGTGGCATCCAACCCCACACGCACTCATAGGAACTCCCCCATATTGTGACCATGATGATCACAATCTACCTAAACCACCTTACCAATTGAGGCCCCTAGGGTTTCCCCCATATTAGCAGACATAAGAGACTGAGGCAAACCATGAATTCTAACCCAAAACTCATGTTCTACTAACGAGATACTTGCAGGCACCTCTAGATCCCTCACCTCCACAAGCATTAGTAAAGACCTAGCCTCCACTGCAACTTTCGGCCACCACAAATCCTTGATAACTCCCATAACAATATGTGAGCGTGGCTTCCTCGTCGTGAGAACCTTCCCAACCCCGAAGAACTTAGCAAGCTTTAACCTCTCCTTGGCCGTGTCACTGAACTTAACCTCAATCTCCTTTGTCTCCGACAACTGGAGTCGGTTATGGAAAGGCTACAAAACTCGATCCATATTCCCCCAGCAATTACCTAGCTGAACACTGTTGACGATGGTGACGGCAGTCGAATAGACTTTTCCCCTCAAATTCTACAATATAAGGATAATTTGCCTAACATGTTTATATAGAAATAAAAGTATGAGTGGTATGGGTGTATATCAATGATGAAATGTCTGGATGAGCAACATATGAAGTAATGGCTTAGGTTAAGGATGGTTTTTTGGGAAAAGGCTAATAAAATATGAGTGGTATGGGTGTATATTGTATTAGTAGGCAATATTGTTCCAATGTGGCTGCACAATTTAAATTTGAGCTTTTGTTGGACAATTCAATATACATAGGTTTTTATCTATGAATCATGAGTTGTAAGGGCAAATATTTAATGCGCTAAAGAAAAACTATAATATGTAAAAGAGAGAAATTGGAGAAAAATGTGAGAGAGAGAGAGAGAGAGAGAAAAAAAACCTATGAATACACCCCTTTTTTGTATTTTTATTGAACTACCTATTTTACTCTTATTTAAATTTTATAAATAAAAAAAAAAAAAAACCCAACGCCTACCTGGCACTTGTGTTGTGTTTTTCGTGTTCGTATCATTTTCGTATCATACCTGATATCTTAATGGGTCATGTCGCTTAAAATAAACGAGTAAAATGACCCAACCCGAAATCGACCTGATAATATTAACAAGTAATATGACCCGACCCATTACCCGTTAAGCAAAATATATTTTAAACCAATAAATAATCAAATGAAAAACATAATACTACATAAGTATATACATACCATATTGTCACATTAAAAATATAAAAACGCATTTGTCTTTCGAGTAGACTCGGCAGTTTCTTACACGACACAGTGACACGATAACTAATTGAGTCATTATCAGGTGACCCGTTAAGAACCCAATAATATAAACGTAGGTAACACGTGGGTAATCCGTTTCGACCCGTTAAGAAAAAAAAATTATAATTTTAAAGTTTAATTACTAAATTTTTTATTATAAAGTACAATAGTCATATTGTATATATTGGTATATTCTATATTAAATATATATTTTTGTATTATTATTCTATATAAGTTTAAAAAAATTAAGTTTTATTCATTTATTTATTTTTATTATGAGAGTTTCTTATTATCATTAATAGGATAAATTTTACTTAACATTTTGTTGTCCAAAATTAAAATCAACTAGTATAGTATTAGTATAGGCAATAAGACATCCCTACAAGTATGAAAAATGTGAAAGAATATATAAACACTCGTGATTCATCATTCCTTCACTAGTAGACAATGATTACACTTACATTATCATTTAGATTTTTAAAACCCTCCAAATCATCATGAATAGTGTTTTTTATTTGAGTGTAAAAGTAATAAATTAATGATAATTATTGTAGAAGTGTAAGAAATGTAAAAAATATATATACAATCACTCATAGTGACAAGCTTTACAATTTTCGTGAATGGGTCAACTTCGAAATCCGACTGACACACCCCGATCCGGAAACCGAGGCGTGCCGGCCGTCACGTGTGAGTGACGTAGCCGTGTGCGTCAGCGGAAGCGAATTTGGTATGAAGTGCAGCAGTGAAAATTAAGTTTATAATATACATATGATACAGAGCCGATCCTAAGTGCGGTCAAGTTAAAACAAACGTTACAACTGTGAAAGAAATCCTACATAAGTGGTGGTCTGTCAGAACCGCCTTGGTGCCTCGCTAAACGTCCACGACGTCGCTACCTAGTACCTGGAGGGGCGCAAAACATAAAAGGTGAGTGCGCAAAAACAAAGTTTTCCAAAACCATTTCATAATTCCATAAATAACCCCTCGCTGTAAATCAGTATAATTTTCCCAGAAAATAGTACGTATATAAACGTATATACGAAAACATCGTCTACATATCACAACTCATCATCAAGCTCAAGATTAGGCTATATCAAACATACTCAATCCCTATCAATCATTATCATTATCATCATCCTGCACACGAGTCGGAACCACCTATTGTGGTCTGTACGACAGGCTAGGTGTATAATATTACGCTCTGTGCTACGATCACGTGAAGGCTGTGCGACGAATCGCGGGTCACCAACGAGTCGGAACCACCTATTGTGGTCTGTACGACAGGCTAGGCACCTATCTTGGATCCAAGTTGAGCGTACGGTGCGTGGGGTGAACGATCACGTGAAGGCTAGGCCCTACTCTGGCGGAGCACAACACCCGAGGTGCAGGTGATTAACTAATCACAATCTATCACATCTCAAACACTACCACAGTACTTACCTGACTAGTCTTGCCGTCCTCGGCATCGGCACACAATATATGCAATCATAATTATATTTATATACTATAGCAGGCATTCGACATGGCATTCTAATTATCAAATCTAATCAATTCGTAATTCAATCAATTTACGTTTCTGGGAAAAACGTCATATATATATATATATATACTGAAAACAAAAGCCCACTCACTGGTATGTCGACGGGTCGTATCCCCCGAGCCTAGTGTGACTGCGCTCGTCCGTCGGATACGTCTCACCTATACGTGAATTAATCGCAAAACCGTCAATAACAACACATACACGACCTACGTAAATAACTTTTCATACGAAGGTCAATTTTGGCATTTGAATATACCAACGCGACCTACACGACGTCACGATCGTCGTGATATTTTTAAAATAATTTTAGGACTGCTCACGCGCCCCCACGCGCCTAGAATAGCACGGACAGACGCGCCCCCACGCGCTGTCACGTGCTGTGCACGCGCTAGGGAATATTCCCTAACAGCAAAGGAATATTCCGTTAACTTCTAACGGCGTCAGTTAACGGCGTTAGTTAACGGCGTTGGAATATTCCGTCAACTTTGACGGAATATTCCGTCATCCCCTACCTCAGGTCGCCGGCCGGACTGGTTTTTCCGACGACCGTCGCCGGCGCCGGCGACCGATTCCGGCCAAATTTCAAACTAGCCTATCTCCTTCATTTTTCATCCTTTTTCACTCGTTTTTCTTCCTACATGCTCTAAATTCAATGTAGAACATGTTTATAAGCTCAAATACCTTGAAAAATGGCTAGAAATTTCTCGAGGAAACCTTCCAAGTTCGGCCAACCTTGAAACCAGTGATCCCGACGTCCAAGCTTTGCAAACTAAGTACTCCGAGGTCCGTGGGAAGGTTTTAGGATGACTGGTGATCTCCTTTTTGTCTAAAACACTCTGAAACAAAAGTACATGAATAGTGGCTCAAGTTTAGGTTACGGGTTCGATATGCTTTCGAAGGTTTCACAACCTAAAATCTATATCAACAAACTCAGCAAGTCTTTGGGAGTGAAAATAGGCTTACCTGAGATTCGATTTACGTCGAGATGGTTGTATGTGTGTGTGTCCGTAGGCACGAAGTCGAGAGAAATAGAGAGTTTGAGAGAGAGGGATAAGGAAGAAGATAACAGAAAAGAAAAAGGGTTGTGTACGTGTACGTTCACATGTATAGGGACAGGTGTCACTCATTTAGGTTTAAAGATTTAGGACACCCCAAAAACCCAATTCCGTGTCCAAACGTACCCGTTCACGCGTAGGTAAGGGTATTTTTGTCATTTCATATCGTCTGTATAAAAATACGGGACGGGATGTCACAACCTACCCTCCTTAATAAAATTTCGTCCCCGAAATTTACATAACACAAGCAAACACTAATAAACATAAAATAAGCGCGGATACATAACTCTCATCCGCTCATCTAACTCCCAAGTAGCCTCCTCAACCGAATGGTTTCGCCACAAGACTTTTACTAACCGAACCGTCTTGTTCCGTAGAACCTTATCCTTCCAGTCTAGGATAGTCACCGGCTCCTCCTCGTACGTCAGATCAGGACTAACTTCTAACTGCTGCGGAGGTAGCACGTGAGACGGATCAGCGACGTAATGACGTAGCATCGAAACGTGAAACACGTTATGTACTCTAGATAGCTCTGAAGGCAACTCGAGTCTATACGCCACTTCACCTATCCGCTCGGTGATTAGGTATGGTCCGATATACCTGGGACTCAACTTCCCTTTCTTACCGAACCGTACAACTCCTTTCCACGGCGACAACTTCAGAAACACCCAATCGCCTACCACGTAAACCCGATCAGTGGCGTGTCTATCGGCTAAGCTCTTCTGGCGATCCTGGGCCACTTTCAGGTTAGACTTGATTACCTGGATGTTCTGAGTCGTCTCGTCAACTATTTCTGGACCCTCAAGTACTCTCTCGCCGACTTCCGACCAACATAGGGGCGTACGACAAGCTCGACCGTACAACGCTTCGAATGGTGACATTCCGATGCTCGAATGGTAACTATTGTTGTACGCGAACTCCATCAGGTCCAAGCGTAGATGCCATGCATCACCAAACTGTAGTACGGAAGATCGTAACATATCCTCAAGCGTCTGGATGGTCCTCTCGGACTGTCCGTCCGTCTGTGGATGATAAGCTGTACTATACAGTAGCCTCGTGCCGAGGGCTTCCTGGAATGCCGTCCAGAACTTGGATGTAAATCTCAGATCTCGATCTGAGATAATGCTGACTGGCACGCCATGATACTTGACGATCTTCGATACGAAAAGCTCAGCTAATCGTTGTAGAGAAAACTTCTCTCGAACCAGGATGAAATGCGCAGATTTCGTAAGCCGATCAACTATTACCCACACACCGTCGTAACCATTCAGTGTACGGGGTAACTTATAGACGAAATCCATGGTGATGTTCTCCCATTTCCACTGAGGAACGGGAAGCGGTTGCATTCGTCCGAACGGTTTCTTCCTCTCGGCTTTAACCTGCTGGCAAATAAGACATCTGCTCACGTACTCGGCAATCTCCCTCTTCATACCAGGCCAATAGTAGAATGGTCGAATGGTATGATACATCTTGGTACTGTCCGGATGCATCGCATAAGCTGATACGTGTGCCTCATCGAGAATCACCTTCTTTAACTCTGTGTCGTTTGGCACGTACATTCTGTTTCCTTGCATGAGCATACCGTCGGTTTCTCGAATCTGTAAATCGGTCTTTTTACCTTCACCTCTCAGTCGAATCAACTCCTGAGTCTCCGCGTCATTCAACTGAGTCTCGAGAATACGATCAATCAGAATCGGTCTGACCTGGAAGTGAGCAAGTAACGCTTTCCCTCGATTCTTTGTCTCCGAACAATCAATCTCCAATCCGACTCCGGTCGACCTCAGCTCGGCCAACAAAGGAGCACGGCTCGCGTATATAGCATCCACTCGACCCTGAGACTTCCGGCTAAGTGCGTCAGCTACTACGTTTGCACGACCCGGATGATACTCAATCGTGCAATCGTAATCACTCAGCAACTCCATCCACCTTCGCCGGCGGAGGTTCAGGTCTCTCTGGGTGAACAAGTACTGGAGGCTCTTGTGGTCTGTAAAGATCTTACACTTCTCACCGTAGAGGTAATGTCTCCAGATCTTCAACGCAAATATAATCGCCGCCAACTCAAGATCATGAGTAGGGTAGTTCATCTCGTGCGATTTCAGCTGCCTCGATGCGTAGGCGATCACCCTACCATGTTGCATCAACACGCAACCCAGGCCATTCAATGATGCGTCACTATAGACCTCGAAGTTACCACTATCGTCTGGAAGTGCTAGCACCGGGGCATGAGTAAGACAATGTTTTAGCTGCTGGAAGCTCCGTTCACAGCTATCATCCCACTCAAATCGAACATCCTTCCTGGTTAACTTCGTAAGAGGTAACGCAATCACTGAGAAGTCTTGCACGAACCGCCGATAGTAGCCTGCTAATCCGAGGAAACTCCGTACTTCAGAAACAGTTCGTGGCTGTTCCCAATTCTCCACCGCTGCTATCTTCTGGGAATCCACCTGAATACCCTGAGCTGAGATAACGTGTCCCAAAAATGCCACTTGGTCTAGCCAGAATTGGCATTTACTGAACTTAGCGTATAATCGATGTTCCCTCAGCTTCTTCAGCACCAATGAAAGATGTCGCATGTGATCTGACTTCGATTTAGAGTACACCAGAATATCATCGATAAACACAATGACGAACCGATCCAAATACGGCTGAAATACCCGGTTCATCAAATCCATAAAAGCAGCTGGAGCGTTAGTCAAACCGAATGGCATGACTAAGAACTCATAGTGCCCATATCTGGTTCGGAACACCGTCTTCGGAACATCCTCGCCCTTAATCTTCAGCTGGTGATAGCCAGATCGTAGATCGATCTTCGAAAATACGCAAGTTCCTCGCAGCTGATCGAACAAGTCGTCAATACGAGGTAATGGATAACGGTTTTTAATCGTTACCCGATTCAGCTGTCGATAGTCAATACACAGCCGTAGAGTACCATCCTTCTTACGCACGAACAATACTGGAGCTCCCCAAGGTGAAATACTCGGCTGTATAAAACCCTGGTCTAACAACTCTTGTAACTGAATCTTTAACTCTCGCAACTCAGCGGGAGCCATTCGATAGGGAGTCAGAGATATAGGGTCTGTACCTGGCAATAAGTCGATAGAAAACTCCACATCTCGGTCCGGTGGCAAGCCTGGCAAATCGTCAGGAAATACGTCGGAAAAGTGCCTGACCACCTTCACATCCTCCAAACTGACAGGAGCATTACCGTTCAATACCACGTGAGCCAGATACCCCTGACAACCCTTCTGCAACAATTTCGTAGCTCGCACGGCTGAAATGATACCGTGCCTAACATTACTACGTTCGCCAGTGAATGTGACCACAGGTAACCCCGGCCGATGAAACGTAACTCTCTTCTCGTAACAATCTATGTTGGCTCGATGTAAATGTAGCCAATCCGTGCCCAATATCACATCAAACTCAACAATATCCAACGGAATAAGATTAGCGGGCATCATCACATCCTCAATCAATACGGGGCACCCTGGATACATCCAACTGACCAGACATGTCTCTCCCCTAGGCATCGACACTTCTAACTCAAATGCGAGGGGGGTAGACTCAGGTTGAGTCAATTGGGCAAATGAGTAAGAAATGACCGAATGAGTAGCACCGCAATCTATCAACACTCTAGCGAAATGACCAAGTACATTTAACTTACCCGTTATCAGATCCGGGTTATTCTGGACGTCATGCGCTGTAAGGTTATGAATACGGCCCTGCGGCTGCTGTTGACCACCGCGACCTCTGTTCGGCTGACCAGATCGTTCAGGCACACCACGACTGGATCCCGCAGGATTAGGCTGTCTAGATGATCCTGCACTGCTAGAAGTAGCCTCTCCCTGCTGTGGCTGCACTCCCGAATACCACTGCTGTCCGCCGGCAGGATAAGAAGGATATGAAGTATACCCTCCAGGATACGGATCGTAGCTACTCTGAGAACCGCCTGAATAGTACGGATCTGGAGGATATGGATACGGTGCGGGAGTATAAGGGGCAACGTCACCCTGATAATGATAAGTACCACCACGATTCGGTTGACCATATCCACCAGGAGGTGGGACCTGCTGGATAGGAACTGGCGCTCGGCACCTTCGTGCCCCTCGTCACCCTCATATCTCGGTAACCTCAAATTATGCGCACTCTCAAGAGGGGTCATATGGGAAGGACGAAGGGTAGACTGAATAGCATGAGCAATAACATCTCCCAACTGAGAAAGGTCGGGAAAACTAGGATCAACAGGTGGACGTGGCTCTCGTCGAGGCGGCATCGTTCTGACAGAAACACCAAAAGATTTAGAATATTCACAACTGCACAGGACTACTACAAACTAGGCTTTGATACCAAGTTGACACACCCCGATCCGGAAACCGAGGCGTGCCGGCCGTCACGTGTGAGTGACGTAGCCGTGTGCGTCAGCGGAAGCGAATTTGGTATGAAGTGCAGCAGTGAAAATTAAGTTTATAATATACATATGATACAGAGCCGATCCTAAGTGCGGTCAAGTTAAAACAAACGTTACAACTGTGAAAGAAATCCTACATAAGTGGTGGTCTGTCAGAACCGCCTTGGTGCCTCGCTAAACGTCCACGACGTCGCTACCTAGTACCTGGAGGGGCGCAAAACATAAAAGGTGAGTGCGCAAAAACAAAGTTTTCCAAAACCATTTCATAATTCCATAAATAACCCCTCGCTGTAAATCAGTATAATTTTCCCAGAAAATAGTACGTATATAAACGTATATACGAAAACATCGTCTACATATCACAACTCATCATCAAGCTCAAGATTAGGCTATATCAAACATACTCAATCCCTATCAATCATTATCATTATCATCATCCTGCACACGAGTCGGAACCACCTATTGTGGTCTGTACGACAGGCTAGGTGTATAATATTACGCTCTGTGCTACGATCACGTGAAGGCTGTGCGACGAATCGCGGGTCACCAACGAGTCGGAACCACCTATTGTGGTCTGTACGACAGGCTAGGCACCTATCTTGGATCCAAGTTGAGCGTACGGTGCGTGGGGTGAACGATCACGTGAAGGCTAGGCCCTACTCTGGCGGAGCACAACACCCGAGGTGCAGGTGATTAACTAATCACAATCTATCACATCTCAAACACTACCACAGTACTTACCTGACTAGTCTTGCCGTCCTCGGCATCGGCACACAATATATGCAATCATAATTATATTTATATACTATAGCAGGCATTCGACATGGCATTCTAATTATCAAATCTAATCAATTCGTAATTCAATCAATTTACGTTTCTGGGAAAAACGTCATATATATATATATATACTGAAAACAAAAGCCCACTCACTGGTATGTCGACGGGTCGTATCCCCCGAGCCTAGTGTGACTGCGCTCGTCCGTCGGATACGTCTCACCTATACGTGAATTAATCGCAAAACCGTCAATAACAACACATACACGACCTACGTAAATAACTTTTCATACGAAGGTCAATTTTGGCATTTGAATATACCAACGCGACCTACACGACGTCACGATCGTCGTGATATTTTTAAAATAATTTTAGGACTGCTCACGCGCCCCCACGCGCCTAGAATAGCACGGACAGACGCGCCCCCACGCGCTGTCACGTGCTGTGCACGCGCTAGGGAATATTCCCTAACAGCAAAGGAATATTCCGTTAACTTCTAACGGCGTCAGTTAACGGCGTTAGTTAACGGCGTTGGAATATTCCGTCAACTTTGACGGAATATTCCGTCATCCCCTACCTCAGGTCGCCGGCCGGACTGGTTTTTCCGACGACCGTCGCCGGCGCCGGCGACCGATTCCGGCCAAATTTCAAACTAGCCTATCTCCTTCATTTTTCATCCTTTTTCACTCGTTTTTCTTCCTACATGCTCTAAATTCAATGTAGAACATGTTTATAAGCTCAAATACCTTGAAAAATGGCTAGAAATTTCTCGAGGAAACCTTCCAAGTTCGGCCAACCTTGAAACCAGTGATCCCGACGTCCAAGCTTTGCAAACTAAGTACTCCGAGGTCCGTGGGAAGGTTTTAGGATGACTGGTGATCTCCTTTTTGTCTAAAACACTCTGAAACAAAAGTACATGAATAGTGGCTCAAGTTTAGGTTACGGGTTCGATATGCTTTCGAAGGTTTCACAACCTAAAATCTATATCAACAAACTCAGCAAGTCTTTGGGAGTGAAAATAGGCTTACCTGAGATTCGATTTACGTCGAGATGGTTGTATGTGTGTGTGTCCGTAGGCACGAAGTCGAGAGAAATAGAGAGTTTGAGAGAGAGGGATAAGGAAGAAGATAACAGAAAAGAAAAAGGGTTGTGTACGTGTACGTTCGCATGTATAGGGACAGGTGTCACTCATTTAGGTTTAAAGATTTAGGACACCCCAAAAACCCAATTCCGTGTCCAAACGTACCCGTTCACGCGTAGGTAAGGGTATTTTCGTCATTTCATATCGTCCGTATAAAAATACGGGACGGGATGTCACACCGACACTATAATCCATAAACCTTAAATTTGTATTTAACCGTCGATTGTCGTTTAGGCTTTATTCTTTATATTGAATTTCATTTTTAAAATTTTCTTTTTTGAAAACATGATCTTATAGGGGATGTAGGAAGATGAGCAGTTTGGATTTTTTAAGATCACATCCCGATATTTACGGTTAATTGAAATATGAGTTGATGTTATATAGTTTATAGAGACTTTATAAACACCAAGCAATATTTTCACTAACGGTAAAACTCTGAACATAATATTAACGATCCGAACCATTCATCTTCCTATATCCTCTAATAGATCATGTTTTCAAAAAAGAAAATCTGGAAAAAAAAAAAAAAAAAAAACAAAAAAAAAAAAAAAAACAAAATTTGGTGAGGAAAATGAAGTATAAATGTAAACAATAATCGACAGTTAAATTTTATATATGATTTATATGATTATAGTAGCACATTTCAAAGTTAAGCCCTTCACGAAAGTTGTAAAACTTGTCATTACGAATGTTTATATATATTTGTTTTCTATATTTTTCACACTTCTACATTAATTAAAAAACTACTAAAAACTTCGCTTAAACAATAGCCATAGGATAAATGAGAAGAGACTGCTAATGTAGAAAGCCTCACTGAAAGTATCATCAATATAACTCTTGAAGACAATATATCAAGCCAAAGTTCCAATACCGTTTCTCATGGTGATTGATGAAAATTGAAGAGTTTGATTGTAAGAAAATGTACAAGGTTCCAATGTTCCGACCCATCCCTAATTTTACGTTTTTATTAATTTTAAAAGTGTGAATTTACGAAAACGCACTAGAGGCAAGGACTTTGAATTCCATTGACCATTGTCTAGAGGAATGTATGACTTATTCTTTTAGCGTATACTTGTAGTACTTGTCACTACGAATGCATAGGCGAAAGCCATTTGCGATTTGCAAGTCCGAATTATAACGATATAGTTACGGACATTTGAAGTTGGTTACTTATATTTTAACTGAATAATTTTGAATTCCCACCATGTGGGAATGGTAACCCATCTGAGGTGAGGAAGTAATATAAGTGACCAATCAAAATTTGGGTGAAAAGGAGGACCAATCAGAAAAAAAAAAAAAAAAGGAAAGCTCCCAGCTTTCCCGTGGGTTTCTTCCACCCACCGCGACCACCCATTTTCCAAGGCCGATTTCGGCCAACTCCGGTGGAATTTTTCGACATCACCACCACCATATTGAAGCTCTCATTCCCCTCTACAAACCCCACCCAAGAACCACTTTGATTAACCACGGTATGGGACGGCTTGAGGCCACGAAAGTCGATGAAAATCAACAGTGCTCCGGCCACTCTTTTTAGTTTTTCAGCAAATCAACAAAGCAATGGATGATGTCACCACTTGTGCTTTGTAGCCCATCATCCCAGGAGCAAATGTTGACCAGCCTTGACCCCGTTGGACCACCGTAGACGACGAATCAACGCCTTGAAGTTTTAGGCACCCGCCGGCTTTGTGGGCAAAATTATCCATCTTCCGTCCACTTTTGGCCTTGGCCACAGGTATGAAAATTGTTCCTCTTTTCGAGATCTTCATTTCTGTGAAATTTGAGAATTTTTAGAAATAGTGAAATTATCTGGCAAACTGTTGCGACCAGCCACCACGCACTGCGGCGCGTAAGCCAAGACCCCGCATGACCATCTTAGGCTAATTTTGAAGGCCAATTCCATATTTGGCATTTTTAGTAAAATTTTGATGTTTTATAGTAGTTTAGTAGTTGACCACCTAATTGGCCGTCACAGGGTCGTTGCATGAATTGACGATCCGACCATTGGATAGTCACCAAACCTTAGTAATTTATATTACGTAATATTTGAGGATATTAGGAACTTACAGATCGAGAATCTGAAGTACGGATCTTCCTGAATTTAATTTGTAAGTTTGTAAAATAAAACGTCAGCTGCCACTTAATTTTAGAAATTGGTTGGGATCGGACCGTTGGATCTGTCCAAAACTTTAGGATGTCGTTTTAGAAGCATAATGTGGATCTTGGTAGTTACGGATTGGAAATCCGAGGTACGGATCTTTTGGATAGAATTACCTAGGGTTGTGGACCCTACCGTCGACCTTTGACCAACGGTTGACTTTTGGTCAATGGGTTTCAAACCATTCTAGAATGTCCTTGGGAATATGTTTTAGGTAAGTTACGCGTTCTATTGGTAAGGTTTCTGAGACGTGATCTGATATTTGTTTTAGGCGACAATCGTTCGTGACGCCTCGATATTCATGTTAGGAGGCTTTGTTTCGATTGGGTATCTATGAGTGGGCAGTTTATTTTTATACCTATACATATTTATAGTTTCCAAAATGCATGAATTGTTCACTTAACGTATATATTGCCAAGTAGTTGATAATTGTGATATAATTATGGTAAATGCTGCAAATGGTTGGGATATTTCTGTCATGACATTCATATATATTATTACATGCTCATCTTGTTGCATCGGTGTTAGTACTCGCCCTAGGGCCTAGGCCAGTCCTTTATGTGTATGTTCACATCGCACCGTTCACTCATCTTAGATCTAGGTTAGGTGCTAGTCCTATCGGGTAGATTGCATTAGGCAATCCGACTTGTATGTCACCGTGCTCTCGCACCAGTCTTCACGTGATAGTAGTACTAGAGCATATTGATTACACCCACTCCTGTTCGTATCAGATATTGTCTACTCGAACTCGTGTGTCAGCACAATTGGATGAGTACTTCATATATTGTTTATCACATGATTATATTACTGTGGCATTTGATATATCATGACTTGGCATATCTTTGGTTATATTGCTATTGTGTTATTGTTTACATACTTATGTAGTTTTTTTTAAGGAAACTATACTTGTTTTACGGTGAGAAGTTAGTATATTAAAAAATAAAGGTTTTCATATAAGCATTGTTTTGCTGACCCACTCAACTTTGTTTTTCGCCTCTCCAGGTTTAGTAGCTGTGTTTACGTGTATACGAGGATTCTAGAAAATCTCAGGAGATGGTTACCTTCAGTGGTATAACCCTCATCCTATTTACTATACTATCTTATGCTCTGACATCATGTGTGAAAAGGGTTCAATCCTGCTCACCTGCACACTCTTTTGATTAGACACTTTTAGGTTTAAATTTATTCACATTCTTCTTCCACTACACTACACTTTATGGCTTCGTCACTTTTCAGGTGTCGGCCAGCCCAACTCGATTCGAAGTCTAAGTGGACTTTCTAGGTCGGGGTAGGTCAGTTTGGTATCAGAGCTTAAATTTGGGTAGTATTGTGTTCATCACACATGTGATGTAAGCATTCTTGGTTTTTGAACCTAAGTATTGAATCTTGCCGCCTTGTTGAGCACGAAAAATGTGTTAACTTTTCTGAAAGTTATGAATACATAGACGATTTATTTTCAGTTTAGAAAATCATTTTGGCAATCACCCTTAGGCTTTAAACGACGAACCTCTCCACCAAGGAAGTTTTGTTTTGGAAGAAACAAGTTGCTAGCCCTACAGTCGGGCTAAGGTATCAAGAGTTGAGTATCACCAAGGAGTTACTAATCGTTTTACCAACCTTTCAAATTAGGAAACTAGAAATGGTTTTGTTTCTTTGGTAGCACCTATTAGTTTACCCTTTCTTAAAACCCCTGAGAAGATTACTTCGTCAAGATTCTAGAACCATCTGAAGCGACAACCTAGTGCTAAAGTGGTAGTAATTGATGGAAGATAATCTAAGAGGACAATTACTTTTGATCCCCTATAGCACTAATATCTTCAAACGTACTACTGTTCATGCTGGATCTTCAGAAGGAAGATCGACTCCCAATAAAGTGTTTTTCGAAGTAGATCTTTAGCAAAATCTTTTCCAGCCTTGGAATTTTTCAACCAACGTTAATTCTTAGATTTTCCCTTCGTTGTTATACTCATTAACTAGGTGAATACAGGCTTGCGAGTGTGCGTTGTCATATCCTGGGAGTAACAGGAATTCGAAAAGCAGTAATCAAATCCTTATAGGATCAATGAACTACTTCGCTTGACCAGTCACTTCCCGATTACTTTCACAGACAGACAGCGAAATTGAAATGTGAGAAATTTTCCCGCTGCAGGAGCAGAACAAGTTTGAGAAGCTTACGAAAACCTTGTAGCATGTGACATAGAGAAAAAAGCAGTATCGTACAATCCGATGACGTGTACCTTTGACGTCATTTCTCCAATTTCTTTCGGAGCCGCCCCCAATTAACGAGGTGAGGTACACCTCAATCTATTCTCTATACTGCACCAATTTTTCCTTGCATCTTTTCGAACCCTTAAAAGAAGACTACACATAACTCTTTTGGAGGACCTCATCGCCTATTCAACTAATTACCTTATTTAGGCAACTCCAAACCTATCCTTAAAAGTGAGAGGCCAGACTTTAGGGTTGTACCTAGATTTCAGCAATTTAACTGGTTAGCGACTAAAACTGTTAGTCCTACTTCGAGTTATTGTACTCTCCAATTGACTTTTGGAACCCGAAAGTTCTTTCATAGCCTGACGAAATTCGAAGTGGTTTTACCAGCGACTCTTTCCTGAATTTCAGCAGACTCGAATGTTGGGAACACCGACCTTTAGCTTTATACCATTCCCCCAAAGTAACCATTGTTAAGTTGGTACCTTCTTGGGAGAGGGGATCTTAGTAAACGATATTCTTTCCTTTTCCCAAAAGGGTTTTGAGAAAAAAAAAGGTCGAAATTTTCGCAAACTTTGCAAAACTGAGATGTATTTAATCTTGTCGATTTATCGACAAAACTGTTAGCGATCCTTTCGGCTATAGTGTCTTTCCTCATTTACGAGTGAAGGAAGTAAATTTTAGATTAAGTTGTTGAAAATGAATAAAGTTTCTAGAAACTGAAACGTTGTCTCATCTTACCATATATTACACCTTTTATTAACTTTGATCATACCAAAATCTTGGATGATGTGCTATTCGGATGTTTCGACTATGCAGAGGCAACGTGACGGAATATCCCTTTTATCTTCCAACAGTTAAAACCGTGTGAAACGAACCATCTTAATCATGATCTAAAATCAATAGTTATTATCCTTATTTGAAAGCTAGATGACATTCTCCTGTGGAGAAACGTGTACAAAATCTTCACCAACCCCACAATTTCTCGAGTACATTTTCGCTAGGAAAGAACAAAATTTTTGGCAGCGACAATGGAAGAACTAAACCAACGTCTACAATTGCATTATTGTGTATTACCCTGATCGTGCAAGTGTATTACAGTTACAACAGCAAATGACGTATCTACCCTTGAACGCCTTTATCTTGTTTTATCACATTTTAGTCGGGATTCACAAACTATGATTTAACGATACTCACAAGTGATCAAGAATCATTCAAATAATTGTAATCACTTCCTATGTCTGAGTAGAGATAGGAAAATATTGCCATACACTCCTAATACGAGTTTCTTGTACATGTGGAGATTTTGGTGATGTTCGGTGATTATTAATTGACTTGGCAAGTCAATTCGTTTTCCGTTGGTTCAAAAGGACAACTTTCCACCTCTTGGTGTTGGAAGGCATTCTAGTCAACCTTGATACGTGTCTGCACTACTGCACTTACTATTACCTTGAAGTGGATGCGCTGTCTAAAAGAATCGTTGACATTGGAAGTGCAGTCGTGACCATTAGTTTCTTAATGAATGAATATTTATCGTGGTGATTAAATATCTCGAAAACTACTGTTATAGTTAGATGTTATGCATTTAATCATGTTATCTCGTATTCTATATTGAATAGACTCACCTTGATCCTCAAATTCTTGAGTATTCTTCTAGCTCCTCGACGTAGCTACTCTTTCACTAAATTCGAAAGTAGGTTTCATTATGAATTTGTTTGCTAAGGAGTTGCGGACTTCATGGTTTGATTACGTGGCAGGTACGTCACTGTGGTATCTCATCGAGATGCGTGTTTTACTTTCGAGTTTTTGGGAAGCCTTCTTGAAGGCCTTGTGTAGTAAGTTTTGTCACCTACTACATTTCACCCTTATATTAACGGCGGGTCTGAATGATTTACTCGGACCTTTATGGCATGTTGCGTTTATCTGCTCTTTAGTGGTAGCATGTTGGTACTAGACGCTTATTTCTGATAGAACTATTTGTAACTGCAGTTACAATTTTTGGTCTTGGTTGCGCCATTGTGAGACGTATTTTGGAGATTATTTGCTTAGCACTTGTTTGATAGAGGGGTTTTACAAACGAGTGTTCAATTGTGAGAGTTCACAATATAGAATTGTTTTGTTATTGTTGTTACCTAAATGGGGTAGTGTATGAGCATGGTAGAGACTTAATCAGATGCTGTTTGGGTATTTCTTAATAGGGGGCATGATGTTAATATTGCACCCTCGGTAATATTTCCTAATAGGGGGCACGATGGTAGAGACTTGTCGATATAGTAGGCTGCAGACCGTAATATCAATGATTTATTCGTTGAAATTGTTAAGCAAGTAAACAGGTAAATCTTTTTACGATATTACGTACTTATGTATTTGTTGTATTTACCTATTTATTTCTTAGGCTTGACCCAAGGACTTTACGTACTTACTTTCGGAGTACTCGACGCTTGAAAGCGTAATAGAAAAATCCTATGTTCAATTTTACTATCAGTACAATTACTCTAACTTTATGTTGTTTATCTATGTATTTTCGGTGGGACGTTAGTACATATATGTATTTTTGGACGTTTTGTTTTTGCGAAAACTATTATACTATAGTATCGTACTGAAGATGAAGGAAAGTATGAGTTGGAGGCTTGAAAAGGAATTACTGCACTCCGAATCACGACGGAGTGGCATTTTCCCTTTTTGTACAACCACTCTGACTTGATTTCTTTATCACGTACTTATATTTTAGTCTTCTTATCTTTGAGTTTTGTGTAACAAATGATTTTTAGTTTCAGGGCCAAATATTTTTTAATGTGGATAGAATGTGACGACCCGTCCCTAATTTTACGTTTTTATTAATTTTAAAAGTATGAATTTACAAAAATGCCCTAAAGGCAAGGACTTTAACTTCCGACGACCATCATCTAGAGGAACGTATGACTTATTCTTTTAGTGTATCCTTATAGTACTCGTCACTACAAACTAGTGTTGTAAAAAACGGCCTAGGCGCTGGGCGGCTGAGCTCTGACCCGATTTAGACCAAAACGTTCAATTAGGCAGGGAGGACTTAGGTAGTCGCTAGGCGCTTGAGGCGGTCTAGGTGGCAGTCTAGGCGGTTTGAATCTCGCTGCAAATCCCAAACTTGCTACAATTTTCACAACGGATCTACAACTTCCGATCTCGTACGTAGCTTGTCTATGTGAAGATGAGGAAAGAGAGAGTACGAAGAGAGAGAGAGACTATCGGCCAACTTTTGCAGCTTGTCTCTGTGAAGATTAAGGAAGAAAGACTGCTGCTGGTAAATTTCTGGAGCTCGTCTGTGAAGACGAAGGAAAGATTTCAACATTTCTATGTGGTAGCGAACCGGGATCTCAAATCCAAGATGGTTTTAATTATGAAATTGAAAACCATGGGATGGTTTTAAAGATGACAACCACCCAAGTGGACGGGTGATGTGAAAGAGGTGAGGGGATGGTTGATGGTTTTAATTTTTAATAATGAAAACCACCTATGTGCGTTTTTTATATTTTTACAAGTTTGGGATATAGTGTATATATATATATAAATGTTATATAAATTATTTAGGTAATATTTGGTTTTTTTTTTCATAAGCAAACATATTATATATGTACATAAAACATTCACATATGTATGTTCTTTTATAAGAAATAACATATTAGTCAAGAATTATTTACATTTGATATGGTAAATTTAATTAATTCATAAAATATATAAGAAATTTACCTAAATTCACCTAAGCGCCTGCCTAGACTCGGCCTATGCGCCTAAGCGCCTAGGTGCTAGGCGCCAGTCCACCGCCCGACTAGCGCCTAGCGTTTTTTAGAACCTTACTACGAACACATAGGTGAAAGCCGTTTGCGAGTCCGAATTATAACGATATACTAACGGATGTTTGAAGTTGGTTACTTATATTTTAGTTGAATAATTTGAAATTCCCACCATATGGGAATGGTAACCAATCTGAGGTGAGGAAGGAATATAAGTGACCAATCAGAATTTAGGTGAAAGGAGGACCAATCAGAAATCAGAAAAAAAAAAAAAAAGGTGTGATATCCACGCACCCCTTTTTACTTCTCTCACACCTTTTTGGATTTCGGCTGTCGGATTGGATGAATTGAAGAAGATCTAATGGACAGAAATTAACAGGGGTGTGTGAAAAGTAAAAGTGGGTGTGTGGATAGCACACCCAAAAGAAAAAGAAAAAAAAAAGGAAAGCTCCCAGCTTTCCCGTGTGTTTCTTCCACCCACCGCGACCACCCATTTTCCAAGGCCTATTCCAGCCAACTTCGGTGGAGTTTTTCGACACCACCACCATTGAAGCTCTTATTCCCATATACAAAACCCACCCAAGAACCACCTTGATTAACCACGATATGTGCTGATTTGAGGCCACGAAAAGTGATGAAAATCAACAGTGCTCCGGCCACTCTTTTCAGTTTTCCAGCGAATCAGCAAAGCAATGGCCGATGCCACCACTTGGGCTTTGTAGCCCATCACTCAAGAACAAATTCCGACCAACCTTTTGGGAAAAATTAACCATCTTCCGTCCACTTTTGGCCTTGGTCATATGTATGAAAGTTGCTCCTCTCTTTAAGATCTTCATTTCAGTGAAATTTGAGAATTTTTAGAAATAGTGAAATTTTCCAGCAAACCGTGGCGGCCAGCCACCATGCGTTGCAGTGTGTGAGTCGAGACCTCGCCTGACCATCTTTCTAAAATAAAATGTCGACCGCCATTTAATTTTAGAAATTGGTTGAGATCCAACCATTGGATCGTTCCGGAAGTTTAGGATGGTTTTCTAGAAGCATAATGTGGATCTTTGGAAGTTACAGATATTACTATCATAACATTCATTCATATTTTTGCATGCTCATTGTGACGACCCGTCCCTAATTTTTCTATGTAAATTCTTCTTAAGTTATGAAGTTACTATTATGCCTTTATTGGCAAGTGACTTGGACGTGTTCATTATTCTCTAAATTTATTTCCTCACTTTTGTAGTTAAATTGTACCCGTGGTTGCATGTGTACGTGGAATTTTACTAGTGTAGAAACGTTTTACGAATAGATTTCGATTTCCTTTACTGTAGGAAATCTAACACCCTATCCCTAGTATTCTTTAAAGCTACTTGTGCACCCCCCATTATTTCCATCACTCACCAATCCAATCCCTCAATTCCCTCACCAATCCAAGCATTTCCACCCTTCACAGCACCGAATTAGAATCAAAGAAAAATCAGAAAAAAAAATTGAAAGCTCTCTCTCTCTCTTCCTTCTCTATCATTCATGCACCCTAATTCTCTGCAACCTTCTTAAACAAACCTCAAAGCTTGCAGATCGAGCCTAAAAACCTCACCATAATATTCCTTTCACCTTTATGAGTTTAACCATACCAACCAACCCAAGAATGGACGAGTTTTGACTCGCCAACTCGGAAGGTCCGAAATCGGATGAGTTGAGTTCGAAAGTATCAATCTCTAGGGTCCCTAGTCAAGGTTTGAGGAAGCTTTGACATGAAAGAACTCGGTTTCAAAAAGTTCAAGTTTGACCCGTGTGTTTCGAGCCAATTTCCAACGGACCCACAACAAGTTGGCCGGCGTACAAGGTATCAATCTCTTTGTCTCGCTGGGTACTATGACTTTCCTTTTTGTTTCACCCAATTTCGTTGAGTATTGAGGAAGTTATACTCATTTGAATCTTACCCAGTTTCTGGCGACCTCTGTGGCTTTCGAGGCATTTTTCGACCAAACCATGACGAATTAGATGTCATGCAAGGTACCATTCTCTTAATCCCTTTGAGAACTACAACTTTCATTCTTGAGGTCCGGCAACCTCCATGTTAAGGAACCAGGCCCTCGGGCCATCCCCAAGACCCTCGAGCCTTAAGCCCATTTTGATCCCAACCCTTTTAATTATTTTGCTTTTATTTTATTTGTTAAATTAAAGGCCTTGGGCCTTATTTGTGAAGCCCTAAATCCTAAACCCAATTCCTAAAGCTCTAAACCCTTTTAGTTTAGGCCTTTGGGTCTAGAACCCTTAAGCCAACCTATCAATCTAACCCAACCTAATAATCCTTAACCCAAATGGAAAATATCCGTTAGAGAATATTCTGTTCGTCAAGGCATATTCTGTTTGTTGACTTTTCGAAAATTTAAGCTGGACCTTTCTTAGGGTAATTCGACGTCCTGAATCCGTTTTTTACATCCCTTTTTCCAAATTCAATTGTTATAATATAGTTTTATTAATTGTACCCTTTATGTTCTTAGGGGTAATTATTAGTGGCGTTTCTAGCTTCGCTAGGTTGCGTGGCTCGTCAACGGCGAAGTATTTGTGAGTGGGCAGTTTATTTTATACCTATACATATTTATAGTTTCCAAAAATGCATAAATACTTCACTTTACGTATATATTGCCAAGTAGTTGATAACTGTGATATAATTATGATAAATGCTACCATATGGTTGATATATACTTTTCATGACGTTCATACATATTTGTATAGATGCTTATCTTACTGCACCCTGGTGTTGGTACTTCGACCAGGGCCAGGCCTAGTCTTTCACGTGTATGTTCACATCTGTACCGTTCGCTCACCTTGGATCCAAGTTTAGGTACTAGTCCTGTCGTACAGACTACATTAGGCAGTTCCGACTCGTATGTGACCGTGCTTAGCATCAGTCTTCACGTGATTGTAGTACCAGAGCGAATTATTACACCCAGTCTTGTTGTACAAGTTGCTTAAGGCAACTCCAACTCATGTGCTAGCTTAGATGATGAGCAAGCTGTTTATACCTGATTATCACATGATTATATTACTGTGGCATTGATCTTATCATAACTTGGCATACCCTTTTATATTATGGCTATAAAATTGTGGATACATACTTACGCGATATGATTTTAATGGAAGCTATACTTGTTTTACGATGAGGGGTTAGTATATTCAAAAATAAAGGTTTTCGTATAAGCGTTGTTTTCCTGACCCACTCAACTTTGTTTTTTGCCCCTTTAGGTTTACTAGCTGTGCTTACGTGTATACAGGGATTCTGGCAAATCTCAAGAGATGGTTGCCTTTAGTGGTATAACCCTCATCCTATTTACTATAATGTCTTATGCTCTGACATCACGTGTGAATAAGGTTCAATCCCGCTCACCTGCACACTTTTTTTATTAGGCACTTTTAGGTTTAAATTTATTCACATTTTCCATATCACTACACTTTATGGCTTCGTCACCTTCCAGTGTCGGCCAACACAGCTTGATTTGGAGTCCAAGTGGACATTCTGGGTCTGGGTGTGTCACTCATCGTGCTGCACCGGTGTTAGTAATCGCTCTAGGGCTAGAGCCAGTCCTTCATGTGTATGTTCACATCGCACTGTTCGCTCATCTTGGATCTAGGTTAGGTGCCAGTCTTGTCGGGTAGATTGCATTAGGCAATCTGACTTTTATGTGACCGTGCTCTCACTACAGTTTTCACGGGATCGTAGTACTAGAGCATATTGATTACACCCAGTCCTGTTCATATCAGATATTGTCTGCTCGAACTCGTGTGTCAGCTTAGATGGATGAGTACTTCATTATGTTGTTTTATCACATGATTATATTACTGTGGCATTTGATATATCATAACTTGGCGTATCTCTGGTTATATTGCTATTTTATTATTGTTTACATACTTACGTAGTATGTTTTAAGGAAACTATACTTGTTTTATGGCAATGGGTTAGTATATTAAAAAATAAAGGTTTTTGTATAAGCATTGTTTTGCTGACCCACTCAACTTTGTTTTTCGCCCCTCCAAGTTTAGTACCTGTGTTTATGTGTATACGAGGATTCTGGCAGATCTCAGGAGATGGTTACCTTCAGTGGTATAACCCTCATCCTATTTACTATACTGTCTTATGCTTTGACATCACGTGTGAAAGTGGTTCAATCTCGCTCACGCACGCACTCTTTTGATTATGCACTTTTAGGTTGAAATTTATTCACATTCTTCTTCCACTACACTACACTTTATGGCTTCGTCACCCTTCAGGTGTTGGCCAACACAACTTGATTTGGAGTCCAAGTGGACTTTCCGGGTCGGGGTGTGTTATCCAAACCTTGAAACATAAATTCCTTAATTTTGCAAATCTTTTGAACATTTGATATTTTGTAATGTTCTAATGTTTTTATTTATTTATTATGCTCATATTTTGGGTATATAAATATGTAGTACTTGAAAAGAAAATGTGTTTTTATGTGTTGAATGCGATAATATGGTATGTATATATTTATTTAGTATTATGTTTTTCATTTGATTATTTATTGGTTTGAAATATATCTTCCTTAACGGGTAACATGTCGGGTCATATTACCTATTAATATTATTGGGACGATTTCAAGTTGGGTCATTTTATCCATTTATTTTAACAGGTGTTACACGACACGACCCGTTAAGATATCGGGTATGACACGAAAACGACATGAACACGAAAAACACGACACGAATGCCAGGTCTACTTTCAAGTATTACATATTTACATACCCAAAATAAGAGTATAATAAAATTTTAAAAAAAACATTAGAACATTCCAAAATATCAAATTTTCAAAAGATTTGAAAAAAATAAGGGAGTTATGTTTCAAGGTTTGGAACCTTGCACATTTTCTTACAATCAAACTCTTCAATTTTCATCAATCACCATGGGAAATGGTATTAGAAATTTGGCTTGATATATTGTCTTCAAGAGTTATATTGATGATATTTTAAGTGAGGCTTTCTACATTAGCACTCTCTTCTGCTATTGTTTAAGTAAAGTCTTTAATAGTTTTTTAATTAATGTAGAAGTGTGAAAAATATAGAAAATATATATAAACGCTCGTAATGACAAGCTTTACAACTTTTGTGAAGGGCTTAATTTTGAAATTCACCACTATAATCATATAAATCATAGGTCAAAATTTAACCGTTGATTGTTGTTTACATTTTACGCTTCATTTTTCTAACCAAATTTTATTTTTTCATATTTTCTTTTTGAAAAATGATCTATTAGAGGATGCATGAAGATGAACGGTTCGGATCATTGATATTATGTTCAGAGTTTTACCGTTAGTGAAAATATTGCTTGGTGTTTATAAAGTCTTTAAAAACTATATAACATCGACCCATATTTCAATTAACTGTAAATATCGGAACGTGATATCAAAGATCCGAACCATTCATCTTCAAACATTCGCTAGAAGATCATGTTTTTAAAAATAAAATTTAAAAAATGAAATTCAATAAGAAGAATAAAGGTGTAAACGACAATCAACAGTTAAATATAAATTTAAGGTTTACGGATTATAGTGTCGGATTTCGAAGTTGACCCCTTTACGAAAGTTGTAAAGCTTGTCACTGTGAGTGATTGTATATTTTTTTAACACACTTCTACAATAATTATTATTAATTTTATTAATTTTACACTCAAATAAAAAACACTATTCATGAGGATTTGGAGGGTTTTAAAAATCTACATGATAATGTAAGTGTAACCATTGTCTACTCATGGAGGAATGATGAATCACGAGTGTTTATATATTCTTTCACATTTTTCATACTTGTAGGCATGTCTTCATGCCTATACCAATACTATACTAGTTGATTTGAATTTGGAAATTGTTATTGGCACTCCAAAATTTTCATTTTGCACACCAAACTTTCTATTTTTAGAAAGAAAAATACACTTGTAAGGAGTGTATAATGAGATTTTTTGAGTTCTAATAACAGTTCCCTTTAATTTTGGTCAATAACATGTTAAGTAAAATTTATCCTATTAATGATAATAAGAAACTCTCATAATAAAAATAAATAAATGAATAAAACTTAATTTTTTTTAACTTATATAGAATAATAATACAAGGATACTAATACAAAAAAATATATTTAATATAGAATATATCTGTGACAGCTCGTCCCGACGTATTTATTTCGAGACATGAATGGTCAATTTTGCCCTTAAACGTTGGACGTGAAATTTTGAATTGGTCTAGAGTGTTGGGCCAATAACTTGAAGCCCTAAGTTTTGGGATCCAATCACACTTTCAGATTTTCTAAGTGTGTGATTGGTGACCCAATTATTTCGACCACTCATAACACTCATTCTCTCTCCTCTCTTTGTCTCACCCTCGAACTCACTCTATATCTCCCATTTCTTGTACGGACTAACCTCAAACACACCTCAAACCTTACAGATCGAGGGTGCAAAGCACACCATCATGTTCGTGAAGTTCATACGAGTTGGTTGGTACCCATTTCAGGTAAGAGAACTTTCGATTTCACGTGGAATAACGTAGCTCCGAGTTGAGCACTGTTCGTGAACTTTCGATTGGTTGTGTTTTAGGACAAACCAAGCTCATAGCGAGCCTTAGTTCACTCCCACGAGCCCTGGAGTACATCGTTGGACGAAGTTGGACGTCGGGAAGCCCAAGATCAGAGTTTGGCCGATTTTCCTTGAAATTTCACGGCAAGATCCCGTGAGTTTTAGGTCATAAAACAGGTATAACGTTGTTCTACTCACCTCCAACTTTCCATTGGTGTAAATTTCACGCAATTTGGGTTAAAAATGAAGAAGTTAGGACGAAAATACAAAATCCCCAGTTTCTGGCGACGGTCGCCAGAGGTTTTAGGAAGAAGACGACGGAATATTCCGTCAAGTCTGACGGAATATTCCGACGCCGTCAGTCAGAGTTAACAGTTTCATTTAAGAACTTAACAGAATATTCTTGACGCCGTTAGCCCTCCAATCACACGTGCTAGGCATGTGCCGCGCGTGGCCGGCGTGTGGCGGCTCGTGCGGGGTCTAAATATTTTTCTAAAAATTCCTACGTGTTCGTGACATCGAGTAGGTCACGTTGGTATATTCAAATGCCAAAATTGATCAACGTATGAAAAGTTATTTCTAAAGTTCCGTTTATGTACGTTAAATAACGTTTATTCAGTTACTTCTCATATAGGCATGGCCTATCCTGAGGACGAGCGTAGCCAGGCTAGGCGTGGGGGCTACGATCGGGCTATTGATCAGTGAATGGGCAGTTTGTTTTCCGTACATACCTATATATATTGCTATTTTCCCATAAAATGAATTTAAACGATGAAATGATTTGAGATGCCATGTAAGTATCTATTTATTTTAATTATGCATTAGTACTTGCATATAATTGTGACGGTGCTGCGGATGCACAGGTAAGTATCAGGTAAGATTCTATACTAGTTATGATGAGAATGAAATGATGTGATGTGATACGAATGAATGAAATGGTGTGATTTGAGCTCATAAACCTGCACATTTATATAAGTGCTCCCGCCCAGAGTTAGGGGCACAGTCTTTCACATGTTGTTCACCTCCCGCACCGCATGCTCGCCTTGGATCTAAGTAGGTGCACAGTCCTGTCGTATAGACCACTATAGGTGGGTTTGACTCGTAGGTGACCCGCGAATCATTCGCATAGTCTTCACGTGATTGTAGCACTAGAGCATTCTTATATTGATACAGTGATGTGATACTGACCTGATGAGGATATTGATGTATGTGCAGAGTATATATATATGATGAGATTGAGATGTTATGAGCTATATATACAGTCGATGGCTGAGATGATTATCAGATATTTATTCACATCATAGATTTACGATATGAGCATACAGTTGAGATATCAGTTATGATACTTTTGCATGGCATACATACAGATATTTCCAACATGATTTTGAGATATATATGTATATGAGTATATTTTACTTCTGGGAAATTATACAGGTTTTACGGAGAGGGGTTACAGTTTTGAGAAAAGAATGGTTTTGAAAAAGGATTTGTTTTACTGACCCACTCAACTTGTTTTTCGCCCCTCCAAGTATTAAGTAGTGTTCATTGGTGGCATACAAGGATCTCCCGGACGTTCTGACATAATTCTCTTATGTAGGATCACCTGCGGGTGTTATTTCTATTTAGTACTTTTTGCTTGACTGCACGTGGACCATTTATGCTCTGGTTTGTAAAAGCACCTTAACTCTCGCACTGGCACGTTCTCTTTTATTAGATTGCTAGTGGCTTGGTTTTAGTTGGTTCGTATCTTTCTAATCAATCTTGCTTCCGCAATGTGCACATAGTTACGTCACGCTCACGTGACGGCCAACATGTCCCACTTTCGGGTCGGGGGGTGTCAGATTGGTATCAGAGCATAGGTTTGGCAGTCCTGTATAGCTTGTGAATATTCGAATCATCTTGGTGTTTCTGTCAGAACTATGCCGCCTCATAGAGAGTCACGTCGTACAGATGAACCTAGTTTCCCTGATATGGCTCAGTTAGGGGGAAGCTATTGTTAGTGTTATTCAGTCCGTAATTCGCCTCCTCAGCGGACTTCTTGGAGTCGGGGTATAATCTAAAGTTGCATACCTTTAGGGGTAATGAATGCCATGAGTGGTTTGAGCGTTGGCTCAATCAGATTGAGAATACTTTTAGGCTGATGTAGAGTCAGGGGAGTTTTCCCGATGACATGTGGATAGAGACCACTGTTTGGCTTTTGGACGCAAAATCTGCATCTTAGTGGAAATAGGAAACTTACGGGATTCGTTTCCCCAGCATATCTAGATCGTAAGAAGCAGGAGTTCACATATTTGTAACATGGGAAGTGGTTTCCTAACGAGTATTAAAGGAAGTTTACTAATTTGTCTCGTTATGATTTAGAAACTGCTACTATTTTAGTTGAGATGCTTAGACGCTTTAAGCTGGGTACTCAGAAGAAATGGTGTTTGATGGCGACCATTTGTCCCTGTGGCACTTATCAGGAATTTTATGAGATTTTGCTGAGGATTGCGAATTCTGGGAATATGTTTAGCGATAGTGATGACGAAGAAGGAAAAGATAGTAATCAGAATAAGGATAAGGATAAATGTATAGGGCAATCATTTCAGGAACATCGCCAGACTCAAGATTTTAGGAGATGCGGAGCCAGTTCTAGTTCTTCTAGCAGAGGTTAGCTCCACAAGTTATAGAGGACTTGGTAGATTTTTCGAAGGTTTCAGATTTAAGAGGCAGGGGAATTCTGATAGTGGAAATTCACCTTGTGTCGTAGGTGCAACGATCGACATTTTGGAATGTGTCGAAAAGGTAGTAATGGGTATTATAGCTATGGTCAGGACATGGGCGTAATTCTCAAGGACGAGGAGTTCACGCCAATAGAGATAGAGAACGACAGCAAGCCCAGGAACGTGTTAACCACATATCACTGCAAGATGGTAATATTACACCCTAAGGAATTATTACTTACTTATCGATACAACCGTGAGTTATCAGTACTGCGGGCTGCAGACCATAATATTAGTAACTTATTCGTTGGATTCGTTAAGCAAGTAATAGGTAAGTCATTCTATGTTAGTATGGTGTTTTTCATGTGCCCACTGCTGGTGGAAGATATAGTTATGTCAACAAATCTTACCCTGTTAGATATAGTGGACTTCGATGTTATTCTAGACACCGATTGGTCGCAGTAGGATTGTACCGATATCGATTGCTACGGGAATTAGTTACTTTCCATCGTCTTGGATTACCAGAGGTTACTTTGGTTGGTGAGCGTAGTGGAGTCAGGCATGGATTCATTTCAGCAGTGAGAACCGAAAAGTTATTAAAGAAAGGTTGTTATGAGTACTTGACTCACATGGTACTAATGATGATGCTTCCGTTAGAAGGGAAAAACGTTAAGGTGGTCAGACATTTTCTGACGTTTTTCCTGATGATTCACCTGGATTTACCGCCATATCGCGATGTAGAGTTCACCCTTGATTGTTACCAGGTACTAATCATATTTCTTTAACTCTTTATTGTATGGCTTCTGCCGAGTTAAAAAGATTGAAGTCTAAGTTATAGGAATTGCTTGATAAAGGTTTCATTCAACCTAGTACTTCACATTGGGGAGCCCCAGTTCTATTTGTTCGGAAGAAAGACGGTACCTTGAGATTATTTATTGATTACAGGCAAATGAATCAGGGGACGCGTATAGATGATCCTGTTGATCAACTTTAAGGTGTCTATGTGTTTCTGAGATCGATTTGAGGTCGGGTTGCTATCAGTTGAAGATTAAGAGTGACGACATTCCTAAAACTATTTTTTTGGACTTGTTATGGTCACTATGAATTTCTTGTGATGCTATTCGGATTGACGAATACACCAGTAGCTTTTGTGGGATTGATGAATAAGGTATTTCAGTAGTATTTGGACAGATTCGTCATTGTCTTCATTGATGACATTCTGTTGTATTCTAAGTCAAAAGAAGATCATGTTCGACATCTTACTTTGGTGTTGAAGAAGCTGAGGGAACACAGATTGTATGCTAAGTTCAGTAAGTGCCAGTTTTGGCTAAGTCAAGTTGCATTCTTGGGGCACGTTGTTTCAGCTTAAGGTATTCAAGCAGAACCTCAAAAGATAGTAGCAGTGGAGAATTGGGAACAGTTGCGAACCGTCACTGATATGTAGAGTTTTCTTGGCTTAGCCGGTTATTATCGGTGATTTGTTAAAGATTTCTTAATTATGGCTTTACCACTAACGAGATTAACCAGGAAGGAAGTTAAGTTCGAGTGGGATGATAATTATGAGCAGAGTTTCCAGCAGCTGAAGTATTATCTCACTCATGCTCCTATTTTATCTCTTCCTGATGACGATGGTAACTTCGAGATTTACAGCGATGTTTTGTTGAATGGCCTAGAATGTGTTTTGATGCAGCATGGGGTAATTGCTTACGCTTCGCGTCAATTAAAGCCTCACGAGATGAATTACCCTACACATGATTTAGAGTTGGCAGCCGTTATATTTGCTTTGAAGATTTGGAGACATTACCTTTACGATGAGAAATGCAGGATCTTCTCAGATCATAAGAGTCTCCAGTACCTAATTATGCAGAAGATTTGAATTTTTCGTTAACGGAGATGGATAAAATTGCTAAGTGACTATGATTGCACGATTAAGTATCAACATGGTCATGCAAATGTGGTAACTAATACTCTTAGTAGGAAGCCTCGGGGCAGAGTTAACACTTTCCATACGAGCCGTGTTCCTCTTCTTGCAGAGTTGAGATCGACGGAGTATAGCTAAAGTTGAGAAATTCTGTGGTAGATGGTCGAGAAAATGCATTACTTGCTAGTTTCCAAGTTAGATCGATCTTGACTGATCGTATTCTCGAGGCCCAGATGAGTGATGAAGATACTCAGGAGCTTATTCGTTTACGAAACGATGGTAAAAAGAAAGACCTCCGAATTAGAGAATCAGATGGTATACTTATGTAAGAATGTAGGATGTACAACACATATTTCAACTTATGCGATGCATCCCGAAGGCACTAAAATGTATCATACCATTCGACCGTTCTACTTTTGGCCGAGTATGAAAAGAGGAATTGCTAAGTATGTTAGCAAGTCAAAGCCGAAAGGAAGAAGCCATTTGGATTAATGCAGCAGCTTTCCGTTCCACAGTGGAAATGGGAAAATATTACCATGGATTTTGTGTACACGCTTCCTCGTACACAGGGCGGCTATGATGGAAATTGAGTGATTGTTGACCAGCTTACTAAGTCGGCGCATTTTATTTCGGTGATGGAGAAGTTTTCCTTATGCCGATTAGCTGAGTTGTTCATAGCGAAGATGGTAAAGTACTATGGCGTTTCGGTTAGTATTGTTTCAGATCGCAATTCTCGATTCACTTCTAAGTTTTGAATAGCATTCCAAGAAGTTTTGGGTACAAGACAATTTTACAGTACGGCATATCACCCCCAGACAGACGGTCAATCAGAGATGACGATTCAGACATTGGCGGATATACTGAGATATTCGGTTTTGCAGTTTGGCGACTCATGGCATCATCGTTTGGTTTTGATGGAGTTTGCCTATAATAACAGATTCCATTCAAGTATTGGTATGTCACCATTTGAGGCACTTTATAGCAGGCCCTATCGTACACCATTGTGTTGGTTAAAGGTTGGCAAAAGAGTTTTAGTGGGCCCTGAGTTAGTAGAAGAGCCTACTTAGAATATTTTGGTTATTAGGTCTAATATGAAAACGGCCCAAGATCGCCAACAGAGTTCAGCTGACAAACTTGCCACTGATCGAGTATACCAGGTTGGTGTTCGGGTATTTCTTGAAGTTATTGTCGTGGCGAGGTGTTGTACAATCTGGAAAGAAAGGAAAGTTGAGTCCTAGGTACATCGAACCTTATCAGATCACCCAGCGAGTCGGTGAAATAGCTTACAGGCTTGAGTTGCCGTCAGAGCTGTCCAAAGGACATAATGTGTTTCACGTTTCGATGCTTCGACATTATGTTTCAAACCCGTCGCATGTGATTCATCCACATCCTTTAGAGATTAATCCAAATTTAACTTATGATGAGGAGCAGGTGACGATACTTGATTGGAAAGATAAGGTGCTGAGGAGCGAGACAGTGCATTCGGTGGAAGTTTTGTGGAGGAACCACTTAGCAGAAGAAACTACTTGGGAGACGGAGGACAGGATGAGAGAGATGTATCCGAGGTTGTTTTATGGATACTAGTGGATGTACTTGTTATATGAAATTTTGAGGATGAAATTTTTATAAGGTGGGTATATTGTGACAGCCCGTCCCGACGTATTTATTTTGAGACATGAATGGTCAATTTTGCCCTTGAACATTGGACGTGAAATTTTGAATTGGTCTAGAGTGTTGGGCCAATAACTTAAAGCCCTAAGTTTTGGGATCCAATCACACTTTCAGATTTTCAAAGTGTGTGATTGGTGACCCAATTATTTGGACCATTCATAGCACTCATTCTCTCTCCTTTCTTTGTCTCACCCTCGAACTCACTCTCTCTCTCCCATTTCTTGTACGGATGAACCTCAAACACACCTCAAACCTTGCAGATCGAGGGAGTGAAGCACACCATCGTGTTTGTGAAGTTCATATGAATTGGTTAGTACCCATTTCAGGTAAGATAGCTTTCGATTTCACGTAGAATAACTTAGCTCCGAGTTTAGCACTGTTTATGAACTTTTGATTTGTTGTGTTTTAGGACAAACCAAGCTCATAGCGAGCCTTAGTTCACTCCCACGAGCCTTGGAGTACATCATTGGACGAAGTTAGACGTCAGGAAGCCCAAGATCGGAGTTTGGCCGATTTTCCTCGAAATTTCACGGCAAGATCCCATGATTTTGAGGTCCTAAAACAGGTATAACGTTGTTCTACTCACCTCCAGCTTTCCATTGTTGTAAATTTCATGCAATTTGGGTTTAAAATGAAGAAGTTAGGATGAAAATACAAAATCCCCAGTTTCCGGCGACGGTCGCCGAAGGTTTCAGGAAGGAGACGACGGAATATTCCGTCAAGTCTGACGGAATATTCCGACACCGTCAGTCATAGTTAACAGTTTCATTTAAGAACTTAATGGAATATTTCGAGGAATATTCCTGACGCCGTTAGCCCTCCAGTCACACGTGCCAGGTATGTGCCGCACGTGGCCAGCGCGTCTGGTCGTGCCTTGGCTGGCTCGTGCGGGGTACAAAAATTTTTCTAAAAATTCCTACGTGTTCGTGATGTCGAGTAGGTCACGTTGGTATATTCAAATGCCAAAATTGATCAACGTATGAAAAGTTATTTCTAAAGTTCCGTTTATGTACGTTAAATAACGTTTATTCAGTTATTTCTCATATAGGCGGGGCCTATCCCGAGGACAAGCGTAGCCAGGCTAGGCGTAGGGGCTACAATCCGGCTATTAATCAGTGAGTAGGTAGTTTGTTTTCCGTACATACCTATATATTGCTATTTTCCCAGAAAATGAATTTAAACGATGAAATGATTTGAGATGCCATGCAAGTATCTATTTATTTTAATTATGCATTAGCACTTGCATATAATTGTGACGGTGCTGCGGACGCACAGGTAAGTATCAGGTAAGATTCCATACTAGTTATCATGAGAATGAAATGATGTGATTTGAGCTCATACACCTGCACATTTATATGAGTGCTCCCGCCTAGAGTTAGGGGCACAGTCTTTCACGTGTTGTTCACCTCCCGCACCGCATGCTCGCCTTGGATCTAAGTAGGTGCACAGTCCTGTCGTATAGACCACTATAGGTGGGTTCGACTCGTAGGTGACCCGCGAATCATTCGCATAGTCTTCACGTGATTGTAGCACTAGAGCATTCTTATATTGATACAGTGATGTGATACTGACCTCATGAGGATATTGATGTATGTGCAGAGTATATATATATGATGAGATTGAGATGTTATGAGCTATATATACAGCCGAGGGCTGAGATGATTATCAGATATTTATTCACATCACAGGTTTACGATATGAGCATACAGTTGAGATATCAGTTATGATACTTTTGCATAGCATACATATAGATATTTCCAGCATGATTTTGAGATATATATGTATATGAGTATATTTTACTTCTGGGAAATTATACAGGTTTTACGGAGAGGGGTTACAGTTTTGAGAAAAGAATGGTTTTGAAAAAAGATTTGTTTTACTGACCCACTCAACTTGTTTTTCGCCCCTCCAGGTATTAAGTAGTGTTCCTTGGTGGCATACGATGATCTCCCAGACGTTCTGACATAATTCTCTTATGTAGGATCACCTGGGGGTGTTATTTCTATTTAGTACTTTCTGCTTGACTGCCCGTGGACCATTTATGCTTTGGTTTGTAAAAGCACCTTAACTCTCGCACTGGCACACTCTTTTTTATTGGATTGCTAGTGGCTTGGTTTTAGTGGGTTCGTATCTTTCTAATCAATCTTGCTTCCGCAATGTGCACATGGTTACATCACGCTCACGTGACGGCCAGCATGCCCCACTTTCGGGTCGGGGTGTGTCAATATCAATATATACAATATGGCGATTGTATTTTATAATAAATTTTTTAGTAATTAAACGTTGAAATTATAATTTATTTTTCTTAACAGTTGAAACGGGTTGCTCACATGTTATCCGCATGTATACCCGTTAAGAATCCGTTACGGGTTACCCGATAATGACCCGAAACCCATTATTTTCGTGTCGTGTAAGAAACTGTCGGGTCTACTACTAATGCACCATTGTATTCCCTTCGCGACAACCAAACAACATGCACCACCATTAACGACTTCCATTGATCTCAATAATTCAATTGTTACAAGAAATGGTCTTGATAACTTTATTTATCCAAACATATGCTGACCTTATATTATAGAAGCACTTTCCATATTTTTTCCTGCCCATAGCCATCAAGTAGACATCCTTTAGTATGACGTCTGAAATTGCAGTTTCTACAAACTGCTAAAGGCCTCGCAGAATGACAAGGAGAGAATGGGGAGGGGAAGGTGAGGGAATGCAGTGCTTATCATGGATAAAAAAAGTGGCAGAGGGTGAGCGAGATGTCAGTTAGGTGAAATGTTATTGTTGTTGAACATGTGGGGGGTGGCTTCAGCAGAAGTAGGGTTAAAATTAGAATTTAAAAGAACAATTTTAAGTGTAGGGTGTATTTATAAGATTGTGGGGTGCCAATAAAACAACCCTTTTAAAAAAAAAATTCTTCAAATTACAGATGCTATAATGACATATAGTTGAGGTTTGAGAAAAACTGGAAAATTTTGTTAATTACACTACTACCCATATTTTATTTTGTGATAGAATACCAAATTTTCTTTTTTACCATTTTTTGGTTGACAAAGAGGATTTTGTTAATAGGTAGTTTAGATATTTAACCAGTAACTTTTGATACAACAATATATCTACACTAAGGAGTGGGAGGGGCTTGATTCTATCCATCAATGTGATCGAATATGAGCGGAGTTTGAGTTGATGTTAAAAATATGGCTGAAGCTTCTATCTAGATACATAAAATAACCTTGAAATTAATCAAAGCTATTAAAACCGTTATGGCTAAAGTTAGCAGATGATACGAAAGGATCTTTTTTTTTTTTTTTTTTATGGACAACGATACGGAAGGATCTTCGAGCCACATTATTCTAAAGTTTATGGCATCTGTAATATTTTTCTTCTGCAGACTGTACTCTGATTTTCTTACTATCGGTAATTGTTTTAGGTTTTTGTTCGGAGGATTTTTACATTTACCAAAAAAGGGACGACGACCACCCGAGTGAACCATCACCACCTAGTTTATTAGACAACCGCCAGCAAACCACGACCATAACATCACTAATCACCAACCGCTATCAGCCACACACCTTCCCGCCCAACTGCCTTGCCTCGTCGCGGCACACATAAGTGTGATATTAATACTACATCATAATTAAAGGCTGTGGGTAAAATTAGGCTTTAATACGTAAAATGGTATAGATGACAAGTATATGCCCTCATTGAAGCCAAAATATACATGACTTGCATTACAAGAAACGCAAATTGTCGGAATGATCACCAACCGGATCGTTAATAGAATCTAAAAGGGGTCCCGTAGAATCCACCAGTGTTAATTGTTCTCTTCTCTTTCATGACGCCGAGCATGAACGATGAAGTAGCGTATGATTTCTTCCCCCTCATGAGAATATACAAAAATGGTACAATTGAGCGTTTCATAGGTAAACAAAAGGTTCCTCCATCGCTCGATCCCAAAATTGGCATGCAATCGAAACACAGTGATCTCACATAAGGAAAACATATCTGCGACGCTTTTACCTCCTCAATTCCACCACCAATTCAAAGCAATAGCTCCTCCTTCTTGTCTACTTTCATGGAGGCGGCTTCTGTGTTGAAAGCGCCTTTTCTCCCCTATACCACAACTACATCAATTCCTTAGTTGCCATGGCCAATGTGGTTGTTGTCTCTGTTGAATATAGGTTTGCCCAGGAGCACCCTCTGCGTATTGCTTACGAAGATTCATGGACTGCTCTTAAATGGGCTGCTTCACATTTTGATGGAAAACACTCCGAAGAGTGGCTGAAGAGATATGTGTTTGAAATGGTACCAGGAATGATGTTTAGGTTGATAATTTTTTATAAAGATTGAAACTTTCAATAATGGTTTTAAAGAAGTCTGTGTTTTCGAGAGAGAGAAAGAGAGAGAGAGTAAAAAGGAAAGAAGTCTGTGTAATTCTTATGAAGAACAAAAGGAAATTACATAGACTATATTCCTCACAGTTGGTCAAAAACAGATCCTACATTTTAGGGACCTAGTGCTCATCTCCAGCCATTAAGGTCATCGGAGGATATCATGCATCCACTTGGAAAAAGATGAGAATACATAGTACAATCATATAAGATAAGAACACCAGCTGTAATCTTTCTAAAAGAGAAAAAGGAACTAGCCGTTGTATTTTTAAACTCTAACGGCTCCTTCTAAATTTAGCAAGTTCTTCATTTCCAAACTTCTCAGCTTCCTTTTGATTTCAACTGCAGGATTAACTTCTGCAGATTAACTCTAAGGCTAGTAGGCAGCTTAATTCTCAATAACCTCTCCTAAGCTGCTTACTAGCTTCACTCCTAACTTCATCCTCAAATAATTGAATCCATCTTTAGGCAAAGCTTTTGTAAATATATCTGCCAACTGTTCTTCACTTCTACAATATTTCACATCAATGGATCCTTGCTGCAATGCTTCCTGAATAAAATGATATTTCTTGTTTATATGTCTGGTTCTCTGATGAAAGACTGGATTTTTGACCATCGATATTGCTGACATGTTGTCACAAAACAGTGGTGTTGCTTCAGTTTGCATTTCACCAAAATCATCTAACACAAACCTTAGCCAGATAGCTTGAGTTGTTGCCTCGGCTGCTGAGACATACTTAGCTTTTACAGTTGACAATGCAATTGTGTTTTGCTTGACTGAGGCCCATGAAAATGTACCACTACCAAAATTGAATGCATACCCAGATGTGCTTCTACTGTCATCTTCACTGCCAGCCCAATCTGAGTCACAACATCCAATCAAAACAGCATCCTTGTCCCTTGTAAATTCAATGCCATAGCTGAGAGTACCTTGAATATATCTGAGAACTCTTTTAGCTATTCCCATGTGCTTCTTTGTGGGACCATGCATGAATCTTGATAACAAACTGGCTGCATACATTATATCAGGTCTGGTTGCAGTTAAGTATAATAGACTGCCAACAATTTTCCTAAACAAACCTTCATCAGCCAACTCACTTCTATCAACTTTCTTCAATTTCTCACCAGTGGGTAAGGGAATTGCAACTGACTTACAATCCTCAAGGCCAAACTTTACAAGTAAGGACTTTGCATACTTGCTTTGATGAATAAATACGCCTTTATCAGTTTGTAGAACTCCAATTCCCAAGAAATGATGTAAAAGTCCTAAATCAGTCATTTCATACTTCTGCATCATGTCTCTTTTAAACTCACTGAGCAATGCATTGTTGCTTCCAGTATAAACTATATCATCAACATATATAGAGACAATGATCAGTTTTCCTTCTTCATCAGTTCTGGTATCTAAGGTAGCCTCACTGGTGCTTCTTTTAAAGTTGCAACTAGTGAGATAAGTGTCAATCTCACTGTACCAGGCTCTAGGAGCCTGCTTCAAACCATAGAGAGCCTTCTTTAACTTATAGACCTTATGACTTGCATTTTCAACTTCAAAACCTTCTGGTTGTTCAGTGTAAACCTCATCCTCAAGTACTCTATTTAAGAAGGCTAACTTAACATCTAATTGGAACAACTTCCAACCATTTTGTGCTGCAAGTGCAATCGAGGTTCTGATTGTTTCTAACCTTGCCACTGGGGCAAAGGTTTCATTATAGTCAATACCAGGTTTCTAAGCATACCCTTTTGCCACAAGCCTAGCCTTGTGTTTTTGAACTGTTCCATCCAAATTCAGCTTGGTTTTGAACACCCATTTGATTCATATGACTAGCTTGTTTGCAGGCCTTTCCACCAGCTCCCAAGTTCCATTCTTCTAAATAGTTTCAATCTCAGCATTCATTGCTTCCTTCCACGCTTTGTCTTCAATAGCTTTATGATAGGTTTCAGGTTCAATAACGATCATATGACATCTTGCATAGATATCTTGCAAACTTCTCAGCTTTACTGGTGTATTGCTTGGTGTTGAACCTTGACTGGTACTGCCTATGTTGCTTCTAGAGACATGTTCATCACCAGAGATTAACAGAGTGAGATTGGAGGGTCAATGCTGTGAGTTTTATGAGAGGATTCTTTTGTTTTAGTTATCCCATAATTTTCATTTCCAAGGGTGAGAGGCATGTAGACAGTTTCAACTTGCTTTCTTGCCTAATTCCAGGACTTGTTCTCATCGAATACAACACTTCTTGAGAGTATCATCTTCTCAGTTTGAAGATTATAGATCCTGTAGCCTTTCTCACAGTTGCCATAACCCATAAAAATTCCCTTGCTTGCTTTGTCATCAAATTTCTGTCTAAGATTTGATGGAATGTGATTGTAACAGATGCTTCCAAACACTCTCAGATATTTTACACCTGGTTTTCTTCCTGTAAAGGCTTCAAATGGTGTTTTGTCTATGACTACAATGGTATAACACATATTTTGCAGATACACAGTAGTGCCAACTACTTCAACCCAGAACTTAATAGGAATTTTCTTCTCAGTCATCATTGATCTTGCCATTTCTCCAATGGTTCTATTTCTTCTCTCAGCAACTCCATTTTGCTGAGGTGAGTAGGGTATAGTCAATTGCCTTTCCATGCCAAGATCACTGCAGTACTTAAGGAATTCATGTGAAGTGTATTCTCCACCTCTGTCACTTCTTAGTTTCTTCAATTTGAATCCACTTTGAAGTTCAACAAATGCTTTGAATTTTTTGAACACATTTGTCACATTTGACTTGTTTTTAAGAAAATATACCCAACACATCCTTGAGTAGTCATCAATGAATGTGATGAAGTATTTATTCCCTCTAATGGACTCATTTTGCATTGGACCACATAGATCCGTATGCACCAACTCAAGTGGATTGTTTGCTCTCCAAGGTTTCTCATTCTCAAATGGTTCTCTGTGACTTTTACCACACATAGCTTTCACATACTCATTCCTTTTATGAGAAATCAGGTAAGCCTAACACCATTTGTATTTGCTGCATTTTCTTTATGCTAGCATAGTTCAAATGCCCCAATCTTTTATGCCAAACCCATGGATCTTCTTGTACTGCTGCTTTTCTTGCCACTGAGTTGACAGATTCCAAGGACAATGGAAAATAGTCATTGCAACTTTAGCAACAACATTATTAAGGCTACTATCATCACATATTAATCCATAGTTTCCTCCAAATAAAATGTAGTACCCATGCTCCATCATTTGCCCCATGCTCAGCAAATTTTCATCAAATCCAGGAACTAACAGCACTTCATTTATGTATCTTTTCCCTTTTCGTGTCTCAACTACAAGTGTTCCTTTTCCTGTGGCTTGAACAAGGTCTCCAGTGCCCATTTTTACTTTGCAGGTCACTGACTTATCAAGATTGATCAATAAAGATTCTTGAGAGGTCATGTGGTTGCTGCATGCACTGTCTCCACAAACCACAGAGACTTGCTTGATGCAATTGAACTTGCATGACAAGCATAGAACATTGTTCCTGTGACCATATCTTCTTCCTTTGCACAATTTGCAACTTGGTTACCATTGTCATAATCCTTAGTTAAGTGACCAAATCGACTGCACTTGCCACACTTGGGTTTTCCTTTATATCTGCATATACCAAAATGGTATTTGTCATATACTTGGCATAGTGGTTTCACATTTCCTTGGCTACCACTTGGTTGTTTGTTGTGTGCAATAAATTTGCTGTTCCAGCCACTACCACTGCCATTATTCCAGCTGCTGTTTTGAGACCAATTCGTTCCCTTATTATACTGACCCTATTTTGGATTTGTCTTATACTGAGACCCTTTGACACTTTCAGCCATTTCCATTTCCTTCAACTTTAAGGCTGCTAAAAGCCCTCTCAGTACCTGTGTATTTATCTCTTTCATCATGCAAGTCTTCTCTCTTATCATAGACTTTCACTGAAGCTAAGACTTCATCAACTCTAATAGTGTCTAGATCTCTGGTTTCTTTAATGATTGACACTATGGACTTATGCCTCCTACTTAGACTCATCAACAACTTTTGAATAATCCTTTTTTCTGTTACATTTTCTCCTAGAGATTTCAAGCTGTTTACTATCTAAAAAAACCGAGCCAAGTAGTCATCTAGAGATTCAACATCATTCATCCTTAAATATTCAAAATCAGCTATAATGGCTTGTAATTTCACAGCTCTTACCTTTTATCTCCTCTGAACTCTATTCTCAGGATTTCCCAGGCACTATTTGCAGTCTTCTCATTTCAGATTCTGGGAAAAAGTTCATCAGTGATCTCTCCTTGAATGAGGCTTAGAGCCTTGGCATTCTTGATCCTCTCCTCCTTTGAAACAATAGGTCCTCCAATTGGAATGTGCTCTGACTCGCTTTCTCCTTCTTCCTCAGAGACTTCCTCTTTGGGAGTTTGTTGTTCAGCAAAGCCAGCTTCAATCACATCCCATAGATCGTAGGCTATGAGGATGGTTTCCATTTTAATGGCCCAAAAATCGTAGTTTAATCTATTAAATTGTGGTGTTTGTAAATCACCACCAGATGAGCTCGATCCAGCCATTTCTTGAGCTAGAATACCAAAAGTCACATTAAAAGAACCACCTTTAAGGTTTTCTGGGTTTTCTTCGGAGATGAATCTCTCTCACAGTATCACGCCCTTTCTTCGGAATCAGACCTAGTGCTCTGATACCATGTTTGAAATGGTACCAGGAATGATGTTTAGGTTGATAATTTTTTTTATAAAGATTGAAACTTTCAATAATGGTTTTAAAGAAGTCTGTGTTTTCGAGAGAGAGAGAGAGAGAGTAAAAAGGAAAGAAGTCTGAGTAATTCTTATGAAGAACAAAAGGAAATTACATAGATTATATTCCTTACAGCTGGTCAAAAACAAATCCTACATTTTAGGGACATAGTGCTCATCTCCGGCCATTAAGGTCATTGGAAGATATCATGCATCCACCTGGAAAAAGATGAGAATACATAGTACAATCATATAAGATAAGAACACCAGCTGTAATCTTTCTAAAAGAGAAAAATGAACTAGCCGTTGTATTTTTAAACTCTAACGGCTTCTTCTAAATTTAGCAAGTTCTTTATTTCCAAACTTCTCAACTTCCTTTCGATTTCAACTGCAGGATTAACTTCTGCAGATTAACTCTAAGGCTAGTAGGTAGCTTAATTCTCAACAATATGCAGATCCAATGCGTGTGTTTTTCTTCAGCAACAACTCTAAGGTTAATAACATAGCACACCACATGGCATTAAAAGTGGGCACACAGGGCTTGCCCGGGCTTAAGCTCAATGGGATAGTCTTGGTGCATCCATTTTTCTAGGGGACAGAACTTATTCAGGTAGAGTTAAAAATGCCACCAATTTTAAGACTATATATGGTCGGTTTGTGTACCCATTGAGTAATGAAATCAATGATCCGCTTTTCAACCCAGTTAAGGATCCGAAACTGAGGAACTTGGGGTGTCAGAAGGTGCTGGCTTTTGTTGCTGAAAGATGCGTTGGATGGAAATGGGTTGTGAAGGTATGGAAAACAAAGGAGGAGAACCATGTATTCCATTTGTTCCAACCCACTAATGAAAAAGTTGTGGCCATGACGAAAAGGATCGTTTTGTTCTTCAATTTTAGCTGCAACAGTACATACAATCATCTGTCACTCTGGTGTGATAACAAAGAGACACTCATGGTTGTATACAATTGTTGATAAAAGTACTGACTATTACCCGACTGTACTGACTAAATTAATCGGGCGTTTGGTGCAGTATCGTACTAATGACCGTATTGTTTATAATCTGTTTGTTACTGTATCGAATAAGAGATCGGATTATATTATTTTTACTAAAAAAATTTAATGACTAATGAAAAAAAGGAATTTTTTTTTGATAAAAATTCACAACAACCAAATGCATAAAATTAAATAAAAATGACCTTGATATTGCATTTTCTATTTGTCCTTTATTTTAATCAAATTATTAAAAATAAAAAAAACAAAATCTTTTCTTCCCCAGATCTTCTCCACCGCACAAGATTCTCCAGGATTCACCACACCAAATGGGATGGACAACAGAATCAGCATAGACCCTATACCCAATAGCATGAGACTTCTTCCCAAATGTTCTATGCATGTGAGATTGCTCCCTGATCTCTCGCATTTCTTTCCATGAGGAGTTAACTCAATTCCAATGGTGCTGCGGCGATGTTGGGCAGTAGGTGAATACAGGCGGTGCTCCGAGGACGTGGGTTTCAGTTGAATCTAGTTCAAATCCAAGATCAATGGCACGCGAACCCATGCGGGTCTCGCGACAGGGAACTGCAGAGGAGAACGACGGCCACGACGAGAAACTGAAGAGGACGGCAACAGCTATGGAGTGCAAAAGGAATAAGAAAATGAAGAAGAAAGGAGAGGGTGGAAGAAGAACCTTGGATTGACGATGGCAATTGAAGTGAGTTTGCAGAACGATGTGAGAGAGCCAAACGATAGAGCGAGGACACAGACCCGACAAATGATACATAGGATTCTGGAAGGATAAATAAGCGAGCATACACCGGATAAAAGATGTGGGCCCAATTTAACTAATACAGATACTATTTAGCACATAGTTGCATATGGTTTAAAATATTCATAATATTTCGATATTTCTATCGAAATTTCCGTGTTTTTGGATTACAGATATTTCCGATGTCATCGATATTTTCATCGAAATTTCCATGTTTTTTAAATTTCTATATTTAAAAAAACACCAAGGAGATTCGGACCCCTCTCATTTTATTCCTTCAACACCTTGACCACCATATCACTTATATTTTTGTAAAAATATGCTAAAATATCTACATATTTTCTATACTCACAATGTTTGCCAGCTCACTATATAATCAACTTAAATCAGTTAAATCCATCATGCAATGCATTTCCTTCCAATTTTTCGTGATAAACTAATAGATAATTGACTAAATAAACATCATGCAAAGTTTTAATAAAAAAATTCAAGTTTTTCTTACAATTTCCGTGGTTTTTATTCAATTTTTATGGATATCGATAATATTCTGATATTTCCATCGAAATTTCCGTGTTTTTGAACTACCGATATTTAATACCTTGGTTGCACCAAACACCTGGCTCCGTATAACTTATCTTATCCAGTTTCTTATACAACCTGCCAAACCAGGCCTTACCATGTAAATAGTGGTGCACTACAGAGCGTTTAACTTTCTGTAAGTTAGGTAGGGGGTCCCAAGCGTCACTTCGTATATATCTAAATACAGAGTGTTAACTTTGTGCAAGGAAATAAGCATGCAACATTATTTGTGTTGTTTTCATATTTTTCTGCAATGATGAGTCTATTGATCAACTGCTTTTGGGTGTAGATCTTGGTTTGCTATGTTTATATGAAAAACGAAAAGAAAAGTTCGACAACAGAATCATTCCTTGACAACTATAAAATTGAATAGTGTCCGGGTAAAGCATTGTTTATTGATTGATAATAGAAACAACTAAAACAAACCCTAGACTAAACAAGTAAGTAATTCGAAACTTAATGGGCAAGGGATTAATCATTGGCCCACAAGATAACTAATTCTAATAATAATAAACTAAATTCCAACATATATATGTTATAAGCTTCTACTAAAACAATTTTATGGGTGCATGCTGATTCCACTCCAAGTACATATGGACCAAAATTTTAGTTTTGGAACTAATTGCAACACACTATTTTTCTCGGTATGTACTTATGTTTGACTGTTAAATCAAATAAATAAAAAATCAATAGACAAAATAAAGAGAGTATAAACATGAAAACAAAGGATGTAAAAACCATTTCCCTTTAGTTTTATGTTGTGCCTCAGTGTACATGCGACTTTTATGAGAATTTTTGTAAGTGAGTTAATGTTACTGTTAGAAGACGAATATCATAGAAGAAACTCGATATACCATAGCCAACCCTTCTAATCTTGGAGACCGAGAAGTACCCGTATGGAGGCTAGAACTCGTCCATGGAAGATCCAAAAAGTTATAAAGCATGGACGGCTTGTAACAACAAGCGTAGAGGATCATGAAGTCGCACTTCCACAAAGGTATTAACCCATATTTACCATTTCGAGCCAAAAGAAGTGTCATCCTATATATACAAATGACTCATTCCAACGAAGACCGAACTGAAGCAGTACACACCGGTACTTTAAACGCTCTGCATGACCACACATTTAATTGGAATTAATTACAATATAACACGTAGCAGATTGAGTGCGATGGTAATGCCACACCATAAGTGATGATTAACCTAACTAATTGATTTCTCCACACAAACATGCATGTTTAACTCTCTGCATAATTGTGTTTAGCGTTCTCTTAAATAGGCAACTAAATGGACTTCTCTTCATTGAATCCAAGCATGAGTAACGATATAGCCTACGATTTCTCTCCTCTCATCAAAATCTACAAAGATGGTCGAATTGAGCGGCTCACCGGCACATCCAAGATTCCTCCATCACTTGATCCCCAAACTGGAGTCGAATCCAAAGACGCTGTGGTCTCACAAGAACCAGCATTGTCCGGGAGGCTTTACCTCCCCACCAAATCCACCACGATCTCAACCGATAAAAAACTCCCTCTTCTTGTTTACATTCACGGAGGCGGTTTCGTTGTTGAAACTGCATTTTCTCCAATTTATCACACCCACCTTAACGTACTAGTTGCTCAGGCCAATGTTGTCGCTGTCTCGGTTGACTACAGGCTAGCCCCGGAGCACTCTCTGCCAGCTGCTTACAATGATGCATGGGCTGCTATCAAATGGGTTGCTTCCCATTCTGAGGGGAAAGGCTCCGAAGAGTGGCTAAATCGCCACGCGGATTTTCAGCGCGTGTTTTTCGTAGGTGACAGCGCTGGAGCTAACATAGCTCACCACATGGGATTGAGAGTAGGGTCCGAGGGGTTGAGTGGTGTTAAGCTGAATGGCATTGTGTTGGTGCATCCATATTTTTGGGGAACAGAGCCGATTGGGGAAGAATCGGCTCTGCCCCCTATTGCAAGAGAGTACATGGCTGGTTTGTGGCGTGTGGTGTACCCCTCGACAAGTGGATCCGATGACCCGTTTTTGAATCCTGGTAAGGATCCAAAATTGGGGGAATTAGGCTGTGAGAAAGTGCTGGTTTGTGTTGGCGAGAAAGATGTCTTGAAAGAAAGGGGATGCAATTATAGTGAGGTACTAAAAAAGAGTGGATGGAAGGGGGCTGTGGAGGTCATCGAAGCAAAGGGGGAGAACCATGTGTTCCATTTGCTCAATCCCACTTGTGATAATGCTGTGGCGATGTTCAAAAAAATTGTTTCTTTCATTAATTAATCAGGTTTAGGCTTTATTTGGGTAACATTTTAATTGTCCTGCCTTTCCAATAAGCCATCAAAATGACGTGTTTAAGGAAAAGCGTCACCGATGTGTTTATTTGAGTGTCATGGATGACCAGTTTTGTAGTAGTGTTGCTATTTCATCTATTCGAACTCAATACCTAACTTCGGGTGTACTACGAAGCCAACAAGTTAAAAAGACATTTATAATCTCTGTCAGCTTTCTTCTTTTATTCATCTATTTACGCTTTGTACTATGTTTCGCTGTCTTATTTGTCTATGTTAAATAAAACAAACTGCTTGGAGGAGTCCATTAAAGAAAAACTGCTTTGAAAGTGGATTAGATTAGTGATTGTCTATCGAATTAAATTAATTTTCAGACAAGATCACCTATGAGGCAATTAATTTTGATTCATAATTCTTTCTCTGTAAATTTTTCTTTTGTAAATATGAAGTATTGAGAGATCAAAAGGTTTTTGATGGACTACTAGCTTGTAACATTGGTTAAGGGATTTAAAAATTCAAATGGTTAAAAACATTTACTCTTGCCGATGGTGCCTTAAGTTTAATTCCTTACATATTACTAATTAATAATCATTAATCCACCTACCGTGAAATGTTTATTTGAGAGAGAGAAGAGACTATTGAGTGTTGAGAGGAATTGCTTTCTTTGTTTGATGAGTGGGAGTGGGTTTGGCCCAATGGGTTTTCTTAGATCTGAATATGATATATTGGTGCAGGTGAGAGATACTACCTGGGAAAGAGGGGGTTTTGGCGGCGGCAGTAACGAGGGGGTTGCCGCCGGCGAGTTGCAGTGGTTGACTGGGGTTGTGTGAGTCGGGATGTATCATAATTGGAAAAGTTCATTCTTTTTAATTATGATCATTTCTAAAAAATTCATTTTATTAGAAACTTAAGGGTATTGTTGGAACTTGTGGGGGGACTGAGAGTTCCACATCTTCCATTCCCTTTTAGAAATTCCTCTTTATAAGAGTTTTTCCTTCACTTACGGTTTGAAAGAAATTGGGTCAAAGTCATGGATGTTGGGCCTTAAACTTGGAGGGTTTGAGTATTTATATTAAATGTCAAATATTTTTCATTTTTTATTTTAAGGATTCAGTTTTTAATAGTTATACTTGAAAGGATAAGTTAAAACAGTCATAATTGTTCACGAATGCCATTATATATATGACTGTAATATCATACACGGAACAATCAATCCATCGCTTCTTTTTTCATCATTAACAGAGAAACAACACAATCAATTCGCCGAGAATCACAGTTCTAGTGCAAGAACTTGGGTTAGATAGTTGTATCCTACAAGATAGACGTCCATTGAACTATTGCACTGGTGTAGGGGCGAATTTTTGTCTTAGGAGATTGCTTCTGCAAGCCTCTATCTTCCGAAACAAGTTAGTGATTTGTGATTTTATATGCAATTTCATTAATTGTGAAACATTCATTCGAAATAATCTATAGAACTATATATATATATATATATATATATATATATATATATATAGTATCTGTTGTGAAACATTCATTTAAAATAATTTGTACAATTGTTATATATTTTTGTACCTGTTATTTGATTGGTCCTAACAATGTATGCTACTTGTTGTTACCGGAAAAGGATCTTCTCCGGACCTGTTGACTACAAAAATCACCTAGCCTGCACGGCGCGCAGGCCGAGCAATTAGTGAGCTAACTATATCCTTCAAATATGTGTGGGTCTTGCTAACTTGTCGGCTGAGCTCGGCCGGGGAGTAAAATGTGTTGATGTTGCGTTGATGTGCGTGGCTGACTTCTACGTCTTGCGATTGCGGCTGAGAAAGGAACACGTCTAGGTCTCTGGGTCCTCAAGCCTGAAGATAAGGTGACCAATTACAAAGTTCAATATCAAATTCGGCTTTTCGTGTGTCGAATGTAGTAACCTAGTAACACCTCACTTCACCGAGAATGCTAATAAGATGACCACTGCCAAAAAAGATAATCAGTCGGCCTCGACGCAGTGCTGTTTATCCAAACTGAAGGTGCTCCGAGGTCGGCTGATTCTACGGCGGTAGTGTTGTTTATCCAAACTGAAGATACCACTGGTTGCCTTCACAATGTTGTTTATCCAAACTGAAGATGTGTTGGTGAAAAGGAAAATAAAAATCGCAAGGTTGTTGAGAGGTTTTGCGTAGAGCGAGAAATTGCACAAGGCAGATTTGTGTGTTGAGTTGGAGGTCCCTTTCCCGTTGCCATTACCTCCATATTTATAGTAGCCGACCCTCCCTTGATCGAACCATAACTCTACTCGGACTAGGACTCCCTACCCCAATCAAACTCTATCTCGACCAGTCCTTCCGATACTAGGACTTTGCACCTAACCCCTTTCCTGGCCATGTTCTTTGCCTATGTATCCTAATTTGGCCGAGACTCTCTTTTGTACTGGGATTCCTCATCCGTCTCACGGAAGAACTTTGTTCCCTTTCTCTTCGTCTGGATGACTCATTTTCCTAACAGGACTTGGCCAACCCAGTCGGCCCACAAACTGAATATTCTGAATATTCCTTCGAACCATCGCAATTAAGCCTCTGGGCCGAGAAACACTTCGCATTCGGCCCAAACCATTATTTTGGGCCCAAACATTGCCCCCTCACTTCTGAGGTCGTCGGCCATGGTCGAGCCTTAGCCTTGAAGAAGCAAAACCAATTCTCACCTCGAACCACTCGATCATGTGTATTTTCAAGGCACGATCGTTGGTCTTTATCCTCATTAAATACCTGCCACGCGTCGACACCCTAATGCTCCCAGCAGCCCTAATGATGTTTCCCGAAACATGCGGTTACTGAACTGTTTATCCATTATTGCTCGCCGCCACATGCAATCGTGCGTCTTCAATCTACAAGACATTTGGTTTTTTTCACTTAGATTCCCTCAAACTTGGTTTTTTTCACCTAGATTCCCTCACATTTTGTTTATCCATGATTGGCACTTTTCCTGATCAATTCTATCTCAATTTTGAAAATCAAACGCCTGATCTTCCCACCCAAACGCCAATAAATTCCCAAATTTCCCCTCTCTTGCACTCTTACGCCTCCAGAATTCTCAACCCTTTTATTGCTTTTGTTCTCCAAAACCTTTTCCAATTCTCAAAAAGACTGCAGAATTCCTTCAAGCTTTTTGCAACAACCCTTCGAATTTCAACCCAGAAACTTCGAGAATCTCCTCAATGGCCTCCTTCATCTCTAAGATTGCTGAAGAATGTGAAAAGTGTAAGAATATCATCAATCACTTTCCACCAAGACCATGCGCTTCGAGAGTGACATGAGTGTTACCCATCAAATTCTCGGGCCATTCTTTAGGGAGGCCGTCCCTTCATCCATCACAAAACTCTACAAGGACCATTGCCTAGCACCCCTGCTGCAAGGGCTTAAGTGGTCCAAATGGGATTCAACCAAGCCCCAAGGCTCCTGGCCCTCGACCACAGCAAGCTGGGCAGTCTAGGTTGCCTGAATAGAGAAACACTTCGGCAAACAATGGAAGGCCCTTGGCATCTATGATGCCATCAGACTCTCATCCATGGAAATCACCATAGATAAGGAGCTAATCATGGTGGCCTTGAGTCTCTGGTTCTCGGCCACCAACACCATGATTCTCTCTTTCGGCCCCGCCGGCCCCACTGTCCTTAATATTACCGCCATCTTCAGGACCTCCCCTTTCGGTCTTTCAATCGACGCTTCCTTCTCTGGGCATCCGTCGAGGCTAGACTTGAAGGCGTTCTTCGACCTACGAGCCGTCGAATCTCTGAAAGAAGAAGAAAAAGAGACCTCAAAAGAAGACATCCAAAAATGGCATAATAATTTCTTTAACTACAACACCCTCATCTACCACTTCGTTGGTCAAAGGGAGGAAGTCCCTCGGAAGGGAGAACATGAAGCCTTCCTTTTCTACTGGTACAATAAGTATATTTGTTGTACCAAGTCGAACAATTGCCTAGTCGAGAATATGCCAGTGGCCGAGGCCCTGGCAAGTGGTCACACATTGGCTCTCAGCCCGGCTATACTTGCTAATCTCTTCCGCTGCTTGGCCGAAACGACTCTTACCAAGATTGACCCACAGCAGAGTAGACCCCTCTGGCTTTTCCAACTTTGGCTGCAGATCTACTTCGCCACGCTTCGGCCAGATGTTCCTAACTTTTAAACTGTCGAAGCGCTCGGCGCCCAGCTGGCTTTGTTCAAGGTTCTCCAATGCCTCTTATCTCCTCTCGCTCCCTCGTAAGCCGAGGGCGTCTTTTCGGCTCTCTTAAGAAGGAGTTCAAAGATGCTGAGAGGGACTTCCAAGATCGGTGCAAGAAATTATGTCTTCGACCGGCCATCCCTAAAGCCCTCTGTACCGATACCTTTGGTGATTGGTGGGAAGAATACACCAAGGATTTCTTTGGTGCGTCGGTCGAAGACATAATCAACAAAATCTTTGGTGATAGACCTAGGAGGGCTCCTACTCTCATTGTCAAAAAAACAACCCAAGGTATATCTTTCAAAATCATTTCCCTCACATAACTTAGCGACAGCTAACTTGGTTTTATATCTTTAAGCGGTCGTGCGCCCAAGCCGGTAGACATAACTGCCATAACTGCGGCCAGGAAAAAGGCAGCTCCCCCTCCCACAAAAGTTGCAGCTGTTGTAGCTACTCTGCCAAGCAAATGGCCTCACTAGGAAGTCGAGGCAGCTGGCGAGTCTCCTCGTCCGAAAAAATGCGTCAAGAAATTGGCAAAGAAAAAGGACCGGGAGACTCCTGTCATTCCCAACCATGGTGGAACGGCCGACCCCAACTGCTTCGAGGATTAGAATTGGCACAGCCAGGCCATCGCCCGTGGCTTGCCTTGCTCCCCAGGTCATAGCTGAACCTGAGACTGCTCGGCAGGCCGAGAACATTATGGCCAGAAGGTCGTCCATGATAGTAGCCGTGTCTCTAAGTCTTCCTTCTCCTCATGTCGCTCCGGTTCCAACGTCAACAGGATCGACCCCGGCTGTTTCGAGGGTTATGACCCGCGTTACCGGACCATCACTCACCATTCGACCTATTGCTCAGGTCAAGGCCGAGCCAGTAACTACGCCACGGGTCGAGGCTTCTACAGTTCAGGGGTCGTCCTCTGCCCCTATCTTGGAGGAAGCGACTCCCTTGGTCGCAAAGTCTTCCCCCAAGCATCCAAGACAGTCAATGGTTATCTTGGAAGATGAAGAGGTATGATTGCCTGTTGGTAATTTTCCTATTTTATCTAGATCCTAGTACTAACAACCTCTATCTTAGGATGATGATGTCGAAGAGACTTTGTCGACGGGCGGTCCTCTACCATCTTCCCCAGATCTTCCTTCAGCGGCCAAATAAAACCCGGTCAACCCTCCTGCAATGGACAAGGGGAAGGGGACTTTCACTGAACTCGATGTGTCGACGAAGTAACCGGTCCCCCTACAGGACGAGGGTTCCACCATCCCTACTCAAGAAACCACCCCGACCACTGTAAGTTCCTGTCAGTCATCTCTTCTCTGCCTTAGGTTCTCGACCCTCTAGCTTGGAATATGTCCTACTTAACTCCTTGTGTACAGCCCTTCTGGCAGGTCAAGCTCGATGTCCTGTTCCACACAGCTTCTGGCATGGCTGGCTCTTTTGCCTCCTCGACCAAGCCTGCCGCCGCATCTACCGAATCTTCTGCCTTTGCTCAACTACAAGACCTCATTTCTCTTTTGGCTTTGGAAGTATTAAAGCGCAACGGCCTCGACTCTGTCGAGGAATTTCTGAACGTTTTCGCTTCTAAAGGTCAACTGGATAATGCAACTATTACCCAATTGTCGAAGATGACTTGAAGGCTGCCGAGGCCGCTCAGGAAGCCGTTCAACCGAAACTCAAAGTAATAAAGGAGATAAAACTGGAACTGGTTGCTCTTGACGACCAGATCGCAGCGCTCGAACGCCGAAGGTTGGATGTCGTCTCTGCTCTTGAAGCGAACTTTGAGGCGAACAAAGCCAAATTGATGGAGCTTGCAGCCGGCGCCAGGCGGATTGAACAAATGAAGTCGGAGAAAAGAATGCGCCAGGCTGAAGTTACGCTGGGGGAAGTGAAATGGCTGAAACTGAAGGCTGCCCTTGAGGCTTTGACGGGATTTTAAACCGCACAAATTTAACCCTCTTTTTGACAGTTGTAGTAAAGATGTAAGTAGGGTATCGTTCTAGGCCGGGGATTAGGAGGGCTTGCTAAAACCTCTAAAATAATTTAAAAACGTAAAAACAAAGTTTAAAACACTAAATTAAAATAAAAACACTTAACTAAAATAACTCAAAATAAAATTAACCAATAAACTAAAACAAATCAAAAGACTCAAAACAACTCAAGACTCTAGAGAACACAAACTAAGCTAAAAACTCGAAACACACTTAAAATGACTCAAAATAATGAAAACAATTTAAAATAAAAACTAGGAAATAAAATGGACGGAAATCGAATTAAAAGATTAAAAATAATAAAAACTAACTAAATAATATAATTTAATAATGGGGGGGTTTGGTTTGGATGAAACGTAAATTAAACTTAAATAAATTACAGAATTGACAAAAACATAAAATAAGAGTAAATGGATGGGCGACGGATTGGCTAGAGGGTTTTTCTCCACACAAGACACATATGCAACCTAAATTGATTTTCAGTTGTTCTTTAAATAAATTGTGAATTTCAATACTCCAGATTAACCGTGAACAGCACTTTTTTAATCTTCAAGTTTTCCTTAAGTTATTAAATTGGATGAACAGCATACAACAATTTAACACATTCTCTAAAAGTCCCCTACGTGAAAAGCACAATAGAGATACAATCAAAGATCATTAAACTTTGTGAAAACTATAAGCACTGACGAGGCATTCGTAACTATGAATAGCATGATACTCCTGCCAAGAATTCACTTAACGCGATTGTGGATAACAACCTTCACTACTCATGAATATAAGTTCATAACGATTAGGTGAAATTCACTTATATTCTAGCATCAAATTCATGCATGTAAATTAAGTATGCATTCTTAATCAACATACACAAATAAGTTATCAATCAAGCAGTTAAGCAAATTAAATCACAACTCAGAAATCACAACTGAAGTTACCAAATTAAAATTACAAATATAATCATGGTTTCAAATTAACCTCTAGCCAAAATAAATTAATTACACATATTTAAAAAACAGAAATTAAAAACATAATTAAAATCTGAGTTTGGAGGATTAAACCGAAACGGGGAGTTCAAAAATCTGTGCTAATTGGCTCGGTGTCACTGTGCTGAATGGTTGGCTGCCAAGTTCAGCCTTTGTTTTTCTGCGCGCTGCTCCAAAGCAGCCTCTGAAATTGGGACCTTCTTTTTCTTCTCAAAGCTGCCAACGACAGTTTTAATACCTCTCTCCAACTGTGCACGCCAGTCCAAGCCGCCTTCTCCAGTGCCTTTAAGCTCCCGAGGCCTTGCCTCAGTTGGTCCTCTGCCAGACTTCCCAAGCTGACCCCGTGAGACTGCCTCCTGATGGCGCGCTGCCACAAGCTCTCTTCTTCACTTCTGATAAATGAACTCCCCTCGAGGAGTTCTCCCAGCGCTGCCTTTTTAGCGGTGGACTCTCATTCCTCTCTCTAGCTACCCGATGGCAGCACAGTGCGCCTGGCCTTCTTTATATTTCAGCGCCTCTTTTCGATCTCCCCTTTTGACTTTTCTCTCCCTGGCGTGAGCTCCCAAGGAGCTCTTATTTCTCTGCCTTCAACCGAATGGAGGACCTCTACGCAGCTCCCCCTCCCTTGTCTTTTATTTTATTTTCTGTTTGTTATTGGCTGCCAAAGAGGCAACCTGCTCTTTTTAATGGGGCGTTCCCCAGCTTTTCTTTTTAACCTTCTCCCTTGATTGGCTCCAGTACCTCCCTTTTATATTTTCTAATGGCTCCTCTCTATTATGCTTCTGCGCAGCTCCTTAATTATTTCTCCCGTGCCCCCCTTTAAGCTTTTTCCCCAACTTTCTTCTTCTTTAGTATTTATTTTGTTTTCTTATCCTTGCTTTTGTTCTCCACTTGCACCGAGCTTTTCTATCTTTTATTCCTCATTGCTGCCAACCTGTTATCACACACAAACACAAAATATATTTATATATATAAATATATATAAATATATATATATATATATATATTTATTTATTTTCCATATGATAAGTATAATTCAACAGACAAGATAGTATAGATGAAATTAGCACTTAAAATTTCATTTATTCTATTTTTATTTTCTTAACTTGATAAATTTATAAAACATAAAAATAACGTAAATAGCTCAAAATATAACGAACTAACTCAGAAAAGACGAGTGAATTTGATATAAAAATATGTATAAATATGGTCCGATCAGGCTTACCTCCCTTCAACACCTTAGAGTTGTAATCTTGCAGGCTGTTTTCATTCATTTTTTGTAATCTTTGCATGAAATGAAACACCTTTACTCTTTCATTTCCCAAGTTGTTGGATAGTATTTCTTTAAAAAAAATCCATTAATTGGCAGTTTGTGAACTAGGCCAGTCCGATCCTTGAGATGATATGCCCCCTTGCCGAGAACCTTGTGAATAACAAACGGCCCTTCCCAATTCGGCGACCATTTGCCGAACCTAGGGTTTCGAATTCCTACTGGCAGTACCATTTTCCAAACCAACTGTCCTTCGCTGAACGTCTTTTATTTAACTCGCTAATTGTACGCCCGCTCGGCAATCTTCTTTTGTGCTACTAATAAGTTGTAAGCATCGAAGCGAGTGCCTTCTAAGTCTTCTAACTCCTGTCTCATGGCTTGGCCGTACTCGGCACTAAACAAACTACTATCTTCTTTCATTCTCAAAGAATTTACACTTAACTCGATTGGCAACATGGCGTCGTGTCCAAAGGTCAACGCATATGGAGTCGTTTTAGTGGCCGATCGTGGTGAGGTTCGATAGGCCCAAAGCGCTTCATTTAACTTTAAATGCCACAAACCAGGCCTTTCTCTTACCATTTTTTCAAGGATGTCGATCAAAACCTTATTGCTGGCTTCAGCCTATCCGTTTACTTGTGGGTAATATGGCATAGACTGCTCGAGTCAGATTTTCAATTCACTGTATACTCCTTAAACTGATCAAATGTGATAATCGTACCATTATCTGTTATAATTGTTTCTGGAATGCCGAACCGGGTCACGATATTTTCCTCAACAAAGTCATAAACTTCCTTAGATGTCAAATAGGCATATGATTTTGCTTCGACCCATTTGGTAAAGTAATCTGTCGTGACAAGTATCCAAGCATGCTTTGCCGCGCCGAACGTCGGTGTGATTTTGCCGATTATGTCTATGGCCCATCCTCTAAATGGCCAGGGTTTGGTGACCGAATGCAATCGTTCTGTCGGTACTCTTTGAATCCAACCATGAATCTGACATTGTACACATTTCTGTGCAAATTCGATACAGTCCTTCAAAATATTTGGCCCAAAATAGCCGTGTCGGCGAAGCAACCATCGCATCTATCGACCAGATTGATGAGCTCCATATATCCCTTCATGAACTTTGGCCATTGCCTGGGCAACCTCTTTAGGGCCGAGACATAACAACAACAGTCGTCTTCACCCTTTCTGTACAATGTACACCTTTGTCTTACGGTTGTGTTTTCCATTAAGGTTGTCAAGATATCGCATGATCGTCCCTCTCCAATCATCTGGTAACGCCTCAACCGTGCAAACTTCGACTGGATCGTCCCGTTCTAACAGCGAAGGTAAGGACATGACTCGCATTCAGATCACATGTTCTCGTTCGAGCACTTGTTGAGTAACCAGGGCCAGGTATGCTTGTCGTATTATGGGTACTGCCCAGCCTACCTTACTCTCCATGAGTTGCGCACCAGAGGCTATTTGGGCCAACTCGTCTGTATCAGTATTATGGACGCGAAAGACGTGTGTGAATGTGATGTCATCGAAAGACCCGACCAAATAGTCGGCGACCATGTGATAGGGGGCCAAAATGCAACTCATGCAACGAAAAGTGCCATTGAGTTGGTTAATCACAAGTTCAGAGTCACTGAGGACAAGGACGCAGGGTGCTCGTAAATCGTGAAGTATACTGAGGCCGATGATGAGGGCTTCATACTCGGCCTGATTGTTCGAACAGTCAAAGTCTAACTTTAGAGAAAAATACCATCGAAAGTGTTCGAGAGATTAAATGACTATTCCGACCCCAGCCAAAATAGAAGTACTCAAACCATCAAAGTACATTGTCCAATAATTGTCTCGTGTTTCCACCATGCCGATCTCAACATCATTGCCCCCAAATTCGTACGGGGACGGGTGCTGGGCCAAGAAATCAGCCAGTGCCTAGCCCTTGACAGCCTTTTGGGGCACGTATTGCAAACTGAATTCAGACAACGCCATTGTCCGTTTCCCAATTTGGCCTTTAACAACTAGCCGAGTAAGCATATAGTGGATGACGTTTGTCTGAGCGATGACTTGAGTGACAGATGAGAGCATGTAATGCCTGAGTTTAGATGCGGCGAAAAACAATGCTAGGCAGAGTTTCTCGACGACCGAATAATTGATCTCAAGAGCATTAAGGTTGCGGCTAAGGTAAAATATAGCATGCTCGCGCCCAGCATCATTGTCTTGTGCTAAAAGATAGCCGATGGACTCCTCGGCCACGGAGATGTATAATTTTAGAGGTTGGCCGCGTCGAGGCGGAATAAGGACAGGTGGGGTCGAAAGAGCTACCTTAATCTATGTGAAGGCCTCGTGATGCTCGGTGTGCCACTCAAATTTGTCAGAGTCCTTGAGTTTGAGCAGTGTGGAAAAAGCTCGCATCTTCCCTGCTGAATTTGCAATAAATCGGCGGAGAAAGTTGATCTTACCGAGCAATGATTGTAACTATTTCTTTGTCGTTGGTGGTGGGGCATTAATAATTGCCCGAGCCTTGTTCTCATCGACTTCAATCCCTCATTGATGTACCAAGAAACCTAAGAAATTGCTCGCGAATACGCCGAAGGTATACTTAGCCGGGTTCATTTTGAGGTTATGTCGGCCCATGCGTAAGAACGCTTGACGAAGGTCCTCCAAGTGCGTTTTTCGATGCTTTGACTTTATTACAACGTCGTCAATGTATACTTCGATCGTAGTCCCAATTAGGTCGTGAAAGATAGCGTTCATCGCTCGTTAGTACGTGGCGCCAACATTTTTTAGGCCGAATGGCATAACGACCCACTCGTATGTGCCAAGTGCTCCCGGGCACCGAAAAATAGTTTTGTGAACATCAGCCTCGGCGATGAAAATCTGGTTATAACTAGCGTGTCCATCCATTAAGGATAAAATTACGTGACTTGCCGCTGCGTCGATTAATAAATTTGAAATCGACATTGTATATTCATCTTTGGGAGTTGCCAGATTTAGGTTCTGAAAATCGATGCAAATTCTTAAGGCACCATTTTTCTTTAGGACTAGGACTATGTTTGCCAGCCATTCAACGTATCGAGCCGTCCAAATTGAGCCGGCATTTACAAGTCGAACGATCTTGTCTTTTATGCCAAGCTGCACTTCGGTTGAGAATCGTCGAGGTGGTTGTCGAAAGGGTTTGCATCCAGGCATCTCATGGTAACTCCAAGAAAAACAATCTTTAAATTCCTTGAGCAAGTTACAAAGCTCGTTTTCCATAGATTGGGGTAACAAAGCGCTAATAAATAAAGGTCGTGGGTCGTCGGCCGTCTCAACATTTATTTCTTCCAAATGGTCTTTGACTTGAGGCCGATTATCTTCAAGTTCGGCCGGGGCAGCTTGAACTTTATAAAGGTGATAGAGCTGGGTCGTTGTCTCTTTCGGTGAAAAACTCAATCAGGTTGACTCTCGAGTTTGGTTGCTTGGAAACCGCATACCAATGGGCCAGCAGTTGTTCCATGGTTGAGGAACCCGTGGCCTAGCGCTGTTCTTAGCTGGAGTCAATCATCGATATCAGTAAGTAAGTTGGCCAATTCGAGTCTCGCCGAATCCTTGTGGACAGTCTCGGCGGCGACCTCGATGACCTTCTGCATGGAAATCTTTGTCGACCGTCCTTCCTTATTGATGCCTTGAAGGGTGATGTAGCCGACGTGATCATCATAGTAACGGGCTTAGATCATGTTAGCCTCAAATGGCTGGTTGTTGGCTGGATGGACAATGACCGATTTCCCATCCCAGAAAATAAGGACTTGATATAGTGATAACGGAATACAGTCGATCTGATGGATCCAATCGCAGCCGAGCAGGGCAATATACTCAGTCTTGAAGTCAACAATGAAGAACGCGGTCATGTGATTGTGGTCGGCTACAGTAACCTCTAGAAGAAGCACTCATTTCGTCTGGGATTTGTCTCCCATAAAGCTGCTCATAGTTACCCAGACGGGATAAGTTCGTCGTTTGACCGTCGTAAGGCTCGCATGACGGACATGGGCATAACGTTAACGGTGGCCCCACAATCGACAAATACCTTGGAGACTGGGTATCCTTCCATATGAGTTGTAACATACAACAGCTTTAAATGTTGCAGATTAGTGGTGGAGGATCGGGGGAACAACTCAGCGAGGGCTACCGTCAGCTTGTCTGTCTTGCTTTATGATCCATCTTCTTTGGTAGTGACGAAGTCGACCTATGTCGCCTCCTCGGCAACTACATCATCATCCAAAGATGTTGGCCGTCATCACTATATTAAGTCCTTGTTTTCTAGGATGGGAAATCGGTCATTATCCATCCAGCCGACAACCAGCCACTTAAGGCTAACATGATCTAAGCCCATTACTATAATGATCATGTCGGCTACATCACCCTTCAAGGCTTCAATGAGGAATGACGGCCGAGGACACTCAGGAACAAAATGCTTCGATCAATAACCCAGGAGAAGACGATCATGATAAGCTGGTCTGATGGATCCAATCGTAGCCGAGCAGGGCGTTATACACAGTCTTGGAGTCGACAATGAAGAACGCGGTCATGTGATTGCGGCCGACTACAGTTACCTCTAGAGGAATCACTCATTTCGTCTAGGATTTGTCTCTCACAAAGCTACTCCTAGTTATCCTGGACGGGATAAGTTCGTTGTTTAACCGTCGTAAGGCTCACATGACGGGCACGGGCATAACGTTAATGGTGGCTCTACAATCGACGAATACCTTGGAGACTGGGTATCATTCGATATGAGCTGTAACATACAACGACTTTAAATGTTGCAGATTGGTGGTGGAGGATCGGGGGAACAACTCAGTGAGGGCTACATAAGCTTATCTGTCTTGCTTTCTTACCCATCTTCTTCGGTGGTGACGAAGTTGACCTATTTCACCTCATCGGCAACTACATCGCCATCCAAAGATGTTGGCTAGGGAGTAGTTGTCTGAAATTCGGCGGGTCAGATGTGAATTATGCTGATCTCCATATTGTCGAGGACAGAAGGGCCCAACGTGTCATGATCGTCTTCTCTTGGGTTATCGATCGAAGCATCTTGTTCCTGAGCGTCCTCGGTCGTCCTTCCTCATTGAAGCCTTTAAGGGTGATGTAGCCAACGTGATCATCATATTAACGAGCTTAGATCATGTTAGCCTCAAATGGCTAGTTGTCGGCTGGATGGACAATGATCGATTTCCCATCCCAGAAAATAAGGACTTAATATAGTGATGACAGAATACAGCCGGTCTGATGGATCCAATCATAGCCGAGCAGGGCGTTATACTCGGTCTTGGAGTCGACAATGAAGAACACGGTCATATGATTGCCGCCAACTACAGTTACCTCTAAAGGAAGCACTCCTTTCGTTTGGGATTTGTCTCCCACAAAGCTGCTCATAGTTATCCCTGATAGGATAAGTTCGTCTTTTGACTGTCATAAGGCTCGCATGACGGACATGGGCATAACGTTGACGGTGGCCCCACAATCGACAAATACCTTGGAGACTGGGTATCCTTCTATATAAGCTGTAACGTACAACAGCTTTAAATGTTACAGATTGGTGATGGAGGATCGACGGAACAACTCAGCTAGGGCTACCGTAAGCTTATCTGTCTTGCTTTCTGACCCATCTTCTTCGGTGGTGACGAAGTCGACCTATGTCGCCTCATCGGCAACTACATCGTTAAAGATGTTGGCTAGGGAATAGTTATCTGAAATTCGGTGGGTAAGACGTGAACCATGCTGATCTTCATATTGTCGAGGACAGAAGGGCCTAGCGTGTCATGATCGTCTTTTTCTGGGTTATCAATCAAAGCATCTTGTTTTTTAGCATCCTTGGCTTGGACATCCGTCGTATCGACGACGGGTTGTGTTGGAAATGTGCCCTAAAACCAATCATATGATGATACTTTAGGGACATTTCACAAAGTTAAACTAATGTAGTTTAAATATAAAGGGCAAAGGTTATTATTTGAGCCGTCTCATATAAATGTTATATGCTTACACGATAAATCCAAGGAATATGTGATTGGGAGAATGCGATATAAAGAAGTTAGATTCATGAGACCATTCTTTCATAGACACATCCTAAACGTTCCTGATCATAGGATTGCCAATTGGGCATTGACAGTCCGTTAAGATATGTACGTGCTGTGTCTTCTCTTAGGGAGAGTGTGTTGGAAATGTGCCCTAAAACCAATCATATGATGATACTTTACGGACATTTCATATGTTAAACTAATCTAGTTTAATAGAAGGGCAAACGTTATTGTTTTAAGCCGTCTCATATAAATGTTATATGCTTGAACAATAAGTCCAAGGAATATGTGATTGGGAGAATGTGATCTAAAGAAGTTAGATTCATGAGACCATTCTTTCGTAGACACATCCTAAGCGTTCCTAATCATAGGATTGCCAATTGGGCATTGGCAGTCCGTTAAGATCAGTACGTGCTATGTCTTCTCTCAAGGAGAGTGACTGGTCTCGAGTCATTGGTGTGAGTGACATCAAGACAAGCATGTAGGTGCTCAATAGAGAATGAGTTCACTGAACACGATCAACGAGGAGTTCTCATACTCATGTCACATGAGAACTCATGGTTGGGATAATGCAAAGTAGTCCTTTGACCTGAGGCATCATAGTTGTCTTGTGGTTAGGTACTTAATCTTTGATTATGTCAAACGTCACTCCATTTAGTGGGTGTCCACGGCATCGTTAGGGTTAAGCCACTTAGCTATGGAGGCAAGTGAATGCGCAACAAGGGATATCTAACATTCAAACCGTTTGAGGGAGAATACTCTATGATATGATTAAAATCTCTGATCAGAGTATGAATGAGATTTAGGAATGTGTTCCAAATCACATTCATGGGAATTATATAAGCACAAGATTCACATTGGATAGTAGACATGAATAAACTATCAAACCAAATAATGTGGTCAAGAGTATTATATTAGAGAATGACCGTATTGCATTTGTAATCCTAAACTGAATAGGTTCTCCACCTCTTCTGATTAGCTTGGGTAACCATGATATGCTGCTAGGTGTCACTCATGGTTTGTGGAAGCCCTAAACGTGTGTAATCACTAAAGGGAGAATTGAAAGAAGTTTCAATTCACAATCGATTTAAAAGAGTTTGAATCGCCCACTGCCTCGCTAAAAGGAACCTAATGGATCGTACACCGTGTAAGGTAGAGATTGAAGATTCAACGGAGATGAGTAAGAATAATTAAATGGTTTAATTATTTATGGCAAGGATTAATTAATATGTTAATTAATCAAACGAATGAGTTCGTTAAAGACCTCGGGATAGTTTTGGACCTTAAGGCCCAATGGGCTTCGAACGTCAAGTCCATTAACTTAAGTTGTATGACAACTTAATGAATAATGATTCACAAAGGCCCAAATAGCCCAATTAATCCCTAAGGCCGGCCATGTTAGAGAGGGTAGCAAACTTGGACTTATTTACAAGTTTGCCACTCAAATGAATTAAGGTATAAATATGACTTTATAGCCAAAATTCATTAAGGGTTGTTTTTGGGGAAATTGGAGAAAACACAAGCTCTCCTTTCTCTCTAAAATGGCCGGCCACCTAGAGGAGATTTAGCTAGCAATCCTACTCCTCCAAGGTCACTCATTTCTTCTCCAATCTAACCTTGGTGTAGAAACTTAGAGGTTCTCAATTTTGGGAACTTAGAGAACCCATTCTTCCATCTAAATCCCTAGATCCAAGATGCAAGGAATGAAGGCCCTCTCTTTGGGTGATTAGCCTTTGCTTATGCAAAGAGGAATCTACAAAGGTATAAGTTTCAACTCACTTTGTTTTGAGTTGATTATTGGTTCACCAAACTACTAGGCTTTGAACATTCATGGGTAATGTTTTGTTTTAAGTGCATGTAAGCATGATTCCGCCCTTAATTTGTTAATTGCATGCTAATGATGTTGCTTAAATGAACATGTATTCACAAAAGAATCCTTCAAGTGGTATCAGAGCCTAGGTCTAGTAGTTGGTGAATCCTTTTGGGTTTTGTAGTTCATAGTATGTGATTTAAAAGTTGTAATATGTTACAAGCTTTATTCTTGCTTTCTTTGAATGTAAATTTTGTTAGAAAATTTGCCATCTCAAATGTTGTAGATGTAGTTCATATTAGCATGAATATTGGAGCTAAAATTTGGTGCCATGAATTTTGGGAATTTCGGCCAAAATGAAAGGGTGATTTTTTGGGTTCTTGTTTGTCTTGTTAAAGTGTTCTTCAAGTGACTTTTGGAACCCCTATGTACCCTAGTTTGGTTATATGTTATTTCCCTTAAGTTTAAGTGATTTTGGGATGGTTTTGGATGAAAAATGTTCATGGAACTTTTATGAGTTTTTCATGAATGTTCTTCATTGTTCTTGATGTTCTTGCCAAGAACAAAAAGGTTTGGTGTTTTGATTCAAAGTTTTGAATTATTTCATAAAGTTTTTGTTATAAGATATTTTCATATATTAAGTTTTTGTTATAAGATATTTTCATATATTTATTAATGAATAACATTTGATGTTAGTCAAAAACTTTGTAAATATCTTAGATATTTGATTATAAAAGGTGAAAGAAATTTTGGTGGTGTGTAAGGATTAATTCCCTTTCACACACACCACTTGTCTCCCTTTCACACCCTCACAAAAACTTTTGTGTATTTGCATTTTGGCCCAAAAGTTTGGGCCTTTTGTGCAATTACATAAAGTTTTGATACTTTTGTGTATTTGCATTTTGGCCCAAAAGTTTACGTTTTTATGTAAAGGTCCAAAATCACTAAAAGGACAAATTGTTTTGATCCTTTAATGAAGTTTTAGCTTTTGTGGAAATTTTTGGGTTCTAGTTGTAATTACATAAAATATTGGACTTTTGTGTTTTTACAAAGTGACCCCAAAAGTTTAAGTAATTGCAAAATAGCCCAAAAGTTGAGGTTAATTGCACTATGGCCCAAACAAGTTGAGGTCTTTGCATTTTGGCCCAAATGTTGAGGCTAATTGCATTATAGCCCAAATAAGTTGAGGTTATTGATATTGGCCCAAATTAGGTTGAGAACAAAAATTGTTTTGTCTCTTTAAATGAGAATTGGATTTTCATTTCATTTAGCTCCATTTAAATCAATTTTATGGATACAAAAACCAAATGAAAAATGTTGCATTCAATTTAATTAGTTAAAGCGTTAATTAATTAAAGGGTGATTATGAACCTTAGCCTACGATAGTTGAGCTATGTGAAAGGCTGTTTCAAATTTGTTTGAACCATGTGAATGTGTACATTAGATTTTGGTTGTAATTTGATTTGATCAAATGTTGTAAAAGAGCATAAGCTCTTCTTTACTTTAAAGTAATCTGTATTATTCAAATGTTGTAAAGAGCATAAGCTCATCTTTACTTTGAAGTACTCCTTTCTTGTTTTATTTGATATGCATGAAAATGGAGGAGAGGGTCCAACGCCCCTAAGACAACACGCCTTAATGTGATTAAATGTGTAACTAAAATCAATCACCATCCCTAGACCGAGATTCAACACAAGGCTCGTGTTGGATCTAATCAAAGGTTCATAGTCATCCTAAGGCCCTAAGGCAACTATATAGTCCATCAATGAATGCAAATCTTATGTTAGTAGTATCATATACTCTTGCTTTAAAAATCGTTTTAAAAGCTTAGTGGGAGTATTATATACAACTAAATCAATCACATGGACAAATAGTTGTAATAGGACCAAAAATGTTTTAATGTGATTGAAAGCATGTTTATATATGTGTTATGAGACCTAAAACCCTCAACTAAACCAATATTAAGTTGACAAACGTGGGAGTGCTTTGAACACTCTTTCGTGGCCTTCCACCATGGTAGGCTCCATTCGTTTGTGACTTGTACACCGGCTTCACCCTATCATGGGGGAGTACAAAGTGCATGCTTACATTCAGATGAGTTTATATGCATACTTGATGTTGTGAGAGATAGGCAACGAGAATGATCAACATCGTATCATCGCGAGGTTGTTCTTGAACCCCTACTCGAACTTGCATGGTGGGAATGACTTAACTAAGTGCAATGGAGCCAACATCATATCATTGTTAGGTGACATTCTCTAGAGGCCAAATAAGATGGGTACTTACATTAGATGTAAATGAGTAAGCGTACTCTCTCATTATTATTAATGCTAGCCAACATCGTATCATCGTGAGGTGGGCTTGGTAATAGTGAGTCTCCCATACCCTACTAAGAGTTTCATCCAAAACTCTCAAATTCCGATGAGGGATATGGAATTTGCCAAAAATAGTGGGTGGTGCTATTTTGATTTAAAGACCCGGATCAAATAGCTTAAAATCAATCAATTTATATTCGTTATGTATTTGTTTACCAATATATTTGCAAACACTATCCAAAACTTGACAAAGAAAAGCCGAATGCTTTAGTTTCCAGACTTAGTACTACAATCCCATAGATTGTCTTGAATGGATTGTAAATGTACCTAAGTAGTCTCATCCTCACAATCTTCCTATTGATAATGTATCATTGGAAGAACATGTTAGATAAATCTATCATAAAGAGGACAACACTTTTAATGTCATAATTCTTCAAATACAAATTGTTGTATGAAGAAACAAGAGTTGCTTTGAACAACCCTTAATCAACGCAAACATTAGTGCTTGTTTCTTTGTTACATGAACAAGGAACTTTAGAAGTAAGCACAAGGGCATGGACACTTTATGTGCCATGATTCTTCACTTACAAATTGTTGTATGAAGAAATGAGAGTTGCCTTGTACAACTCTTGAAAGTTTGTAATTATGTTTAGAATATAATGGTTGGTTGACAAAAATAGTCCATCAACATGGACTTATGATGATTTTGAATCATTGAATGTTGAAGTGTTCAAACACTTAACGAGACGGAAACTAGGCTAGGACTTCACCTTTGTGTCCCTATCCTAATGGTTCACTAAGTTTATTGTAAACTATATAGTGAACAATAACCACAAGCTCTCCAAATTGTTTGATGTGTATAACACAATTGAAATAAGTTTCAAGAGAGATAGTGGGAGTTTAGGGACCATGACTATTGTAGTCAAAAGGAGAAGTCAAAATGAAGAAGATAATATTTGACTCCAATGGAACAAACTTTCTTTATGAAAGGATGGACAATGGAAGGGGTATTTGCAAGAAATGTCTAGCAAGTGTCAAGAACACACCTTTCGAAGGTGTTGTAAATTGTTCTTGAATAATTCAAAACCGATGGTTCTTCTACTTGAATGCTTGATTCTATATTAGTAACTATGTTTTACAATTGTTGTAAAAGTGTGGCTAATAAGAAGTAGAAGATAAATGAGAGAAGATAAAGTACTTCACAATCGGAACGTGAACGAGATATAGATCTTTGCGAAAGCAAATAGTACTTACTTCCTCATATGAACTACCAATGAAATTGGAAAAACAAATATTGTCTTTACATTCCAATTTAATGTAAGGAACTTAATTCCATCAATATAAGAGATGGACGAATGTCTTGTTTGACAAAACATTGTTCTTTATTAATGAATGATTGGATTATTGTAATCTAATTAATTGTCTCTATAGTAGAGATGATATGGTAGTGTTAACTGTTTAGAATATGACGATGCTTAAAACCCAAAAGGTTGCAAGAAAGTGACTAATCCCAACTGAGTTGTGATACCTATAAAACATAAATTACGAGTTGGTCGTAGATGGATGCTTTGGATCGTTAGATCCGGATTCAATACCTTCTTGTTAAAATTGTTTAGAGGCGAAATGTTCGAATCTTTATTCTTTTGGAAAGAAGAAAGAATCACAAAGTTATTGAGGTTAATTCACTTAGATGTTAGTGGCACTTATCCACAACACAATACTACTCATGTTGTATGACATTCACCGAATATCACTCTTGGTTGGACTATAGTTTATTTTGAATAAACACAAGTCCGAATACTTTGTAAAAGGTTTCAAAGAATTCAAGAAATGTAAGTTGATGAGTAAGACGTCTAAAGTATTTACCTCCTTAGATTTGATCCAAGGAAAGATAACACTTTAGATGGGTTTCCTTGAAAGATATCAAGGAAATTGGCATCATAAGATAATAAATTTCTCCATTAGGAAAAGAACGTACTCAAATATGATTTAGTTCGTTGGTTATTATCCATTACCCATATATAGGATATATACACTTCTAAAACAATGTGATTGTGAATTAGAAGATCTTCCAAAATTTTCATAACTCCATAAGATGTAGTTGGAAAGAAAGACAAATCTTAAGCATGTTAAGATTTGAGGTTGTGTGCTAATAAGAAATATTTGTTTGATAACAATCTTGTGGGATATCCTTAAATTAGCTTTTGGATATCGCTTCTATAAACCAACTAACAAATGTTGTTTGTTGGGTAGTTCATTGTAATATTACAATATGATTTGCATAAGAGCAAATGAACAAGTGATAGAACTCAAAGAATGGGTTCTTTAAGAGACAAGAAAGTGATCAACAAATATAACAACCTAGTTCCTATACCACAAGCTCCAAGGTAGTCGAGAAGGATTTATAAACCGTCTCAGTTGAATGGTTTGAACTTTATGACTATGTCATAGAGTTGCACCTCTTAAATCGAAAGAAATAAAAATGGAAATCCTTATGACTACATTGTGTGTATATACGATATATACTCAAGGAAATGGTAAATTACCATTTGACCCGAAATAATGAAACCTTCATAGCTAATTGGTAGCTTAAGGTGACTACAATCAAAGAGAATGGTTGACTTTGAATAAACCATCTTTGACATAGTCTTGGTTTCAATTAATTCGAAGATTGCTAGCTACAACTAAATGGTGATTTAATGTTTGGACATAATATGGGTTTCCGAAACCATTATTAAGATAGTCTTGATAATATATGTCTAAAACTATAAATCACAAGACATGTAAGTTGTAGAGATCCATCCATCATGGATCTTAGCAAACTAGTGGGAGCTATAAGCGTCTTATGAGAGAAAGATCAAATCGTTTGATTTCTCGTAAAGATGTAAATGAATCTTTTGTTTACAAAAGATTAGTGGGAGTTAATCATGTTCCTAAACTTAAATATATATATATGATATATTAATTTTGGAAATGAAAAGCAATACTTCTTCGTTAAAGTTATGACTTTAAACATTCTATAATGATAGAATGTATATGGGAGATATAGTCTATATATATGGGATGGAAATCTATAATGATATATTTCAAGATATAATTTGATTATATCAATCCCTAATAATAGACAAAAGGATGCTAGGAAGTTTCTCATTTGATGATAAACTTCAATTAGAATGACAATTCTAGTGAGACTAGGAAGTTGTTCTTCTCAAAGGGAATGTACCCTTTGACTCCCAAAGAAACAATGCGTAAATAGAATCCTTTATGCATAAGCAGAAAGGTGATTTATGTATTTCATATTGTATGAAAAACATTGATGTGAGTTGTACCTAGAACGGTACAAAACGATATCAGTGCAAGCCCAGGATCAGAACCATGGCAACTGTCAAGTGAGTCCTTAAGTATTTAAGAAATACTAAAGGATAGATTCCTCAAAGAATGAGGAAGAATTAGAGTAACGTAATGGAAGCGTAAATGTATTAGATTATGAATCTAATCCATCATTGGATATTTCTTCATTATGAATGAAGAGATAAACGAATATCTCTTTATTATGACTAAGGAGATATTTGGGTGGAAACATTAAAAGTAATGACTTTAATGTGTTCCATCATGTATGCAAAATATATTGCCATATAGAAGCTCACAACATTGTTGTTTGGATGGGAAAGTTCATTTATGAACTCTCTATTCGGTTCCAACCAGAAAGTGTATGACACTAATGGGGCGATAGCTCAAGCCAAGGAATCAAGGTCTCATCAAGGTCCGAACTCAAATGAGAGACTGAACCACATGATTGAGAATCATGTATAATGGTGATGTTGTTAATCTCAAGATTGCTTCTATAGATAACATATAGATATCCATTGTCTAGGCCTACTATCCAGCCATTTTTGAAATGACTACAGAAGAGGTATCATCACTGATAACTAAGCTGATTGGCTCTAGTGCAAGTGGGAGATTATTGGAAATGTGCCCTAAAACCAATCATATGATGATACTTTACGAACATTTCACATGTTAAACTAATCTAGTTTAATAGAAGGGCAAACGTTATTGTTTTAAGCCGTCTCATATAAATGTTATATGCTTGAACAATAAGTCCAAGGAATATGTGATTGGGAGAATGCGATCTAAAGAAGTTAGATTCATGAGACCATTCTTTCGTAGACACATCCTAAACGTTCCTGATCATAGGATTGCCAATTAGGCATTGGCAGTCCGTTATGATTAGTACGTGTTATGTCTTCTCTCAGGGAGAGTGACTGGTCTCGAGTCATTGGTGTGAGTGACACCAAGACAAGCATGTAGGTGCTCAATAGAGAATGAGTTCACTGAACACGATCAACGAGGAGTTCTCATACTCATGTCACATGAGAACTCATGGTTGGGATAATGCAAAGTAGTCCTTTGACCTGAGGCATCATAGTTGTCTTGTGGTTAGGTACTTAATCTTTGATTATGTCAAACGTCACTCCATTTAGTGGGTGTCCACGGCATTGTTAGGGTTAAGCCACTTAGCTATGGAGGCAAGTGAATGCGCAACAAGGGATCTCTAACCTTCAAACCGTTTGAGGGAGAATACTCTATGATATGATTGAAATCTCTGATCAGAGTATGAATGAGATTTAGGAATGTGTTCCAAATCACATTCAAGGGAATCATATAAGCACAAGATTCACATTGGATAGTAGACATGAATAAACTATCAAACCAAACAATGTGGTCAAGAGTATTGTATTAGAGAATGACCGTATTGCATTTGTAATCCTAAACTGAATAGGTTCTCCACCTCTTCTGATTAGCTTGGGTAACCATGATATGCTGCTAGGTGTCACTCATGGTTTGTGGAAGCCCTAAACGTGTGTAATTACTAAAGGGAGAATTGAAAGAAGTTTCAATTCGCAATCAATTTAAAAGAGTTTGAATCGCCCACTGCCTCGCTAAAAGGAATCTAATGGATCGTACACCGTGTAAGGTAGAGATTGAAGATTCAATGGAGATGAGTAAGAATAATTAAATGGTTTAGTTATTTATGGCAAGGATTAATTAATATGTTAATTAATCAAACGAATGAGTTCGTTAAAGACCTCGGGATAGTTTTGGACATTAAGGCCCAATGGGCTTCGAACGTCAAGTCCATTAACTTAAGTTGTATGACAACTTAATGAATAATGATTCACAAAGGCCCAAATAGCCCAATTAATCCCTAAGGCCGGCCATGTTAGAGAGGGTAGCAAACTTAGACTTATTTACAAGTTTGCCACTCAAATGAATTAAGGTATAAATATGACTTTATAGCCAAAATTCATTAAGGGTTGTTTTTGGGGAAATTGGAGAGAACACAAGCTCTCATTTCTCTCTAAAATGGCCGGCCACCTAGAGGAGATTTAGCTAGCAATCCTACTCCTCCAAGGTCACTAATTTCTTCTCCAATCTAACCTTGGTGTAGAAACTTAGAGGTTCTCAATTTTGGGAACTTAGAGAACCCATTCTTCCATCTAAATCCCTAGATCCAAGATGCAAGGAATGAAGGCCCTCTCTTTGGGTGATTAGCCTTTGCTTATGCAAAGAGGAATCTACAAAGGTATAAGTTTCAACTCACTTTGTTTTGAGTTGATTATTGGTTCACCAAACTACTAGGCTTTGAACATTCATGGGTAATGTTTTGTTTTAAGTGCATGTAAGCGTGATTCCGCCCTTAATTTGTTAATTGCATGCTAATGATGTTGCTTAAATGAACATGTATTCACAAAATAATCCTTCAGAGTGACTAGTCTCGAGTCATTGGTGTGTCTGACACGAAGACAAGTACGTAGATGCTCAATAGAGAATGAGTTCACTGAACACGATGAACGAAGAGTTCTCATATTCATGTCATATGAGAACTCATGGTTAGGATAATGCAAAATAGTCCTTTGACCTGAGGCATCACAGTTGTCTTGTGGTTAGGTCCTTGATCTTTGATTATGTCAAAGTCACACCATCAGGAGGGTGTCCACGACATCGTCGGGGTTAAGCCACTTAGCCATGGAGGCAAGTGAATGCGCAACAAGGAATCTCTAACCTTGAAACCGTTTGAGGGAGAATACTCTATGACATGATTTAGAATCTCTGGCCAGAGTATGAATGAGATTTAGGAAGGTGTTCCAAATCACATTCAAGGTAATCATATAAGTACCTGAATCACATTGGATAGTAGACATTAATAAACTATCAAACCAAACAATGTGGTCAAGAGTATTGTATTAGAGAAAGACCGTATTGCATTGTAATCCTAAACTGAATAGGTTCTCTACCTCTTCTGATTAGCTTGGGTAACCATAATATGCTGCTAGGTGTCACTCATGGTTTGTGGAAGCCCTAAACGGGTATAAACACTAAAGGGAGAATTGAAAGTAAGTTTCAATTCACAATCGATTTGAAAGAGTTTTAATCGCCCACTGCCTCGCTAAAAGGAACCTAATGGATCGTACACCGTGTAAGGTAGGATTGAAGAAACAACGGAGATGAGTAAGAATAATTAAATGGTTTAATTATTTATGGCAAGGATTAATTAATATGTTAATTAATCAAACGAATAAGTTAGTTAAAGACCTCATGATAGTTTTGGACCGTAAGGCCCAATGGGCTTCAAACGTCAAGTCCATTGACTTAAGTTGTATGACAACTTAATGAATAATGATTCACAAAGGCCCAAATAGCCCAATAAATCCCAATGGCCGGCCATTTAGAGATGGAGTGGGTTTTGGACTTATTTACAAGTTTGCCACTCTAATGAATTAAGGTATAAATATGACTTTATAGCCAAAATTCATTTAGGGTTCTTTTTGGGGAAATTGGAGAAAACACAAACTCTCTTTTCTCTCTAAAGAGGCCGGCCCCCTTGGAGGGATTAGCTAGCAATCCTACTCCTCCAAGGTCACTCATTTCTTCTTAAATCTAACCTTGGTGAAGAAACTTAGAGGTTCTCAATTTTGGGAACTTGGAGAACCTATTCTTCCATCCAAATCCATAGATCTAAGATGCAAGGAATGAAGGCCCTCTCTTTGGGTGATTAGCCTTTGCTTATGCAAAGAGGAATCTACAAAGGTATAAATATCAACTCACTTTGTTTTGAGTTAAGTATTGGTTCACCAATCTACTAGGCTTTGAACATTCATGGGTAATGTTTTGTTTTTAAGTGCATGCTAGCATGATTCCGCCTTTAATTTGTTAATTACATGCTATTGATGTTGCTTAAATGAACATGTTTTCACAAAATAATCCTTCAAGTGGTATCAGAGCCTAGGTCTAGTAGTTGGTGAATCCTTTTGGGTTTTGTAGTTCATAGTTTATGATTTAAAAGTTGTAATATGTTACAAGCTTTATTCTTGTTTTTATGAATGTAAATTTTGTTGGAAATTTGCCATCTCAAATGTTGTAGATGTAGTTCATATGAGCATGAATATTGGAGCTAAAATTTGGTGCCATGATTTTTGGGAATTTCGGCCAAAATTAAAGGGTGATTTTTTGGGTTCTTGTTTGACTTGTTAAAAGTGTTTTCAAGTAACTTTTGGGACCCCTATGTACCCTAGTATGGTTATATGTTATTTCCCTTAAGTTTGAGTGGTTTTGGGATGTTTTTGGATGAAAAATGTTCATGGAAATTTTTTGAGTTTTTCATGAACGTTCTTCATTGTTCTTGACATTTTAGCCAAGAACAAAAAGTTTGGTGTTTTGATTCAAAGTTTTGATTTATTTCATAAAGTTTGTGTTTTGTGTTTTATCAAATATTTAAATGTGTTAGATATTTGTTTAGAAAGGTGAAAGAAATATTGGTGGGTGTGTAAGGATTAAATCCCTTTCACACACACCACTTGCATGAACAAATATCCTACACCAAATATCTTGCACCAACTTGCATGCTTTATGTCAAACTTACAAATCAACACACACATCACTCCATGCTCTCTCTAAAACCGACCACTCCCTCAATGGGAGTACTTTTGGGACTTTATGCAATTACATAAAGTTTTGATACTTTTGTGTATTTTCACTTTGGCCTAAAAGTTTACGTTTTTACGTTTAGGTCCAAAAACGCTAAAGGACAAATTGTTTTGCTCCTTTAATGAAGTTTTTGTATTTGTGGAAATTTTTGGGTTCTAGTTGTAATTACATGAAGTAGTGGACTTTTGTGTTTTTACAAAGTGACCCCAAAAGTTTAAGTTTTTGCAAAATAGCCCAAAAGTTGAGGTTAATTGCACTATGGCCCAAACAAGTTGAGGTCATTGCATTTTGGCCCAAATTAAGTAGAGAACAAAATTGTTTTGTCTCTTGAAATGAGAATTGGATTTTCATTTTATTTAGCTCCATTTAAATCAATTTTATGGATACAAAAACCAAATGAAAAATGTTGCATTCAATTTAATTAGTTAAAGCGTTAATTAATTAAAGGGTGATTATGAACCTAAGCCTACGATAATTGAGCTATGTGAAAGGCCGTTTTAAATTTGTTTGAACCATGGGAATGTGTAGATTAGATTTTGGTTGTAATTTGATTTGATCAAATGTTGTAAAAGAGCTTAAGCTCTTCCTTACTTTAAAGTAATTTGTATTATTCAAATGTTGTAAAGAGCATAAGCTCATCTTTACTTTGAAGTACTCATTTTCTTGTTTTATTTGATATGCATGAAAATGGAGTAGACGCCCCTAAGACAACACGCCTTAATGTGATTAAATGCGTAACTAAAATCAATCACCATCCCTAGACCGAGATTCAACACTAGGCTCGTGTTGAATCTAATCAAAGGTTCATAGTCATCCTAAGGCCCTAAGGCAACTATATAGTCCATCAATCAATGCAAATCTTATGTTAGTAGTATGATATACTCTTGCTTTAAAAATCGTTTTAAAAGCTTAGTGGGAGTATTATATACAACTAAATCAATCAAATGGACCAATAGTTGTAATAAGACCAAAAATGTTTTAATAAAGATTAAAATGTATGTTTATATATGTGATGAGACCTAAAAACCCTCAACCAAACCATTATTAAGTTGATAAGCGTGAGAGTGCTTTGAACACTCTTTCGTGGCCTTCCACCGTGGTAGGCTCCAATCGTTTGTGACTTGTACACCGACTTCACCCTATCATGGGGGAGTACAAAGTGCATGCTTACACTCAGGAGGAGTTTATATGCATACTTGATGTTGTGAAAGGTAGGCAACGAGAATGATCAACATCATATCATTGTGAGGTTGTTCTTGAACCCCTACCCGAACTTGCATGGTGGGAATGACTTAACTAAGTGCAATGGAGCCAACATCATATCATTGTGAGGTTACATTCTCTAGAGGCCAAATAAGATGGGTACTTGCAAGAGATGCAAATGAGTAAGCGTACCCTCTCATTATGTGCTGGAATCTGGCCTTTATTGCCGGAACGATTGTCTTCTGGATTATTTGCTCGGCATCCGAGGAAGTTAAGGCCAAATCAAGGTCCTCTTGACACTCATTGGGCAGCAATGGAAGGAGTTTACTCTCTGATTCTCTTTTGAATTGCTCGAAACGAGCTTTCATTTCCCCTGGTTGAAGTAGGAGCTTGATCCGCTTCTCGGATTCTTCAAATACGGTTTCGATGTTACGATCAGTAGCCTTCTTACCTTCAAGCAATTCAATCACGATCGCTGAGGGCTGGCGGTCATCTGCACTCTCCCCTGCTTCTTTCGGCTACCACTTGGGAGCCGAAGAAGCTTGTGCCGCCTGTCGTCAAGCCATGCAATCCACCATCTGGCAACGACGCTTCTGAGATTTTAACAGGGCAGTGTACATGCCGGTCAGTGAATTGTACGTGTACCATCGTTAGTCGCGTGGTTCCGGCGATTGGAACGTCTTTTGATTTGTCGTTAATCCAGAACTATTAGAGTTTCGTGCGTAATAATCCTCATTATCGAATGGAGCGTCAAAATCAAGCCGTCTCTCGGCCGAAGACGATCCATCACCTCGTGGCTGGGGGCTAATTCGGTCGAACACCTTTCGGCGTTGGCCCGAGCCAAGTACCTTCGGCGGTGTTGCAACGACGATGGGTGGTTATCGGGATGCTGTCGTGTTTGTTGGCGGCTGCCGTGGTGGTGGCACCTGAAGTAGTGTCTCTCTCGGCTTGGTTATGACCACTTGTGTATTCAATGGTTGCACAATACCATCAGCCCATCGGGCTCTTCTTCGCTAGATCCTAACATTGCTTGAACTATTGCAGGTCCTGACAACCCTGCCGGGGGTTCATTAGTTAATAAGTCGATCTTGAGCCACAACTTGGAATTCTGTTTTAGAATATGCTGCATTGGCACGAACTCAACTTTTGTTTTACCCTTATCTTTGGGTAGATGAGCATCGACCATGCCGACCGTCGCCAAGGGAAAAGGATTGGAATCGACGACTATCTGTTTCTCCGGAAACTTCAGCATGCCCTTGTCGATCCAGCTTTGTATAGCATCTCAGAACACCACACAGTTGTTGGTCGTATGCTTGTTTGAGTTATGGTATTTGTAGTATGTTTTATCTTTCAATCTTTCGGCCTTGGGAATGTTGTGTCCTGGCCGAAGCTTGATAATCTTTGCGGCTAACAACTAGTCGAAAATTGCGTCGGCCTTGATAATGTCAAAGGTATAAACCTTCGAGGCTTTTGCCCTAACTTCTTCAGGTGCCGCGCGAATTTTGGCGTCTTCAGATTGAGCTAAAGCCTAACAAATGTACGACTTATCAATACAATCTTAGCTGCATCTATATTGGCGTATTGGGAGCCATCTTCAGTTGATCCATAGCTGACCGAAGGGTTCTTGTATATAATTCCTCGGGTTGGGGATTTTGAAACCTTCTTCTCTCGGAGTAAGTATTCATACTGTTCGACATGCTGAGCCAGTTCGTACATATCCCAAAAATTTGCCCCCAAGAACTTCTTTTTATATTCTAAATCTAGGCCGTTGAGAGCGATTCTTACGAATTCAACTTCGGAGAGAGGTACTCGGCACCAATTCTTGGCTGACTTAAACCTTGTTAGATACTCCATTGGTGACTCATCAAATGCCTGAGCCATCCTAGCTAACGAAGATACTGACATCTCCATTCCTGGCCGATAAAATTGTTCGTGAAATTTCTCGACCAGCTCTTCCCAACTTTGAATGAAATTTGGGGGAAGATTAATATACCACGGGAATGTCGGGCCTATTAGTGAGAAGTTGAACAATCGTAACTTGTAAAACTCATTGTTAACGTCCCCACATTGCGCGGTAAAACGAGCCACGTGTTCTAGGGAAGATAAGGACGACTCCCCCGCAAACATGCTAAAGTCTGGGATTTTAAAACCCTTCAGATACACAAAATGCTCAACATATTCCGGGTACGGGTGAATGAATTTAGGGAATTTCGACCCTTTCTTCAAGGCCGAATCAATCATTCGTTGAATCTCTGTAACGTCCACAGTAGATGTTTCGGGCTCGAACTCGTTCGTTTTACTAGTCGATCTGCTCTTCTTTTCCAGATCGAATGATTTAAGCTTAGTAGATCTAGCTTCGGCCGTTGATGTTGATGCCATATTTTGCCAAGTTATGGGTATTGTGGACCAAGGCTTCGAGCAATCTGCTCTGTACAACGTTCTGCCCATGTACTTCATCAAGGATCCGGCTAACTGTTTGCTCGAATTGTAGAGATTATTCCTCCAGTCGTCTCCTGAAAAATGACCTAGATGGTGGATCTGAAGCGTCACCACCGTCCTCATCACAATCTTCCAATATCCCTTCGACAAGACTTTCCTTCGTGACTTTGGTGAGGACTCCTGTATTATGAGGCGGCTCGCCGAGAATAATTTCCTTCTATCGGCGTTGGTCAGGCGTCATGGCAACAGTGGTCTATGCCTGCGACAAGCCTTCAAGACTTGTACTCTGGGTCGTTGGTGTAGTAACAGACTTTCACATCCCTATTTTCTTCTTCACCGATCGTGTTTCAATGGGCATGAACTTCGTAGTTTCTTAGCACTAGGTCCCACTGGGCATGCCAAAATGTTGACTACAAAAATCACCTAGCCTACACGGCGCGCAGGCCGAGCAATTAGTAAGCTAACTATGTCCTTCAAATATGTGCGGGGTGTGCCAACTCGTCGACCGAGCTCGGCCGGGGAGTAAAATGTGTTGATGTTGCGTTGATGTGCACGGCTGACTTCTACGTCTTGCGATTGCGGCCGAGAAAGGAACATGTCTCGGCCTCTGGGTCCTCAAGCCTAAAGACAAGGCTACCAATTACAAAGTTCAATATCAAATTCGGTTTTCGATGTGCCAAATGTAGTAACCTGGTAACACCTCACTTCGCCGAGAAGGCTAATGAGATGACCTCTACCAAAAAATATTCGAAAATCCTTCTTGACCAAGACTTGGATAGATAATCGGTCGGCCTTGACGTAGTGCTGTTTATCTAAACTGAAGGTGCTCCCAGGTCGGCTGATTCTACGGTGGTAGTGCTATTTATCCAAACTGAAGATACCACCGGTTGCATTCACAGTGTTGTTTATCCAAATTGAAGATGTGTTGGCGAAAAGGAAAATAAAAATCTCAAGGTTGTTGAGAGGTTTCGCGTAGAGCGAGAAATTGCACAAGGCAGATTTGTGTGTTAAGTTGGAGGTCCCTTTCCCGTTGCCATTACCTCCATATTTATAGTAGCCGACCCTCCCTTGATCGAACCATAACTCTACTCGGACTAGGACTCCCTACCCCGATCAAACTCTATCTCGACCACTTCTTCCGATACTAGGACTTTGCACCTAACCCCTTTCCTGGCCATGTTCTTTGCCTCTGTATCCTAATTTGGCCGAGACTCCCTATTGTATTGGGATTCCTCATCCGTCTCACGGAAGAACTTTGTTCCCTTTCTCTTCATCTGGATGACTCATTTTCCTAACATGACTTGGCCAACCCATTTCAGTCAGCCCACAAACTGAATATTCCTTCGAACCCTCGCAATTAAGCCTCTGGGCCGAGAAACACTTCGCACTCAGCCCAAACCATTATTTGAAGGATTATTTTGGAAGATCATGTTCATTTAAGCAATATCATTAGCATGCAATTAACAAATTAAAGGCGGAATCATGCTTGCATATACTTAAAAACAAAACATTAACCATGAATGTTCAAAGCCTAGTAGATTGGTGAACCTTTAAACAACTCAAAACAAGTGAGTTGAAATTAATACCTTTGTAGATTCCTCTTTGCATAAGCAAAGGCTAATCACCCAAAGAGAGGGCCTTCATTCCTTGCATCTTAAATCTATGGATTTGGTTGGATGAAAAGGTTTCTCTAAGTTCCCAAAATTGGGAACCTCTAAGTCTCCACACCAAGGTATGATTTAAGAAGAGATGAGTGACCTTGGAGGAGTAGGATTGCTAGCTAATCCCTCCAAGGGGGGGCCGGCCATTTCTAGAGAGAAGGGAGAGCATTTCATCTCTCTAATTTCCCCAAAAACAACCCTAAATGAATTTTGGCTATAAAATCATATTTATACCTTAATTCATTTGAGTGGCAAACTTGTAAATAAGTCCAAGTTCACTACCCTTCACAATATGGCCGGCCTTAGGGATTAATTTGGGCAATTTGGTCTTTGTGAATCATTATTCATTAAGTTGTCATACAACTTAAGTTAATGGACTCGACGTTCGAAGCCCATTGGGCCTTAAGGTCCAAAACCATCCCGAGGTCTTTAACGAACTTATTCGTTTGATTAATAATCATATTAATTAATCCTTGCCACAAATAATTAAACTATTTAATTATTCTTACTCATCTCCGTTGAATCTTCAATCTCTACCTTACACGGTGTACGATCCATTAGGTTCCTTTTAGCGAGGCAGTGGGCGATTCAAACTCTTTTAAATCGATTGTGAATTTGAAACTAACTTTCAATTCTCCCTTTAATGTTTAAACACGTTTAGGGCTTCCACAAACCATGAGTGACACCTAGCAGCATATCATGGTTACCCAAGCTAATCAGAAGAGGTGGAGAACCTATTCAGTTTAGGATTACAAATGCAATACGGTCCTTCTCTAATACAATACTCTTGACCACATTGTTTGGCTTGATAGTTTATTCATGTCTACTATCCAATGTGAATCTCGTGCTTATATGATTACCTTGAATGTGATCTGGAACGCATTCCAACATCTCATTCATACTCTGGCCAGAGATTCTAAATCATATCATAGAGTATTCTCCCTCAACGGTTTGAAGGTTAGAGATCCCTTGTTGCGCATTCACTTGTCTCCATGACTAGATAGCTTGACCCCAACCATGCCGTGGACACTCCAAAGGAATGCCATTTGACACGATCAAAGATCAAGGACCTAACCACAAGACAACTATGATGCCTCAGGTCAAAGGACTAATTTGCATTATCCTAACCATGAGTTCTCACGTGACATGAATATGAGAACTCGTCGTTGATCGTGTTCAGTGAACTCATTCTCTATTGAGCACCTACGTACTTGTCTTGGTGTCACTCACATCAATGACTCGAGACTAGTCACTCTCCCTGAGAGAAGACATAGCACGTACTGATCTTAACGGACTGTCAATGCCCAATTGGCAATCCTATGATCAGGAACGTTTAGGATGTGTCTACGAAAGAATGGTCTCATGAATCTAACTATTTAGATCGCATTCTCCCAATCACATATTCCTTGGACTTTATCGTTTAAGCATATAACATTTATATGAGACCGCTCAAACAATAATCTTTGCCCTTGATATTAAACTAGATTAGTTTAATCATGTGAAATGTCCGTAAAGTATCATCATATGATTGGTTTTAGGGCACATTTCCAACATTATTTTGGGCCCAAACAAGACCTTAGTGTCTGGAGCCTCCTCATCAAACAATATGGACCACTGATTGGTATGCAAGTCAAATCAAGGTCGTCGGTTGTGTGTGGTGAGCCAGGAAAATGAATTAATAAAAACCGCTGGATTCAATTTGTGCGGCTCAGATTGTTTGATGAGAAGGCTCCGGACACTAAGGTCCGGAGCGGATCCTCTTCCGTTGTTACCATTTTGTTGTTTGTTGGCACATGAATAGCTAAGCGGTTTCTAAATTCAATGAAGTTTTCAAACATGATCATTAAATAATAATAAAGAAAATACACAATTAAGGTATGACATATGTATAAAAAATGATGTCAGATTGTCATAGAATGAGAAAAGACTTGTATCATGACCTAAGATAAATATTTTCCAACTCAAATTAGGAGTTTCATTTTTCATCAAACTCGTGATTAGTGATTAGTAAAATTATCAGTAAAATCTTACATAAAGAGGATTATTGATATGGGTCCATATACAAAGGAAGAAGATTGAGGATTATATATATATAGTTCCTTGAATGGCCCTATAAGAAACGAAAAGAAAAAATTCCACCATGCACGATGGCGTGATCATGAGAGCATTATGTTAAGACCACGGATATATTGGAGACTTGGGTATTCAATGGACAACATCAAATGAAATGAGTCACATTGATCACAAAAATAAAATTTTAGCAAATTAAGCTACTCAGTTTCGGCAATAGAGGACAGCCACAGTAAGAGACTCAAAGTCTATAGGGAATTTTCAAAGTGATTCACTTCTTCACTCAATGGACAACCAACAAGTAGTAGTTTGCAAAAGCGATTCACTTTTTCATGTGACAGAAACAAGCAACAACTTAGGCAGCTCATACGTCTTGACAACTATGGTTATGGTCACTAGTTAAAAAAAACTCTTGCGCGATGAAACTTTGTGCGACAAAATACACATCATCGCGCAAAGTGACTTTGCACGACGAAAATTTAGACTTCGTCGCGCAATATGTTTTAAAAAATATAAAAAATATATTTTTTAAAAACTTTGCGTGATGAAATATTTGATTTTGTTGCCTAAACCCAATTTATTTTCTTTTTTGTTTAATTTTATATTTTAAAATGTAAAATAAATTATTTTTATTGTTTTTATTATTTTTTTAAAACTTAGCACGACGAATATTAATATTTCATCACCTAAACCCTATTTATTTTATTTTTTATATTTTATATTGTTAACCTAACTTATTTTCTTTAATTTTTATTATTTTCTTTGCGTGACGAATCAACATTTCATCGCCTAAGCCCTATTTATTTTATTTTAAATTTTATTATTTTTTTAAAACTTTGCACGACGAATTCTAATATTTCGTCGCATAACCTCTGTTTATTTTATTTCATTTTATATTTTAAATTGTCTACTAAAATTTATTTCAATAAATTTAGTGTGACGAACCAATATTTCATCACGCAAAGGTTTGCACGATGAACCAATTTTTCGTTACGCAAAATCGTTAAATTTGGACGGGTGCCAAAAATGGGACACAAATTTATTTTTTTTTTAATTTACACTTTGCGCGACCAATCTTTCGTTGCGCAAAGTGATACGGTTTTTAAAACCAAAATAACTCCTCCATAATTTTCTCAATGTCTCTCTCTAGTTCTCTTACGTCTTCTGTCTTTTCCTTTCCCCAAATCCAACCCTCTATTTCACACTCATTCTCTCATCTCTCTCTGTGTGACAACCCATCCCTATACATATATTATTTAAGTTATGAATTGACGAAATTACCCATTCGGGGTCGTGTACGTATGCATGTGTTTTGTGTGAGGACCAATTATTTGTGGCCCTCAATAATGGGAACCAATGAGATATTTTTATACCTTTTGATTAATGGATGGTTTTGGTCCACACATATAGCCTCACACTCTCTCTCCCGTACATCTCATCACTCTCAGACTCTCTCTCTCTTATCTCTCGAGTTCTCTCTGTCCCTCTCTACTCCTCACGTACAGACGAACCACGAACTCACCCTAAACCTCATAGATCAAAGCAACCAAGGGCATATTCATACTCCTGAGGTCCATACGATTACATTGACACCCATTTCAGATGAAAACTATGTCGTTTTCACGTCGAAACCTCGAGCTCCGATTTAGTACTGTTCATGCAAAAATTAACGGATGATTTTTATGGAATTCTAAGCCTATAAGGAGCTTAAGGAGGTCCTAAGGAAGCTCGGAGTGCTTCGTTTGAGAGATTTGGACGTCGGAGCAACAAGAACGAAGATTCAAAAGTTTGGCCAGAATTATCGAGCCATTTTCCGGCGAATCTCTGGCGAGTTCGGGGTCTCGACAGGTATGGTTTTGTTCATCTTGTCGAGATCTTCATTTTGATATAAAGTGCATTGAAAATGGTTGAAAAATGGATGAGATATGGCAATTTGAAAATAGCCCAGAAACCGGCGACTTTTCCCGTCGCCGGCGGAACCAGGCTGGCGAGCCAAGAAAAAAGAAGAACGCGTGGGGGCGCGTAGACCCGTGCCACCCACGGCGCGTGGGGGCGCGTGGTGCATCAAAAAATTATTTTAAAAATATGTTGACGTCGAGTAGATCGCGTTGGTATATTCGAATGTCAAAATTGATCAACGTATGAGAAGTTATTTCTTAAGTTACTTTTATGTACGTTAATTAACGTTTATTCAGTTACTTCTCATATAGGCGAGGCCTATCCCGAGGACGAGCGTAGCCAAGCTATGCGTGGGGGCTACGATCCGGCTATTTATCAGTGAATGAGCAGTTTGTTTTCCGTACATACCTATATATATTGCTATTTTTCCCAGAAAATGAATTTAAGCAATGAAATGATTTGAGATGCCATGCAAGTATCTATTTATTTTATTTATGCATTAGTACTTTGACGGGGTTTTATAACCGCACAAATTTAACCCTCTTGTTGACAATTGTAGTATAGATGTAAGTAGGGTATCGTTCTAGGCCGGGGATTAGGAGGGATTGCTAATCTACTCTAAATTGATTTAAAAATATTAAACAAGACAAAAAAAACACAAAATAAGACAGATTATGAAGACTAAGACTTAACAAAATATGGGGGGATTGTGTTTGGACGAAATTTAATTCAATGGACAGATTAGAAGAAAACAGATTGTAATGCAAATTGTGAAAAACCAATGGATGATGGAATGGCTAAGGGGTTCTTCTCCACACATGAAATATATGCAACGTAAATCAATTTTCAGTTATCAATTCAATAAGTTATGAACCTCGACACTCCAAGTTAATTAGGTCCGCTTAAATTAACCTTCAGATTTCCCTAGAATCATTGAATTGAATGAATATGCATTGCAACCAAATTATTCCTAACAAGTTCTCTATATGAACAGCATGATAAAGACACAAGTTAGAATCATTAAGTTCTATGAAAACCATAAGCATTGACGAGGCACTTGTTACTATGAATTGCATGAAACTTATGCCAAGGATTTACTTAACACAATCGTGACTAGCGATCTTTACTACTCATGAATATAAGTTCATAACGATTAGGTGAAATTCCCTTATATCCTAGCATCAAGTTTAGGCATGCAAATTAAGTGTCGACCCTTAACCCACATACATAAACAAGTTCTTAATCAAAACAGAAAAGTAAACCACATCCAACATTCATAAATTCATAACTGGGGTAAATCAAATTATAATAAACATATATCCATGGTTTCAAATTACCTCTAACTAAAAAGAAATTAGTTCCACATGTTTAACATAATTGAACAACAATTTAAATTAAACATTGAAAAACAAAAGCAAAAGAAAGAAAACACCTAAACTTTCCAACGATCCAAGCGCCTCCAAGGACTTTCCTCTTCTTCTCTTTGTTGCGGCACAAGGCTTTGAATGATGTTGAAGAGTTGGTTTTATGGAGGAATGGATGGGGGAAGTTTAGATATGTAGGGAGAGGCAAGGAAAGGCTTGTAGAATGGTTTATTCTTGGATGATTTGAATGAGGTTGCTACCATGGGTATTTATAGGGAGAGGATGGACTTGTTTAATTCAATTTTTTGGTGGGAATTAAAAGGAAAGTCATGGCAATAAGTGGGATTTATTGGTGGTGGTAGGTTTTGAGTCATCCACTTCACATGTCATGGTGAACTAAGCATTGCATCATCCACTCACATGTCATGGTGAGTTAAGCATTGCATCATCCACTCAAATGTCATGATGAGCTAAGCATTGCATCATCCACTCACATGTCATGGTGAGCTAAGCATTACATCATTTTTTTAGGCCCATTGCAATAGATTTTTGGGCTTCTTTGCATCAAATTCTTGGGCTTCTTTGCATCAAATTCGTCCATCCTCAAGCCTCCATGTTTGCACTATCCAATCTTGGCCCAAAATTGCTCTAGAATGCTCCAAATTGCTTCTTTTTGCATACTTTGACATATAAACCTACAAACACACGAAAAATGACTTTAAACACTAAATTAAGTAAGAAACATAACATAAATGCATAAGAACTAGCTAACTAAGGTGCATAAATATGCTCCTATCAAATTCCCCCACACTTAGCTTTTGCTAGTCCTCGAGCAAAATAAAACAAAACATAACCTAACTTTCCAACATTTGCTACAGGGATTTCCAACGTTACATAACATGCCAAAGATCATTATTCCCACAGATTTTAGTCATCCATACTCTTGAGCATATACTTAATCATAGTTACCATTCACTAGCTCACATTTAATCGTTTAATATAACATTATGGACGTAGTAACATGCCTTAGAGAATCCACTCATTTCCTTACTGGATACACTCTTATTTTCACACAGATTTTCTAACTACACACCCTATACTAGTTATATGTGAGCGAATTGATGTGGATATAAAAACGAATGCTCACATATATGTATCTCAAAGAATGCAATTTCCGGAGTTAATAAGCATGTTTAGATATGATCTCATGAATGGAATGCTACTACTTAGATGCGAGAACCAATGACACCATATGCTCATACCAAATTCAAACTCCACAAATTGAAACACATAACACTTAAGATAGAAGTTAAGGGTTGTAACGGGGCTTGGGGTAATGGCTAACAAAGAAAGGTTAAGGATAAACAAAAGTTCTTAAAGCGATAGCAAACAAGTAATGAACTTGACACTTTTAGAATTCACTTTTGCGTGCAGAAAATCACTTAGATACAAGGGAATGAAATACACAATACTTAGGGTCTAATTTAACTTATTGGACCCTTTTCTTCAACAACCAACACTTGTGAGTTCTTTCTTGACCCTTTTTTTTTTTTTTTTTTTTTTTTTTTTTTTTCAAACTCACATGATAAATACTTCCCCCACACTTATTTTCTGCCCACATTAATCAAAAGGAATTCAATTTGAATTATGCTTACTATACTTTAAGAACGAGGGTATGGATAGTCCTAATCTAGGCTAGGTGAGGATGATGTGGTTTAACAAAGAAAATAGTTTAAACAAGGCTCAACGGGGCTTAAACCTACAAAACAAATGAACATGGGGTACGGCTATTTGGTTCTTGGTTTACTAACAACTTCATCTTGTTATGTGTTATGCAAATCAATTTTATGCTTTGAATGAAACGGGCATGAGTTCTAGTATTTGGAACTAAATGATGAAACGCCTTCTAAGTAGTAACCAAGCAAAGAATAATGAGATCATGCAACGACTTTAGAAGACAACAAATGCACAAATTATTAACTCTCCAAAGAACGTTAAAAGCTCAAGTCTCTCAGGGTTGTAGCATTAGTTTGAGTTTCTTCCTTCAAGCATGTTACAAAAACTAATTTTTCTTTTGATTACATGTGAATTCATGAACTATAATTACAACTAAGCATAAACCAAAGAGCATATCAAACTTTCATCCATGTTTGTAACTTACTTCAACAGTTATGCAATTAAAAACCAAATCCCCATCATTTTGTTGGAAGGTACCCTAAAACACAAAAATGACTCAAAAACGACTCTTTTTTTTTTTTTGGTATTTTTCAAAAAATTTTCAAATTTTTCTTGGGTTTTCTGTTATATGACACTAAAACACATCAAAACACACTAAAAACACTTTAAAACAGTAAGAAACAACATGTGAAGTGATAGGTGATAAAAATCCACAAATTTCATGCAAAAACAGCTTGTTTACCCCCCCACACTTAAACCAAACATTGTCCTCAATGTTTCAAAACATATATAAACACAAAAACAATCAACTAACACAACTCGCAAACATAACACAAATGGCAAAGTAATAGCAATAAAGAGACAGGTTAGGGACGCAAATCTGGGTTTGGAGTGAAAGTTCCTTCCTCTCGTGTTTCAACACATGGGTTGCCTCCCAAGAAGCGCTTGCTTTAACGTCTTCCAGCCGGACGGTACCTCCGTTTAAGCTTGACTAGGTTCCACGGCATGGAGGGGTACCTCCTCCACGACATGCTCCTTGAAATACTCATGCATTGGGTCTATGTATGGCATTGGATAATGATGGTCCCAGATTGTGCCGTAGAGCCTCCCAAAGTCAATGTAAGCACTCCCACTCTCATGCATTCGATTTGGTACCTGCACCACAGAAGGCAACAACCTATCAATCGAAATAGGAATTGGAATTAGAGGAGGAGGCTTACTACTGCATGATGACTCAAAATGGGTAGCACAGGTGATGTTCTCGGCATGTTTCTTATGCTCTAAGCCAATCCCCTCTTCGATGATGCTTCTAGGTACATCCTTCTTGATTGGTGTGCATGAATGTTCCTGCTCCACATTTTTAATCATATCTGTAGCAAAACAAGAATGAACATCATTAGGCTTCTTAACAGATTCAGGAACTTTGAATTTAATCATATCACCACCAAACTCCATTGTTAACGCTCCCTTAGCCACATCAATCTTGGTTTGGGCTGTCTTCATGAAAGGTCTCCCTAAAAGGATCGGCAATGGGGTAGAATAGGGTGAATCTTCCATGTCAAGCACATAAAAGTCCGCTGGAAAAATCAAATGACCGACCTGCACCAAGACATCTTCCAAAACACCCTTTGGATATGCATTAGAACGATCGGCTAATTGAATAATCACACCATCATTTTTAAGTTCACCTAAATTCATAGATGCATAAACAGAGTATGGCATAACATTAATCGAAGCCCCTAAGTCTAACATGCATTGTTCAAACTTAGTTTTTCCAATAACGCACGGAATTGTAAAACTACCCGGATCTTTGCATTTAGGGGGTAATTTTCTTTGTAAAACAGCTGAAACGTTCTCACTTACCTGGACCACTTCTTTGTCCCGAATTCGCTTCCTTGATGTACAAAGCTTCTTCAAAAATTTCGCATACTTTGGAATTTGCTTTATTGCGGCAATGAGTGGGATATTGACTTGGACTTTCTTAAAAGTCTCGAGAATGTCACTGTCCTCTTCCTCCTTCTTTGATTGCCTAAACCTACCAGGAAAGGGCACATTGGGTGGAATAATATTAGAATTAACCAAACTTGGACTCATCTTACCTAGGGGGGATGAATTGGAAGGCTTAGGAGCCATGGATGCTTGCGGCAAAGGTTGCTCCACCTTTGGTGTCTCCTCTTCAGATTTCAACTTTTCCTCTTCTTTAGGTCCGAATGTTGGTGGTGTAGGACCTGCCCTTACTTCTTTTCCACTCCGTAGCATGATTGCATTTGCGGTTTCGAACCCACCCTTTGGATTCACTACGGTATTGCTTGGTAACTTGCCTTGCTCACGAAACTGCCCCATAAACTCGGCCATTTGCCCAATTTGTTTCTCCAAATGATCCACTCTTTTGTCTCGGTTTTGCATAGCCTTAGCTTGATCTTCCTGTCCAAGAGACAATTTAGTTAGTAACTTAAGGAGTGTATCATTGTCAAGAGACGTACCTGAAGAGTTTGAGGCAGATTGGGGTTGGTTTTGAGGTTGGCCGTATGGCTTAGTAAAGAACCCCGGGGGTTGTTGCCTAAAGCCTCCTTGGTTTTGAGGTTGTTGGGGCTCCCTCCACTTGAAATTTGGGTGGTCTCTCCAACCGGGATTATATGTGTTTGAATATGGATCATTTCTCGGTTGGTTTTGATTTTGGAATCCAATGGAATTAGCAGATTCCCACCCGCCGTTCTCAATCAATTGAGGGCATTGATCATTGGCATGTCCTTGCATTGAGCATACGCCACAAACATGTGGTCCATGAATCTTTATTCCCTCGGCCAACTGAGAAACAACAAAAGTAAGGTTAGCTAATTGGGATTGAATGTCGGACGAAGAACTTACCTCATTCACTTGTGGCCGTGGGGGGTCTCTTTGCCCAACACCTTCGTATTGTTGTGCATTATGAGCTCGGTTGGCAATTAGAACTTTTGCAGCCCCCGGAGTCTTATCCACCAATGCACCTCCCGCCGAGGCATCAAGCATTTGACGTTCCATTGGGAGGAGTCCTTCGTAGAAGTATTGAATGAGTAGCTCCTCCTTCATTTGATGCTGTGGACAAGAAGCAACAAGTGATTTAAATCGTTCATAATAAGAAGGAAACGATTCACCTTGATTTTGTTGGATGCCACTAATCCGTTTCCTCAAGAGGATGACTCTTGAAGTTGGGAAAAACTTCTCCAAGAAAGCTCTTTTCATACTATCCCAAGATGTAACCGTTCCGGGTGCTAACTCATAAAGCCAATCCTTCGCCTTTTCCAAAAGTGAGAATGGAAATGACTTCATCATCAGAATGTTCCCATCGACACTGACGGGTGTCATGCTCGAACAAACCACCTCGAACTCCTTGAGATGCTTGTTGGGATCTTCCATGGACAGCCCATGGTATTTTGGAATGTGGTGCAACAAGCTTGATTTCAACTCGAACTCAGCAGTCTTGCCTAGGGCAGCCGCGGGGTATTGAATGCATAATGGTGCGGCATTGGTCAACCCCGAGGCCGAAAGTTCTTTAATGGTCCGATTGTCCGCTGCCATAACCTCTTCTTTTACTTCTTCAAACTCAGATTCGTCCTCTGAACTTGAACTAGGTTCGCTAGGTTCGCTAGGTTCGGGATGCCTCCTCTTTCTTCTCAAATCACGTTCAAAATCGGCGTTAAAGTCCAAGATATGCACAGTTTGAAAACTCCGCGTCATGCATTAGTACCTAAACCAAGAAAACAAAACAAAATAAGAAAACTAGGTAAATTACACTAAAAACACACGGCAAAAAAAACACAAGGGATTAGCAATTTCGCTAATCCCCGGCAACGGCGCCAAAATTTTGACGGGGTTTTATAACCGCACAAATTTAACCCTCTTGTTGACAATTGTAGTATAGATGTAAGTAGGGTATCGTTCTAGGCCGGGGATTAGGAGGGATTGCTAATCTACTCTAAATTGATTTAAAAATATTAAACAAGACAAAAAAAACACAAAATAAGACAGATTATGAAGACTAAGACTTAACAAAATATGGGGGGATTGTGTTTGGACGAAATTTAATTCAATGGACAGATTAGAAGAAAACAGATTGTAATGCAAATTGTGAAAAACCAATGGATGATGGAATGGCTAAGGGGTTCTTCTCCACACATGAAATATATGCAACGTAAATCAATTTTCAGTTATCAATTCAATAAGTTATGAACCTCGACACTCCAAGTTAATTAGGTCCGCTTAAATTAACCTTCAGATTTCCCTAGAATCATTGAATTGAATGAATATGCATTGCAACCAAATTATTCCTAACAAGTTCTCTATATGAACAGCATGATAAAGACACAAGTTAGAATCATTAAGTTCTATGAAAACCATAAGCATTGACGAGGCACTTGTTACTATGAATTGCATGAAACTTATGCCAAGGATTTACTTAACACAATCGTGACTAGCGATCTTTACTACTCATGAATATAAGTTCATAACGATTAGGTGAAATTCCCTTATATCCTAGCATCAAGTTTAGGCATGCAAATTAAGTGTCGACCCTTAACCCACATACATAAACAAGTTCTTAATCAAAACAGAAAAGTAAACCACATCCAACATTCATAAATTCATAACTGGGGTAAATCAAATTATAATAAACATATATCCATGGTTTCAAATTACCTCTAACTAAAAAGAAATTAGTTCCACATGTTTAACATAATTGAACAACAATTTAAATTAAACATTGAAAAACAAAAGCAAAAGAAAGAAAACACCTAAACTTTCCAACGATCCAAGCGCCTCCAAGGACTTTCCTCTTCTTCTCTTTGTTGCGGCACAAGGCTTTGAATGATGTTGAAGAGTTGGTTTTATGGAGGAATGGATGGGGGAAGTTTAGATATGTAGGGAGAGGCAAGGAAAGGCTTGTAGAATGGTTTATTCTTGGATGATTTGAATGAGGTTGCTACCATGGGTATTTATAGGGAGAGGATGGACTTGTTTAATTCAATTTTTTGGTGGGAATTAAAAGGAAAGTCATGGCAATAAGTGGGATTTATTGGTGGTGGTAGGTTTTGAGTCATCCACTTCACATGTCATGGTGAACTAAGCATTGCATCATCCACTCACATGTCATGGTGAGTTAAGCATTGCATCATCCACTCAAATGTCATGATGAGCTAAGCATTGCATCATCCACTCACATGTCATGGTGAGCTAAGCATTACATCATTTTTTTAGGCCCATTGCAATAGATTTTTGGGCTTCTTTGCATCAAATTCTTGGGCTTCTTTGCATCAAATTCGTCCATCCTCAAGCCTCCATGTTTGCACTATCCAATCTTGGCCCAAAATTGCTCTAGAATGCTCCAAATTGCTTCTTTTTGCATACTTTGACATATAAACCTACAAACACACGAAAAATGACTTTAAACACTAAATTAAGTAAGAAACATAACATAAATGCATAAGAACTAGCTAACTAAGGTGCATAAATATGCTCCTATCATACTTGCATATAATTGTGACGGTGTTGCGGACGCACATGTAAGTATCAGGTAAGATTCTATACTAGTTGTGATGAGAATGAAATGATGTGATGTGATACGAATGAATGAAATGATGTGATTTGAGCTCATACACCTGCACATTTATATTAGTGCTCCCACCCAGAGTTAGGGGCACAATCTTTCACGTGTCGTTCACCTCCCGCGCCGCAGGCTCGCCTTGGATCCAAGTAGGTGCACAGTCCTGTCGTATAGACCACTATAGGTGGGTTCGACTCGTAGGTGACCTGCGAATCATTCGCACAGTCTTCACGTGATTGTAGCACTAGAGCATTCTTATATTGATACAGTGATGTGATAATGACCTCATAAAGATATTGATGTATGTGCAGAGTATATATATGATGAGATTGAGATGTTATGAGCTATATATACAGCTGAGGGCTGAGATGATTATCAGATATTTATTCACGTCACATATTTACGATATGAGCATACAATTGAGATGTCAGTTATGATACTTTTGCATGGCATACATACAAATATTTCCAGCATGATTTTGAGATATATATGTATATGAGTATATTTTACTTCTGGGAAATTATACAGGTTTTACGGAGAGGGGTTACAGTTTTGAGAAAAGAATGGTTTTGAAAAAGGATTTGTTTTACTAACCCATTCAACTTGTTTTTCACCCCTCCAGGTATTAAGTAGTGTTCGTTGGTGGCATACAAGGATCTCCCAGACGTTCTGACAGAATTCTCTTATGTAGGATCACCTGCGGGTGTTATTTATATTTAGTACTTTCTGCTTGACTGCACGTAGATCATTTATGCTCTGGTTTGTAAAAGCACCTTAACTCTCGCACTAGCACACTCTCTTTTATGGGATTGCTAGTAGCTTGGTTTTAGTTGGTTCGTATCTTTCTAATCAATCTTGCTTCCGCACTGTGCACATGGTTACGTCACGCTCACGTGACGGCCAACACGCCCCACTTTCGGGTCGGGGTGTGTCACTCTCACTATCTCTTCTCACCCTTTCATTCTCTCGTCTCTCCCTATCTCTCACCCTATCTCCTTATCTCTCACTTACTCCTTTCTCCCTATCACTCACTCTCAATCTTGCCAAAAAGTATTTTCTCCCTAAATTTTAATTTATTTTTCATTAATATGTGTTTTTGGAGTTAATTTAGGGTCTGGGGTCAGGTATAGGGTGAAGGGTGGAGTTTGGGGTATTTCAATTTTAAGGGAGATTATGCCCATTTTTTTATATATATATATTTTTTTTTTTGGTTATTTGACCATGTTTTTTTTTTCCATAGGGAATCATCAGGATTTTGACGGTGAAAATTGAGGAGTCGAGGATTATGACTCTATTGGACCATATCCCCGGCCACCAACACCACAATAGACTTGTATTAGGATTTTATTATTGTAATTTGTATTATATGTACATTTTTAATTAAATTAAATAATAGAAATAATAAAACAAAAAGTCAATTTAATTAAATAAAAAAATAAAAACCAAAACCCTTCGTCGCGCAAAAACCTTGAGCTACCAAATATTTCGTCGTTCAAAATATTAAATTATTTGAATTAAATAAAAAAAAAGAAAAAACTACAAACTTTGCACGACGAAATATTTTGTCGGCAAAGTACCTTCACGCAACGAAGAGTAATTTTCGTCGTGCAAACCCTATCTTCATGAGCTATGCGCGACAAAAATTTCGTCTCGAAAGGTTTTAAGCGACAAAATCTTACTTTGCGCCACAAATCTTATTTCGTTGTGCAAAGTATTTTTGTAGTAGTGGATCAAGAAAATCATGAACCATACCCATTAAGAAGAATGTTCTATTTAAAATTTCAACTAGTACATCCAAGAAGACAAATCAAATTCAATTCTGGCTGGTTTTAATGACTTAACGAATTAGATTGGAAACTTACATTTTAAAATTTAACAAATTAGATTGGATTCTTACATTTTTAAATCTCAAAATGATTCGACCTGATAACAGATTTCCTTCTCATAATCCAATATATTACAAAGTACAAAAAGAAAGTTCCAAATATAAAAGAGCACCTAAGTAAAATTATTGAATATGGTTTGTTTATTGCAATCTTTTTCAACAATATATGAAATAGAAAAGCATAAGAAAACTGTAGTTTCCATGAACATAAACATCTTAATGTTAATATCTAGGATGAGGACTATGATTTTCAAAATGTTCAAGGTAAAGATGTGACGTCTTCTGTCAAACAGGAGCTCTAAATATCTAAGATGAGGACTGTACCATGGGAAAGAGACGATGCAATTCGTTTATATTGGAAACAGTGAGCTCTTATTTTCTCTAACCTAAAAGTTGATGTCTTTGAAGAATACAAAAAAGATATGAATTGTGACACGATAAATTAAAAATAACGACTTTAAACATATAATAACAATCTACCACTCACAAAGTTTGTTGACCTTACTATTTTCATAATATTTATTTCTGTTATTTTCAATCTCAAAAACACTCTGCCAGAGTAAAGTACAGTTTGGTATGCAGACGGTACGGGACATAAAGGAATGGGACAGGACAGGATAGGACGGAACAGAGGGAGCAAAGATGCCCTCAGATAGAAACGAGGAGGAAGAAGAAGGAGATGGAGAGGTTATAATTTTGTGTTCCACAGATGTGGAACGAGTCGTTCCAAGGGAGTGAGGCAGAACAAAAATTCACCCAAACTTGTCCCGTGGAACAGCTCATTCCACCCGTTTTAGGCGCACCAAACGTGGGACGAAACGCCTCGTCCCGTTCCGTTCCGTTCCGTCCCATCCCACGTACCAAACGGTACCTAAGAGTGCGTTTGGTACGCAGACGGGACGGGACGGGACGGAACAGGACGGGACGGATGTTGTAAATTTTGAAAAAGACAAGGGGCATTGTTGTCCTAAAATGTTAAAAATTTCTGTCCCATAGACGTGGAACAACCCCGTTCCATGGGGGGAGGTGGAACAAAAAATCATCCAAAACTTGTCCCGTGGAACGCTTCGCCCCACTCGTTTTAGGCGTACCAAACGCGGAACGGAACGCCTCGTCCCGTCCCGTCCCGTCCCGTGTACCAAACGCACCCTAAATGAACGCATATAAAATAGATACCATTATTAGTTTTCTTTTTGGTGAAAAAGATACTATAATATTAAGAGTGAAAAATAGTAATAAAAAGAGATCCTTCCAATTTATTCCTTCTTAACAACCCGTGAAAATGACAATGGCATGTTCAAAAGTCTTAACAACCGTTCCATTCCATACGCGTTGAGTCGTCAACTATTTTATTTTAATCCAGAGTGTGACGCTTTCGGTGGAGCAATTTGCAAGCAACTAAGACCATGTAAATCTATTTAAAAATAACTTGAACCTGTACACAACTTGAGATGTGTGTTCGGCTCGTGAAAGAAACAAGTTAAATTTATGTTTGACTTGATAAAAAAAAAAAAAACAAATCAAGCTTATACATTGATGTGGCTCGTAAAATTTTTGAGCAACTCATATTTTTCATGAGACAGTCGAACTGGATTATATTAAAGAAGTTAATTTGCTTGTACAGAAACATCAAATTGGTTCAATAATAATTATAAAAAAAATCCCCTTTTAATAAAATCTGTAAGAGTTACATTTTTCTGAATCGTCAAAATACCCGGACTCATTTTACCCATTTGAATAAAGGATATAAGAATTTCTCTTGGATTTATCAGTCTAAGCAGGAGACAATATACGTTGATGTTATTGATTATTTTTTCTATTTAAAGAATCATCCCATTTCAAATTCCGCTTTTGTATTGATCTTGTATTTCTTTTTATTTCTATGTTTTTTCATGTCCGATCCTATATAATCTTCTTCAACATCTTTTTCTTGGTTTGAAAGAGGTAATTTAAGATCTGCTTGGCCCGTGGCATGGATTCTTTTTCTCCTTTATTTTGATTTTCTAATTTGAGAATTATTTTTGGAAGAAGAAATATGTTTACATTGATATTATATCTCAGCATCTTCATCTTTTTCCTCCTAACAAAACTTAGCTCGAAACAATTTGAGCTCAGCATCGAGCTTGAAATTTTTTAGTTGGCTCAAGCTCCATTTGCATTAGAAACAAGCCAAGCTTAGACCAAACTTAAAAATTGTTAAACAAACCAAACTTGAGCCGAGTATATATATATATATATATATATATATATATATATATATATATATATATATATATATATTTATATATTTTAACAAATAATATTATCTATACTAAGGGCTAGTTTGGTATTGTTGTGCTTTGAAAAAAAGCTACTTCTGCTATGCTGTGAGAATAAGCAGCTGTGAAATTAAGTAGCAGAGTGTTTGGTAAACTTTTTTGTAAAATTACTTATAGAAAAAAAGTAATATGGTAGTGTTTGGTAAACTTTTATACAAAACAGCTGTGATGGTGTGAAATGACCAAAACCAAGCTTATCTATCATATTTCTCTTTCTTCGTTTCCTCTGCTGCTTTGCTATCCTATTTTTTTCTTCATTCCCCAAAACCAAGCTTATCCATGGGACCCCAAAGAAGATCAAGAAGAAGAAAACCTAGAAACCCAATTCCACTCATCCCTTACAATACTCCAAGCACAAAGACCTCCTCGCTGATAACTCATATATTTCATAGATTTATACCATCCATTCCTAGTCTCTTTGTGATATTTTTGAGTTAAACTAGTTGCGTTTTACTCTCTTTTGTGTTAATGTGCAGTTAATTGTATTTTAGAGCCATTTGAGGGTAAATAAGGCAAAATGGTGTTGAAAGTGGAGAATTGAATAAGGATTCTGATGTAGAGAGATTCAAAGTGTACAATTGAATATGGTGATGAATATGGCCCTTTAAGAGACCAATAACAGCAAAAAACGTCTGAAATCAATGCTCCATTACTGGGATGTCTTGGCATTCTATAACAACCTCTTTAACCTTATAAAACTGAGAGTTTCAGCAACTTTTACACAAGCTTCCCCTTGGGGTTGCCCATAGCTCTCTCCCTTCTCTTTCTTTAGCTTTTCTTCTAGAAACAAAATCCTTTCTCCATTCACCATTCGTTGCCACCAAAGAAACAACAAAGCCGCGCTGTTCTTGGAGAAGTTCAACATTAGAATTGCTGCAAGGGCGTTTCTTCTATGAAATTTAATTTCACTCATGTTGTTCTTCATATTAATATATATTGTAATCATGTTGTGTAATTAAGTTCATAGCTGGGGATTTCGATGTAGCCTTGCAAAACTATTCTATGTTATTATGTTAAAATATTTGATTCACCAATTTGTGTTCTTGTTTCATTCACTGATATTATAGTATAATTTGTTTGTTAATCTTAATGTTTGATCACCATTAGGACTGCTTATGAATTATTTAATCAAGGTTATAGTACACATCATGCTTAATCTTGGTGGACATGTGAATGAATGAAAAAACTGCTATGCATACATCCTGCCATGTGATTGCTTTGGTTCTTTGAAGTTGTCTTGTTCATAATGGATTCTTAATTGGTAATCTAAGTTGCACATCACAACTAGGTTGCAGATTTGATCACAACCACACACCAAATGGATGATCATTAAGAAGTAAAATGAACCCTAGTTGCAGATTCGAGAGTTGAATGCGTTTTGACTTAAATTTCATGGAATTGGCTTGTAATGGTGAAATTAGTATCCCTAGTTCCATTGCAATTATTTTTTAATCAACTTATCATTTATGTTTAGTTTTCGTACATTTTAAAGTTATTTTAGCATTTATCAATTGGAAAATCTAATTCAATTTTCATTTTCACTGTTAGTTAGGGTTCACATAAAGTTAGTAATTTGTAGAGTTCTAATCAGTCCCTGTGGTTTGACACCCTTACTTGTGCCATTATACTATCCTTATATTTGCACTTGAAAGGAACACAACACCATCCACAATCTTCCTCTACGAATTCATGGTTTCTCAGAACCCGCAATCTTCCTCTGCTAATTCTAATTTAGTTTCAAACACATTTGAGTATAACAACTTTGGTTATTTTTTTATGATAGCAACATGGGGCTCTTCTTCTGGCGACCCTTGTGGGTCTCTGGTGGTGACGATTCAAATCTTCGCAGGGAGGGATGAGGTAGATTCACAGTGGGGGCGACACAAATCTTCAAAGATCTTTGGTAGAGATGAAGCTGGGAAGAGCAGAAAGGGGATGATATAAATGAAATGAGGGTAGGATTGCCATTTAGAAACTTTCATTAAAGGGTCACTATTAACCCGTGTTTTAGAGGTTTGCGTAGAAGTTGCAAAGCCTGTTTTTCAAAGCTGCCTTTTGCTGCTTCTGTTTTTTTTTTTTTTTGCTTTTTTCACCCAAAACTGTGAAGAAAAAGCTGAAGTTAGAAGTTTACCAAACATAAAAATGGCCCCAACTTTTTTTATACCATTTTTTTCAAAATCACCTCACTACCAAACCATACCTAAGGGGGTGGGGAATGAGCTAAATCTCACAATGGACTAGCAATGTTGTGGTTCAAATTCACCTTTGGTGAGAATCGAACTTAAGACCTCTCACTTAGTAGTAAAGAGAAATACCACTAAACCATAGTACTAAGTGACTAGTGATATATATTCTGACATATATATTCTAACTCAACTCATTTACAAGACCGATAAAAGATACACTAAAACCAAATCATTCCCTTGGCTTACGTCCATATGCTACATACCATAAGGCGGGCTCTGAAAAGTTTTAACATACAGGAGGGATTCGCAAATTCTTCAAATGAAAAGTTGTCTATTTTCAAAGTCAAAATTTTTCATAATTTTAAATTGAAATAAAAGCACTATGTTCAATTAACCACCCAACACGAACCAATATAAATGAAAACTCCAAACACAACCCATCATTTTTGTAAAACAAAATGCATAAATGGTTAAAAATCAGAGACGGTTCTTACATCAACGTGGCTATATATGAGTCCGTGTGAGACCAAATGTCAATTGCCAAAACCAATAGTAACAAAGAGAGTGGGCCTTGTGGGGAAAACAAAAAAAAAAAAATTCTCATTACCATAACCTGTCACGTATTTTTTATTTAACTTTAGTGTTGTGGCCTATATTTAACTAACAGGGAAGAAGGGGCCGGTGGCACATAGAGAGAATAGAGAGAGATGTGTTTGTAGGGTTATGTTGAAGAATTGTGCTATTCCCCTACGTAGTGCCCTTATTTATAATAATAAAAGAGAGAATAAATCCTTCTACTCCAAGGAATATATGTCCTAATAGGAAAAAATAAGTAGAATCAATTATGATCTAGGATTTACACAATCATACTTAAATAAGAAGTTTATAACACTCCCCTTTGAGTGTGTAAATACTCAAGTAGATTTTGTATCATGTAGAGGTTGAGGAAGTTAACTCATTGGCATTGATTCTGAGAACACGCTAATCTCAAAGTAGAGTAGGAACTTGCATAAAGAAGTAAGTCTCACAAAAAAACCCTATGGCGGCAACGGAAAGTCGTCCTTCGGGCAAGCATTGTTGAGGTCTCGGAAGTCTACACAAACATGTATTTGTCAATATTTATTAAGGACAATAACGATGTTGGAGATCCACTTAGGGTATTGTACCTCTCGGATGAAGCCAACTTCGATTAGCTTGTCAATCTTGGCCTCAATTTGTGGGATGAGCTCAGATCGATTGTGGCTTTGAGTTTGTTTTATCAGTCACGTTCCAAGCTTGACTGCAAGATGATGCACGATGATGGTAGGGTCAAGGACGGGCATTTCCTTGTAGGTCTAAGTAAAGACGTCTTCGTACTCTAACAGTAGTTGGCAGTATTCTTCTACTTCATCCGCATTTAGCAGTGCACTTACAAAGATAGGCTTCGGCTCCTCTTTTGTGCCTAAGTTGAGCTCCTGAAGATCATCAACCGTGGCTTGTCCCTTGTCTTCAAGTTGTGGTGGCGCAGCAATGACATCTTCCTCAGGGACTTCGTTTTCTTCATCTTCTTGGATTGTGATGTGGAAGACGCCTTGGACCTCCTCTTCAGTGTTGTCCTATTGGGCTTGTTGGCGTGAATATTGGCCAGTGTGGATGCTGCTGCGCCTCTATACCTTCAATTTTCCTCTAGTGTCAACTTCCAAGGTTGCTTGGCGCTTCATCCTTAAAGGAACTGAGCTTTGAACATCGTCTTTTTTTACTACACCGTCAAGCTTCTTTTCCTTTGGCGTTGTCTTCCTCTTTCTAAAAGGCTTCTTGGTTTCTTCGAGTCTTTCCAAGGCCGATCATCGCATATGATAGCTAACGGTGTTGCTTTATTTCCTAGATTTTGACAACCTTTCGAAAACAGAGCTTTAGGGTGTTGGCATTTCAAGCCGTTTGAAGACGAAAGTTCAGTCTTGAGTACTAATACGATCAAGCGCCGAAATCCTAGGTTTTGAACGATTTAGCCTATCAAAGACTGACATTTGAGGGGTGGGTTCAGGCTTCTCTTAATTTTGTTCAATGCTCACGTTGATGTGTTGGGCGCTAGCACTTTTCGCTTTTCGTTAAATCTTCACGGTGTATTTGGTGTGAAGCCAAATCTAGCTTTGTTGTTGTCAACTCTGAAACCATGCTCCTTCAACTTCTTTTGAGTCTCGGTGAGGTCATGGTCTTTGTCGTTGACGAACTTTGTGTTCTCTCACGGACCTAGAGACGAAGAGAGGACTATTGTGAGGCTTTAATCCCAGCAGTAAGTCTTCATCAGTGAAGTTGATTGCATCGTGGGTGGCACAGCATATGGCATACTTACGTGGCCGAAGCTTCAAGCCTTCGTCCTTATTTCTTGCACTTCGTGGTCGTCAGGACTCGCTAGGATCGCTGCTAATGCTTTTTCGTATCTCATTGGGCAATCATAGTGCTTCCTCGATGCTAAAGTGTGCCGGTATGCTTTCTTTGGGTGTGAGAGCTTTCTCTTCCTCAATGGCGATAACTTTGCCTTTTGAGGACTATTCTATCTCTATTTCAACCATGTGACAGACAATGGTAGTGCACTGTTGGAAGAAGTCCTTCGGGAAATACTCGTGCAAGAAGATGGGAATGCGTGACTCCTGCTCCATAGGTTCCTATGCGTATGTTGGCTTAGCAACTCTCACGCTCCTTTTTGGGTTTTCTATTGGTGCAGCAGCGGTGCTTTCTCCCTTGCTCCACCTTTGGCCATGTGGCTTGTGGTCTTGGCTTCCTTGTGGTTGTTTGGCCCTTTGTTTTATTTCTTTAAAACCATTATAATGAATTTATAAATAGAAGTCAAAAAGTCTTTTTTTTAAAGAATTAATATGTCGAACCCCATGGTGTAGGGCGTTTGTTAACAAAAAAAAAAAATAAATAAAATTGTGCAAGTGGCATTTACCGCAGTGGTGAAAAGAAGTTAAACCCCTGCATAAAGGCGTGAGTTTGAACCCCATTGGTGACTTCTTTTCTTTTTCTTTTTTCTTTTTTTTTTGAAATGATACGATAGCTTTTATTAATAGTCCCATCAAGTGTTTAAATCTTAACTGAGAACACTTTGAATAAAGTTAGGAGGTTCCTCGAACCATACTCGTGAGTCGTGACTCATGACTACATAAACTAGACTTGGCGAGGCAATGAGCCACACATTACATTTTCTCGGATCATACGAAATCGAACATCCCATAAACTCAAACACCATCTCATCGATATCCTTGGCAATCAAACCAAGACTGGAGAGGTCGACAATAGCAGCTGCATGTGCTTTCACGGCTTCCTTCGAATCAGTCTCTACCTCAACCTGCTTAAGCCTCATCGACCGGATGAGCTGCACCCCTGCACGTATGGCCAACAGCTCCACCTGCTTAACAGACACCACACATTGAAATTTCCACACACCTGCTGCTACGAACAGTCCTCCATCCCCCCGAAGTACACCTCCCACTCCCCCAACTCCCTCCTTAAGCTTAAAAGCCCCATCCACATTTCGCTTCATCCACCTCTCTCGGGGTAACTCCCAATGCAACTGTTTGGGAAGCTGCACCCGTCATCGATGGCTAATTAACATTTAAACTAACAAAATCTATCGTTTGACTAAAAAAAATTGTCATTATGTTTTCATTAAAACTTAGTGGGAAAATAGGACAATAAGATAAGTTAATAGCACTGTTTAATTATATATTCAAATATAATAAGCAACACTGTAGAAATCGTATTCACACTATCATATTACTATATCCTATTGGTAATATCTATACTATCTCAATATCATATATCATCACCATCTACGCTATCTAAATATCGTATATCGTTTTATAGGGGTGTTTTAGACAATTCACTTACTCTTCTCATGTCATTCGTGTCACTAATGTTGATGTCTCTATTTGAACAAAGCATACTTATGAACTTTTCTAGAATGACTAATTTTCCAATCAAATTATGAATTATGTGCTCAATATGAATTCGTCTTCTATCGTTTCACTTCAATGAAATTTTTTATAATTGTGAACGTACGTGAAAAGTATTGTGGTGCCTTTTGGTTTAGGAAAATGATTTTTACACCTCATTTTCTTCACTTGCACACACCTCATTTTTTTTCACTTGCACTGTTGCACACATTTTTTTAGTTTTTTTACAATGATTGAATAAAGTAAACAAAAACCAAGTACATAGATTAACAGACGTGTACGGATCAGTTTTCTAAGTTTAATATAGATTGAAAATATTTAATTCATTTCCCTTGGAAAGTAATTAATTTCTTTCAAGGAAGTAAAATATGATTAAAAATCATTGTAACAACAGAAGTAAGGAGAAATATGTTCTACTGAAGCCTACGTTAGCCTAATTAAGTGGCGATGGAGCATGAACAAATAATTAACAAATGGTGATAGGTTCTCTCTTTCAATATAACAAAAATCATATATAATTAACTCGGAGTCTGGTCTGTGTTTATGATTTCGAATTATTTGTTGACAACCAATAAGATGAAAATCTCCATTTGGTTCATTTTTGTCTAGCCAGGAAAGGTTTTGCTTGATGTGACTGGAAATTATTTTACAAATAATCCACACGCATATAGTATACGTATAGGAGAAGAATAGGAGACCTTTTTCGGTCCCCATTTTGACTTTTTTTTCTTTGAATACATTGATATTTTTACACTAAAATGAGAGAAAATTTGGCTAAGTCACATAATGAGTAATCTATTGTGACATTAAATATGACATCTACGAGATTCGAACCTAAGACTTCTCACTTTCAAGTGAAGAGGAATACCACCAGACCATAGTATTGTTTGAAGAAGAACCTAAGACCTCTCACTTTCAAGTGAAAAGGAATCTTCATTTCCATTTTAGAGAGAAAACTTTGACAAAGTCTTTTAAGATGGCATGTACTACACACAAATACAATTGTTTTCAGTTATAAAAAAAAGGAGCTTAATTAGTAAGCTTAACAATAAAAGTTCAAAGAAATTGCTGATTGCACATACGAGTCGAAGGCCGCATGCGTTATTATTAAGGAAAACTAATGACAATGACTTGAAAACTTTGAGTTTTAATGATAAGGACAAAATAAAGAGTAAAGTGAATATTACCAGGATTGATTTTTTAGTATAAAAATGTAATTTTTCGTTAAAGTAAACAGTATCAAAAGCTTTTCGTTAAAGTTCATTTATTATTATCCAAAAAAAAAAAGACGCGTACACTCTATATATATGTACACTCTATATATATAAAAAGATTAATTAAAGGTAAAATCCATGTACACCAGAATCTCCATAAGCTCGGCTTCTCTCTTCTGTATTTCCCCGTCCATTATTTTTCGCTTCTTTTTTCTCTTTGGTTTATAAATTGTGTATTTGAAAGAGAATATTAGAAGAGAGGATGGAGTTTGAGCTTCAAGGAAATCAAAGTACATAAATTAACAAACGGGAATCAGTTTCTATAGGTTTAAAAAGATTGAAAAATTTTAGTTCATTCAAATTTATTAATTTCCTTCAAGGAAGTAAAATATGATTAAGTCATTGTACCAAAATAAGTAAGGATAAATATGTACAATTCAAGCTTTTGAGTTAGCCTAAGTGGTGATGGAAGCAGGGCCGGTCCTGAGTTTTTTGGTGCTCGGGACGAATGCTTAAAATGTACTTTGGGAATCTAATCGAAGCTGGGATACTAGGCCCTCCTACTCATATTATATTACTTTGAAGAAAAAAAAATATACAAAGGGCCATAGTACCTAACACTGACCATCAAAAGCAAAATTATATACAACCACTCCAAGCAAAACTCTTTCTTGAAATTTCAACCTTTACTTACATTTTTTTTGAAGTAAAATCATCAATTATATTATCATAATTCAAGTCTTCAAACTAATCTTTTTCGATGTATAAAATTGCTAACAAAATTTTCTAACAAAATTTTCTAACAAAATTTACATTCAAAGAAAGCAAGAATAAAGCTTGTAACATATTACAACTTTTAAATCACATACTATGAACTACAAAACCCAAAAGGATTCACCAACTACTAGACCTAGGCTCTGATACCACTTGAAGGATTATTTTGAGAATACATGTTCATTTAAGCAACATCATTAGCATGCAATTAACAAATTAAAGGCGGAATCATGCTTGCATGTACTTAAAACAAAACATTACCCATGAATGTTCAAAGCCTAGTAGTTTGGTGAACCAATAATCAACTCAAAACAAAGTGAGTTGAAACTTATACCTTTGTAGATTCCTCTTTGCATAAGCAAAGGCTAATCACCCAAAGAGAGGGCCTTCATTCCTTGCATCTTGGATCTAGGGATTTAGATGGAAGAATGGGTTCTCTAAGTTCCCAAAATTGAGAACCTCTAAGTTTCTACACCAAGGTTAGATTGGAGAAGAAATGAGTGACCTTGGAGGAGTAGGATTGCTAGCTAAATCTCCTCTAGGTGGCCGGCCATTTTAGAGAGAAAGGAGAGCTTGTGTTTTCTCCAATTTCCCCAAAAACAACCCTTAATGAATTTTGGCTATAAAGTCATATTTATACCTTAATTCATTTGAGTGGCAAACTTGTAAATAAGTCCAAGTTTGCTACCCTCTCTAACATGGCCGGCCTTAGGGATTAATTGGGCTATTTGGGCCTTTGTGAATCATTATTCATTAAGTTGTCATACAACTTAAGTTAATGGACTTGACGTTCGAAGCCCATTGGGCCTTAAGGTCCAAAACTATCCCGAGGTCTTTAACGAACTCATTCGTTTGATTAATTAACATATTAATTAATCCTTGCCATAAATAATTAAACCATTTAATTATTCTTACTCATCTCCGTTGAATCTTCAATCTCTACCTTACACGGTGTACGATCCATTAGGTTCCTTTTAGCGAGGCAGTGGGCGATTCAAACTCTTTTAAATCGATTGTGAATTGAAACTTCTTTCAATTCTCCCTTTAGTGATTACACACGTTTAGGGCTTCCACAAACCATGAGTGACACCTAGCAGCATATCATGGTTACCCAAGCTAATCAGAAGAGGTGGAGAACCTATTCAGTTTAGGATTACAAATGCAATACGGTCATTCTCTAATATAATACTCTTGACCACATTATTTGGTTTGATAGTTTATTCATGTCTACTATCCAATGTGAATCTTGTGCTTATATAATTCCCATGAATGTGATTTGGAACACATTCCTAAATCTCATTCATACTCTGATCAGAGATTTTAATCATATCATAGAGTATTCTCCCTCAAACGGTTTGAATGTTAGATATCCCTTGTTGCGCATTCACTTGCCTCCATAGCTAAGTGGCTTAACCCTAACGATGCCGTGGACACCCACTAAATGGAGTGACGTTTGACATAATCAAAGATTAAGTACCTAACCACAAGACAACTATGATGCCTCAGGTCAAAGGACTACTTTGCATTATCCCAACCATGAGTTCTCATGTGACATGAGTATGAGAACTCCTCGTTGATCGTGTTCAGTGAACTCATTCTCTATTGAGCACCTACATGCTTGTCTTGATGTCACTCACACCAATGACTCGAGACCAGTCACTCTCCTTGAGAGAAGACATAGCACGTACTGATCTTAACGGACTGCCAATGCCCAATTGGCAATCCTATGATCAGGAACGTTTAGGATGTGTCTACGAAAGAATGGTCTCATGAATCTAACTTCTTTAGATTGCATTCTCCCAATCACATATTCCTTGGACTTATTGTTCAAGCATATAACATTTATATGAGACGGCTTAAAACAATAATCTTTGCCCTTCTATTAAACTAGATTAGTTTAACATGTGAAATGTCCGTAAAGTATCATCATATGATTGGTTTTAGGGCACATTTCCAACAGGTTGCAATCTCTCCCTTCCTTGATCGGTATCTTGGTTGATCTCGCTCAGGGACATGAACGTTAATGTAAGTCCCATCCAATGCCCCCAAGCAATTCTAAAAAAAATCATTAACATTAGTAAGCTCAATATATTTAATTACATTAATTTTATAAGTAATTTTTATAAAATATGAAGAATACCTCAAACCAACTCCATTTAGGATCTGGGTAGGCATTAGGAATGGGTTCTGGCACTTTCAAAAGTGTACCTTGTAGCCTTAACACTCCATGTAGAATGGAATTGAAATATCTACTTATGGTCTCCCCCGATCGACAAAACCTACTCCTAATTGTACGATTCTTTACATGATGTGCAAGTATATGCAAAAATATACAAACTTGTTCTTCCATTGTCACTACACCATCCAATTTTACTCTACCGTGGTCACGAAACATTTGACATAAATAATGGAACGTTCTTTTATCCATTCTAATTTGATTCACACACTGAACATCATCATATCCTATTATGTTGTCTAAATAGGCTGACCCTACCATTCTCCTAACAAATGTGCGATTTCTAAGTGCAAGTTGCCGATTCCGCCTTCTAGCTGAATTACGTTTCATCATGAACCACATCATCGACCAAGTCACAATATTCAAGTATCACACCTTAACAATGAAGCATGCCACAATTTTTCTTTCATCCATGTCTAGTGAAAACATAAAATGCATATAACACTGAAAACGGAATGAAGCATGTTAATAAGTCCTACCAAAAAATGTCATAGTAATTATAAAATATATGCAGTCTCAAACACCAAATTGGATGGGGACAATCTGCAGGATCCTCAACCTCTCTTAAACCTATGTACACATTCTCTACCAGTATGAAAAACTTTACTACTACAGGGAACCTCATGTGAAAGCTGCTTTTACTCTAGGTAGAGTACTCAGAAAGCTAGCCAATCGTTCTCGAGCCTATTTTTATACCAGACAAGATTAAGAGAAATGCTATATTTTTTTATTACCTTTATTTTTCTGATTAGGAAAATATGTCACAGGTCATGCTTTTAATAATATTGGGGGTGTCTCAGCAATTGAAAGGAAGTGTACAGACAATTCGTTTTTACATGCTTTGTGGTATGGTATTTAAAATCAATCAACCCCATTCCCTTAAAGCTTTCAATATGTGAAATCAGTATCTTTTACGCTCTCATTATGTTCGGATCCAATATAATTGGAAAGTTTATTTGCTTAAATCGAGTCTGGAAGCAAAGTTAACCAGAACTTATGCAATGTTTAAGAGAGGTTGAGGATCGTGCATATTGTCCCCATCCAATTTTAAGGCGAGCACAATAAACCCTAAAATTCGACCCCAATAGCAAACCCTAAAATTCAAAAATTCTAATTAAACACACAAAATTACATAATCAATTGCATAATTAGAGAGAAAATAATAAGTAGATTCAATCAATTGAAAGAAAATTGCAAGAAAAATAGGAGCAGGGGGAAGAATAGAGGAAGGGGCGGAATCCCGGAAAAAGAAAACTGAAAAGAGGAACTGTGATTCAAACGAAGAAGAAGAGAAGACGAACCTGGGATGAGTGGAAGAGTGCGTCTGGAGAGGAAAAGAGAGCACCTAGAGAGGAAGCGAGAGCGAGCAGAGAGGAAGCGAGGGCGAGAGCGCTGAGAGGAAGTGAGGCCGACTAAGTTATACGGTCAATTTGGGCTGTATAAGCAAGCGGGTGAACGGCGTGTAAAAAAGGTGGGCCCGGATTATTTAATCCGGTGCCTATTTAATCCAAACGGCCACCAAACATCGTACACCGTATTATTAGTACTATCCGTACACCGTATTCTTTTTCTTGATGTTCGTCATGATATTTTGTCTTAGTTTTAATTTTAGTAATGGGGTTATTGTTTTTCATGTTTTAAGATCAAATCGAAGACTATAGACATGATTATCAACTATGAATAATATATTAATGAGTTTAAACACACTTTTGATTGTTATTTAAAGGCAATTCAATAATAAAAAATTCAAATTTATCTCTTTACAAAACACTGTAACCAAAAATCACATTTTACCCACAATTTTCCGGTCATCGTGTTTATTTACACTTCCAGGAATGAATCTCAATTTATGCGCCACATTGTTGAAGAGATTTCTGGGCAATTAAGCCGAATTCTTCGACTGAAAACACAGTAGGGCCTATAGAAAATGAACAAATCGCTGTAACTAAGCCCCAATCAGATGTTCAAAGTTCCTCCTCAAAAGTATAAGTCTTCAACTATTTAATAATTTCAATCCTGCCGAATATTATGCACTATTCTAAAAATTCCTTCCTAGCACCGCTTAGGCCTCGCCTAGGCGCTAAGAGACTGGTCACTGGCCCAATAATGCCTATACGTTTAAAATTTAAGAAATGGCGCCTAGACCTGCTGAGGTGCCCGCCTAGACCTCCTAGGCACCCGCCTAGCCTGCTCAGACTCGTCTAGGCATCTTCTTAGGTTGCGACTCATTTAGACAGAAAATGTTGAGAGTGAATCCCACATTGATGGGAGGAGGGGCCTTACATGGGCTTATAAGTAAGTTGAGCTACTTCCTATATTGCCAATTGGTTTTATGGTGTAATCTAAACTTTTTTCATGATATCAGAGTAGGCTGTCCCACGTGTGAAGCCAAATGGCCACACACACTCTACGTCACCTCATTGTATTGTCTACGTATTAGACTTAAAAATTCGCCACACATGAGGAGATGTGTTGAGAGTGAATCCCACATTAATGGGAGGAGAGGCATTGTATGGGCTTACAAGTAAGTTGGGCTACTCCCCATATTGTCAACTGGTTTTTTTGTGGAACCTCAACTTTTTTAATAAAATAGACAACTTTCATTTTGTAATTTATTTTTTTAATAGATTGTAAGAGACTTGTTGAATACTTAAATGCATTATATGCATGTTCCCCATGTTTTCATTATGTTCCAATACTTCATAATACATATGTTATTATATTTTGTAGCTGATGATGAAATTATGTATATTTTAAATATAAACAGACACTTATTTACACGAACTATAATGGATTTACTTAAATCTAACTAGTCCGCCTAGGTGCCCGTCTAGCCGCCTAGGTGCTAGGCCCCAGCCTACTGCTCGACTAGCTCCCAGCATCTTTTATAACATTGATATTACGTTCATTCTTAATTGAAGAAAGTTGAGATTTCACCATAATACCAATTGGTAATACGATGAATAGTCAATTACTTATAAGTACATGCAAAGTCTCTCCTCTCATCAACGTTGGATTCATTCTCAACAACTATCTTCCCAATATTATAACTCTTGTTTGATGAATACTGTAACACCCCGCCCCCGAAATGTTTCGGGAAATAATTCCAATGATAGGCCCAAATCAACTCTTGTTTAATTTTATACTATTACACATTATTCTTTAATTAAAATTCCTTAATTACTCACAAAAATCTACCACCAAATTTACTTATAAAAAGCATACATTTATATTTTTAATTTAACATCAATTCCTTCTCTTCACTCAAATTCCCAACAAGAGGTCATTATTTATGGCTACATCTAACCGTGTTAAACTGCCTACGTACCCTTGAGCCAGATCAAGCCTTTTGTAGTTCACAAGCCATTCTTTTATCAAATTTCAAAAATATTCTATCAACAGAATTATTCAACATTTAGTTTTCACAATCGAATCACATCAAATGGGTACCAACTAAGGATTTAAAATATCAAAATTTGCATGAAAAGGCAGCATCGGCCCACTAGCCACTTGTTGCCGCGGGTGGCGGTTTCTGACGAACGAAAATCTAATTTTTCTACTAAATGTAAAAACTATCAAATTTTACAGGCATGTAGATCTCGATGAGAGGAACAACTTTCATACCTGGGCCAAAGTCCAATTCAGCCGGGAAACACCTGAAATTAGCCTTGATCCGTGTAATAGAATATGGTGGTTTTGATTCAACACCAAAACGAACTCTAACGTCCCATCTAATACTTGGGCTTTGTTCTTGAGGTTGAGAGTTGCCTGAGTTCGTTTCAGATTTGGTGGATCTCCACCCAAACTCGTCACACCCACCGTGGGTATCTCCCAGAAAATCAAACTTCATTTCATCTGTTTTAGGGTGAAAATGGAAAAATGATCGATTGGCCTCAAAGTAAGGATCATTTTGACACCATCCCCATTGTCAACGGTGGCTGGAGCTGAAAGATGGTGCCGGGTCGGGTCGGCGGATCCATTGGATCCGAGTTTCTATTCCCCATTTCCTTCTTCCTCCTTCCCCTCCTTTTCTTTTCCCTTTTTGATTGGTCTTCTTCCCCCCCCCCCTTCACAGCCACTCATGTGGCCTTTTCTACCCAAAACAAACTCCAGAAAATCTGGAGCCTTCCAGATCCAGGAAAATAAAATCACAATTTCGCCCCTACCTTCGTTCGTTTTTTTTTATTCGTTATAACTCCATTTGACGAATGGCTTTGGCCTACAAACTCGTGGAATCATCCTCCATCTAATTATGTAAAAAAAATACAATAAAATACGTCCTCGTATAAATACATCGAGCCAAATAGAGGAATTTTCATCCCTTTTTTTTACTTATCGGTAAAATTTAACAATGTAAATTTTGCAAACAAAGATTTTAAAATTTCTCTATTAAATTTTCATAACCATAAATCAATTTATTTTTTATTTTTCTCCACATATTCATATATTTAAATATTTAGGGTATTATAAATACTGCAGCCTATTTCAGCAGATGGGGTTTTATTAGTCACTAGCATCGGTCTAGAGATTTTGTCAGTCGGTTTTGAACAGGCTTCCTCCCAAGTAAGCCCCACTTGGCATTATTCGGTTTGTTGTTCGCTATTGTGGTTGTCTTTATTTCTCTTTACGAGCTCATTCTAAAGGTTAGAAAGGAAAGAGTCAAATGGAGATGGTGGGGTATTTTGGGGTGGTTTTAGCAAGAGAGGATCCTTTCGGAGCCGGTTCCACTGGAGCCTCCGGATTCTCCTCCTTCCTATTCTTTCTCTGCACTTTTTTTTTTACCCCTGGAGTTGGCGTCGTGCTCCCCCGGAGTCGGCGTAGTCGTCACTGACTGTGTGGTTTTGTAGTTTTTCGATAACTAGCTCCGGGGAGGCCACGATGCCAACTTCGGCTGACGCACACTCCAGGGTAGCACGACGCCAACTCCGAGAGTCAAAAACCTGCAGAGAAAGAAGAGGAAGGAGGAAGATTTGGATGCTCCGATGGAACTGGCCCCAAAGAGGATCCTCTTCTGATTTTATCATTCGTCACCTCTCAACAAGCTTTCTGGTACTCTCCTTGACATTTATGGATTAGTTGGTGGCATCTGGCAATATATTTTCTCAACAGTTCGGTATATTTGCTAGAATCAGCACGTTGATAATTCGATCAATCTATGCCTCTTGCCTTTCATATTTCTCATATGTTTGGCTGCTTCGAAATTCAATAGCAGCCAACGGTAGATTAAAGGCTAGTTGAAAGTTCAAAACAATTGAGAATTTTTGGAGATTGAGTGCAGTTACTAATTCATGATTTGGCATGTATAGAATGAAAATTTTTAGTTTCAGTTATTGAAATAATGAATTCTCTTTTCCGAATCTTATTGGGTTTCTATGATACAACAGGTAAACACTCTAATTTCATTATTATTTTATGATCCTATCTTTTCTTTTTACTCTTTTAACTTTTTATTACGACACATTTTCTTGTTCATTGTTGCTTCTTCTCTAAGAATAAAGAGGTGTAAATAAAGTGATTGATTGTTTGATAAACTTATTCGGTAAAAATGCTTTCAAAAAAAATATCTAAGTGTTTGGTAAGCTTTTATATAAAACTGTTTATCTATGTTGAATGAGAAGGACTAGAAAAAAGAGTATGATGTTGGATGTGATAAAATTTATAATCTCTCTTTCTAGAAGCATTTACAGAGTGTAGTGAATTTGAATTTCAAAGAATTTTAATAAAAAAATTTAAGTGACAAATTTCAAAAGATTTTAATAAATTTTACAATTCTACATAGATTTTGACAGATCATTATAGATTTCTATGGATTTGCAAGGATTTCTTTGATGAATTTCTATAGATTTCTATAGATTTGCACACACACACACACACACACACATATATATATATATTGATATGGAACTATAAACCAATCAAATATGTCTTTTCATTTCTCATTTAAATTGTGATTTCATTTCAAAAAATAATTTTAGCTAACCAAAACAAGTAGTGCGTCTTAAATCAAATGTCTCAAATTAACCCATTTTCCTCAACAATTGATTAGTTCACAATATGTGTTGTTCAGTCTAAGTACAGCTATCAATATAAATACCAATGTAAATAGGCTCTAGAAGATGCTTATACCCTTATACTAGCATGATCACATGAAAAAGAACAAAAAGCTTGAATTGGCAATAAGATTCCGAATAGTAATTTCCAAGAGTTCAATTAAAGTAGTAAAAAATTAACACCTTCAGATAGAACGCATAACTATTACAGGAGTTCATAACTGCTAGTAAGCATTAACAATTCCCATCAAAACATTATAGCAAATACTATTACTAACAGAGGCTGCATACTCATTAGTTCTCCAAGTGCTAGCTTCATACTATTACTAATAGAACCAACAACGAAAACAATGCAATGTACAAGAATGAAGCTGTGATTCCCCTGTGGATCAACCACCACCAACCATCAAATTCTATGGTCTGGCGTGAACATAAAGATATTACACAGTTCAAAATAAAAGAAACGAAAAATTCAAAAAATATAATACAATTAAAAAAAATGAAAACTAATAAAAAGGGCTTGAAAACTTTGAGTTTTAACTATAAGGACAAAATAAATGATAAAGTAAATAGTACAAGAATTGACTTTTTAGTGCAAAAATGTGGTTTTTCGTTAAAGTAAACAGTACAATGAGCTTTTCATTAAAGTTTCCTTAAAAAATTCAAGTTTTAAGAAATTAAAAAAAAATTGAAGCTTTTCACTTACAAGTGCAACCAAGACGGTGATGGATGAACGTGAAAGGAAATCAGGTTGGCAAGTTCTATGGTCTAGAAGAAAATGGAGAGTGAGAAAGAAAGATCGAGTTGTGGGGTGGAAAGAAAGAGAAAGAAAGCGAGGGGGTAAAAAACAAATTCTCGGGGTGAAGGTAAGATTTTGTTATGATTAGCATCTCTCAAATCCTACAAAATCTTTTATTGAAAGAAATCCTTCAAAATATATGATTTTTTGAATACCTATAAATTTGCATTAGATCTTATAAAAATCCTTTACAATTATAGTTGATTACACTATAATTCTAAAATCTTTTAAAATCCTTGACTACTCTTATATTTTAATATAATCTTTTAAAATCTTTTAAAATCCTAATTGACTATACAAGAATTCTAAAGTATTTCAAAATCCTTATCTCTCATTTGTCTCTGTACGATTCTCATCTAACCTTTCATCTCCTCTCCTCTCCTCTCCTCTCCCTCATTCACCGTCCTTTATCCGTCTGATTATTCATCTTCTTAGTTCACCTTCTAACCAAAGACCGCATCAGATGGGATGAGATCGACCTCGCAAATGCTGCTGGCGGACAGGGGCGGAGCCACCAAGGGACTAGGGTAGTCCCAGGCCCATCCTGACTTCAGCCGAGGTGTGAACCTCATGGAAGAAGATGAAGCAAACGACATCGTTAAGCTGTTAGATTTTAAATCTTTTCGGCTGTTTAATGAAACGATAAGTTTGGCAGGGAAGTTTTTAAAAGACATGTGCAATTTTAAATAGAAAAAGCAACCCCACTTCTGGTTCGATTCTCTCACTTAACAGTAATATACACCCTATAATTTTCTAAAGCAACCCAGCTTCTTTATTTGCAGACCTCTCCCCCTTTTCCTTCTTTTTCTACTTCTTTGTATTTTCTTTAGCCTTCCACAACCTACCTCTTACTTGGTTGTCTGGGTTTTTACATTTTTTTCTTCTTAGTATTGCATTTAAGAGAATTTTTTCAGTTTTGTGAGGATTACACAAATTGCATATGTCAACATGTTATATATTTGTGAAAGGCCCCTCCTCATTCAAAATCTTGGCTCCGCAACTGCTGGCGGACCTGTAGTTGCAAGTGTTCAACGAATCGCAACGTTGGAGAAGCTCGTCGATGTCTTCGACAGAGACGAAGGCGGCCTTAGGTGGTCTCCTTTAGTCAAGTAATCCTCAAACTCTGAGCTCGAACCCGCAACACATGAGTGAGTTGGCGAGCTCGGATAGGCAAACGAGAGAGTCGGGTTCGATAAAAGTGGTGTGGTTGAGGAGGATGTTGTGGAACTCGCTTAAAATTGGCCATTTTTTGGCACCAAATGCCCCGTCTCGTTGCTATTGGTCTTGGAGATGAAATTGGGCATCAAACCCAACTAAACAAAAAAAGTAATGATAGTAATGATATTCATACTATATTTTTATATCACATTTCTATACCATCTTAGGTGATATCTGATATGAACAGCCACATTATTTGAATTAATTAGATTTTTAAATTTAATTTATTAATTAATAAACTAATAATTAAGAAAAACTAGTTCAAATGTTGTGGCTATTTATATCAAATGTTACTTAAATTGGTATGAAAATGTAGTACAAAAATATAATATGAATAACATTACTCAAACAAAAATGATGTGCACAAATTACAAGACAATTGGTTGATTTACATGCTAGAAGAAAGTGTCAGTCCTTTGAATTATACTGATGCTTTTCTAGTAACAACTATTCCTTTGAATGATACTTTTTCATTAACATGGACAGCTATTTCATTTTGTACTATCTCCACATGCTTATATAAAAGATGGAAAACTTACTAAAAATATTGACTATTTAACGTGTACCAATGAGTTTTCCCAATTTATGTTGACCCCCAAGAAAATTCATGCCATTGAGTGACAGAAAATTGGTTGCAACCAATTTAAAACATCTAAGAGCACATTCTGCTAAAAGTTGATTTTCATCTTTTGAAGTAGTAGCATGAACTAGTGCAACTTCCATAGGATCACTAGGGTTCTCAACTCTGAATTTTTCTTAAATAGTGGTATCAACTAGATTGAAGCGAAAACAATCTTCCGTTTCTCTTGGAAATTTTCCAACCTCGAAAACTTTGAATGTTGCCTTCTCTTCCCCAATTCGCAATGTCAAAACCCCTTGTTCCACATCAATTAAAGTCCTTGTTGTGATAAGAAAGGGCCGACCCAAAAATCAACTGAGTCTCATAATCTTTTTCCATATCCAACACCAAGAAATCTGCTGGAAAAATTAGCTTGTCAACCTTCACTAACACATCTACCATAATTCCCTTTGGATATGCAATTGAAATATCTGCCATCTGCAAAGAAACAGTAATGGGTTTAATTTCACCTTTTTCAATGTTCTTAGCAACAGATAAAGGTAATAAATTAATACTAGAGCCCAAATCACATAACGCTTTTTCAAATAAATTAGTGCCAATAATGCATGGAATTTTGAAACTCCCTCTATCTTTTTGCTTGAGCGGAAGCTTTCTTTGAATGATTGCACTGCATTCTTCTATCAACTGAATCTTCTTATGATCACCAAATTTTCTTTTCTTTGAGATGATATCCTTCATAAATTTGGCATAGTTCGGCATTTATTCCAAAGCATCGGCAAATGGAATCTCTAATTTCTTAAACAACTCTATGAATTTGAAATACTTCTCATCTCACTTATTCTTCTTGAGCCGCTGAGGAATAGGGGCATATATGGCTTCACGGGTGGGACAACAGGCTTAGTTAGCGACGTATTAGCAATGACAGATTTTAGAAAAGTGTTGGCGGTGGTTCCCATTATGACCAATGGTTGTAGGACAGTTGACAATGGTTGCTGCTCTTGTGCAGTTTCTTCAACCTCTTCCTCCTCAATATTTGGTCCCAAATCCACTATAGTCTTCACTAATTTTCCATTTCGAAGAATTATTGATTTAGCTTACTCATGATTTCTCGGGTTAACTTTAGTTTGGCTTGGAAAAGTATCTTTTTTCTCTAACTGCCAATGACTGAGCTAACTACCCCATTTGAACTTCCAATTTTTTTTTTATAGAAGCAGCCTTGTTCTAAACAGTTGTCTCAGTTTTGCTCATAAACTGATTTGTATTGACAGAAAGAGTATTACGTTACTAGCAAGCTAAGCAATGACATCTTCCAAATTATTCTTCTTCTCTTGAGGTTGGAAACCTGATGGTGGCTTTTGCACATTATGATTGTTGACCCATAAGAGATTTGGATGGTTTCTCCATCCTTGATTATAAGTGTTGGAGTAAGGATTATTACCAAGACGCCTATAAGCATTCACCATATTCTCTTGCTCTTGAACAAATTCTAGAAAATCAACACCATTCGGACAACCATCTGTGGCATGACTAGGAACTGCACATACTCCCATTCATAGAAAACAAAGTGTCAAGTTTACTAGCAATCGCATCGACTTGTGCCTTTGAAGCAAAATCAGTATAATTATTAATCTCAAAAACTTCTGCACGTCTTCCTCTTGCTTCAGAATGTTGTGTTTCGAGTGCTAGTGCATCAAAAAGTGCTTGACATTCGGCTGACGTCTTGTTCTTAATTGATCCTCATGCATAGTTGTTCACTGTAGCTTTGCTTGAAACTGTTAATCCTTTATAAAATATCCACATGAGAACAAGAGTAGGCAAACCATGGTGTGGACATTGAATCTCTCCCATGCCTTAGAAAAAAGTCTCATCTGTATGTTGAGTGAACTACATGATATTATCTCTTAAAGTATCGGTCTTTTGGGTCGAAAAAAATTTCTCCAAAAATTTATTCTCAATATCGTTCCAACTCATCAAGGATCTAGGCCTCAAAGAATTCAACCATGTCTTGGCTTTTTCCTTCAAAGTGTATGGAAAAACCTTCGTCCTGAGATGTTCCTAGGTGAGTCCTTCTACCAATGCCATGTTTGACACCATATTGAAGATATCTCTAATATATGCCAATGGATCTTCAGTGTTCATGCCATGAAAACAAGGCATCATATTAAAGTGGATATTTTTCAATTCATAATTGCTTGCAACTGCAGGAAGAGCTATGCTTGACGGTGATTCCGGAATGGTTGGAATATTAAGATCTCCCTTCATCTCAATCTGAACTAATGTCATCTTGCTTTCTTGCTGCTTTTCTTTCTCCCTGTTTTCTCTTTTTTCTCCTCGGATTTCACGAAGTCTTTTCTCAATTTCTAGTTCAAACTCAAGTAGTACACAATCCGACAAACGAGTACCAAGCATTCACCTTCAAGAAACAATGAAAAAAAAAAGAGAATGCACCAAGAAAAATTAATCAAAACAAAAAAAAAACGAAAACGAAAATAAAATAAACTAAAAAATCACAAAAGTAAAATTAAATTAAATTTGATATGAGGCAGCGGCGCCAAAAACTTGTTGTTGATAATTGCAAGTGTACAATATTGTCTAAGTAATATAGTGATAAGTAGAGTGTCGTTCAAACAAGGATCAGATTAACCTAACTTTACTATTGATATTGACTTCAAACTAAGCTTAAATAAAAGAAGAATTACGATGACAACTTCAAATATGCAAAGAAACGAAACGAAAGTAAAAATAATAATTGATCGAACACAAAGTAAAGGTGAATGAATTATGCAAGATTAATATATGGAAGCACTAAGACATCAGGTTCCTTATTCTCAATCCCATCTAATCCCGTTATTCATATTCACATTAAATTATTCCCATGTTGCTAGCAATTATCCCTTTATTTGTCAATATTTCCTGTCAGAATATACTAACAGTGTTTCTAACTATCTACCCATGCTATGTCTAGCCACACAAGGTTCTAAAAAACGCTAGGCGGCTAGGCAGGGTCTAGGCAAGCGCCTAGGTTGACTAGGCGGATTTAAGTAAATTCATTATATTTTGTGTAAATAAGTGTCTATTTATACTTAAAATATATATAATTTCATCATAAACTAGAAAATAGAATGACATGTGTATTATGAAGTATTGGAACATAATGAAAACATGGGGAACAAGCATATAGTGTGTGCTCATTTAAGTATTCAACAAGTCTCTTACAATTTATTGAAAAAAAATTAAATGCAAATTGAAAGTTATCTATTATCTGTCTAAGTCAGTCGCAACCTAGGCAGGTGCCTAGGCGGGTCTGGGTGGGCTAGGCGAGCGCCTCAGCTGGTCTAGGCGTCTTTTCTTAATTTTCAAACGACTAGGAATTAATCGAGGTGGTGACTAGCCTCCTAGCGCTGCCAGGGATTTTTAGAACAGTGTAGCCACATATATAGATAATCGAAACCCTTTACCCTAAATGGATAATTACACAATACTACACAAATCATAACCAATATGTCTACTCAATTATACAATTCATGGTAATTATTATGAGAAGCAATCTACTAAACTCAACCTGTCAGTCACAATTTAGTTCTTTACCCAAATAATGGCCAGTTATTTGACAATGATAAAACACAATAACAATTACTCAACATGAAAAATAACTGAGATTAACATAAAATAACGAGAATTATATATTCATGATAAAAGTACACCGTAGTCCTAGCAAAAGACTTAGTTCATGATTGAATTGAAATCCACCATGCTAGAATTCAAAAACAAAGAAGGCAACAACCGAAATTCCATTCTTCACTCCACAACAAAGCTAGAATTCTCCAATTGCTTCTTCTTTCTCTTGGCTTATGTCTGTGTCTGGACTCCCTTCTTTTTAGGTGTCCATCCCCTCTTTTATTTGGGCCAACTATTTGAAGCTTTGACCGGTCCAACTTCATAACTTGTCTCTTATTTCTCCAACCCAAAATAATACCACGATTTAACTTGGCAATAATTAGGTTTTCTTGTATTTAGGCGTTTAATCCCATCTTTTGTTCTCAAAACCATAGTTCCTACAATACATACACAAAGTGCATTAAACTCAACAATTTAATACATGATCATGACTACATAATAGACAAAAGGGTACAAAATATGTGTAAAATATCATCCTAACACATACTTAGTTTGCATGCATGGATTTGATGCTAGAATATAAGGGAATTTCACCTAATCATGAACTTATATTTGTAAGTAGTAAAAGTCACTAGTCATGATTGAATTAAGTAAATTCTTAGCAGGAATATCATGTTTTTTCATAGTTACGAATGTTTTGTCAATGCTTATGAATAAAACTTAATGATCTTCAAGATGTATCTTTATCATGATTTTCATAGTTAGGGAACTTGAGAAGAATATTTTGGTTGCATCACTGAGTCCTATTCAATGAACATAGGAAAATCTGAGAGTTAATTAGTGTTGTTAACAGTTAATTTGGGGCATTACCATTCATGGTTTATAGGAAGAATAACTGGAAATCGATTTGTATGCATATGATTCATATGTGGAGAAGAATCCTTTAGCTATCCTGTCATCCATATTTCATTCACAACTTAATTTACTTGCTGCCATTTACTTTTGTTTTAGTAAAATTCGTCCAAAATCCCCCAGTCATTGTTTTGTTGTTAGTTTAACTTAATTTTCAGTTTTATAAGTTTCATTTGTGTTGATTAGCATCCCTTCTAATCCTCGGAATAGAACGATCCCTACTTTCTCATACTACAATTGAATAATTTCCATGGTTTAATTTGTGTATTAGTTTTTACCACATCAACACGGAGGTAGAGGCAATATGCATACAAGAGTTATGAAACCTATAAATCTCTGACACGTGCAGTTAGATCCCGAACTTGACTTCTAAGACGACCATGAATACAGAAGAAGTCAACAAAAACACCCCAGGAAAATGCAAAGAAAGGTATCTAATGAAATCAAACTAAAAGGGGCTATTTAAATACAACATTAGGCAATATGATCGTTGAATATTAACAAACTCTGCCTCGAGATTGATGAATGTGAAGATCGGATCTACTCAAGCAAATGAATGGCCGTCTCTTGCAAAATGTGCCCATGCGATATGCGTAATCATTAAAATCTTTTACAAGCATGATGCTCTAGGTGGCACAATCAAAATCAGAAGCGTCTTATACATTCCACGAAATTCGAAGTGTCTCATTCACTCCACTCGACTCCATAGTTAGAGGCAATTGTGGGACTATGATTTTCTAGGACTAGAGTAAGACTAATTCGAATACATTTACCTCAAAAATCCAATCATGGACTCACCAGCTTTGAGCGGAGCTGTATTAAACGGAGCATTAGTGTCACCATCACCCTGTTCTGAGCAATAGGCGATGTCCAAGCGATTACGTTAGATGACCATGCTTGTTTTGCAAGACACATAACCTGATTCAGATATGGACATGATCAAATCCTTATAAGTGGAATTCCTACAATCTAGGAATTGGCATGGATCGTAAATAGTCACATCTCCTAAGAGAATGCAATATCTACTTCTAGATATCCTCTAGGATTCTCCCATCTTAGAATGAAGATTCTATCCTAAAAAGGTCTATTTCCCAACGATATAAATACATATAACTAGGGTTCATCTCTGGTAGCGCAATCTTTAGACTTGAATTCTCTTACCCACTGGTTCAGTCTAAAATAGTTCACTAACTTAACCATCGAAGAGCCTTTGGTCGGTACACCTCACCCCGGTCCTAAGCTTGCTCATGGTTGCATATTATTTTGCAGGTTGCTCGAGTTTGTGCACTTTCTCCATACATATACATGGTGCACGAATTTGGTTCCAACAACATTATCAAGCAAAAGCAAGAGCTTGTTAAACGATCTGATAGCTTCCGCAAGTAGAATGATCACCCTGGATATACTACCACATGGCATTGAAGCTTGTTCATAGATGGGTCATCGAACCAGAATGGGTCTTCTTACTTAGAACGTTCTATGGTTCGAATTCCCAGCATTAAACAACGAGGCAAAGTAAGAGGTCTTTTTGGCAGGATTACGTCTTGCTCTGGAGCTAAAGGCCAAGCACATCAGGGTTCACAACGACTCACAGTTGATGGTGAACCAAATAAATGAAGAGTTCTAGTCCTGAGACGAAAGCATGGAGGCATATGTTAAAAGTAGCAAGAGCATTTGTCAAATAGTTCTTAGGATGTACCATCACTCAGATCCCAAGGATAGAGAACATAATAGCAGATAACCTTGCAAGGCTAATTTCAGCATTTGAGGGAGACATCTAAGTGGTTGATACCGATTGAGCACCTAGACAAGGCAAGTATTCTACGACCCCGGTGATGTAGATTGAAGAATCAAATGATTGGATGACTCCAATATTTAATTACATACTTCATGGGTCTCTTTTAGATGACAAGCATAAATCTCAAAGTCTACAATTCCGAGTAGCTAAATACACTATCACCAACATTAAACTCCACAATAGAACACTCTCTCTACCCTATCAATGGTGCATAACACCCAAGAAGGGAGAATGAGTCCTTAAAGAAATTCACGAAGAAGTTCGAGGCAACCACTCAACGGCCCGAACGCTCAGAGCACTGACTATCAGATTAGAGAATGCCCAACAAAGGAAAGGAAGACCAAGTCAATGAGCTTATAAGCCAGCTTAATGGAACTAAAGAAATAAGTACCGACCTCTACGAATGATTGCTTACTAGTCTAGATTGATTGTCAGCAAAGAAGCTGAGCACCTATTCAAAAAGTACTTCTGATCGCGTGAAGCAAGTTGACAAGCTGACAACTTTATTACACAAAGACCTAGAGACAGAACCTGGATCCTCTCCTGAGCCCAAGGAGAGGATTCTCCTGACCAAAGATTTAAGGCCGTTGGATGAAAATCCAACGGCTACAAACAGGGGGTCCATTTAAAGTTATAATAATTATAGCCGTTGGATTTTCATCCAACGGTCTTGGATCCTTGGTCAGGAGGATCCTCTCCTTGTGCTCAGGAGAGGATCCAAGTCCGCAGTCCTACTTAGACACTAAACCCAAGCTACTTGTTGGTCATCAGTACGAGATGAAGCCTATGAAAGAACATAAAGGTTGTTAGACCAAGCACTTTGGGCGAGGGTTTCCTCAACCCCTCAAGGTCGAGCAAGGCGCTCTATATGTGTTGGTCGAGAAAACCATGCAATTAAACCTGAGCCAACATCATTTCATCTCCACGTGTCAACTGAAGAACGAAAGAATAGCTAACAAGTTGTGTCTACCTTTAATTCATTTAATGCTAGGGCATTGAACTACTTAAGAGCCCATGAATTTTGGGGCTTATGGAGGGCTTATATAAGAGGGATGAGTACCTCTTATAAGCTATTAGACACACAAGAGAAGAAAAAAATACACTATTACAGAACACTCCTTCTAATCCATATCAAATATATATACATAGCACTACTGTGAATGTATCCCAGTTTTTTAGGGTGAACCACTTAAACCTTGTTGTCATATCTTTGAAGTCTTAGTTATGAGCCCATCAAGGGTTGACCATACTAGTCTTTGTTGACATTTCAATTTTGAGTACTAACAATTTGTATTCAGTTCTAGAAGAACGTGACCTATATATCTCTATATACATGATCGGATCATATTTATATATATTTTTATATCAAATTCACTCGTCTTTTCTTAGTTAGTTCGTTATATTTTGAGCTATTTACGTTGATTTTGTGTTTTATAAGAATTTATCAAGCAAAGAAAATAAAAATAGAATAAGTGAAGTGTTAAGTAATAATTTCGTCTAAACTATTTTGCTTGTTGATTAGAATTTATCATTTGGAAAATAATTTATATATATATATATATATTTATATATTTGTATATATATATATATTTATATTTATAAATATAAATTGTGTGCATGTAGTCGGTGGAAAGAAGAAACAGGCAGAGGGAAGCTGGCATCCATTATGAAATAAAGAAAAAGAAGAAGCAGCGTGAGCTGCTAAGAGAGAAGAGGAATCAAAGTGGGCAGCGTGCGAGAAGGCATTAGCGGTAAAGAAAAGAAGAAAACATAAAAAAATATAAAGCCTCGGGGCAGTGAAGAAGGAAGGGCGCCCCATTAAGCAGAGACGGATCAATTAAAGGGAGCACCGAGAGCGCATCCAAGAGAGGAGGGGAGCGCCAGAGAAAAAGAAAAGAGCTGTCATTCTTGGCAGCGAGGTGGGAAACGAAGGCCTGGAGGAGAGGTCCTCGGGAAGCGTTGGGAGATTAGCTACCTTAGCTAATTGTGGGGAATTAAGGGCTGCGAAGGCAGCCAGTTGAAAGGCTCCTCGGGGCCAATCAGTGAAGGCAGCTGAGGAGAAAGCTCGGGAGCTGCCAGGTAGCTTGGAGAGAGCAGCGCAGCGCTGGCGCGGGGATTAAAGGAGGAGACCAAGGCTGCTCAAGGCAGCCCTCGCGCGAAGAAAGGACGCTGCCAAGCAGCAAGTGAGAAATAAGAGCTGCCTCTAAGCAGCTGAAGGCACGGGGTGAGCTGGCAGCTGCCAGCGCCAAGCACAGCAAAGTCATCTCACGGGAAACAGGACAGAGAGCAACTCACCATTTGGTTTAATTTTTCTTAAACTCATGTTTAATTTAATTTATCTTTTAATTATGTTAAACATGTGTAACTAAATTCTGTTTAGTTAGAGGGGAATTTGAAACCATGGATATATGTTTATTATGATTTGATTTACTCCAGTTATGAATTTATGAATGTTTGGATGTGGTTTACTATTCTGATTTGATTAATAACTTGTTTATGTATGTGGGTTAAGGGTCGATACTTAATTTGCATGCTTAGACTTGATGCTAGGATATAAGGGAATTTCACCTAATCGTTATGAACTTATATTCATGAGTAGTAAAAATCGCTAGTCACGATTGTGTTTAGTAAACCCTAGGTTGGATTAACATGCGTATTCCATAGTTATGAATGCCTAGTCGATGTTTATGATTTCCATTAAACTTAATGATCTTTGATATGTCTCTCTATCATGCGTATTCCATAGTTAGGGAACTTGATAAGAATAATTTGGTTGTGATGCGTATCCCGTCCAATTCAATGAATTTAGGGAAATCTGAAAGTTAATTTAAGCGGACCTAATTAACTTGGAACGTTGTCATTCATTCGTTTGTTGAATTCATAACTGGGAATCAAATTGTATGCATATGTTCATGTGTGGATAAGGACCCCTCTAACTAGTGTCTCCTCATTTTATTTCATCAAAATATATTTTCTTTGAAGTTTATTTTTAAGTTTCTGTTTTAAATTAAATTTCACAAAAATCAATCCCCCATTTATTTTAAAGTGTTAGATTTGTTAGAAATCATTTTAGTTTGTGTTTCTAGAGTCTTGAATTATTTTGAGTCTTTTGATTTGTTTTAGTTTATTTGTTAGTTTTATTTTGAGTTATTCTAGTTAAGTGTTTTGATTTTAGTTTAGTGTTTTAAACTTTGTTTTTACGTTTTTAATTTATTTTTACATTGATTAGCAATCCCTCCTAATCCCCGGTCCAGAACGATCCCTACTTATACATATACTACAATTGTCAAAAAGAGGGTTAAATTTGTGTCGAGTTAATTCTCGCATCAAAATTTTGGCGCCGTTGCCGGGGATTAGCAACTTTGCTAATCCTTTATTTTTGTTTGTGTTTATTTTTATATTTGTGTTTGTGTGTTTTACTTTTGGTATTTGATTTATTTTTCTTTCTTTGATTTTAGGTATAATTGGAGCAAGTCATGGATTTTGCTTGCATTCAAGCTCAATTGGCGCAGCTCACGTCTCAGTTGACTCAGAATGCCGAAAGGGCCACAATGCCAAGTGTCCCTACATTTGGTGCATCGTATGGGCAAGGATATCAAAATCATCAATGTCCCCAATTTTCTGCAAATGAAGATGTTTGGGGACATCAAGGATTTCAAGCCAATCAATGTCCACCAAGAGATTGGAGTGATCATTCAAACTCTATGTGGTGGGAAGCTCAACAAGTTCAACATGAGGCATATTGGCAGCCATATGAGGAGTTTTATTCAAAACCTATGGAACCACCACAACCTCATATGCAATATCCTCAATCAAACTCAGGTTCGTCAATAGATTATAATCAAATTCTTAATGAATTAAACTCTTTGGTGCAGGGTTCACAAGATCAAACTAAGGAGACTCACCAAGGAGAATATTGGCAGCCGTATGAGGAGTTATGTCAATGGCCATATGAACCACCACAGCCTCCCCCTCAACCTTCACATCCAAATTCAGATAGATCAAATTATTATAAGGAAGTTAGTCAGCAACTAAATTCTTTGGAGCAGGGCAGGGAAGCTCAACCATTTCAACAAGACGCATTTTGGCAACCAATTGAGGATTTCTATCAAGCAAAGGAGTTCGCTGAGTGGAACAATCAATTTGGGGAGAATGCAGAATGCATGGAACAAACTCAAGAACAAATGGTTGAAGATAAGCCCGTGGATGAATTACTACTGCTCGAAGAGGAGGAGGATGCACAAGACACGGCAAGGGAAGAACAACCCTTGCCGCAACTTCTAAACGAGGAAAAAGTGGTTGAGGACCATCTTGAATTCATCAAGGAGGAAATTGGAGTGGATCACACGGCCACAATCATCACTTGCAATTTGGCCAAGTTCAAAATCCCTGAAACATTCAAAGACGTGATTTTTGTTATTGAGTTTGCGTCGGAGAATGAAAGTAAGCCATCTTCTCCATTTTTAATTTTGTTTTTTACTAACAATCTGATTTTTATGATTCAGGCACCCACTCGTGAATTCAGACCATTGCCGGATCATTTCAAGTACCACTGTCCGTTCAAGGATAAAGCCATGCACTTGAATAAAGAAGGGAAGCCTAGGAATCACCCACAATCAGATTTGCATTCCTAAACCCTTCTATTTACTGCTTTCATTTTTGTTTTGTTATTTTGTTATTTGGTTGATTTTTATTTAGTTTGAGTTTAAATAAATTAAGGGCAATGTTTATTTTTAGTGCGGATAAACAAAGTCTTGTTACTTCAATTTACGTATTTTACTTTACTTATTTTAATTTGCTTAACATAACCCTAAAAAAAAAAAAGTTTATTTAAATTATAATAATAATATTTATACATATATATTTATATATATATATATATATAAATATTTACATAAGCTATAAAAAAAAAAAAAAAAAAAATAATAATAATAATAAAATAAAAATAAAAATAAAATTTTTTTTTTACAATAATTCGAAAAACTAATAGAAATCATTGGTTTTGGTTAGGTGGCGCCTCAGAGGTTGACGGAGCTCCGGGAAGACGAAGAGCCAGAGTTGGAATCTCCGGAGCCGGAACGCTTGGTGCTGCTCCAGAGGACGAAGGCAACATAAACCGCGGGAGTAGCGCCATGAACCGTTCATGATCGCTCTGAATCCGACCGTCCGACTCCTGCAGCTGGTCCAGCTTCCTCTTCATGCTGGTCGAGTAGCTAGTTGCGAGCATGTGCAACTCCTTGTTCTCGTGCCTGAGTCCTCTGACTTCTTGCCGAAGACTGACCACCTCCGCCATTAGCGACTCCACCTGACGAGATCTTGCAAGCAGGCGCTGACCCATGTTTGAAACTGAGCCTGCACACTGGACACTGAGGGCCAGAGAATCCTGAACGGCCAGCTCGTCTGATCGCATGGACAGCAACCTATTGTCTCGGGGAGTTAGAAGGTTTCTTGCAACCACCGTTGCGGTTATATCGTTCCTCATCATTGTGTCCCCGACTGTAAGAGGACCATTGGGGGATATGAAGGACGGATTCCAAATGTTGTTCGGAGAAGACGAGTCATCGTCTTCCCCGACATTCAAGTTTAGGCGACGGTCGGAAGGGCAAGACATTTTTAGAGGAGGTTGAGGAAGAAAAGAGTTCGGAAAGTTTAAGAGTGCAGGAAGAGTGCAAGAAAGGAGTAAGTTGCAGAAGTGTTTACAAGAGGGAAGTGTTTACAAGAGGAGAGAGTGTTTATGGCAATTCAGTGTGTCGTGAAACAAATTTCGTGCCCCTATAAGAAGAAGAAATTGAGAGGCGTTCTTCAGAGGTCGATGACGTGTTCGCTCGAAGATTGAAGACGCGTCCTCGCGCAAATCGAAAAAGTCGGGCGCCTTTCTCAAAAGCAGGAGCAGTCAGGAATCACGAGGCGGTCGATTTGGCCGGACGTGTCGTCACTCATGACGTGCAGCGTGGAGCGTTGCGAAAACCACGAGCCGCACCCGGTTTTGAACCCCGGTTTTCAAAAGATCATCATTCCGGTTTTGTCGTCACTCGTCTTTGCATCGTCAGCCTCGCGGAAATTACGGACGCTTTGTCAGAAAGCGCGTAACGGGCACTGTTCATCCATCACCGGCTGCCGACAAATAGTGCAAGAATAGTTCCGGTTGAGGAAGAAAAATTTCTATAAGTTTCGACATTTGCTTCCACATCAAAGGCACACCTTCACACCCTCTCACCTCTCAACCTCACAACCTCTCAACCTCTCAACCTCTCTTCATCTCCGATAATGTCTTCCCAAAGAAAGCTTTCGAGTTATTCAGTGTTCTTCATCCCTTGGATCACCCCAGAAAACAAACCTTTCAGAGCAAAAGTATTTCATATTAAAAAGGTTAAAAGCAAAAGTATCTCATATTATGCTTTCTCCTCTCCTTCATCTGAGGGGAGAAAGTGAGATCCTGATTGCTTACCTAGTCTTGCTCTCGAGTACTCATCTCAGACCTCTCCCAGCCCACTTCAAAAATAAAACCGTGTTGAGGTACTTCTTCAAAAACAAAAGTACCTCACAGACGAAGCAGGAGGAGTCTGAGGTGCACCCAAGAGCAGATGAGTCTGGGTTGATCCAAGAGTTCAAGAAGATGCCACACCTGCGTGGAGACCGGACTACTTGAAGCATGTGGAGACACGTGCTGACTCATCCTCAACTAAGCTGAGGAGCACTTGCAAGAAGGAGGCCCATCCAGTTCAAGATGAAAGCTGTGGAAAATCAACAAGGACGACCAATGATCGCCTATTAGTTCTTTTTGTTATCTTTTATTATCATTTTCAATTTTCGTTTACTTTATTTTCTATTTTTTCTTGCGTGCTTAACTGTTTATTTCTGTTCTTTGCAGGAACGTTTGGTTATTTTCTCCCTTGAAGATTGATTGCAAAATTTACGCTTGGGGGTCATCGCTTGGTTTTCTGCAAATTAGAGAAGTTTTCAGTCCCTTTTCTTTATTTTGTTTCGTATTATTTATTCATTTTATTTTTATTTGCATATTTTTGTTTTATGACATTGGGGACAATGTCTAGTTTAAGTGTGGGGGTATCAAGTATAAAAAATTGACCAAATTGAAAATTTTTGTACCTTCGACTTTGAACTGGTTTCATTTGTTTCCATGTTATTGCTTTTTGTTTTCTTAATTAGCTTTGTGTTTTACTTAATTTTTTTCGGAGTTTTGTGTTTTATTTAATTTTTCTTGAAAAATTTAAAAAATCCAAAAATATTGTCTTGTTTTCCTTATTGTTTTAAATTAGATTTTTATTAGTTTCCCGACCCAATGATATAACTGGATCGAATTTGAACCATGATTATCAAGAACTTAGTTAACATGTGTTGTATGAAATTCCTTATTCTCTTGTTAGTATTGTACATGTTTGATCATCTTTGAAAATCCAAATGCACATAGCCTTGTTGATGTGAAACTAAAGCATGACTTAAATCTTCATATGTGAATTTAGTGACCATATACATCCCATGTGAGTTTTTGAGCCTATTGAAAGTGTGTGCATTTTTCATACACTACTATTCTTTCATGTGTGATGAACTTATGTGAGATGTATCTCTAGAACTTGCGTAACGATCTTTCGAAATATTTGTCATTGATTGCATGAACTTGAAAATGATAGAGGCATTAGGTTCACCACCATGGCCCAAATAACCTTATTTCCCAAAGAAAAAAAAAATTATCATTAGATTGCCTATTTGAGCCGTATTTGTGAGCCTTTTATTTCTTATCACCAGATATGTCTACCCTTATAACTGAAGCATGTTTCCTTACCCTTTCCAAGTGAGCAATTTGAGATTGTCTTATGAGAAATGTTTGTGAAGTACTTGGAAGGTTTGGCAAAAGAATAAGTGTGGGGGTATTGCATGTTTGTATTTATTATTATTTATTTAAAAAAAAAAAAAAGAGAATAGAGAAGAAAAAGAAAAAAAAAAAAAGAAAGATTGTATACGAAGAAAATAAAAATAAAAAGTTTTTAAAGTTTCAGTTTAAGGATGTGGTTGGAGGTGTTAAAAGAATTGTTGGAAAGTTTGAGTTCTTATAAATCTCAACAAAAGAATCGCTGGCGATGTAGCTTGGAACTTGTGTTTTCCTATTCTTTCGTTTCAATAGCCCTATCCCTAAGCCTCATTACATCCAATAAAAGTCCTCTTGATTTAAGTTTTGCAATTATGATTGTGGAGAAGTGATCTTTATGCAAGCTTATGGTAGAACTTTCACATTTGTTTCTTTGAGCGAAACACATTAAAACTAAACACATGAGTGATTGAGTGCATATCCTGTGAGAAGGTTGCTGGTTTCCATATGGTGATTTTAAAATAAAAACTTAAAATTGCATTAGCATGGCTATCTCACACACTACACTTCAAGGATGATTTAAAGATTACTGGTAATATTTGAATAAGGAAGATGAGCTTGAATTAGCTTGTTTGGTGCTAGCTACGGTTCTTGCTGATTTATGTTCTCGAATTAAATCCTATGAGGGTCACATAGGGGGAAGCTAATGTTTTTCATGTTATTACTTTTTCTGTTTTCTTTGTTTTGCTCGAGGACTAGCAAAAGCTAAGTGTGGGGGTATTTGATCGGATCATATTTATATATATTTTTATATCAAATTCACTCGTCTTTTCTTAGTTAGTTCGTTATATTTTGAGCTATTTACGTTGATTTTGTGTTTTATAAGAATTTATCAAGCAAAGAAAATAAAAATAGAATAAGTGAAGTGTTAAGTAATAATTTCGTCTAAACTATTTTGCTTGTTGATTAGAATTTATCATTTGGAAAATAATTTATATATATATATATTTATATATTTGTATATATATATATATATATTTATATTTATAAATATAAATTGTGTGCATGTAGTCGGTGGAAAGAAGAAACAGGCAGAGGGAAGCTGGCATCCATTATGAAATAAAGAAAAAGAAGAAGCAGCGTGAGCTGCTAAGAGAGAAGAGGAATCAAAGTGGGCAGCGTGCGAGAAGGCATTAGCGGTAAAGAAAAGAAGAAAACATAAAAAAATATAAAGCCTCGGGGCAGTGAAGAAGGAAGGGCGCCCCATTAAGCAGAGACGGATCAATTAAAGGGAGCACCGAGAGCGCATCCAAGAGAGGAGGGGAGCGCCAGAGAAAAAGAAAAGAGCTGCCATTCTTGGCAGCGAGGTGGGAAACGAAGGCCTGGAGGAGAGGTCCTCGGGAAGCGTTGGGAGATTAGCTACCTTAGCTAATTGTGGGGAATTAAGGGCTGCGAAGGCAGCCAGTTGAAAGGCTCCTCGGGGCCAATCAGTGAAGGCAGCTGAGGAGAAAGCTCGGGAGCTGCCAGGTAGCTTGGAGAGAGCAGCGCAGCGCTGGCGCGGGGATTAAAGGAGGAGACCAAGGCTGCTCAAGGCAGCCCTCGCGCGAAGAAAGGACGCTGCCAAGCAGCAAGTGAGAAATAAGAGCTGCCTCTAAGCAGCTGAAGGCACGGGGTGAGCTGGCAGCTGCCAGCGCCAAGCACAGCAAAGTCATCTCACGGGAAACAGGACAGAGAGCAACTCACCATTTGGTTTAATTTTTCTTAAACTCATGTTTAATTTAATTTATCTTTTAATTATGTTAAACATGTGTAACTAAATTCTGTTTAGTTAGAGGGGAATTTGAAACCATGGATATATGTTTATTATGATTTGATTTACTCCAGTTATGAATTTATGAATGTTTGGATGTGGTTTACTATTCTGATTTGATTAATAACTTGTTTATGTATGTGGGTTAAGGGTCGATACTTAATTTGCATGCTTAGACTTGATGCTAGGATATAAGGGAATTTCACCTAATCGTTATGAACTTATATTCATGAGTAGTAAAAATCGCTAGTCACGATTGTGTTTAGTAAACCCTAGGTTGGATTAACATGCGTATTCCATAGTTATGAATGCCTAGTCGATGTTTATGATTTCCATTAAACTTAATGATCTTTGATATGTCTCTCTATCATGCGTATTCCATAGTTAGGGAACTTGATAAGAATAATTTGGTTGTGATGCGTATCCCGTCCAATTCAATGAATTTAGGGAAATCTGAAAGTTAATTTAAGCGGACCTAATTAACTTGGAACGTTGTCATTCATTCGTTTGTTGAATTCATAACTGGGAATCAAATTGTATGCATATGTTCATGTGTGGATAAGGACCCCTCTAACTAGTGTCTCCTCATTTTATTTCATCAAAATATATTTTCTTTGAAGTTTATTTTTAAGTTTCTGTTTTAAATTAAATTTCACAAAAATCAATCCCCCATTTATTTTAAAGTGTTAGATTTGTTAGAAATCATTTTAGTTTGTGTTTCTAGAGTCTTGAATTATTTTGAGTCTTTTGATTTGTTTTAGTTTATTTGTTAGTTTTATTTTGAGTTATTCTAGTTAAGTGTTTTGATTTTAGTTTAGTGTTTTAAACTTTGTTTTTACGTTTTTAATTTATTTTTACATTGATTAGCAATCCATCCTAATCCCCGGTCCAGAACGATCCCTACTTATACATATACTACAATTGTCAAAAAGAGGGTTAAATTTGTGTCGAGTTAATTCTCGCATCAATACACATGTCGATATTGAAAGTAACCGATAATTATCCCTTAATGTTATAATTTTTCATTTTAAGATGCTTCTTAGAATTATGTTTGAGCTCCTTACTATTGGAAACTTGAAGTTCATTTATCGATATAATGTGTTGATATGACACGAAGATTTTACCTTCGACTCGTTTTTGAGATCATGATATTTATGTTATGTTATACAAGTAAGAACTCATATAGATATCCATTAAGCGAGCACGAAGATTCTGCATTATTATTTCACTATAGGAGAATAGTTAAGAACGTCCATGAAGGAGATTACTTAAGAAATTGTTCATCAAATAGTACTAGATCTGTGAGATCAATTTTCCTGTGGTTATGGGAAGAAAAGTTGTTCTTGAAGAACGACATGAATAATTATGAATGTTTAGCATTGTCTTGTCAAGAGATTTTTGTATTCCAAAATAAGGTATGGAAGATAATGCAATCCAGAAGATCGCAATTCAAATGACAAGCCACTTTTACCGGAAAAATTAAAGAGAGTTTTAACGAAATACTCGCAGTACTGTTCACTTTTAACAAAAAAATAATATTTTACCTTTCTTGCTACTATTTACTTACACATTTATTTGTCATTTTTCATTAAAACTAAAAAAAAATTAAGACTTTTTATTCGTTTTCCTAAAATTAAAGTGACATAATCATTATTACATGTCTACAAGAATAGATGTCCCAGTTAGACAATTTAAAGTGTTAGCAAATGATCAATGTACACCTGAGTACGTATACGATACAAAATTAGCTCCCAAAAAGTGGAGGTTGTATTGGAAGGTCCATATTGTTGAAATAGTGAAAGGTTATTGAATATCCCACATTCTCTGTATAATTAATCTCATAGGACATAAAAGTCTTATAAGAGACGAAAGTCAATTGCGAAATGACGAAAGTCCCTGAAGAGGCATGAGTACTAATGACTATGAAGAAATCTATCTCTGATGCATGCATAAAGAGAATTGTAAATCTCAATAGATGGTCATATATGACATGTGATTTACAATACGTATTATATTGTCAAGGGCTATACGATGATATTATACCACGTCTTGTTATGAATGTCGACAACAAAATTATAACTGGCCAAACTGGACAAAGCAATCCAATGAAGTTCAAGATTTTCAGAAGACGTGGAATGATTGGATTTGTAATTAGCCAAAAGGGTAGAAATATGCGTTTGTAATGTGTAAAATACATTCATTGGTACAATACAAGGCTTACTATAAAAGACATGAAATTATATGTTTATTCTTATGAAGTGTGTATACTACATATTTATGGGGACTTCACATTTATGTAAATTGTTTATAGATTATATAATGCTTAAAGCATATCCCTCGAAGCGATTTTGTTTCGGAAGATATGAAAGTGACATGAAAATATATAAAAGTATCACTTCTTTATTGTTCTTTAGGCACATTTCCAACATAACTAATGCCAGATGCTGTCATGGCGGCCATGTATGGTCCTGCTGCTCCCAAAATTCCAGCCCCACAAATTAATTTCCCAGCCAGATCTGCTTCAGATAATTCAGAGATCCCCTGGCCAAGGATGAACCTATCTGAAGTTCAAAGCTATACAACAATATTTATGGATATAGACACCAATAGGGATGGAAGCATAACTCTTGATGAGACACATAAGAATTTCTCAAGATTTCATGAAGTGTTTTTCTATAAAACTTATAATTATCGGGATGTTTTTACTAATTTTCTGTTCTCAATGCCCAATTAGATGTAACCTTAATCAGTGCACTAATTCTCCTCATTATATATTTGATGAGATATTAGATATCCTTGCATTTAGGTTCTGGACAACATCAAGGGATGCAAGGTTCCCAGATGATGTTACCTGTCACAGGTTCGAAACCACGAATGCAGGTAAGCCTAAGCAAGGGACCGGCGGTTGAAGGTCTGCAAGGTTAGGGTTTGTTTCCTAGCAGAGAGAAAGGGTTTTCGATCATAGTGGCTTGAAAGTTTTGTTTTAGATATTTTTCATTCATCCATATTTGCTATCACAAATAATATTGATTTAAGAATTTAACTTTGAGAACTTTTAAGTGTACAAATTTAGTTGCGATTGATCAATTTATTGACTGTAAAAAAAAGTAGTGTTCAACTAAAATATTACTAACTTATTATGTAGGCTACTTCTGCAGACTGGACCTTTCTAATTATTGCCCTATGCTTAGAAATCTTCTCGCATGCTTGTGACCAGACTTTCTCCCTAAGTAAGCCCAACTTTGCACTATATGGCGTGTTGTTGGCCATGGTGGCAATACTCATTTCCATTTTGTAGCTTATTACAAAGGTAAAAAGGAAGGAGTTGAAGTGAGGAAGGAATGTTGTGGTGGTTTTATCATCCACGTCTTCGATGGAGGCCTTTCGGTACCCTTGCTGACATTTATGGATTAGGTGGTGGCATCGCTCAGTGCATTTGCTCCACAGTTCAATACATTTGTTTCATTCACCATGGGAAAAATCCCCTATAAGTGTGAATGAATTCTTCCTCAACATACTTCGTGGCCGAAGAGACGAAGCCATAGTTCTGAAATATGAACTGAAGTTTTAATTTTGGGTTCTATAAAAGGTGAATTTTTTGTGTCTATTTTCTTTGTGCTAATTTTATCAACCAACTTACTCACTTTATGGCAAATGGTTTACTAAAATAATTGGATTTCTTAGTGTTTCCAGAATTTATCAAAGCCTCCAACAATGCTGCCAGGAACATTATATTTGTTTTGAGATTGTTTGTCATTGCTTCTAGTTAGTAGGTTTTCACAAAAATACCATCTTTTTTTTTTCCAAGGTCTCTACACATGGACTTTATAGATTTGGAAAAAAAGCCTTTGATAGAGTCCCAAGGGACATTCTTTGGAGGATTTTAGAGAATAAAGAGTACAAGTAGCATATATCTAAACTATAAAAGATATGTATGATGGAGTAAGGATTGCCGTAAAAACTCGTGAAGGACAAACCGAAAGTTTCCCCATAAGTATAGGGTTACATCAAGGCTCATTTTTAAGTCCTTACTTTTTTGCATTGGTAATGGATGAGTTAACATGACATATTCAAGATGATATACCTTGGTGTATACTTTTCGCAGACGATGTAGTGTTGAAAGATGAAACTCAGGAAGGAGTAAATGTGAAGCTTAACCTTTGGAGATAAGTGTTGGAATCTAAGGTCTTCGCCTAAGTCGGTCAAAGACAGTATATAGAGTGCAAGTTCAGTGGGAACAGAAGCTTAAATGAGTTTGGGGTGAGGATTAGAGGTCAGGAAGTACCAAAGAGTGACCACTTTCACTACCTAGGATCTATCTTGTAAAAAACGGAGAGTTGGATGGATACCTCAACTATAGAATACAAGTTTGATGGATGAAGTGCAAGAGTGTATCGGGCGTGTTGTAAGACCGTCGTATGCCACTAAAGCTCAAGGAAATTTTTTATAGGACGACAATAAGGCCATCAATGCTTTAGGGTGCGTTTGGTACGCAGACGGGACGGGACGGAACGGGACGGGACGGGACGGGACGGGACGGAACAGGACGGGACGGATGTTGTAAATTTTGAAAAAGACAAGGGGCATTGTTGTCCTAAAATGTTAAAAATTTCTGTCCTACAGACGTGGAACAACCCCGTTCCATGGGGGGAGGTGGAACCAAAAATCATCCAAAACTTGTCCCGTGGAACGCCTCGTTCCACTCGTTTTAGGCGTACCAAACGCGGGACGGAACGCCTCGTCCCGTCCCGTCCCGCGTACCAAATGCACCCTATAGCACGGAATGTTGGGCAGTGAAACATCAACACGTACATAAAATAAGTGTAGCAGAGATAAGAATGCTTTGTTGGGATGTGTGGGCACACGAGAAAGAATAAGATTAGGAATGAGAATATCCGAGGTAAAGTAGGGGTAGCTGAAATTGAAGGAAAGATGAGAGAAAATCGGTTACGGTGGTTTGGAGATGTGAAACGAAAGCCTACTGACGCTCCAGTTAGAAGATGCAATTACAAGATAGAGGTTCAGGACCGAAGGGGTAAAGGAAAACCTAGGAAGACTTTGGAAGAAACTCCAAGAAAAGGTTTGGAGTACTTGGATCTAACGGAAAATGGGGCACAGAACCCAGCACGATGGCATTCTAGGATTCATACAATCGACTCCACTTAGTGAAAAAAGACTTTGTTGTTATTGTCGTCATCTCCTCAATCTCTAAAATTCAAATTTCATCATCGAGGAATCCAACATAAAGCTTCAATTTATAGATATTTGGTTGCGCATAACATTGTTTTTGGTAAGATCCTACTAGTGCCAAAAAGTTGCTAATGATTCATCTGGTTTTGTCATAAGATCCCTATGTTTGGTGCTCCTTTGATTACTGGTGTTAAACCATTGAGTTGTGTAAATGCCTTGTTAGTTGAAGCTTTTGCCACACCCCCGTGTCCGAAGTACTCCCATTATTGACATGTGGCACTTGGACGTAGTGGTGCAACAAGAAAAGTTATGACATACTAGATGATCAGATACCACTATAAACAAGGGTCCACTTTAGAAGTTATAATAATTTCATCCATTGGATTAATTTTCAACGGCACAGATTCTTGATTTGGTTGACTAAGAGGAATGGATTCGGAGATGATCTCTTTCCTATAAATACCACCAAAAGTCAATTCTAGACATTCTACATCGTTGCGATTTACAAGAACTCAAGCGGCTGAGTTGAATCCAACAATTGACAAGTCCGAGTTGCACACGCCAGTTATGACATACTAAGACAATTTAGGAAACTTCAGCCACTTCTACCCTCAAGTTGGTCTTTCTTGAGCAGTTCAAGTTCATCATCACAACATTTTGGGTTAGGGAGACTCCAAAGATATTATTGATTATGTAAATAATGTTTGAACTTCCTTGTGGCGTCTTAGGGTTTTGCTTTCAAGATGTTGAAGTTTTTTTCCTGAAGTCTGATATCATGACGTTTGTGCATGTGTTTCATAAAGCTAATTTTTGGTTGATAACGTAACTTAGGGCACTCTTTTTCCTCGAGTTGTATTTGGCTTAATGTCATCCCTTGTAGCACTAGAAACGTCATCCTCTTTGGTAACTGTTGTCCTGATTGCCCCGTAGTTTTGCGATTTAATATATTTCTCTTTAAAAATTATGTATTTTTAAATTGAAATTTTCTTTTGAGAACGAAGTCAAACTATTTGCCCACACAATTAAATAAACAAGTCACTTTTTTTTTCATAATTAAAAGTCACATAAAAGAGACATCACTCAAATGATGATGAACAAACTTGTATTCTAAGCAAAAACCAAACACAAAGCCGGCCGAATCCCGAAATAAAAAAAAACAAGAAAAAAAAAAGCAAGTAGCATAACGTGAAGCCCATTTACAAAAACTTATGCGTTTTGTGTGGGCTTTAAAATTCTTAATAATAATTAAATTTAAAAAAAAAAGCTTTTAATTAACTCCATTAATAATTAAAAGCATTTTCCGATCAGAAACAGTACCAACTATTGCAAGTGGTCATTTATTACAGTGATGAAAATGTGTTAGGTTCTTACATAACGGTGTTGATTCAAGTCTGTTAGTGATTAATCTAACAAAATTTGTAGTTTCATTAAAATAAAATAAAATAAAACAGTACCAACTATTTGGGAAATCGTCAAACATTAATGTCGTTCTCTTTCCTTAATTAATGGGCGCAGAAGATCACTCAAACGACGCCGTTCCAGCACTAACAAGTCCAGATACAATTCGAAAGAGAAAACACACACACACACACGAAAAAGCAGAAGGAAGAGAACGTGCAACGGGTCTCTCAGAGGAACAGAGGCATCTAATCATAGTGTTCTTCACGAGAAAAAGCTCCGAACCCTATCAAAATAAACATATTATACTCTCCCTCTCTCTCTCCTCTCTCAACCTTTTCCATTTTATCCAAAAAAAAATTTGTTGGGTTTTTGAATTAATGGCTATTGTGAGGAATAAAGCTTGAGAAACCTAAAGCAGGAGGAGGAATGCTTGCCTTTTGAGCTCCCATTACAATGGCTGATGATCTCTGGTCCTTCAAGGTTTGCTATTTCATGCTCCTTTTGAAATTTCAGCCGTATTTCTTTCTGCCTTTTTTTCTTTTTCTGGACTTTTAATTTTTGGGGTATTAGATTCCGACCCTTTTGTAATTTGTTTGATTATTTTATGGGTTGCATGTGAATTTCCCGATCTGGGTGCTGAGATTTTTTACATTTTGTTTTCCGGATTTATCGTTTGCTTTTGGTCTGTGCATTCAAGCTGAAGCAAACCCGGATATCCTTTTTTATTAGGAAAAGGGGTAATCACACTATTATTTTACTTAATGAATTAATTAATAGCACAATAATTTCGATTTATGATTCCTGGGAATGTTTTTGGATCTTTCCATTCATACCCATGTCGTTTGTTCATCAGATTGGATGAAAAGTTTAAACCTTTGTTAGGATTAATTACCCATGTCATATTTTTATCCGTTAGGATTAAATCTTAATCACACTATTTTTGTTTTACTTAATCACTGTGATTTAATAGCTTAATCATGCGAATTTGGGAGCCCTGGGAGTTTTTGGATCATTGCAATTATACCCATTTCATTTTGTTCTTCCTGCTGAGTTGACTGTGCATAGACTTCTGCGTAGCTCGATGGCGATCGGATTGACTTGTAAAGTTTGGACTTTGTTAGGACTAATTCCCCTTTATTATTTTTTATTTACCTTCAATTTTGCATTGCCATTCATGGACTGCAGGATATATTTTTGATAAAGGGGCCGAAGAATTCTCCATTGGTGCTGCGGATGATTGTTGTGTTGTTTGCAATGGTCTGTGGTGTCTATATTTGCTCAATTTGTTTACAGCAAGTCAGCACTCGCACAAAGTCTGGATTCTTAAATATTGAGGTGATTCAAAGGCCGTGTCCACAGCCTGATGTTGAGCCCGAAGAACTTCGTTATATGCACTACCCAAAGCCTAAAACTTATAGCAGGTATGCTACTGGTTGTTGGAGTTTCAAGTTTGGGTTCTATTTGGAATGCAGTGATTTAGATTTATTTTTTTGCATAATAGGGCTGAGTGTGCGTGCAATCCTGTGCAATACTTCGCAATTTTGTCGATGCAGAGGTCTGGGAGTGGATGGTTTGAGACGCTATTGAATAATCATACTAACATAAGCTCAAATGGGGAGATTTTCTCTGTGAAAGTTAGGAGAAGTAATATTTCAACAATCGTTGAGACTTTGGACAGACTTTATAATCTAGATTGGTTGAGCAGCGCCTCAAAGAATGAATGCACCACTGCAGTTGGCTTGAAGTGGATGCTCAATCAGGTCAGTGGCTTTTCATGCATTGTTTTTTGGTTTTTCATTTCTGTTAATTGGCTATTTGGTGGTTTTGTTGAGTGAGAGACAATAACATTTCAGTTCAGTACATTCTATTTATTTTCGACAGGAAATTTTCATTCCTCAATAAAGGCCTAGCTTGTTTGTGTTAAATAGCAAGTTATTCTTAGTAAAAGTAACATTAATAACACATTTTCCCTGTCGTCTACCTCTTTTGTAAGTTGTAACAATTGCAGATATTGTAGTAAAATGTATAGTTTCAAGTCCTGCCAAGAAGCTTGTGTTATTGTATTGATAAACATGCATAGTTGTGGACAGTGGTACTGGGCATGTGTGATTGGATACGGTAGTTTCTTTATGATCTTCTAGGGTCATTGATGGTCAGCAAGTATGAATGGATGATTGTCCTAATGACGATCCTGCACTTATTTTGTGTGTATCTCACTGGTGGCTAGTGGGATGGGTTGAGAGATGGCTGAAAATAGACAGTGATTTTCTGGATAACTGTTAAGCTTGAATTTTATATGCTAATGTGTAGCACTTCAGGAGTTAAGTTGCTTCTGTGAAATTTTTATGTTACAAAAAGATGCTATTTGTCTCACACTTTGTTTAGATTATGTATTGATGCATGAATGCTCAGTATTTGCATAACGGCATATTTTAGAGACGTAGGCAGTGCTATCATTAAGAACTGCTTGTCCTGAATGAAACTGAAGAGCCTATTAGGAAGCTAGCCTTCAGGTAAAGTAATTTTGGGTATCAAAGGGATGATACAATTTAATGAGCAAGAAGCGTACAGATTTCATGGAAACTGATGGATCTAGATATTGTTCATCACATTGTTCCATGTCACTGAGTTAAGAACGTCCTGCAAGTAATGAAAACCTTATATTTTAAAGTATAGGACCATCTCACTGCAACTAATGAATAATTATTAACAAAGGAGGATGAGTTGAGTAACATTTCAAACTTGATTGGTATGGTAGTTACATGGATACAAGTCTTGGTCAGAAAGAACTTCGGTGCGGACTAAGATTTGGGTTTATCCATCTAGTAATTTAATTTGGTCCATCGAAATGTCCACCCAATTTGTTTCTCATAACCAATTGGTCTGAAACTCAATATTTATGTTTATTTTTGTATCCGATTCCTTGTTCTAGGTGGAATATGACCAGTAGGCAATAGTTTGGTTAGCTCATGAGAAATAATTTAATGTGTTCTGCTCTGCATTTTCTTGTTTCATGCATGGACCAGCCGATTAATATTGCAACATTTTATGCAGGGCTTGATGCAGCATCACGAAGAAATAGTAGAGTACTTTAATACACGGGGTGTTTCTGCTATCTTTCTCTTTCGAAGAAATCTGTTGCGGAGGATGATCTCTGTCCTTGCAAATTTGTATGACCGAGATAATAAGCTGCTTAATGGGACCCACAAGTCTCACGTGCATTCTCCTCACGAGGTCTGTGTCTCCCTCCCTCATATGCAAGGTTTTTAAGGAAAAGTGAATTGCTTCTTTTTAACTTGATTTGCAAACTTATTGCATGTCATGGCTGCAGGCAGAAATACTTGCAAAATACAAGCCTACAATCAATGCAACTTTGCTAATACCCAACCTGAAGCAAGTACAGGATACAACCACGAAAGCTTTGGAATATTTCAAGAGCACCCGTCATATTATACTCTACTATGAGGATATCGTAAAAAACCGCACTGTGAGAGAAACATTATGAGCGCTAAACTGATTTTTCATTTTGTTGTTTGCAATAAATTAATACTTGTGCATCAGTAGAAGTCTCCACCCCTCTTTCCTTAAACCAGCGCCCCGAAAGAAGGGTAGAAAATAAGAACACCAACCTCTGAAAGTTTCGATTTTGTGTGTTTGCAGAAGTTGCTTGATGTTCAAGATTTTCTTAAGGTTCCAAAAAGGGATTTAAAGAGTCGCCAGGTGAAGATACACAAAGGTAATTTGTCTAGTCAGATTGAGAATTGGGGCGACGTCCAAAGGACACTTACAGGAACACAGTATGAAAGCTTCCTCAGTGCGGATTATCGAAGAAGGTAAACAGCAGTGAGGCGATGTATAAACCGTGCTTTATTCCTTTCACATTTTTGTTTTCTTCTTTCATCTTCAGCCGCAGAAGCCAACGGGTTACCTTCCTGTTGGAATTTTGGCTGCAGCCTCTAATTTTGATTGTAGCTTCTGTCACTCGATTTTTGTTTCGTTTTTGCCACTCGTTTAAAATTCAATTGATTCTTTGTCCTCTCCTTCTCTACGAGAAACATCGTCGTTGTATTCAAGCTTATCAATAGAGAAAGTTGCAGTTTCACCTTGCAACGTATGAAAATCTTCAGAAATTTAGCAATGCAACTTGTTATTAGTCGTCAATTAACCTTTTACCTATCTTCACGATACTTTGGAGCAATTTGTAGTACAGGGATTCGGGTCCTATCTGGATCTTTTTTTGTGGGAATTCGGATGATTAATCAATCGTATTCGTTTATTGTACGTCAAATAGTATTTAATGAAAACTAGTCGCACGATGTACGATGAATGAATATACAAAATAGCAATACTTCAAACTAATCACGCAATGATATGTACGAGAGTTAAAAGCACAATTTTAAATGCATAACATCACATGGCAGATTTAGAATACTATTGACTTAGTGTCTCGGTTGCATGTAAGTTTAAAATACTGTCAATTTAGGGCCACTTGGCCGGTTAGAACATTGTTCATGTAAGTTTATCGATTTGAAGTTTGATCTTATCCTGTAAGAATTGTTAGGAGGGGTTCTCGAGAAAAAAAAAGGGGGGAGGAAAATGCGGTTTACCGACCTGTATTGGATCTGTTTTACAGACGTATTGTTTGTCCGGTGAGGTAGGACACGTTGGATGATTTGACCGGAGGGTAGGGTATGGGCTGGTCAAAGATTTACAATCCGGCACATAAAAGGAACGCGTACGACCGCGCCTTCATCATTCTACGTCGGCTGCGCTATTGTTGGCCGTTAGATATAACTCGCGTCAATTGTGGGACCCAGTTAGGGGTTTTTTTTTTCCACATGTTTTGGCCGGTGGACAAAAATTCAACCACCTCAATCTCCATTCTCTAAAATTTGACTTTTTTATTTTTAACCCCCAAAATCTTGAGTCTCCAAATCTGTGACAATATATAAAAGGCAAAAGGACCACAATTCATTCCTTTGTGGTACAAAATCTAGCCTTCTTTTTTAGTGAGACCATCAATATACCTTCTTTATATCAAAATAATTGCTTTTAACTATTTTTTATTTTAAAGAGAGACAACTTGTGGTAAGTTATAGTTATCCATCTTTTTTGGGGGCCAAAAAGATTCACAGAAGCATTTTAGCCTCCATCTAGCCTCCAACAACAGGTTTCAAACCTAAAACCTCCAGTTTTTAGTTTTAAGGAAGCCTTATAATCCGCCCTTTAACATTAGCCCACCATCTCGTGTTTAATTGCTTTTAACTATAGTACTACAGTCTGGTAGTATTCCTCTTCAATTGGAAGTGAGAGGTCTTAGGTTCGAATCTTGTGGATGACGAATTCAATACCAAGTTAAACTACCTATTGTGTGGCTTAGCTGAACTCCCCATTCCCTTAATGTAAAAATATCGATGTGCTCAAAAAAAAAAACTTCAAAAGTGTTTGTGTACACAATTTGCATGTAATTTTCATGTATATATATTTGACAAAAATTAAAGAGAGTTCATTCAAAAAGGAAAGAATAAGAGCATCTTCAGAGCAAATGTCAATTTTTTGGGACAATGTTTGTTGGTCAACCTTTTGGTATAATTAAGAGCATTTTCAGAAGAAATGTCAAAACTACCACATAAACATACAACAGTTAAAAAAGGGTAAATTACATAGAAACCCATCAGGTTTGAGGTGTATTACAATCTCATACAACATCTTTAAAACATTTCACTTTCATACCTCACACACTATTTTATTTCAAAATAATACATCCGTTACATTTTCCATCTATTGATCCGTTAAGTGCTGACGTGGCTGCCGCATATATGCCACGTGGCTGCCAAATGTCTACAACGTGGCAAATAAAATAATTTAAAAAAAAACTGAATCTTTAACAAAAAAAAAAAAAAAAGGTTAGGGAGACCAAATCCATTGCCCAACCCGCATCCCATGTCCCTCCTTAACCTTCGACCCCGTAACCCCCCTCCCCGGTCGGCAACCCACCTCCTGCTTCTCCTTCTTCTTCCCCCCCCTCCGCCGCGAAGCCCATATCCCATAGGATGGGGTTTTATTTATTTATTTTTCCCCCACCACATCTCGCGCTCAACTCCACCGTAGCACGATATTGTCCACTTTGGGCCCCGACCACACCCTCATGGTTTTGTTTCTGGGAACTCACACGAGAGCTTCCCAGTAGGTCACCCATCCTAGGATTGCTCTTGCGCAAACTCGCTTAACTTCAGAGTTCCGACGAACTCCGAAGCCATTGAGTTCCCAAAAGGCCTCGTGCTAGGTAGAGATGGGAATATACAAATAAGGCTTACAAGATCATCTCCCCTGGGCGATGTGGGATGTTACACAAAGAGATGAATTAAATTATAGAACAATACTATTATTTAACATCTCGGGTGGAGCAAAATATTGTACAAATTGCCACATAAGCCATCAAATAATCTCAAGGCAAAATCATTAGGCACAACACACTTGACCATTTGGTGCACTGTTCTTCAAGTCCGGGTCTATTACGATTATATAATTTAATTGGTGTTGATCATTACTATTACGGAATTTGATCCGCTTTGGACCTTAGTGTTTAGAGCCTAAGGAACAACTTATCTAGGCCGTACAAATTGAATTTAACAATCTCTATTAACTCATTTCGCTAGTCCACCACGTACAAACCAACAACTCTAATTTTTTTTACACACCAATCAGTGATCCAGATGGATCGATCCTTAGGCTTTAGACATTAAGGTCCAGAGCGAAACTAAATCCTTAGTACTACATTACATGCGTCAAATTAGTGTATTTTACAAGTCCATTGAATTTTACAAATTTAATTCATCTGATGATATTTATGGTAATTGTAAATACTAATTAACGACGACGAACCAATTAATTGTTGCCAGGATCATGTCAGTTCATTTGCTCATGGAACCATAAAGGCACACAGCACTTTTGACCAAACCATTTGATATAACAGCGCCGATAGCAAATTTGCTCGTTGCCATCCTTGAACATTACCACAACATTAAGTGAGTGCCGTTGGATGAATACTGGAGTTGCCTTAATTAGCTTCTGTTTTTTTTCTGCCCGAAACCTTAATTTTGTTTTCAAGTAAAACGACATGTTTTACATTAAAGGAATGAGGAAGTTTAGAGTTCGACTAAACTACATAATAGACAACTTACTTTTTAAATTGAATTCGTCATTCACGAAATTCGAATCTAAAATTTTTAACATAAAATTAAGAATAATATTATTAGATCGTATTACTAATTGGCGGACAATACCTTAATTAGCCTGGGTCAATGTATGAAGGCAAGAAAGTAAATTGCCAAAAAAGGGGACAAATTAAGTGAAAAATTGACAACGTGCAATCCAGCTCACCTAAGCACCAGTTAGCATCCACTCCATGCTGTCCATGGACATCGGACGAGGGTGACTCCCTCGGGTCTCAGACCCAAAACAAATGAGCGACCGAGGAGGGCCCCACACGTCACGGACGGCAAGCAAACGTGATTTAACGGACGGACGTAGCAAACGAGGTCCCATCTCAAAAATGGAAAATATACATATTAAAATAAAATGAATTAATAAAAAATAAAAAATCTAATCATAAGCAATAATCACACCACCGCCGCCCTTTAAAACCTCATTTCGTCACTTGAAACCCCTCCCTCTTCGCTTCCGCGCAGACCTCGCCTCCCTCCTTCTCTCTCTAGCTTCAAACCGCTCTCTCTGCTCTCTCCCCTCAAATCTCAAAGAACACACAGAACCAAGAACTCTAGAGGGAGAGAGAGGTGCAGAGAGAAGAGAAGAGAAGAGAATCACAAGCTCAGAAAAACTCCATCATGGCCCAGCAATCTAACGGCGGCGCCGATCTGGGCACTCAGGAGCAGCAGCTGCAACAACAACAGCAACAACAGCAGCAGCAGCATTGGATGCACCAGCAGCAGCAATGGATGGCCATGCAGTACCCTGCCGCGGCGATGGCGATGATGCAGCAGCAGATGATGGTGTACCCGCAGCATTACGTGCCATACGCGGCGGCTCCTCATCATCCTCACCACAATCCATACCAGCAGCAGCCTCAGGCTGTGGCGTATCAGCAGCAGCCGCCGCCGAAGCAGCAGCATTCGCCGTCCCAGAAACAGGGGCCCACCGACGAGGTCAGGACCATCTGGGTCGGCGACCTTCATCATTGGATGGACGAGACTTACCTTCACGGATGCTTTGCTCACACTGGACAGGTCAGCTTTTAGCTTCAGTGGACTTCATGTATGAACTCTTTTGGGTTTTTGTTTAACGGAAGTTTTGAAATTTTGATGAAAAGAATTGTGGGTTTTAGTTTATTTTACATAATTACAGCTCTATGATTGATTGGAGGTTGATGGTTTCTTTTATGATTGAATGTTATGTGATTGTCATAGCGCATATCCTAGCTTATCTTTTCGGTTTTTCGGTAGTTAGAAACGGAACACTGATTGAAAGAGTAAGGTTAATGCCAACTACTCACCACAAAAATCAGTCTTGGTATATCGAGATGTCTTTACCTAGATAGAAATGATGCAGGTTTTGGTTAGTTGAATATGTTCAGTGGCGAGGTCGGTTTCTTTTACTGGCTATGTTGGGTCAACTCTATTTATTGTAGATGGTGGCTGGTTCAGCTTATAGTATCCCCGACCCGACAGCAGTGTATGTGATCTATGAATACCGTTGAATATGTGAGATTCCTAGCAACAGTTTCTTGCTGCATGCAACAATGACCATAGCTTGACAAATTAAATGCAAAATCCTTCTTGAGTGACTGCCGTGTTTTCGGATAGAGGGACCGAGGGAGCAATAGCAGTTGATCCACTCCCCATTCTGTAGTAGTGTTATGGCAATGCCCATTCTACTGCAAACCATTCATGTGGTGTTAAACTCTTTTGCCACGTTTTGAATACTGTCTGTACTGTAGATAGTTTACAGGTGCTCCGGCGGATTGGTCAATTGTCAATTATTGCAGAGCCAAAAATCCTTGTTTGAATACTATTTATGACATCCGATCATCTGGTAGTTATAATCAATATGGAGAAGTAATCTTCCGTTTCCAGCTTGTCGTCCTTCCCTGCTTTGGGGTCAAGTGAATGATAGTGAATATTAGGCACAAAGGTGTTCTTTAGTTGTGTACCTTATGTTGCTTTTGTACAGCCTTTTTGTTTAGTAATGCCAAATGTTTGTCAGAGTGCAGTTGCAATGTCTTTCTCTGTTTTTTGTTTTTTCTAGTTAGGTCACATCTTTTTGGGTTGTTATCTGATGTCGAGTTCTAATAATTACCATCTGTCTTAAACATGATAAAAGCATCCTTCGATTATGAGAACTGAAGCAATTGAGAAGCAATGTATCATGGGCCTGTTCTTCCCTATTTCTTTTATCTACTATGATGATATAGAATAACAAATCTTAAGAAGTGAAACTTGACACTAAGAACCAGCATCCCCCTTATGTGGAGATTTCCCCCATGTTACCACAATTATTTGCCATTGTGACGGTCAATTAATAAGACACACTAATATCTATAATTTTATTTGAAAAAAAAAAAATCCGTGTATGTATTTTCTTGGGTAAGAGCTTTACTTTGCCACTAACTATGTGCTTTGGTGTCACAAATGATGCAGGTTTCCTCAGTAAAGGTTATACGCAATAAGCAAACTGGTCAGTCAGAGGGATATGGATTTGTTGAGTTCTATTCACGTGAAGTAGCTGAAGAAGTTTTGCAGAACTGTAACGGGGCTCCCATGCCGAATACAGAGCAGCCTTTTCGTTTGAACTGGGCAACCTTCAGTGCTGGTGATAGACGAGCAGACCCTAGTTCTGATCTATCTATCTTTGTAGGAGATTTGGCTACAGATGTGACTGACACTATGTTGCAGGAGACTTTTTCTAGTAGATATTCATCTGTTAAGGGAGCAAAAGTTGTTCTAGATGCAAATACTGGACGTTCAAAAGGTTATGGTTTTGTTAGGTTTGGTGATGAAAATGAGAGGTCAAGGGCCATTGCTGAAATGAATGGTGCATATTGTTCGAGCAGGGCCATGCGCATAGGTGTTGCAACACCCAAAAAATCACCTGCATATCAACAACAGTATTCTTCACAAGGTATGATATAATGCCCCTGTTTTTTCTTCTTTGTTGCTTAATATTGATTGTCTTGTGGCTGTCTTTATGAATATATATCTCCATCATAATCCGCTCATTTTTGTCCATGCGCATTTGATAATAAGTCTAGCTAATCATTTACATACTTGTAATTACTAATGCTCTCCAATACCCTTTTTTTTCTTGATTGTGTACTTTTCTCTATGATCATTTAATGTCAGTTGTATCTATTTGCTTGTCTTCTGATGTAAGGTGAGTGTTAGATGGTTTTAGATAAGAGTTAGGAGGGGTTCAGAAAAAGTTGTGATTGAGTTACTGCCAGCATTGCATAGTCTCGTCTATTTTTGTTGCTCTATTTTGTTCTTTCTCCAGGATCTTTTATTAGAGAGCTTTTCTATTTCTACTAAAGCAATGGGTAGTACAAATCATCACTATTTCTTCAATTGTTGGAAGCGTCGTGGTCCATGTAGATTTCTGTTTTATTTTGCCATTTCAATACTCAAGCCATGAGTGAATTTTATTAGTTTTTGTTTTTTGGATTATTTGTTTTCTTCGATTCCTATTTTATGGTCTATCTCTTAGGTTCTAGGTTTTGTTTTGAGAGTTTGATAGGGTCCTTTCCTGTTTGGTAAATACTTTTCGTACATGCCAAATCTATGATGTATTTGTTGTTGCTGAGACTAACATCTTCAAAAGAAAGTATCAATTACAATTACACATTTTGGAGGATTTCTTTTCCTGCCTCATTTGGTTTCAAACTTGGTTTCCACAAACACTACTGCTTGTTCCTTCCCCCTCTGGAAACTTTCATTTCAAACTGTACAGGAATTTTTATCATATTGTGTTCTTCTATTAATATTTTATCCTTGTTCAACATCATTCTTAACTGCTTCGATGAAACCAGTGTATTAAAAGCGTGAGGCGTGGGCAAGGCGTCCGAGGGATAGCCCGGCCTAGGCACGAGGCGAAGCCTCGTGGGACCTATATTTTTTAATATATACACTGAGCGTACACATATATTATATTAAAAAAGAAGAAGATTATTAACTAGTAACCTTGAGCGCGCGCGCGCACACACACACACATATATAAAATAGAGGATGAAAAACACAATGAGCACACATATAACAATGCACGCAAACAACACACACATCCATTATAAAAAAAATAAAATTCACTCCGGAAAAGCCTTACGCCCACTCCCTTAAAACAGAGGCGGCAACCCTTAAGCCCAGCCTCAGAGGGCGCCTAGGCGCGCCCTGAGGCGAGCCTTTTAAAACATTGGATGAAACCAATAAGTTATTTAATTGCTGACAAGTAATGTGTGTATATAGTGGTGGTTTCATCTGTTCAGTACTTTTGCATATCTTTGCAAATTGGCTTCACTAAGTTCGGTAATCTTTAGAAATTTAGATGATATCCCTCCTTAAATTTTTAATTCTAAAATTTAGTTGAGGTTAAATTCAAAGTGAGAAGTTAAGCTCATGTTTCACATGCATTCTTAGTTTATTTATTTATTTATTTTATTTTTTATTTTTAGAAAAGAGTAGGGTTCCACTAAGCTAGTTGGATTTTTAATTGTGTTCTCATTTGAATTCTCATTTGGGTTCATACATGTCATTTGAGTTCTCAGTTCTCACTAGGTACAGATTTGGCCATGCATCATAAGTAAACGCTAAAAGGTTGACCAACAAAAAAGTTTGTTAGATAAATTGTTACCAACAAAAAAAGTTTGATAGATAAATTGTTGTTGACAAATGGAGTCACATCATTTAGTGGGCAGAGGATTTTCTAAAACAAGCAACAAGAGAACTCATTTGAAAAAGACAACGGATACCACTTTTTTTAAAAGACTTTTCAAAACCATGTTTTAGAGTGGCAGTTTTCATTTCATATGGTAAGCATATCGTGACAAGATTATTGAGAAGGTAGAATATATTTATATTCATTGTTCAAAAAATTCCCGCCTAGAACTGCCTAGGCGATAGGTTGCTGGCCACCTCCCGATTAATCTCTAGGCCTTTGAAAATTAAGAAAGGGTCTTTAGACCTAATTAGGTGCCCGCCTACCCCATCTAGGCACCTACCTAGGTCACTACTCTTACTTAGACAGAACATAGATAGCGTTCATTTTGCAATTTATATTTTTCACTAAGTTGTAAGAGACTTGTTGATACTTGGATGAACACTCTTTATATGCTTGTTCCCTATGTTTTCAATATGTTCTAATGCTTTATAATCTATATGTCATTCTACTTAGCAATTTTATATCCCAATACAATTGTGTATTTTTAAGTATAAATAGGCATTTATTTATATGATATATAATAAATGTACTTAAATCCACTTAGGCCCCCGCCTAGCCCTCTAGGTGCTAAGCCTTAACCCGCCGCCCGACTGGCACCTAGGGTACTCTGTGCCAAACATAACTACTAGGCCCTAATGCCATTATGTTTTAACCTTCTATGGCACTCTGCCAAACAAATCCACTGTTACACTTGCCCCCATCTGAAAAGGAAAGAAAAGATAAGAAGCCTGGATCCGCTCCTAGAATCAATCATAACTACTAGCACTACTGTAGAAAATGCAAGTTTCTTTTTTATTAAGTTGTGTATTTTGAATGGGATTTCATACTAAATGTATTACTTTTATCCTCTTGAATTAGCATTGGTATTGGCTGGTGGTGGACATGCATCAAATGTTGCCGTCGGCCAAGGGTCCCAGTTTGACAGTGAGCCCAATAACACAACTGTAAGTTTGTCTCTTCTTTCCCGTTAAAAGTATCATTAACCCTGTAGTAGCTCTTTAATCTATCACTTATTGTAGATATTTGTTGGAGGGCTTGATTCTGAGGTCAATGATGAAGACCTCCGGCAGCCTTTTTCTCATTTCGGTGAAGTTGTCTCTGTGAAAATACCAGTTGGAAAAGCTTGTGGTTTTGTTCAGTTTGCTAATAGGTACCCTTCTCATTTAAGATATATGGGTCCTAGTATCTTGTTATTTGGAAATAAAGCTAAAGCTGCAATGTCAAATATCAATGTTGCAATTATTTATTCAATAATAAACTGTATAGAAGAAATATGATCAAAATTGTTGAAGACTGAAGGAGGTAAATAGTAACGTTATAATCTTATTACGTGGAGCCATGAACCATGTAACGAACTCCCTAATATTGTTTCGATTTGCAGGAAGGATGCTGAGAACGCAATACAGATGCTGAATGGAACGGTTATTGGCAAGCAAACAGTTCGACTTTCTTGGGGTCGCAGTCAGGGGAACAAGCAGGTAATACTAGGTCAATTATTTCATTTAATTGTCTGCTGGCTGTTAAGCTATATAACACTCAGAAATGTATCCCTGAATATCACCTGTATTTATCTTGGCATTTGTCTGGTTTGATCTTTATTTTGCTCTACAGCATAGGAGGGCCACACATAATCCCCCGTCCTTCCCCATCTTCTCTTCTTGCACTTCAAAATGATCCCAATGTCAGCAACATTAGAATACCACAATAATGTTTATGCCCCATCCTTTGTTGTATATTCCACCATTTTAGAATGTAGAATCCCCGCACTTTCTCGACCCCACCCCTAAACCTAAAACCTTACATTTCTAAGAGTTGAATGAATTGTCCCCTAGGGTAGTTATCAACCAGTTTTGCACATAGAATCCTCGGAGCTTCCTCATTGAGTTATCTCATTATTGACCAAGTGGTTTTTTCAGTGGAGGTCGGATTCAAGTAACCAGTGGAACGGAGCACATTATGGAGGACAGGGCTATGGCGGGTATGGACATGTTGTGCCACAGGGTCAGGACCTGAGCATGCACACCGCAGCTGCAGTTAACGGGACTTCTTAACAGGGCTATCTCCGATGCCAAACCCTGTTAAACTGAACTTACAGAAAGTGGCGTTTTAGATATAGTTATCGGTGCCTTTAATTGAAGTAGGGTTGATTTGGCAGCTCAATTTAGCTAAATCTGTAATGTGAGGAATTTTTGATACCGGATTGAATTGATATCTTGGAAGTCTGTGTGAGATGAATACTTGGGTCTGCCTGATAATCTTCGAATCGACCGGAATTCTTTCATCCTGGAAAATATGTAAACTAAGAAAAGAAGGTTGAGATCAATAATGAGTTTCGTACTATCCGTTAATCAGTTTATACCGATCTGGTGTGGTATTTGGATATTAACCAATTTTCTGGGTCATTTCCGACTTCCCTTGGTAATATGAGTAGTGTTAAACCTCCACATGGGGTTAAACAGGTTTGAGGGCAGTATACCTCCAAGTCTCGGAAACTACCGAAACATTTTAAATCTTAACCTTTAAAGTAACAACCTTGCGGGCACCATACCTAAAATGCTTATGGAGCTTTCAACCCTTTCAATTTCTTCAGACCTGTCTGACAGTTATTTGACTGGTCTGCTGCCCTTTGAGGTGGGTGATTTAGTGCATCTCACTGAGCTAAATGTAGTAAGAAACAATTTATGCTCGGGAATACTTGATATTTCAAGCAACAACTTGTCCGGGCAGATTCTTGAATTCATAGGCAAACTTGGTGCTCTCAAGTATCTCAATCTTTCATATAATGATTTTGACGGCAAGTGCTAGTGGTGTGTTTGTTCTTGGAAATCATGGGCTATGTGGTGGCATCCCACAATTATATCTACTTCCATGCCTCCCAAAAAAGCATCATTCGTCTCGAGGACTACTTTCTCCCAAAGTAGTAATTCCTACAGCTTGTGCACTTGCATTCGTAATTGCTCTATCATGATTCTTTGTTGCTTGTTCAATGCTGAAAAAGTCAAGAGATTGACTTGTAACTTTGCGTTCTTATATGGATTAGAAATCAGGTGTCTCTTACTCACAACTCATTGAATCAACTAATGGGTTCTCTGTAGATAATCTTATTGGTTCGGAAAGTTTTGGTTTTGTTTATAAAGGGGTAATTCCTATTGATGGAAGGATAGTTGCTGTTAAGGTATTTAAGCTTCAACAACAAGGAGCTTCCAAGAGTTTCATCGATGAATGCAGAGCTTTAAGGAGTATAAGGCACCATAATCTTCTCAAGATCATAACTACGTGTGCTCGAGCATTGATAATCATGGCAAAGACTCAAAAGTCTAGTCTTTTAGTTCATGGTAAATGAAAGTCTTGACTCAAGGTTGTATCCAAGGGAAGAGGAGCAATCTCTAAGTAACAGATTGAGCGTTATCCGAAGATTGGATATTGCCACTGGTGTTGCTTCTGCGTTAGATTATCTCCACCACCGTTGTGAAATGGCTGTTCATTGCGATTTAAAACTGAGCAACGTAATTCTTGATGAAGATATAGTAGCCCATGTTGGGGATTTTGGTTTAGCAAGGTTCCTCTTCGAAACATCAAATGATCCCTCCTTCAGTCAAAGCATGTCATCTCAGCTAAAGGGTTCTGTAGGCTACATTCCTCCATGTATGAGTTTATATCATTCTAACTTACCTTTTATGTTCTTAGTTAATCACTACTAAGCACTAATTAATAAAAAAATGTAGTACTGACAGAGTATGAAGAAGATATTGTTCTAATCGTCAATTGCATACGACATCTTATTGTATGTATGTTCTGGCAGAGTATGGCACGGGGAGAGACGTTTACAGCTATGGGATACTGTTGCTGGAAATATTTACAAGAAAAAGACCTACAGATAAAATGTTCGAAGGCGATCTAAGCATTTACCAATTCGTAGTCATGGCTTTGGCTGACCATGTGATGGACGTTGTTGACCCTTCAATTCTGCTAGACCTCGAAGCAGATGGTGATGTTAACGATGACATAGTACGAGAACAAACTCCATCTAGACTTAACTATCGTGGAACTCCATCCAGATGTAACAATCGTGGTCCTGTAAAAGCAATGAAAGTAAAGGAATGCTTGTTTTTAGTAATGCAGATAGGACTCTTGCTATGCAATGTCACCAAGGGAGCGGATGTTGATGGACGTGGTTGTCGAAAAAATGAGCGCAACTAGAGATTCGTACCTCAAAGTTTAAGAAGACTTGAGAAGGACAAGCATGCTGCTCAAAGGAGAAAGGACATGATCACTAATCAACAATATCTTCCACTCTGCACTCACCGAAGTTTTCTTTTTGTTTTGGCTTTCTTTATCCTGCTATCGCTTTGCATATTTTCTTGTTGATGTATGTGGTTTGTTTTCCTTATATGACTTGAATCTTTTGCATTCTTAATTTGTGTAGTGCTTTTTAGAGTTTTAATGATTAGTGTTTTTTGTTGGAATTTTTTTTTTTTATGTTCTTTGTTGAATGGCTAACACTGCAAAAAGTAGTCACAAATTGTTAGCAACTTTGATAGAATTTGCGAATGGTGAGATATGAGTGTGAGAGAAGGTGGATGAGTAACAACATTACTTGTTACATTTTTTTTTAATCTCAGTATATATTGTTATCGGTGCTCTAAAAAAGTTATTTTGTACTGTTTATATGTGAAAACATAAAATCGCATTTCACTTGAAGATGTATAGATGAAATTTTTAGAGTATCAATACCTTATTGTAGAAGAGAGAAGCAGAAAGTTGAGTGATGGTGAGAGCCTAACATTAAGATTAGTGCAAGGGGTTTGTAGTGAAAGTGTAAAGACCCAGATTTTTAATTTACATTATTGATCTATTTTTAAAACTATATTTTTTTTCCTAAATGTAATTATTTATGTTTTAATGCTCGTCTCCACGTGTTGAACAAATGAAAGAAAGGATCTTCTCTAGATTCCTTCCACCAAGTCCTCCTCATCAACTAATATGGGGCCCTTGAAATTTGATTCAACGGCGACAAATAGAGGCCAACTTTAAAAGTTATAATAACTTTAGCCGTTAGATCAAATTTCAAAGGTTCGGATTGTTTGATGAGGAGGACTTGATAGAAGGGATCCGGAGAGAGCTCCGAATCCCTTTTCCTACAGGAATGTCAAAGGATAAGGGGGTATTTGTAGGACTATTTGGAGAGCACTCCAAATTAGCTGGAGGTGACAATATGTGGTGATTAAAGAGTTTTCCCTACTTAAGCAGTTGACACCTACTGCATTCAAGTGAGTAAGCTATCTGTTAGCATGATTACATCCGAATCCAGTTGGAAGCTGCTGCCTTCTCCGATTACAAATAGGGAGCTGCACCTGCATTTCATTTCAAACATTAGTATCTTACGGGGAAGAGAGAGAGAGAGAGAGAGAGAGAGAGAGAGAGAGAGAGAGAGAGAGAGAGAGAGAGAGAGAGAGAGAGAGAGAGAGAGAGGAGAACATATATATTTTGTTATAAACGATGATATTCAAAAGGCTGCAAATATGATATCAGTTTATCATTTGTTGGATACTATCTTTTGTAAATTGGTTTGACAAATGGAATTCAGTTGGACATTTCTTTTTTCCCAAAACAACAAACATATTTTTATGCAATTTGAATAAAGCAGTCTATTGTATATACACAAAGAGTTTAATATACCAATTTCTATTTATGTATCACTCACAGTATTAGATATATCCAACGGATTAGAGTTTATCTAATATATATGTGGTTCTGCTAAAGTATTTTAAAGTACTTATGTATTTTGCACTATACCTTTACTTATTTTATAAAAGTATTCTAGTTCAAATGTTCCTTCAGTGATGACCATGTTGTTATAAATTAACCAAATGACTTTTGAATTAGTAGTGTGGAATTAGCAAGCTTAAGTATGTTGACTAGGTTTAAAGTTCATGTCATTCTTTTTAGTAATTGCTTATACTTGTGAGTAGGAGTTGCTGAAGATAGACTCTTGTAGTAGAGAGTAGAGAGTCAGAACAATGTTTTGGAATTTATGTAGGGGAAATACGGCAGACCTTTACGGGAATTGATTTTATTAAATTTCGTGAAGTGTTATAATACTCTTGATCTTTTTGTTTGATTAATGTGGTTGGATATTTGTAAGATCCCACATTGCCCAGGAGTGAAGATCCTGTAAGCCTTATAAGTACATGCCCACCTCCAATTAGCACAAGGCCTTTTGGGAGCTCATTGGCTTCGGAGTTCATCGGAACTCCAAAGTTAAGCGAGTTTGCGCGAGAGCAATCCCAGGATGGGTGACCCACTGGGAAGTTCTCTTGTGAGTTCCCAGAAACAAAACACTGAGGGTGTGGTAGGGGCCCAAAGCGGACAATATCGTGCTACAGCGGAGTCAAGCCTAGAAAGTGGTCGAGCCCGGGCTGGGATGTGACATATTGCTTCACCTGAGTGTTTATTTTTTTATTGTTTATCTGAAATGTTATCTAGTTATAATATGATGTGATATATATGAAACATGAGTTGAGATTATTTGTGCATCATTTATGTGTGAGAAGTGGTTGAAACTTTGGTGTTGAGAAAGGAATTGAAAATGAGGGTAGTTGGAAATGATCTTTTGTGTAATTAAGCCAAACTCATAGTAGATACCAAGTCTCAGACGAGCTCATAGTGCACAAATTCTTTAAGGGTAATTCATTAGGTAAAATGACTAACAAAAGGGAAAATTGAGATGATTGAGTTAAAGGGATTAATTTGTATACTAGAACATTCAAACCACCATTGCAAAGTAAAAATGCACGGTATGAGACGTGAAGGTCCGCATGTTTTATTATATTAATTAACAGGTAAAGATGAAGAATATTGCATTGCACTCGTGCATTGTTACCGATAATAATTTGATATGGATTATGTGATTTCATGACACTTAATTTAGTATTGTCAACTTACCGTGGTAAGGTCATGTCCTTGTTGAGCTTTTGAAGCTCACCTCTCTATTGTTATGCAGGTTTACAAACTAGACTATTAAGAGGGTAGACGGAATGAGTTCGTATTAGATGTGAGGATAGAGAGTTTATTCATTTATTTTTTTTAGTCTTGAGTTGTTTTATGAGAGGAATTTATATTTTCCACCCCATTTCACTTGCCTTTTATTTAATTTTATTTTTATTCGTGCGTCGGGTCTGGGTTCGATTTTCCCACCTAACTCAGGCCTGGGGCGTGACAGAAAGGGACTTATAGCTCAAGTTTGGAGCATTTTTCTGTTGTAGTTAGAAGTCCTAGGATCAGTTTCCCACTCCATAAACTCGCTTGTATGAAACAAAACATTAAATTTAATATGAAAATTTCTTAAATTTCTTATAATATGTTTTATTAGTAAAGAACGGAATGATTTTTGTTGAAGTGTCAATAACAACTCTCAAAATATTTAGCATTGTTACTTAACTTCATAGGTAGTAAATTCGTGTATAATATGCGTATTTTACATGTACGTATTAAAAAAATATCATTTTCCATGCAAGTATTAACGATTTGTTAAATTGTACACTTTTTATAACTCCAACGTACGATACACATACTATACATGTACGTATGTACTTTTAATGTTTAAAACATGTTGTTTTTACACATTTTTTATAATACATATAAAATTCACGTATTTTACCCCCGTAAAAACACAATGTGATTCGGAGTATTATTGTAGCAAAGTTATACACGTATATATCTTTTACATACTATATCCGTTCCGTATTTACCTAACTGTGCTTAACTTTTGGTCTTCTTTCTATTTTCTGTTTCCACTTTCGTTTTAGTTTTAAAGTCCTATTAAAACATATTGTGATCCGGAAGAAATTCCAATTTGGTTCTACTCTTTGTTTGCCTTTTTGTGCTGAGAAGTGTGGGATGGTTCAATCGCCTACTTGAAGGAACATTACTACTAATCACGTAATACAGAGGGTGGCCAGTGAAGTTGATGGGTTACCAACGGTTTTTTGAAAGATTTTAAGAAGTCAGATTGTTTCCGTTCTAACAGGATCTTTTTGGTGTGCATTTAGAGATTTGTGAATCGTGTCCGTTCATCGTAAATTGTAAGGTTAATTTTTGTTAAGTACTATTTGTGTTTAGTTTTAAATAAAATTATTTAAAATAATTTTTGACCGCATAATGCATGACGAATGGACACGATTTACAGATTCTCAAGATATTCACAAAGAGAATCTGACGAGGATTCGGAGTCGTTTTGGTTGAGCCAAAATTCCTGACATCTCAGACTGAAGACCAAATGGAATCATTTCGGTTTGGTTCGGTTATTGATTTTATCAAATTTGAAAAAATTAGTTTAATTCAATTTGATTCAGAATTTTCTGTCAAAAATGCCAACCCTAGTTACCATTAATAGGGGAAACCGGGTCCACTGACGACTCAATATGCGGTGGACACTTTCTCAGCTTTGGGTTTTATGCAATTTTTTTTGTAAAAGTAGTCAAAAAGCATCATTTAACTAGGTTGTCGGACTCGGAAATGCACAATTGACAACTCAAACTAAAATCATATGGCGGTGCATTATTTAGTTGAGATATTATACACAGTGATATCTCATATCTAGGTAAGTGCTTCTCTTTGGCAGCAACACTCAAAGTGCATAAATTATCCTCCCTTCCCGGCGGTGTGGAGGATCTAGAAGGAAGAGAGGGATCATCTTTGGTGCAGTGGTGGTGGTCGGTGTTTTGAGAGAGTGTGCGGGACAGAAAACCTCAGACGTACATCAAAGCCACAAAAAGACTACACACCATTTGCGTGCAAAAGAATTGAAGTCGTACATAGAAGACTTCCAGTCAACAACTCAATCTATAAAGCAATCTCATAATTCCAAAGTGTTGACCTATCTCAAATGCCACGAATTTTCCACTTGCCCCTCCCTCAAGTATTATAATTGTTTGGCCAGAGAAAGGAAAAAAAAAAAAAAAACCCTCCATTGAACCATGATTGTGAATCTAATGGATTGTTTGTGGCTTTAACTATGTGCCATTTTTCTACATATTATATACTGCACGTTTAGTGTCTAGAATTTGATTGAATGATTTAATTACTATAAAATTTAAGATGTGTAGAAAGAAATGAACCTTTTCAATTTCTGAAATGGTGAATTGTCGTGGCAAAGCTACTAGCTAATATCCCTTTTAGAGAAGAAAACAAAAGAAATGAATGTTTATTTTGAAGGGACTAGAAGCCCAGTAACGAAGAAAAAGTGAGTTCAGTGTCATTTTCCTCACAACTACTATCTCAATTGAAAAATGTTTCTGATTAACTTCCTCTGTACAATTTAGAGCAAACATGGAGCATTCATGTAGGGCTGGTTCAGTAAGGGATACCGAACCAAAATTAGTATCTCGAATCCCAAATGGAAATTTTTCGGGACGAAAATTTAAAGACTAATCCCAAACCAAAATTTCAGAAATCCTGAAATATTTTCGGTATTTTAAGACAAATCGGGATTAAATTTTGATTTTGGGCTGAAACTTGACAAATTGGGCTTTTGGCTAAATTTAGCCTTTTAAATTGAAATTGTTATCTCAATTTCATAAATACCAATCTATTATACATACAAATATGTCACATGTGCGTTTGTGCAATCTATTTTGAGTCACCAATGCAATCTATTTTGAGCCTTTTACTTCATACATACCAATCTGTGCAATTATAGATTTATAGCCTTAATTGAAATATGAATTTATGAGTTGTTCTTCAAATATATTCTACTATCAAACTATTTAAATTCAACATTCCACATGTATGCAACAAAAATAAATTAAGTAACAAACCAAAAAGCAAAAAATTATTCACAAGTCAAAATTTCAAAATAAATTAAGTTACAAACCAAAAGCAAAAAGAAAAGCTTAAAGTTCATGAAGATTGTTGGCCCCTTGGACCCCTTGATCTTGTTGATGATTGTGGTTGCTCTCTTACCATGCTTATTGTTGTTGATTGGTATGTATGAAGTATTAAAATTAGAAAGTTGACAAGTATATATAAAGAAGCTTGATCTTGTTGATGATTGTGGTTGCTCTCTTACCATGCTTATTGTTGTTGATTGGTATGTATGAAGTGTTAAAATTAGAAAGTTGAAAAGTATATATAAAGAAGCAAAAAATTGTGGAGAAAACAAGACTGAAAGTTAAAATCTACACCTTTATAATTCCTATTGTTGTTTTTGCATTCCATTGTGTGATGAAGTTTTTGAGTTTTGGCAAAGAAGAGTAACCTACAAATGGACAAAACAATGAGACATACATGATTAAGTTTCTCAAATCTATGTAAATTAAAACACATACTTCAACCGCAGTGCTTCTAAAGAGAGGACAACACAAACTTTAAAATCATACTAATAATATACAACTTAATTGTGACTTCTCCGTGGAATGGAAGTAAACAAAAATGGAGAAACACAACACATTTGAGAGGAGCAGCGCATTACCAAATGCAGGTTTGTCTACACAACATATATACCAATCAGGAACCTACAGGCAAGAATTATTCACATCTCTGCATTTACTTCAATTTAACATTAGAAAATTCTAGAACAACCAGAAACTATAGTCACCAATTGAAAATTTTAAAAGTCTTTAAGCTGCCTAACAAAAACAAAACATATCAAATCATAGCAAATCATAGCCAAACTCCTAAACGAAAAAAAAAAAATAACCCTAACGTAATGGTAAACATAAATATAGAAATTAAATTAGGGCTGGAATCATGAATATCCAATCCAAAACATAAATTTCACAAACCCTAATCTAGAATTTGAACCCTAAATGAAGAGTCAAAATTGGAAACCGAAGTTTCTATTCTTGAAGGTTTCCATTCTTGAAAGTTTCTAAATTTGGATTGGAAGTTTCCTAATCCTTCATCACCTATGTTCCATCCCTAAAAGGATTCCAAAATAGGTTAGGGTATTCAATTGGTCGTTCTAGAAGCCTAAACTTGCCTTAAAACTTCTTGCCGCACCCTTATTGCACAATTCCTTCCCTTGCCGAACAAGGAACCAATCTCTTTCCTATTTTCTAACTTCAAAGGCACATTCCTGTTTTGTGCCAAGCCTTGCCATGCAAGGAGGTTTGTTCTTCCCTGTTTTGTGTCCTAAATTTCTTCCCCTTTACATCCTATCATCATGGCCGCACCATTCCTTACCTTTTCTCCTATTTTCTGACCAAAAACCTTGTTTCCCTTTCCTTGCCGCAAGTTACTTACCTATTCTATTTTATTTTTTGATTCTTTTCTTCCTTATTCAATTAGGGGACAATTTAGCTAAGTTTTCATGACCTTTTCTGTACCCTAGACGAACTCCCCTATATATATATACACACATCCATTCCGCATAAATTATTCTCTACACACCCTAGACACACTTTCTGCCTTCTCAATTCTCTGCCGCATTCATCCCTTTCAACCCTTCATATTTTCTAAGCCTTCACACCCCTTGCCGCACCACCCATCTATTCTAAACATCACCATACAACCTCCTACCTATTTCTCCATACAAATAACCCCTCAAAACACAACCCACACCTTGTGCCGCAGCAAAGGAAGGGAAGGAGAGTGCTTGGACGTGCTTGCTGTTCATCTTTGATCGCTGAAGCGTTTAGGTGTTTTCTTTCTTTTATTTTCAATGTATAAATCTGTTTACCTTTGTTTTGCGATTATGAGGAACTAAGCCCTTTTTGGCTAGGGGCTATTCAATACCACAATTACACTTGCGTTATGAATTGATTACTTTTGGTTGTGATTTCATAAATTGTGATTTTAATTCACTTAACTGTTTGATTGATAACTTATTTGTGTATGTTGATTGAGAGTGCACGCTTAGTTTTCATGCATAAATTTGGTGCTAGAATATAAGGGAATTTCACCTAATCGTTATGAACTTATATTCATGAGTAGTGAAGGTTACTATCCACAATCGTGTTAAGTGAATTCTTGGCAGGAGTTTCATGCTTTTCATAGTTACGAATGCCTCGTCAATACTTATAGTTTTCATGGAACTTAATGATCTTGATTGTATCTCTATTGTGCTATTCACGTAGAGAAATTTTAGAGAATGTTTTGAATTGTGTATGTGCTTTCCCATCGAATTCAATAACTTAAGGAGAACTTGAAGGTTGAAAAAGTGCTATCACGATCAATCTGGGGTATTGAGTTTCATAATTTATCGAATGAACAACTGAAAATTGGTTTATGTGCAAGTGTGTCATGTGTGGAGAAGAACTCTCTAGCTAGTCTATCATCCATCCAATTACCCCAATTTCGTGCCAAAAATCTGTCCTAGTTTTCAATTTACTTGTTTTTGCTTTAAATTCGTAAAAACCCAATCCCCCTTTTATAACTTGTGTCTTTTAGTTAGAATCTGTGCTATTTGGTTTCTTTTGAGTCTTTTGAGTCAATTTAGTTTAGAATTGGTTTATTTTCATTGTTTGAGTTTTTCAATTCAAATTTCGTCCAAAATCACCTTTAGTTTCCGTTTTGAGTCTATTTGTTAGTTTTGTGCTGTTTTGAGTCATTCTAGTCTATTTTGAGTTGTTTGAGTCTAGTTAAGTGTTTTTAGCCTAATTTTGTGTTCTTGAGTCTTATTTTATGTTTTTGAGTTAGTTTTACATAGATTAGCAATCCTTCCTAATCCCCGGTTTAGAACGATCCCTACTTGCATCTATATTACAATTGTCAACAAGAGGGTTTAATTTGAGTGTTTGTTTTAATTCACATCACTTATCTTGGCCAATCCTACTTCCATTAGGACTTTGAAATCAACCCTTTATCAGGCCGCATTCATTTCTAGGTCTCAACATCATCATCCTGCCGAGACTCCTTATTGCATCAGGATTCATTTATCCCATCCATCCATCTCGCAATAGGACTCACTCACTTCATATTTATCCCAACCATTCCGTCCTATAATAGGACTCGGCCAGCCTCAGCTAGGTGGCCCATCAATCGGAATACCCACATTGACCTTAAAGCAAGACTTTTGTGAAGGAAAATTTGTGAAAAATAAGTTCATTTGAGCAACATCAACAACATGCAATTAACAATTAAAGGCGGAATCATGTTTGTATGCACTCAAAAATAAAACTTAAGCCATGAAATTCAAAGCCTAGTAGTTAGGTGAACCAAGACTTAACTCAAGAACAAAGTGAGTTGAAAAATCTTATACCTTTGTTGATTCCTCTTTGCATATGCAAAGGTTAATTACCCAAGGAGAGGGCCTTCATTCCTTGCTTCTTAGATCCATGGATTTCTAGGAGGAAGATGGTTGAAAGGATTATCCAAGTTCCCAAAATAGAGAACCTCTAATTTTCCACACCAAGGAGAGCTTTGATGAAGAGATGAGTGACCTAGAGGAAGTAAGATTGCTACCTAATTTCCTTTAGGTGGCTGGCCTCTTAGAGAGAGAAGAGAGTTTGTGTTCTCATCTTTTCTCCAAAAGAAAACCCTAATGATGAAATGTTATAAAGTTGCCTTTATACCACTTCACAATGTAGTGGAAAACTTGCAATTAAAGCAAGTTCACTACCCTTTCTCTATATGGCCGGCCTTAAGGGTTTATTTGCACTGTTTGGGCCTTTGTGTATCATTAGTCATTAAGTTGTCATACAACTTAAGTCAATGGGCTTGACGTTCGAAGCCCATTGGGTCTTGAGGCCTAAAACTAACCTTAGGTCTATAATGAACTTATTCATTTGATTAATTAACATATTAATTAATCATAGCCATAAATAATTAAACCATTTAATTATCCTTACTCATCTCCGTTGTTTCTTCAATCTGTACCTTACTCGGTGTACGATCCATTAGGTTCCTTTTAGCAAGGCAGTGGGTGATTAGAACTCTTCAAATCGATTGTGAATTGAAACTTACCTTCAATTCTCCCTTTAGTGATTACTCACCTTTAGGGCTTCCACAAACCATGAGTGACAGTTAGCAGTATGTCATGGCTACCCAAACTAATCAGAAGAGTTGGAGAACCTATTCAGTTTAGGATTGCAATGCAATACGGTCTTTCTCTAATACAATACTCTTGACCACATTGTTTAGGTTGATAGTTTATTCATGTCTACTATCCAATGTGATTCTTTTACTTATATGATTACTTTGAATGCGATTTGGAACGACTTCCTAAATCTCATTCATACTATGGCCAGGGATTCTTAATCATATCATAGAGTATTATCCCTCAAATGGTTTGAAGGTTAGAGATCCCTTATTGCGCATTCACTTGCCTCCATGGCTAAGTCGCTTAACCCCAACTATGCCAAGGACACCTTCTGACGGAGTGACTTTGACATAGTCAAAGATCAAGGACCTAACTAGAAGACAACTATGATGCCTCAGGTCAAAGGACTAATTTGGATTATCCCAACCATGAGTTCTTATGTGACATGAGTATGAGAAATCCTCGTTGATCGTGTTCAGTGGACTCATTCTCTATTGAGTACCTACATGCTTGTCTTAGTGTCAGTCACACCAATGACTCGAGACCAGTCACTCTCCCTAAGAGAAGAGATAACATGTACTGATGTCAATGCCCAATTGGCAATCCTATGATAAGGAACATTTAGGATATGTATACGAAAGAGAATGGTCTCATGAACCTAACATCTTTAGATTACATTCTCCTAATTACATATTCCTTGGACTTATCGTTTAAGCATATAACATTTATATGAGATGGCTTTAAACAACAATCTTTGCCCTTTATATTAAACTAAATTAGTTTAACATGTGAAATGTCCATAAAGTATCATCTATGATTGGTTTTAGGGCACATTTCCAACATTTTGGGCCAAGAACGACCCACTCGGCCCAAACCAATATTTTGGGCCCAAACATTATCACACAATGTGATCAAGTTCATAGTCCTAGTTTATGTGAGCCTTGGTTATGATAAAGTTTCGGTCGAAAAATGATTGACCTAGATAATTCCAAATATACCGAGGAATTGCAGTTTTAGTAGGATTATACCATTCGGCAAACTTAAACATAGTATGTGATGACCCGTCAATAGTTTTCCTATGTAATTTCTCCCCAAGTATGTGTATTGACAGTTATGCCCTTAGTGGCAAATGACGTGGACGTGTTTATTTTCTTCCTTATTTATTTTCTCGCTTCGTGTTTAAATAGGTTCGATTTCAATTTGTTGTAGGAAATCCAAAACCCTATCCCTAGTCTTCTTTTTTACCCAACCAGTGCCCTCTCCTTTCATTTGTCACACTCACCAATCCTATCTCTTCCATCATCTAAACCAACAATCAGAAAAAGCAACAAATCTAAAAAAGCAAAACTTTATCTTTTCCCTCTCTCCTGTATGTCTCTCTCTTTGGTAGCTCTGAAGGAAAATTTGTGAAAAACAAGTTCATTTGAGCAACATCAACAACATGCAATTAACATTTAAAGGCGGAATCATATTTATATGCACTCAAAAACAAAACTTAACCCATGAAATTCAAAGCCTAGTAGATAGGTGAACCAAGACTCAACTCAAAATAAAGTGAGTTGAGAAATCTTATACCTTTGTTGATTCCTCTTTGCATAAGCAAAGGCTAATCACCCAAGGAGAGGGCCTTCATTCCTTGCTTCTTGGCTCCATGGATTTCTTGGAGGAAGATGGTAGAATGGATTCTCCAAGTTCCCAAGAAAAGGGAACCTCTAAGCATCCACACCAAGGTGAGCATTTAGAAGAGATGAGTGACCTTGGAGGAGGATTAGATGCTAGTTAATCCCCTCCAAGGGGGCCGACCACTTAGAGAGAGAAGGGAGAAAAGTGTTCTCATCTTTCTCCCAAAGAAAACCCTAAGGATGAAAAGGCTATAAAATCATATTTATACCTACCTTCATTGGAGTGGCAAACTTGTAATAAGTCCAAAAACCACTCCATCCTCTATGTGGCCGGCCTCTTAGGGTCTTTGGGCTGTTTTGGGCCCTCTTGAATCTTTATTCATTAAGTTGTCATACAACTTAAGTCAATGGGCTTGACATTTGAAGCCCATTGGGCCTTGAGGCCCAAAACTAACCCGAGGTCTATAACGAACTTATTCGTTTGATTAATTAACATATTAATTAATCCTAGCCATAAATAATTAAACCATTTAATTATTATTACTCATCTCCGTTGTTTCTTCAATCTCTACCTTACTCGGTGTACAATCCATTAGGTTCCTTTTATCGAGGCAGTGGGTGATTAGAACTCTTTCAAATCGATTGTGAATTGAAACTTACTTTCAATTCTCCCTTTAGTGATTACTCACTATTAGAGCTTCCACAAACCATGAGTGACACCTAGCAGTATGTCATGGCTACCCAAGCTAATCAGAAGAGGTGGAGAACCTATTCAGTTTAGGATTACAATGCAATACGGTCCTTCTCTAATACAACACTCTTGACCACATTGCTTGGTTTGATAGTTTATTCATGTCTACTATCCAGTGTGATTCATTTACTTATATGATTACTTTGAATGTGATTTGGAACGACTTCCTAAATCTCATTCATACTCTGGCCAGAGATTCTTAATCATATCATAGAGTATTCTCCCTCAAACTGTTTGGAGGTTAGAGATCCCTTGTTGCGCATTCACTTGCCTCCATGGCTAAGTGACTTAACCCCAACTATGCCGTGGACACCCTCTGATAGAGTGACATTGACATAGTCAAAGATCAAGGACCTAACCACAAGACAACTATGATGCCTCAGGTCAAATGACTACTTTGCATTATCCCAACCATGAGTTCTCATGTGACATGAGTATGAGAACTCCTCGTTAATCGTGTTCAGTGGACTCATTCTCTATTGAGCACCTACATGCTTGTCTTGGTGTCAGTCACACCAATGACTCGAGACCAATCACTCTCCCTAAGAGAAGACATAGCACATACTGATCTTAACGGACTGTCAATGCCCAATTGGCAATCTTATGATCAGGAACGTTTAGGATATGTATACGAAAGACAATTGTCTCATGAATCTAACTTCTTTAGATTACATTCTCCTAATCACATATTTCTTGGACTTATCATTTAAGCATATAACATTTATATGAGACAGCTTAAAACAATAACTTTTGCCCTTTATATTAAACTAGATTAGTTTAACATGTGAAATGTCCGCAAAGTATCATCATATGATTGGTTTTAGGGCACATTTCCAACAAGCTCCATAAAAGAGCTTCAAACCATATAGATCGAACCCAAAAATCACCCCATTGTACTCCTCTCATCCCCACAATCACAACCATGTTCTTAAAACTCAGAATGGATGAGTTTCCGACGTCGAACTCGTGAGGTTCAAACTTAGTTCTTTGAGTTCAACGCGTTTGTGACCGAGTTACAAGGTTTTAGGAACTCTAAAGGGCTTCATTCTACTCCCCGAGGTCCTTAGTAGAGTTTTGGCGAAGAAACGACGTCGAAACAACTAAGTTTGGAGATTTCCAGTTTAGCCGAAGTTTTCGGGGAGTTTTTTGGTGACCTCCGTCCACTTTTTAGACTCCAAACAAGTATAACGCCATTCTACACGTCATGAGCTTCAAATCCATATAAAGTAGGTCAAAAATGGATGAGAAATGAAGAAGTTATGTTCATTTGAAAATTTTCTAGAAATCCGATGACTTCTCCAGATTCCGGCGAGTTGCAGACTGCGGCGACCGGCGAGGATCGCCAGAGAAAGTGATGGAATATTTCGTTAGAGTTAACAGAATATTCCGTTAGAGTTGACGGAATATTCCTGATGGCATCAGGTAACATCGTTAATCTCTGATAGGAGTTAACGAAATATTTCGTGGAATATTCCTAACGGCGTCAGCTTGACTGATGGCACTGGCGTGCGTGTGGGGGCGCGTCTGGCCGTGCCATCGCCGGTGCGTGGGGGCACGTGAGCAGTCCAAAAATTATTTTAAAAATTTGGGAATGTTCGTGACGTCGAGTAGGTCACGTTGGTATATTTAAACCCTAGATTTGAGCAAATTATGGGGGTTTTATTTAGGTTTACGTATATGTGCTTTAATTAATTAGAAATTAGTTATTTCACGTATAGGGGAAACGTATCCCGAGGACGTACGAGGCCAAGCTAGGCTCGGGGCCTACGACCCAATGATTTACTTGTGAGTGGGCAATTTATTTTTATATCTATACATATTTATAGTTTCTAGAATTGCATAAATACATCACTTCAAGTATATATTGCCAGGTAATTGATAATTGCGATATAATTGTGATAAATGCTGCTACATGGTTGAAATATACTTGTCATGACATTCATACATATCTGTATACATGCTCATTTTGCTGCATCCTGGTGTTGGTACTCCGCCCAGGGCCAGGGCCAGGGCCAATCTTTCTCGTGTATGCTCACATCTGCACCGTTCACTCACCTTGGATCCAAGTTTAGGTGCCAATCTTGTTGTACAGACTGCATTAGGCAGTTCCGACTTGTATGTGACCGTGTTTAGCACCAGTCTTCACGTGATTGTAGTATTAGAGCATATTATTACACCAGTCTTGTCGTATAGGTTGCACTAGGCAACTCCGACTGGTGTGCTAGCTTAGATAATGAGCAATCTGTTTATATCTGATTATCACATTATTATATTACTTTGGCATTCATCTTATCATAACTTGGCATATATTATCATTTATATATCTTGGCTATATTATTGTGGATACATACTTACCTACATTGTATGTTCTTCTTAAAGGAAACTATACTTGTTTTATGGCAAGGGGTTAGTATATTCAAAAATAAAGGTTTTCATTTAAGCATTGTTTTGCTGACTCACTCAACTTTGTTTTTTGCCCTTCCAGGACCTAGATAACTGTTTCTTCGTGGCACTCGAGAAATCTTGGCAGTTTCTGACTTTACCTTTGGTTTAGATGTATGAACTTATCACTATTGTGTAATAAGTGTACTTTAGCCGCTTGACTACTCTTCGGTAGTTGTACTGTCTTTTAATGCTCTGGATAACTGTAGTGGGTTACTCCCACGAATGCACACTCTATCACTATTTGATTTGAATTAGTTCTAGTTTAGTTTAAATTTATTCACTTCTTACATTACTTATCCCTATGGTTACGTCACCTTACGGTGATGGCCAGCATGCTTTGACCTTCCCGGGTCGGGGTGTGTCGTAGTACCTTGTCACTATAAATATATAAGACTTTGCAATGTAGAAGAGATCTTCAACTGAAAAAAAAAAAAAACACATCAACGCTGTACGCGAAACCCTTCACAATTCTTTGTGAAAAAATATTAACTATTTTACTAACAGTCAGCCAGTGTTTGAAATTTCTTCGGTCGATACTTTCGTGAAAATATCAAAAAAAAGCATAGAAAAATATAGAAGAGGGGTGGGGGTGAAGTCTAAACTTCACTCTATATAAGAGAAACTCTTAAAATTTGGCAGATTTCGTCGATATTTCCAACATATCAGTTAAATATTATAAAAACTCTTACATTTCGTTTAAACTAGTGTTTGACATTCTTTAAAGTTTCATTTTAAATTTCTACTTTTTAGAGAAAATTTTCATCATTTCCATCGAAGGAAATCGATATCGATATATCTATTGATATTTCTGCAAATAATGATATTTTAAACATTCAGTTAACACAAATACCGTTTGGTTAAACAGATTTAGGTTGACTGTTGACGCAAATTCAGTCTAATTAAATAGGTTGGCAACCAGTGAAGGTGTTTATCTGGTTAGCCAACACTGGAGTTGTAAAATCAATTTGGCTCAAGCATCTTGATAGTTTGGTTAAACAACTAGTTTCTTAACCTTTGCTTGTTATTTATCTCAAGTCTCTGCCAGTGAGGAGTCTTTGATTCCATTGTCGAAGGAAGTCACTTAATTAGCTTTCTCGGCAAAGTGAAGTGTTCTATAGATGATCAGATATTCCCAAGTTTCATTTAAAGTTCGGCATTGAGATGGCCAAACCACTTTTATCATAAATACACTCATCTCTTTTGAGTAACTTTGCCCCATACATATTCGACGGACCTATATTTTCACCAATATAGTTCAGTTTGTCGAACCTGGTGTATAGGATTTGGAACTTCACAGTGATCTGCATAGCATTGTTGACATGTTTTAGAACCTAGGCCGAGAGCGTTTTTTCCTCGACTGAGGTTGCCTAATTCAAAAGTCAGAAGAACATTCCATCATATCACCACTAAGAGGTATTCACTTGGCCGAGCTCGGTAGCGAACTGGCATGCCCGCATTAATATTCAAGGAACAAAAGAATGTAATTAACTCTTTGTACTCGGCCTCCACACCACGTAAGCTGTGTAGCTTTCTGAGGTCAACGAGTATGTAATGCCGAATTTTATTTTGATAATTGTTCCTAGCCAAACGCAAAACGTTTCTTGTAAGTAGTCTCATATATATTCGACGGACCTATATGTATGCATGTTTCATACAATTGGATCTTGGGTTTTTTTATTGTTCGATTATAGTGTTGCCCATGTGACTAGAACGGACTACATTTTTTTTTCACAGAGACAACATCAAAATCGAACAATCAAAAAACCCAAGATCAAGTTGATCAAACCTTATGGGTAAAATTCAAACATTTATATTCCACAACGATGAAATTATAAAAAACAAAAAGTATCTATGGCTACAGATTGGAGAGATTTTTCAGTGTGGCCGTCACACGAGGTGATACACCACATGTCGCTGTATAAATGGTAGGATATGTGTGTTAAAAAGTTAATAACTTAAAAATTAAATTTTTTTACCACTTACATAAAAACACGTAGTATATATTCATGTTCCCGTTACAACTAAAATTTTCTCTACAGATTGAGTTATTATCTGCATCTTCCAGCACGTGTCAAAGACACAAATGCTCCTCTGGAAACCTCGTGCAACCCAGTGTTGAACCCCAAGCAACCCAAGAGCCCATGCTTGTAAGGTAAGATGGTCTTCCTCCTCATCTCCTCCGTAACCGCCCGGTTCGACGTATAATGCAACTCGTGCGGCGAAACCGGTCCTTTCCTCCTCGAGCTCACCGACCCCACGCTGTCGGTGTACCGGAAACTCGAGTTCTTCACGTCCTGCGCAATACTACTACTCTTCATCTTGGGCGACAACATAGCATACTTCCTCGAATGGTCTTTGCCCGTTGTGGCTCGGCCTTTTGATGCACTCCGAAACAACAATAAATCTTTCAATTTCCATTTTCTGTTCCCTTTCGATGAGAACGAGATCGCTGATAAAAATGAAGAGTTTGATGAAGTAGAGGCCTTATTAGAGTTGATTGTTGTTGAAGAAATTGCGTTGTCTTCTTGGGTGTCGAACATGATGTCTGACACCCTCAAGGGAGACAAAGATCTACTTCCCCTATTACGAATGGAAGCAGATCCTTCCCTCCCGCGTCTTTCCTCTTGATTTTCGTGTTCATCCTTTCGCGTCTCACCCATCGCGACCGCGAAAGGATCATCAGTACGATATTCCTTTTTGTGATGCCGCGGGGATAGAACTTCTTTGACTAGTTTCCTTCCTAGGTAAAGTCTTGATGCTCTTGGCGACGGTGACCTCGGTGAACTAGAGGGATCTTGATCACGTACTCCTCCATTGCTCCCAATTTGTAAGCGAGGAGGCAGCTTTAGAGGCCTGATCTTGCCGCCATCGAAGAGCTCGTCCGCCGACAAAGAAGTCTTTTCCAATTGACCACTAAAGGCGAACTCAAAATCCTCCTCATGATGATGCTTCTGATCATTACTAAAGCTACCTCTTGATTTCGGAATTCCGGGTTTTTCTTCCCACTCAAAAGGGACTGTAAGTATAAGGTTAGTGTCCATGGAGAGGTCATTGAAGTGGCTGTAGAAGGCCGAGACCCGGGTGGGACTGGTGGGTGCGCTAAAGTAGTAGTTGCCGAATCGGGTGGGGCTAGAAGGAGCAGTCATGTAAGGGGAGGAGCAGGTGCTGCTGTCGAAGTTGAAGTCCACCCGAGGAAATGGTAGAGCCACGTACGTCTCCATGGCTTGAGTTTAATTAACTTGAGCTTGTTTTGTACAGGGTTGGAGAATAGTGAGAGATGAATGGATATATAGGAGTTTAGAGGTAGAAAGAGCAAAGTGGGAGAGAGGAAGGAGAGGGGAAAGAGACGATAGTGGGGTAAGATCGACTAAATGACTAGAGTTTTGATCAGTCTCTATAGACACGAATGGTCATAGACGCCAACCTCAATATAAATATACTTCCCCATCTGTGTCATTTATTATTATAATTGGAGGAGGATTGTCTTCTCCTTTTTTTCTCGTACAATTTCATCATTTCTTTATTTGTGTGGTTACGGTTAAACTACGTTAACATTTTATATTAATTTTTTATAGAGATAATAGGACAAAAAGACGTGGCTTAACCGTGATCACACAAATAGGGAGAGGATGGAAGTGTATGGGAAAAAGGACGACAAAATTCTTTGGCCCATCTCCTGCGTGGGGTTGGTTTTCCTTTGGTTTCTCTTACCACTCACTTAGTACCATGGATTGAAATGCCGATATTATCGGCGATATTTCGCCGATAATATCGGTTTTGTGAGTTACCGATATTTTGATACATATCCACTGAAATTTCGTCAAAATATCGCGATATTATCGATATTATCGATAATATCGCGATATTACCAATAATATCGCGATATTACTAATAATATCGCGATATTTTAGATCTCTCTCGCCTCTCTCTTCTCTGCATCATCAGAACACCTTTCCATCTCTCCCCTTCCCCTTCCCTGCAACCCCCCACCCCTTCGCCACCCACGCCAACATCTCCATCTCTCTCAGCTCACTCCCTCTTCTCCCCCTCTCTCTCGCACAGACTCTCCCTTTCCCCGATCTACACTCACGCACCCATCATTGGCGTCAACCCTCTCTCCCTTCGTCTCCGTGAAGCTCCGGGGCACCATCCCCCACTGTTTCCTCCTGCTCTTGCGCCGCCACTGCCATTTCCGCCAGTAAATGAAAGCTCTGGCTTTTGGACCCATATGGGCTTTGGGACGAAAATTTTGAGGTTCTAGGTTTTTGAAGTTCTGAAAATGAAAGGGCAAAGAAGAAAGAAGATGAGGGAAGAAGAAGAGAGAGAGAGTGAGTAAAAGATTCAACTTTGATTTTCTAAAAAGGCAAGGAAACAAGAAGAAACGAAATTTTTTTTTGAAATGTCAAAAGTTGGTGATGGGTGGTGATGTGAAAGCAAAGATGGATAGCTATCAGATGCTTTATAATAAAAACCACCCACTTGGCCTTTGGTTTTTTATATTTTAAAAGTTTGGGAGGTATATTATATTATTATATGTATATAAATGTTATATAATTATAAATTATTAGATGTTTTTTTTCTAGACAAGCATATTAGATATGTACATAAAACATTCACATATGTATGTTCTTTTATAAGAAATAACATATTATTCAATAATTATTTACTAATTCATTATATATAAATGATTGTAATTGGTTCGGCGCAATTGTTATTGGTTCAGAGCAACAGCTCACATTGCTTAATCCCTGCTTAAATGAGTGTAAAATATTGTACTAATTCATTATATATAAATGATTATGGTGTGTTTAAACTTCTTTCATTAATTACTACATATTTTCTACACTCACAATGTTTGTCAGCTCACTATATAATCAACTTAAATCAGTTAAATCCATCATGCAATACATTTCCTTCTAATTTTTTGTGATAAACTAATAGATAATTGACTAAATAAACATCTTGCGAAGTTTCAATAAAAATTTCCAACTTTTTCTTACAATTTCCGTGGTTTCCATTGGATTTTTATCGATATCGATATTATTCCGATATTTCCGTCGATATTTCCGTGTTTCCGGACTACCGATATTTCTGATATCATCGATATTTTATACCTTACTTAGTACCATGTTTTTTCTTTTGTTTTTTTTGGGGTTGATTTAACTAACTTTAGTTTTCTAAATTTTAAGATATTTCACCTCAAGTTGATGACTGATTAATTCTTTCCTCATGCAATTCTGGCACTACATGAGGCAGCAGTGTACTGTTGGCCTCTTGAGTCAAACAGTAAACTAAAGCAAAATCAACGACCTTACAAAATGTATCCGTAGAAATTGAAACGCTTGAGAGTTACAAACTTTTGCTCGTGTTAAGTTGAAACTTTTTATAATTTCCGTACATAAAAAAAATAAAAATAAAAACTACAAAATAAAGTCGTCGAGATCTGCTGCAGCGGGCTGCTAGGTATCCACTGTGTGGACTGACTGGGAGCTCGAAGGTGGGTGAGGATCAGCTAGTGGCATCGAGAATCAGAAGCTAGACAACTGGAGGGAGTGTAAGATCTGGCTCATCTTATCGCCCTGGGCCACAAGCATCGACATGGATGTCAATAAATAAAAGAAAAGAGGTAATTAGAAACAGTATCAGTTGACAGTATTTGATACATTCTAGTTGTTTTATCATTAGCATTAACAAAATATAAATAATATATATATTGAATATTTTAGACTAATATCTCGTACCAGACAATATCTCCTACCAGACATATGAGAGCTTGTTTAGTTAAACTCATGCATGCTGGTAATTTGAAGATATGAATTGGAGAAGAATGGGTATTTCATAGAAAACAATCCTTGCTCCCCCTGTAGATAGGGTTGTAACAGAATTTTGAGTTCTTTGCAAGAAAAGAATCCTCATATATTAACGTTCACCATAATATAAAATGCGGACGGATCCGTACGTGTCACTCCTTTTTTTACATAATTTTTACACATATTTTTGTGGATCTCGCTCCATATTGTATTTAACAATCAAAATTGTCTTTGAGTTTTCTCTCAAAGATCATGTCTACCAAAAATATCCAAATTTGAAATAATATGACCATTGGAATAAGGATTTAAGATTTCTTTGTAACACTGTTTTCGCCCATTACCTCATGTGGAACCTCTTGGGCTTAGTGAAGCAGTGCGTTCTACCTGTGCACCAAGTTTGATTCCTCTCTAAGTAGTTTAAAAGAATTTATTATTTATTATCTTATCACTTGTAAAAGAAATAAATGTTTTTTTTTTCGTTTACTTGGGTATTATTTGTGTCTTTAGTGGTTAGGGTTATTTTGTTCTAAGTGTGAGAATATGTTTGTGAGCGTGAAGAAAGAGATTCTTGGATGGAGGTGTGCTCAAGGGCAAATATTTAATACTAAAATTTCATGTGAGATGGAATTTCCAAAAAAAAGAAAGAAAAAAGAGGTGTCAATAAAACCACTCTTTTTTTATTTATTTTTATTAACGAAAGATGAAATATTAGAATTTGAAATGCCTTACAACAGTAAGAAGAGAAGAATGAGGAGTAGATTAAGAACTAGTTAATTTCTGCTTAATTTTTTTTCTCATGGTATTTTCTGTGTGATGTCTCACAATGACATTATCGGGTTTCATCCTACGTTTTGATATGCGATTGGTGGAATTATTTATTGATGCAAACCGTCCAAATAAATATAGAAAACTCAAATATCTAATGAAAAACTTTGTTTTCGCTTTTTCCGAATTAGTTGATTTACTTTCTTTAAGTTTTATTGGAAAGTACGTTAATGTATCTGCGCATGATGCATATGTATGTACTAATATTAATATATAGTTATATATATGACTTAATTATGTGATTTCTTTAAAAAAAAAAAACACACAATTTTCACTACGCGTGCAGGTTTTAACAACTTGTTCTAGAACATAAGAAGGTATCAAAAAGGACGGCTAAGACTGCATCACTGCTTGAAGTTTGTAGGCATAAAATCCCGAATATATATAGTTTGCTTGCTTGCTTGCAGTAGTAGTTGAATATTATGCAGTGTCAATTACTATGTCATAGTCAATAGAACTCAAAGGACACGCGATTAAAAAACACATGATAACGTTCACAATGGCACTGCCTCTTTATTAAACTTGATATATATATATATGGAGTAAAAGACTGTTTACTACCCTCATGTTTCATGGTTTTCAACATTTAGTACATCAATTTTTGTCATTACAGAGTTATATCTAAAGTGTAAATTTTGAAACAGTTTCATACATCCGTTAGTCAAACTGTTAGTTCTCTCGTTAAGTGATGACGTGGCGCACACGTGGACAATGACTGGGCGCCACGTGTCATTAAAAAAATATTTAAATAATTATTTTAATAAAAAATAATAAAAAAACCACTCTTCTTCCCCGTGCGCCCCAACCCATAAGAAGAAGAATGAGGAGGAGGAGGAGGAAGAAGAAGAAAAAAAAAAAGAAAAACGGATCCCAGTTCGTACCCCCCCCCCCCCCCCCCCCCCCCCCAAAAAAAACTCAACCCCCTGCAACCTAGAAGAAGAAGAAGAAGAAGAAGAAGGAGGCGGAGGAGGAGGATGAGGAGGAGAAAAGAAAAAAATAAGGGAACCCAAAAGAAGAAGAAGAAGAAGAAGAAGAAGAAGAAGAAGAAAAAGAAGAAGAAGAAAAAAAAAAAGGAAAACCGAACCCAGAAGAAGAAGAGGAAGAAGAAGAAGAAGAAGAAGAAGAAGAAGAAAAAAATACCAAACCCAGAAGATGAAGAAGAAGAAGAAGAAGAAGGAGGAGGAGGAGGAGGAGGAGGAGGAGAAGGAGAAGAAGTAAAAAAAAAGAATCTGGGTTGGGGGCGTCGAGGGGGTGGGGGAGAGGATGGGGGGTTTTTAATATTATTTTTATTTAAATAATTATTTTAGTCATTATTTACATGGGCACCACGTCATCACTTAACGGGATAACTAAGACTGTCCCAAAATTTACACTTTAGGCATGACTCTGGGATGAAAAAAAATTGATGTACTAAATGTGGAAAATCATGAAACATAAGGGTAGTAAACAGAGATATACCCATATATATATATATATGGAGACATCTTCTTAACCGTTAGATTTGACTTTAATAAAATTGTGTGATTAAGATTGTGTGGTCTGTGATTTAATATCAACCACACAATTTCATTAAAGTCAACCTAACGATCGTGTTCTCATTTTTTATTTTAATGTGAATCTCTCTTGTTAAAGGGCTTATATATATATATATATATATATATATATATATATATATATATATATATATATTCGGTGCTAGAGATACCGTCTTGATCCTATTGGATTCTACGTACTTACATACTGAAATGATTACATACTTGTAATGTTTTGAATACAAAATTAATACATAATTACAAACTAAATGGGTCTTGCGAATCTTGATAATCGGCCCAATTAGTTGGCTGTTGAGACGAAGCGTCTGATGAGTTTCCAGAGTCGGAGCTGTCTTGCTGCAACAGTGCTGCTTCTGCAAGAAGTTGCTGGGCAAGGTCCAATTTGTTTTTCTTCTTACTAGAACTGGATTTGGACTTTGAAGAACTGGCAATACCTTTGAGTGAAGAGGATGGACTAATGTCCGATAATGACTGAGTGTTTTTTGGAACTTGAGGCAAGGCCTTTGAAGGTTGAGTTGCAGGCAGAGCTTGCACTGGATAAGCTGCGATAGTAGGATTTGGACTGGCAGAAGTGGTAAAGTCTCTGAGGACCACTTCGATGATTTTCTGGTGATCGAACTTATCCCACCACTTGACCATTCATTGTCGAAGAACTTCTTTGGCTTCAACTTGATAATTCCATCTTAGAATCTATGGAACCCGATATTTGGTCATGAACAATGCTAAGAGGGAAATGTCATCGTCGAAACGGCTTCTGTCGAACTTCTTCCTGAAAGTTTGATTGAGAACTTCCATAAGCTCGTCAGGGATTATGCTGGCTATTGGCCTATGAACTGTCCACCATCGGTTGAACCATGTTGGAAAGTTGAGTTTGAAACTCTTATCAATGGTAATGAACCATGAGTGACTAAAATCTTCTGTCTGATGCAAGAAAATATTAGTCCAAGCTTGGATATAATCAAAATAATTATAATTGCTGAAATGGATGGGAAGCTGATTGCCATGAAGGGGTTTTGTTTGGTAAAGGGGGATTCCCCATTCGGATTCTGTAAGGAATTTGCCAATGGCTAATGAATGGTAAAGGATTTTGTTTTTGTGGGTTTTACTAAAAATGGGTTTAATGGAAATGGATGAAGTCTCAGAGAGAATGGCTTGATAATATAAAAGTGATTTATGAATCTCTGAAGGTTGATAATGGAAATTTGGAGGAAATATCCTTTTGGCTAATTGTTCTGGGGTTTGGTTTTGACGATTGTCTTTTGGGATGCTGAAGAGATACTCTTTTGGTTCCTTAATGATGTAAGGAGAAGTCTTTGTATAGCTGGGTGTTGGTGAAGGTGTTGGCGATTGCCGGTAAAGGGATGAGTATGGATCATAGTCATTGACTAATGCTGACTGGAAGTTTGGACGAGGTTGTTGGTAATTTGGTCGGAGATTTTCGATGGTTGATCCTAAGGGAGTAAATCTGTTGGTTATGGCTAAGGCCGAGGAACCGGGAATAGATTCCTGTTTTGGTGGTGGTAAGGTGGCACGAAGCCTTATTTGTTGGGCATTGCCCTTCTGAGAATCCTGAGGATTTTTTTGCTTATTAGACATTCTTCCTCTGCAAAAATTCTCTAGTTAAAAAAATCTGGTATGCAGTTATGGCTGTCTTTAATGTATTCAATTTGTAAATCAAAGATTGATAATATGGCTTGCCATCGTGCAAAAATCTGTTTTGATGCAATGTTTTGAACATCATTTTGTAAAACATGTTTTGCAAATTTGCAATCGACTCTAATGAGAAATTTTTGATTTAGTAAATCATCTTGAAATTTGCTAATGCATAATACAATAGATAAAATCTCTTTTTTAATAGTGTTATAATTAGCTTGTGCAGGATTCCATACTCCTGAATGGAAACGAACAATTTGTTCAGGAGAGTCTGGAGAAATTTTCTGTTTGAGGATACCTCCATAACAGATATCCGAAGCATCGGTTTCCACTATTTTGAAAGAGTGGGGAGTTGGAATGCCAAGGCAAGGCAATGTCTTGACATGATTCTTAATTTGTTTGACAATGGAAGTATGAGTGGGAGACCACGCTGGGGGATTATCCTTAAGTTTATCAAACAAGGGTTTACATTGTTGACGTAAATGAGGATAAAACTCAGAGACATAATTCAAAGAACCAAGAAATCGCTGAAGTTGGGTTTTATCAGTAATCTGGTATAGGAATTTGTCTGCAAACTAAATGACACGATCTATGGGTTGAATGGTAGACTGATGAATGTTGTATCCTAAAAACCTAACCTTGGTTTGGAACAACTTAATCTTAGTGGCTGACACAACCAATCCATTTGATCTAATGATCCTAGCAAACAAATGCAAATGTTTCCAGTGTTCGTCTATTGACTGTGAATAAACAAGAACATCATCAATATAAACAATTGTAAAATGAATATATTGATTGAAAATCTCATTCATAATATTTTGAAATTCACTGGGAGCATTCTTTAAACCGAAAGGCATTACATTCCATTCATAATGGCCGAAAGGCGTTACAAAAGCAGTTTTATACTTATCAGATTCATGAACTTGAATTTGCCAAAAACCTGATTTCATATCAAACTTTGAAAAAATAGTTGCTTTACTAAGCCTTTTTATCAAATCTCTTTTGTTAGGGATTGGATACCTAATCCATTCCAAAACAGCATTCAAAGGTTTGTAGTTAATAACTAATCTGGGAGACCCTCTTTCTAGCTCTGCACTTTTCTGAACATAAAATGCAGGACAAGACCAAGGTGACTTGGATTTGCGGATAATTCCTTTGGAAAGAAGATCCTGGATTTCAGTTTTACACACATCCATTACTTCTTGACTCATTTGGATAGGTCTAGCCTTAGTAGGTATCTTGGATTCATTAAACTCCTTGATATAAGGAAGTTTAAAAATGTATTGTTTACGGTGCCAAAAGGCATTTGGAATGTCAGAACAAACTTCTCTTATAAGTTTATCCTGGAATTGGGAAATGCGTTGAGATAAATTCTCTTGCTTGAGTTGTTCCTCAACTCGTTTGTGATTAATTTCTTCCTTCAAGAAATTAATATGGTTGAACTTATTAGTGATGAGACTGATGGATCGCAAAATGCTATCCTTCTGGAGATGTCTTAGTTTTTTTAGGTCTGTTTCCAGGTAGAACTTAAACGTGACTTTCTGTCCTAAGACTTTGGTGGTAATCCTATTGTGATGCACCTTGAAAGGATAGATGAGTGCGATGAAAGGTAATCCTAATATGACGGGGTCTGAGATGTTCTTAATTAGAACAAATGACATTTTAAAACACACATCATCCTAGCAGACATGTGCTTTAGGGATCTCAAATTTTAATTGCATTGGAGATTGATTTGCAGCACTGAGTATTTCATTGGACTTATGAAAATACTTAGTAGGTATTAACCCTTCTTGAATACAATTCAAGTCTGCTCCTGAATCTATCAAAGCAATTGAATCAAAACGGAAATCGTCGATTACTATCAAGATTTTGGAATACCATTTTCTAATCCTGATTTTGTCTAGAAAACTTAGGATTAAATCTTGCTGGGATGGGGTTTTGGACGAAGAGTCCGAGTGGTGGCTTGATGAAGAAGAACTGTCTTGTCCTTCATCATTGTTGGCTAGAGCCTGTGTTTGAACTCTACTAAGCTGTGTATGAATTTCTAGGTTTTCGGACTTTAGAAACCTAATTTCATCTTTGACTTTGATGACTTCTCTGTGTAAGTCTTGAATGGTGATTTCTTTCTTAGACTTATTAAACCTTTCCAGGGTTGTGCTAAGAGAGATTTTTTGAGTTGGCTAAGGTTGGCTAGTGCCGCTATCATCAGAAGAAACTAATTTCTTAAGTTTCTTGAGATAGAAGGTTTTGAGTTCTGGGTCATCGACCTTGGAGATTAACTCGCGGAGAAGATCCTCTTGTTCTTCTTGCTTACTAAGCACTAAGACCTTTTTACAACAAGCATCGGTACATCCTAGCTTGATGTTAGGTGAAGAAAAGTTGGAAGAGGAGTTGTGGTCAGAAAAGGATAATTCCAAATCATCTTCTGATTGACTATGGTCAGTGTCTCTCAATTCCAGAACTTGGATGAGATGAAGCTTCTCTTCCTCAGAGATCTTCAATTGGTTAATGGTGTTCTTAACTCTACACTTATTAGCGTAGTGACCGAATTTGCCACACTTGTAGCATTTTCCTTTCTGACTATTGTCTTTGGAATGGAATTTTCCAGAGGATTTCCTTTTCCCCTTTTTCCATTTGTTGGATTTTGGTTTTTCGTAAAACGAATTGGGTTGGAACTGAGGTTTCCTATGTTTGTGGTGTCTCTTACTAGAGTATTTGGTTGGATACTTACCAAAAGTATCTGACCGATGAGGTTTTTTCCTATTGGAATGTGCTATGGGTGGAAGACCGTATTGTTCATAGAACGTTCCTAGTTTGTATTTGGCTATGGCCTTGTCTTTGTTGACCTGCCTTGATATTTTCATATCAATGCACATCTTCAACCCTTCCTTTTGGATAATATTAATTATATTACTATAAGTAAGAGTATGATATGGTATTATACCATCGTCGTTTACTAACGTTGTTCTAATCTTGTGGGCGAAAAGGTTGGGTAAGCCATTAATGAACTTTTCTTTCCAAAATGGCTGGTTACTATCTTCTCTGAGCATGACTCTTGAGAGGAAAACATCTTTGTACCATCTAAAGTCACTTAAGGTTGGACACCTTAAATTACTTAGTTGGTCGTGTATCCTATTTGTAACGTTGGAGGGAGTTCCTATGAAGTGTTCTATGATGGTGAAAAGGAGTGTGTTGATTGCATCTGGGACACCTTGTCCTAGACGTTCGTCAAAGAGAGGGATTCCTTCCTCATCTTTCTTGACCGCATTGCGGATTTCATTTCTTAATTGTTCAGTGAGGTGCTTTTCCCACCAAGAATGAAGCATTCCCGTGAAGCTAGTGACCAAAAGATCAACGACTTGGGTTTCCGAAAGATTATGGTTGGTAATGTAGCTATTAGCAACCATAGAAATGTGTTGGAGTTTGTTTAATAAATCTTGTTCTGATAAGCCATCTATATTCCATTCATAGAGTTTATCAAAGGATACTGAGAATTGGTTTTGGAAAATTCTTTCCTCAAATTGGAGGTCAGGAGGAGTTGGTCTGGGATACCAGTTTTTGGTGAGAGATGTGGGATTTATCCCTTTGTGGTTAATCCTCATGAGTTCAAGACTCTGAAAGGCTTCTTTCATCTTTTGGATAGAGTTAACACTTTCATCTTCTGAATCTTGTTTTGAAGAGTTTTGGGTGGAGTCAAGTTCATCATTGTGATTAATCACATGAACTCCTTTTTTTGGCTTTAGCTCACTGAGCATTTGGTCTATTTTTTGGGATGTGGAGGCCACTTTGAGTGAGGGAGACTTTAGGAAGTTAACTAAAGGTCTTTCTCTTGGGATAGGCTTGGGTGAAGACAATTTATCGATTTTAATTTCGATTTTGTCTAGCTGTTTGCCTATGGTATGGAGGCTTTGGTTTGTTTAATTGTTTTGTTCAATTACGGGTTTTACTCCTACATCATCTTTTGGGATTTTGAAAAGAGTGGCTGGTACTTGCGTATTGGCTGTGGTGATTAGGATCTTTTCTTGGGAAGGATGACTAGAAGAGACAATAGTTTTGTCTTCTTTAAGCCAGTTTTGTTTGGTTATTACCTCTAACTATTGTTGTTCAGGCTCATAGTACTTTTCAACATAGTCGAAGAAAAATACTTCAAGTCTGTGCGTACTCATGAAAGCTTTCCATTTTTTGTAAATTTCAAGCTTTTCATCTTGGGTGTATTTATTTCTGAAAATATTCCTCCGTGGAATGTTTTCAGTGGCTTCTATGTCTCTATTGAGTCTTTTGTTATTAGGTTTGAATGGTTTGTTCAAGACTAACAACTGGGGGTTAACCTGACTTGCGTCAAAGTCAGATTTTGTGGGTGAAGTTGGTTCTTCTGTTCTAGAGGACTTGGGTTGGTAGACTGGGTTAGTAACGATTTGGTCTCAAGTGACTAGAGTTTGATCTGGATGAGGTCGTCTACTAACTCTTGTTGGGTGACTGAGGAACTAGTGTCTACGGACTTTAGTTTCCTATTAGCTAAGGAATTGATAAATTCTTGATCCTGACCCTGCCTATCGGATAGCATGGATCCAGAAAAAGAATGTCTTCCTGAAACTACAGGTTTTCTAATTGGTCTACTGACGTTGATTTTGACAGTACCATCGAAGTATTGTTCGATGTTGTCAAGGTTGACTAGGTTATTCTGGATGTTGACTGGTTTGCTATCGTTAATCAAACACCAATCTGTTGGGAGATTGATATCTGACCACCTAATGGTTCTTGGTATGCTAACATTGGCGTTTTTAAAGAGGATTGGATAAGAATGGTATGATCTTTCGGAGTCTTAGATAGAGCTTGAAAGTTCATGTTTGTGCCAGTAACCTTATAGTTAATACGATAAATGAGTGCCAAAGGCTGTGTTCCTTCAAAGACTCTGTATCCTGAAGTCTGGGTATTGAGTGTGAGTGCTTTCAAGATATGAGGATCTAAAAGACTTAGCGTAAGGTCTGTAAAACAGTCGAAATGGATAGGCCCATTGAAAAGGCTGGATTCAACCATTCCAAGGATGCTATCACTGAAATCTGTGAATCTTGCATCTTGAAGACACAAGAGAATTGAGGTATTGAGACCTCTTCTGGTTAAGGGTTTAACCGTAATCTATGTTGCCTAATTTTCTGTGGGGTGAAAAGTTGACACTTTTCACGATCTTTGCTAAGAGCGTAGGTTTGTTCTACAGTCTTAACATGATGTCCTGATCTAAAGGAGGTCATTGACCATTTCTTTTTGTAAATGTTCTTGGGTGAGACTTTGGGGATATTCCAATCTTCAAAACCTAGACTACTGTCTGTTTGAAAATCAAATTTCTGTTCTTCATTGACAATGTCAGGTATGCTGTCTAGATGCATATGAGAGCTACTGCTAGTCAGAGTTTGTTCTAAACAATCTACTCATGAAGTACAAATTCAAACATTCAAAATACAGAAAACTTATAAATCAAACCTCTAATGCTTATTAGCTATATTCCTTCCCGCTCATGCACTCCGCTCATGCCTCTACCCTGAGACTTACTGTTTGGACAACGCGCCTTACTGTTTGGTGGGGAATACAGAAAATTCACACAAAATGATTAGCTTACAAGCAATCTAGAAAATGAGTGAAAGAATAAATACTAGATTTGCAGAATGATGAGAATAACTCAATGACTACCGAGTGGCTCTGATACCACATGGCATATATATATAACAAACTATAAAATATTATATAATTATATAATGTTTGAAAATCGCTCTCAAATGATATGTTAGTTGTGGCCAAAGTCCTTCTGTTCAAGCCCTTTTGCTATACGAGGATGATGGAGCCCTTTTAGGGTAAGTTTATTGTACCGAAATATTTTGAATTTGACTAGTTTTAGGAATTAAGTTGAACTGATTTGGATTGGACTAAGCTAGATAAGAAATGAAGCGTTTGGTACAGTGTCGGACTAAAGTGGTGTAGTCAAACTAGGATTTGAGAGGATTTTAAAAGACTTTAAAATCCTAGTATAGTCAATTAAAAGATTTGAAAGGATTTTTAAATCCATCTAAATCTAAGTGTATTAAAAAAATTAAGATTTTGGAGGATTTCAATAAGTTGTGGATTTTGTGGGATTTGAAAGCCAAAAGTATATATAACCAAGATTAAAAAGAATCCAACCTCATCCCCTAGGATTTCAAATCCTTCCACCACAATCTATTCAAATTCTTTAAAAATTTTTATGAATTTTGTAAGAGTCTTTAATCATCTTAAATCCTATCAAATCTATCACTTTTAAAATCCTTTAAAATTTTAGTTTGACTACACCCCTCTAAGATATGGACTAACAAATTTTTTTTTTTTTTTTTTGCATTTTTTAAAATTCAGTTTTTCCTTTTAACAAAAAAAAAAAAAAAAAAAAACATTATACAATGCCATCATCGTTTCCCTTGCCCGCCTCTTCCCTCTCACACAATGTTTCAAACTCATTTTTATGTACTGATGCCCTCTGCAAAGGGAATGAAGTATTAAAAGATCCAATCACACCTATGGAATTCTTCTGACAAGTTTGCATCAAATGGGTTACTTCATTGCGAACTCTCTTGGTAAAAGCTTCCGTAAGAAAATACCCATGTTTAATTGCTAAATCTGCTTCGTGAAACTCTCCGACTCCAATCCAATCGCAACCATGGGAGATTTGTGTCTGATTTCTTCAATACAATCCACCATGATCTCTCTCCTCTCTCTCAGTTCACCGCCACCATTGATAAACATGGAAGGGGAGGGTGCGACGACAAAACAGTGGGAGTGCACAAGAATTCCAGTTGAAGTCTGGGGAGAACGAATAAGGACGGGAATATGTAATATGTTTACGAAATCATACGTAAAATGTTTATTTTTATTATTATTTTGTATAGATATGTCAATTCAACACAGGTCCATGAATTTTACCCCAAGTTCAGTTTTCATCCCTAAATTCTCATATTAGTTTCTCATGTCTCTTAACTTAATTCTATGTTGCATAGGTAGACCTTCCATCAAACCTGTCTTTTTTTTTCATCAAAATTAAGGTACAGTGGTCTTTTCATTAAAAAAAAAATCTAATTTATTTTAAAATTAAATAAAAGCTTGGCTCCTTAAAGTTAAGGAGGAGTGCCTCCTCAAAATACTTCATGATACATTCACAAAATTTCGTGCTTAAGATCATAAACATTCATATTATAAATCACTAGGTATATATCATCTTTGCAAAAAGTCAATTAAAACTAAAATTGTTTAGCCAATCTTTAAGGAGTTCTTGTTATAAACACGGAATTTTATGAATAGATCACGAGGTATTTCAAAAAGGAGTTCCTCCTCAATCCTTGAGGAGCCAAGTCTTTCTCTTTAAAATATTTATTTTTTATTTTTTGGATGAAATCTCTATTTTATCCCTCAATTAACTGAAAAGTTAACGGAATTAATGAAAATGACTACTAGTGCAACAAATGACATAATTCGAGGATGAGATATACTATTAGTAGAGTTCAAAGATGAAAACTAAACTCGTGGTATAGAGCATGGCCTTTTGCTACAATTTTGCCAATTCATTATAACTAAGGTACATAAAAATGTCCAAATACAAAGTTAAACACAAACAAAAGATATGCATCAACCAAGCAACAAAACAAATGGCCCATTCTAAGGATGTAGGCTCAAAATAAAAGAACAAATCTGATGCGATGTAAAACAACACACAAATTACAATTGTAGTATAAGTGCAAGTAGGGATCGTCCTAGGCTGGGGATTAGGAGGGATTGCTAATCGACTCGAAACTGACTTTAAAACACTAAACAAGACTAAAGACACTTAACTAAACTCAAAAATAGAAAACTAAACTCTAATAACTCAAAACAAACTAGAATGACTCAAAACAACACAAAACAATCAAATTGACTCAAACTAGACACTAGGGACTGATTTGGACAAAAATAGACTCAAGGAACTAACTAGACACAAACCAAGACAGATTCTAACTAAACTAACACACCTAAATAATGGGGGATTGGTTTTGCACGAAAATTAAATCTAAAACTAAACAACTTGCAAAATTGACAAAGACATAAAATTAAGATGAATTGATGGATGAATGGCTAGCTAGAGGGTTTTTCTCCACACATGACACACATGCATCACAAAGTTGATTTCGAGTTACAATTTCGATAAACCATGAACCTCAACACCCCAGATTAACTGTGAACAGCACTAATTAACCCTCAAGTTTTCCTTAAATCATTGAATTGGACCGGTAACGCATCGGCAATCCAAATTATTCTCCAAAAGTTCTCTACATGAACAGCATAGTAGAGATACAATCAAAGATCATTAAGCATTGACAAGGCATTTGTAACTATGAACAGCATGATACTCCTTCCAGGAATTTACTCAACGCGATTGTGACTAGCAACCTTCACTACTTGTGAATATAAGTTCATAACAATTAGGTGAAACTCCCTTATATTCTAGCATCAAATTCATGCATGCAAACTAAGTATGCATCCTTAATCGACATACAATAATAAGTTTTGAATAAAACAGTTAAGAAAATTGAATTCACAATTCATGAAATCACAACTGAAGGTAATCAACTCACAAATATATTCATGGTTTTGAATCAACCTTTAGCCAAAAGGGATTTAGTTCCTCATGTTCACAACTATAGAAAGATAATCAGATTTAAACATTGAAAATAAAGATAGATTTAGAAACGCTCCAACAATCCAACGTCTCGAATTGCAAGCACGGCTCCAAGGTAATCCTCTCATTTTTCCTTTGTAAAGATGCGGCACAAGGGAAGGTGATGATGGTTGTGATGAGGGTAGAGATATGGTGCGGCAGATGTCACATCCCGGCCCGGGCCTGGCCTCCGCCGTAACACGATATTGTCCACTTTAGGCCCAGACCACGCATTCACAATTTTGTTTCTGGGAACTCACACGAGAACTTCCCAGTGGGTCACCCATCATGGGAGTGCTCTCGGGCGCTACTCGCTTAACTTCGGAGTTCTAATGGAACCCGAAGCCAGTGACCTCCCAAAAAGCCTCATACTAGGTAGGGATGGGAATATACATTAAAGGATCACTCCCCTAGGTGATGTGGGATGTCACAATCCACCCCTTTTAGGGGCCCGACGTCCTCGTTGGCACACCACGATCAGGGTTAGGCTCTGATACCCAATTGTCACCTCCGACGTAGCATGATATTGTCTGCTTTGGGCCTAGACCACGCCCTCACGGTTTTGTTTCTGGGAACTCACATGAGAACTTCCCAGTGAGTCACCCATCATGGGAGTGCTCTCACGCGCTACTTGCTTAACTTCAGAGTTCTGATGGAACCCAAAGCCAGTGAGCTCGCAAAAGGCCTCGTGCTAAGTAAAGATGGGAATATACATATAAGGATCATTTCCCTGGGTGATGTGGGATGTCACAACAGAAGGGTTAGACAGGTTGAGAGCATATGGAAGGGTGACAGGGGATGGATAGGAAGAGAGGTGGATGGAGGAAGAGAAAGTGGTGCGGCAGAAATTGTAGAGAGTATGTGTAGAATGAATGAATGGGTGCGGCAAGCTTTATTTATAGGGCTAGGGGTCATGGTTATGAATTAGGAATGGTTTAGAACTTAACTAAATTGTCCTACAAGAATTAAAAGTCAGAAATTAAAGAGAAAAGGAAAGGGATATTCGGCAGGGATATGTAGGAGAAAAGGAAAGTGTTTTGGGGCAGGAAATAGGAAAAAATCATCTCCCCTTGTGCGGCCAGACATAGAACAAAAAGAGAATGTGATTTGGGTTCAGAAAATAGGTAAGGAACAATGATAGGTGCGGCTGGGATGAAAATAAAAGGGGAATGTGGTTTAAAAAGCTGAAAATAGGAAAGAACAAGGTCCCTTGTGCAGCAAGGAAGAGGGAGTGCATAGAGTGGTGCGGCTTAGACTTTTAGGGCAGGTTTAGGGCTTTTAGAACAAGTAATTAGGCAACCTTCATGTTTTGGAAACCCCCTTGCAGCTAGAACTCAAGGAAAGTAGGAATAGAAAAGTCGAAAGCCAAAAATAGAAACTTGGGTTTCCAATTCTGAACTCTTTGTTCTTCATTTTCATTTCTTCATTTCTTCACTCAATCCTAGCCTCCTTTGATCTTCAATTTCGTCCATTCACTTAGCTCCAAGCATAAGCTATCTATCCAATGCCCAAAACTGCTCCAAAATGCACTTCTTTGCCTACTTTGCACTTTAGACCTACAAACACACGAAAATAGCTCAAAATACTAAAATAACTAAGAACTAACAATGTAAATGCAAGGAAACAAGCTAAGTAAGTAGCATAAATATGCGCCTATCAAAATCCTAAGAACCCTAACTACGCATCCACTGCTAGAACCGCCGCCATCAGCAACCAAGGTAGAGGCAAAGAATAAGTCTCGACAAGAGATCTACAAAGGATGGGTGTTGGAACCAAATTCGCGCACATCTGCGGTCGGAGGCTATAATTAGTCGTAGTTATCCATGATCTGCGATGAAGAGAGATTGGGGTTGATTAGGAGTGTGGTTGAATCCATATAAGGCTACGGAGGAGAATTAAACCACTTGTGTAGTTCTAAGAAAAAATGGTGTGAACCATCCTTGACGAATAGCCTTTTGGCAGGGCATTAAGAAGATGAGTTCTCCATGGACGTGTCTACATGTAGATGGCAGCGTATGAGCCTATGTTAGGCATAGAGAAAGATAGAGAGATAGATTTCCTAGCAACAGAGATTGATGATTCCCCCTCCTCGATAAATACCGAGACTAGAGTAAGGATCTTAAGAGTCTTTGTACAGAAAGTAATCTTCATCAAATCGAGAGACTATATAGGAGGAAATCTAGGATGAGATACGTAATCATCCTAGAATCTTCATTATGTTGCCTAATCCCCAATATATCCTAATTTTACTTGAATTAGGGTTTGCTTACTTGGGATACAAGTAATATCTGCAATAGGCCTAAGCTTAGCTTGCCGGACTGTGCTTTATAGACTATGAGCATCTTGGTCCTTCTTGCCACATGTCATGGGGCTAGAAAAACATGGTTCCACAATTGCCTTTGCTTCAAGGATGGATAGCTACCAACAGACCATGAATGAATCATCCCATAATAACTTCTCCGGAATATGTAACGAAATATCTTTCAAAATTCCAATTGATCCAAAGCTAGTCAAGTCTGGCTAGTCCTACTTGTTTTTCTCTTCAAAGATTTGATCTTTTGAAATTCTCAACCATATTATAAACCCCTCGTCGGAGTTCTGAAATTCTCAACCTAAAGAGCTAAATGCAAGGTGGTATGCACCTTTATATTCCTGGAAAGCCTTAGATGCCTTAAGAGTATACTACTGAGTTTATTTTACTCAATTCATTAAGCATGTTATAGTAAAACACTTTGAACTTTTCATCCCTTGCTTCCTAATCGCATAATATACTTTAATCTGTCAATCTTTTCAAAGTAGTCAAACTTCAAAGTAAGGAGTACTAAGGTGAAACACGGGTAAACGTATGGGCTGGGACAGAGATTCAATCCCCTATAAGTAACATTGATTCGAAAAAATGTCACATCCCAAACTTAGTATTTATAAACATTTTCACTACGATAATCGGAATACCACCTTACTCCGACACCAAGCCTAAAGCCTATGAGAAATCTTTTACCCTAGACTTGATGTAATTCTTACATCATATCATCTTTTTTCTTAGAACTATCCAGTGATTTGATTTTCCATCCCAGAGATATATAGGAAATCCTTTTCAGATTCAATCACACATTTTTATCTATCTAATTCTACTTTGAATCACAAATAAAGAAAAGTTATTCATTTTATACATCAACTCTTTTTTTTCCTTGTAATGCAGGAGAGCACCCTACTCATTTCAAACAGGGCACTAACTTTGAAAAAACTTTACACGAATGCAAGTCTAAAAGTTCAAAGTAAAATTGTCAGAGGTATTTCCCTTAGCCTAACCCATCTTGAATGGTTAGCAACTTAGGAGACTCAAACCATAATAAGCGTGGTAACGATTGGCAGGCTACATGCATGGGCACATGGCACCTTGACCTGAAAGTCCAATTCACCATCCAACCTTCGAATAGTTTATGCAACCAACAAGGTTGTGGGTTATGATTTCAAACCTGGGCTCTACGCCATTCAAGGGAATAGTCGAAAATATCAATCCAGAAATCATCTAAGGGTGGCTCTAAACTTTGACCTCGAGTACGATTACTTCTATTCCAGACCAACCTACTAAGTCAAGGATGCTTTGCAACACCATGTGTTAGTAGGTCTAAAGGGGGTATCCAGACTAGGCAATCCCAAAGAGAAATTTTATTCGAACGGAGCTCCAATACATAGAAATGCCTTGGTAAGTTAATCAAAGTAGTTTGTGTGACATCCCATCTTGAATTTAATATTATTTTATTCTCTAACCTTAGAAAATGACGAAAATTATGGAAATCCTTCATGGACATTCGAGTCCTTATCACTCTTTGTTTCTTTGCACATATGTCTAGGTGGTAAGTGTTCTTACGAACATGTGAGAGTGAACATGCATAAATCAAACAATTTATGCACGTTTCCTAATGAGGGGAAAATGGTAATTTTGCACTCTTAGGAATTTATTACTTGTTTATCGAGACAACAGTGAGTTGTCGGTATTGCAGGTTGCAGACTATAATATCGATGGCTTATTCGTTGGGTTCGTTAAGCAAGTGGGCAAGTAGGCCTGTCTACATTAGTATTTAATTAATTGGGCCTCATGCCTAATTAATTATTGTTTGGGATTGATCCAAAGACACATATACACATATTCTCAAAGTACTCGACGATACAAACGTGTAGGTGTAAGCGGAACTCAATTCGAATTTACGAAAAAAAATTTACGAATTACAGAACGTAAAGGGTGTTTTGATAAATTCACATTTACGGGAGATATTTTTCTATATTGTCTTTTGTGACTTTGAGCTGTATGCCAAGTGGGGCCCATACCACTCATTCCCTTCATTTCTGTGTCTTCTTTCACTATCTCGGTCTCTCACTTTCTCTTAAACTCTTTTAGATCCTCCTCTCTCTAACACTCTCATCTTTCTCATCTCTCTCACTTTTCCCTCCTTTTTTCTGTCATCACTCTTAAGCTCTCCTTTTAAAACTCTCTTACTGCACTCACTGCACAAGGCAGTGAGCTAACTACTTTGACCACCATCACCATTGTCATGGTGGAAAAATCGCACGACCATCATCATTCTCGTAGCGAACAACCATCACCACCCTTACTTGCCATTTTGTTCACGGCTAGTTTTACCAACCACCAAGGATCAAAGATGAAAGAAAAATTCTTAGGCGTGATTTCGAACCCAGACACTAAGCTTGCACTGCAAAGTAACTTTTTCCACTATTTCCTCCCTTCCTCAACCATGGCGAGCCTTAACACCCTCAAATCCTTTTTATTTTGAGGCTCTTATGTTGTTTTCAACCTTAAAAATGAGAGTGGGGGACAATTTAATGCAAAAAAAAAAAAAAAAAACACACTGGGAAGAATTTCCCCAGTTTTTCGGTGACTGACCAGCCACTTTCAGATCATTTTTCTGTTCATCTTCGACATTCGTTAGCCCTTGAATTGGTATAAATCGATTCTCTACATTTCTAACTCCGCTTTGGCTTTTAAATCACTGATCTTGGTTGAGAAATATTGCTCGGAATGAGCTTGGGAAAAAAGCCTTGCAACATGGAATCCGCAGGCCTTCACGATGAATGCAAGTACACTAATACTTGTAGTGTGGTTGCGCGTGGGTGGTGCCCTGTCCTTAACGTGTACAGCTTATGACTGCCAGTGCAGCCACCTTATGGCGGCGTGTGAAGGAACACGAGGTCCCTCTTTAGGTTTCTTGACGCGCCGAACTCGAAATTTGCCATCTGTTTTCTAAAATTCGATCATTTTAAAATAATTCCTTTATTAGCCATACTTTGTACGAATACGTGAATTTATGTTAGTACGTTATATATTTACGTAAATGGTTTTGTTTCTAGGTGAAACGCATCGCAATGATCTTCGATGCCAGCAAGGCGGGTCTGACTGGACAATATAACTGTGAGTGGGTGTTTTCTTTTCAATATTATATATTTATTTAGTTTCCATTTTATATATTTAATAAAGAATTTTCTACGTTATGCCTATATTAGATTAGCGTTTATAAGAATTAGCGCATTGATGGAATTTATGAAATTATTCTACTTTATACGGGATGCACATGTATGCGTATTATTATGGGATGCCTTAATTATATTTACTGCCATGAATAGTGTTATGTTGACTAGAATTATCGATTTATCGTTGCATGATCCTATTTATGTTATTTGCTCATCGTGCATGTTATACTGGTGTTAGTACTCGCCCAATTCAGAGCCAGTCCTCACATGTATGTTCACATCACATCAATATGCTCACTTTGGATCCATTATAGGTGCCAGTCCCATCCTAGACTGCTATAGGCAATTAGGACTCGTATGTGACGCGCATAGCGCCAGTCTTCACATGATTGTAGTACTAAAGTGTAAATCATTATTACACCCAGTCATGTTCATGTCAGAATATCTCTACATGAGCTCATGTGTCAGCATATGTCGATAAGCACCTGATATCATATGTTCGTTTATATATACAGAATATTGTGATTTATCGTATTATTGAAATATTGTTGATTACGGTAAGTGTTTTTATACTATATGTAGTAAATATATTTGGAAACTATACTTTTTTTTATGGCGAGAGGGTTATACATTTTTGAAAAGGCTTTACAAAATTTTATTTTCAGGCCCACTCACTTTTGTTTTTCACCCTTCCAAGTTTTATTGGTAGAGCTCTTGTATTGACGAGGATTTCTAACAAAGGTTGGTATAGGAGACTACTTCTGATGGTATAATTGTTTAACTTTATTGCACTTTACTTATGAACTGACATCACGTGTGAAATGGGTTTAATTATGCTCACATGCGCATGCTTGTATTTAGTCACTTTCAGGTTAAAATTTATTCACAATTTTCCACTACGGCTTTGTCACCTTCTTGGTGTCGGCCATCACAACTCGATTCGGAGTCTAAGTGGACATTCTGAGTTAGGATGTGTCAATCCAATCGGAAATGCTCAGGTCTGATGCATAGGGTCTAAAAAAAGATTCAAAAAGTATTTCCGACCTACATGCCGTTAATCATGTTTCCAAAGAACTTTCGTTTAAGATTCACTGAAAATGGACGCACAATCCAGTCCAAGAAGGAAAATCCTTTACCGTGTTGCAATTATCAAAATTCATAACCCCAAAAAACATGGGAAAGGTATAAAAGATTTTCCTAACTTATCTCTTGCAGGATATTTTAGATGTAAGCATAGTCATCCCATGTCCGATAAATGTAAAAATAGAGCTCGGAGCGGAGGATTGCTTATGGGTTTAGTGTTCAATTTCCGGTACCAGAGTAGGGTGGTACTCCGGATTGTATGATGAAAATCCATCATAGGTACAAAGTTTGGGAGGTTGTGTTTCCTAAGTCAACATTATTGAGGGGGTTTCTTAAAATTCTATCCCAGGCCCACAAACTTATTCGCATTCTGCTCCGTTGCTTATTTTATTTCTCAAAGTTTGTTTACTTTGGAAAGATTTATCGGATTGAATATTATTTATGCCAAAAGATATATGAGATAGGAAAATTCTCACATAAATGAATGATTATTATCAAAGTTACAAAAGAGATCAAACTAGTACAACAGTTTGGGGAAGACAAGCCCTCACCTTTAGTAAAAGAGAAAATTTAGAGACAGAACAACGTGTTGGATTGGAATCATTATTCTTAGAGAGAATACCATCGTCAAGCTAGTGGCATGCTACACCCACCTTGCTGTATTCCGGACATGACACTACAATGAGGGCACACGTATTCATATGGAGATCCGTCATTGTTATCGTCAACAAGTAGAAGAATGGAAGGAAACATAGGTGAAAAGTCACAAAAACATCCCATCACCTCAAAAAAATCAAACATCAGTGCAAATTCTACACAAGGTGTCCGGCAAAGGAAAAGGTTGGTGATAAGGCATTCGGTCCTTCATTTAAACTCTCAAGCCACATGAGTGAGTGTTTGAACGAAGGGCCATCATCGTCACCATCAGTAAGCATCAGATGATGAAGAAAGCAGTGACAAAAAACCCTTTAGTGGATCTTCACACTTCGTGCAGATCCTAGCTATCTTTCCAGGCCCGAAACCTGCATGAAAAGTGCTATGAAGGGATGAATGTTATAGAAAGAGTTGTAAGAAGTGTGGAATATTATAGAGCAAGTTGCAGGAAGCAAGGAAACATTGCTAAGAACACATAGGGATTTACTGTGTGTAACATGATTTTTTGGGATTGAAGTTTTCTTCAACAAAGAACTAAGAGAAAGACTAAGGTTGAGAAAAGGAAAACCAAACATCATAGAACAAATGAGGAAGGAATGAAGAAAAATATGACTTGAGAAGGCTATTTAAAGGCAAACTAGGAAAAGATCTCACCGTTGAAGATAAAGAGTCATCAAACTAGATCAGCATGAAATGAGAATTAAGGGCAATCAATGAGATACATGGTTTTTTTAAAATATTTTTTTTGGAGATAAGTGCACTCAAAACGGAGGCGTGCATGATTATGACGGTTGGATTTAGATGAATGCATGACAGAAATCGAAAACGATTCAACTACCTCATTTTAAAAAGCCAGACAAGTTTCCAAGAAATTGAAGACCAAAAGGTATGTATTCTAGCTTACATCAAAATGCATGGTCTTTGGATAACAACCCATCCTCAAAGGAAACAGATTGCCTTTGAGATGAATAGTTAAGGCCATTTATGCGCCGCAGGTAATCATAACTCCTAAAATGATGCAATATCTACTTCTAGATATCATCTAGGATTCTCCCAGTTAGAACGAGGATTCTATCCTAAAAAGGTCTCTATCTCACGATATAAATACACTCATCTAGGGTTCACCTAGGGTATTGCAATCTAAATACTTAAATTCTCTTGTCCGTTGCTTGAGTCTAAAATCATTCACTAGTTTGACCATTGGATAGCCTTTGGCAGCACAACCCACCCCAACCCTTGGCTTGTTCATGAAGGATTATTTTGAGAATACATGTTCATTTAAGCAACATCATTAGCATGCAATTAACAAATTAAAGGCGGAATCATGCTTGCATGTACTTAAAAACAAAACATTACCCATGAATGTTCAAAGCCTAGTAGTTTGGTGAACCAATAACAACTCAAAACAAAGTGAGTTGAAATTTATACCTTCGTAGATTCCTCTTTGCTTAAGCAAAGGCTAATCACCCAAAGAGAGGGCCTTCATTCCTTGCATCTAAAATCTATGGATTTGGTTGGATGAAAAGTTTCTCCAAGTTCTCAAAATTGAGAACCTCTAATTCACCACACCAAGGTTTTGATTTAAGAAGAAATGAGTGACCTTGGAGGAGTAGGATTGCTAGCTAATCCCTCCAAGGGGGGCCGGCCTTTTAGAGAGAAAAGAGAGATTGTATTTCTCCAATTTCCCCAAAAAGAACCCTAAATGAATTTTGGCTATAAAGTCATATTTATAGCTTAATTCATTTGAGTGGCAAACTTGTAAATAAGTCCAAGTTTGCTACCCTCCTTAAATGGCCGGCCATTGGGTGTTAATAGGGCTTTTGGGCCTTTGTGAATCATTATTCATTAAGTTGTCATACAACTTAAGTCAATGGACTTGACGTTCGAAACCCATTAGGCCTTAAGGTCCAAAACCATCCCGAGGTCTTTAACGAACTTATTCGTTTGATTAATAATCATATTAATTAATCATTGCCATAAATAATTAAACCATTTAATTATTCTTACTCATTTTTGTTGAATCTTCAATCTCTACCTTACACGGTGTACGATCCATTAGGTTCCTTTTAGTGAGGCAGTGGGCGATTCAAACTCTTTCAAATCGATTGTGAATTTGAAACTTACTTTCAATTCTCCCTTTAGTGTTTACACACGTTTAGGGCTTCCACAAACCATGAGTGACACCTAGCAGCATATCATGGTTACCCAAGCTAATCAGAAGAGGTGAAGAACCTATTCAGTTTAGGATTACAAATGCAATACGGTCCTTCTCTAATTCAATACTCTTGACCACATTGTTTGGTTTGATAGTTTATTCATGTCTACTATCCAATGTGTATCTTGCACTTATATGATTACCTTGAATGTGATCTGGAACGCATTCCAACATCTCATTCATACTCTGGCCAGAGATTCTAAATCATATCATAGAGTATTCTCCCTCAATGGTTTGAAGGTTAGAGATCCCTTGTTGCGCATTCACTTGTCTCCATGACTAGATAGCTTGACCCCAACCATGCCGTGGACACTCCAAAGGAATGCCTTTTGACACGATCAAAGATCAAGGACCTAACCACAAGACAACTATGATGCCTCAGGTCAAAGGACTAATTTGCATTATCCTAACCATGAGTTCTCACGTGACATGAATATGAGAACTCGTCGTTGATCGTGTTCAGTGAACTCATTCTCTATTGAGCACCTACGTACTTGTCTTGGTGTCACTCACACCAATGACTCGAGACTAGTCACTCTCCCTGAGAGAAGACATAGCACGTACTGATCTTAACGGACTGTCAATGCCCAATTGGCAATCCTATGATCAGGAACGTTTAGGATGTGTCTACGAAAGAATGGTCTCATTAATCTAACTTCTTTTAGATTGCATTCTCACAATCACATATTCCTTGGACTTTATCGTTTAAGCATATAACATTTATATGAGACCGCTCAAACAATAATCTTTGCCCTTGATATTAAACTAGATTAGTTTAACATGTGAAATGTCCATAAAGTATCATCATATGATTAGTTTAACATGCGAATTCGAACCACATTATTGCTGCTCATCGTGAGGCTAAGCCCACCTTCTCCTCCGTAGTGTGGATAATATCGTTTGTTAAAAAAAAAAAAAAAAAAACTAGCATAATATAATTAGAGTGCTAATGACAATTTAAAAAAAAAAAAACTAAATGTGAAAAGTGAACAAGTAAATGCCTGAAAATAAGTTTCAGTAATGGAGATTTAAGGTTAGTTATATTACTATTTGTAACGTAATTTTAACTTTTTACTACCTAGGTTTTGAAAATGATGATTATATGTTAATGCAGTAGGGAAATGGATCACTGAACATCAACTAGAAATTCCATTGGAAACCTGCAAGGACGAACACTATATGCTAGGGTTTAAGGACTTCCCACCTACATGGGGTTGGAGTTCTCTCTAGTTTGGTCTCTTTTCTTTTTTTTTTTTTTTTTTCAAATTTACATTACAGCGACGTAATAACTTCATTGTTGTATCATATGATTTGACAAGTGATGATTAATAATTTTATATCATTAATGTGCACAGTGTATACCACTTCATGTGAAACTCAAGTGTAGAACAGATCATTTACATTACTCTAGACATGAATTTACAAACACAACCAGCCATATTAACTTGCAAAAAGCATTTCTTGGAAATGAAATAAATATCAAACAAAAATGTTGAGCGATTGAACTGATCATTGTGATTGGCTTTACAGTCCAAGCTGTAGTCGATTCTGTCTGTGTGGAAGAATCCTTATACAGAGACAAGTTGATGCCCTGCATTGGGGAAAATTTGTCTTTAGCTGTTGCCGATTGTATACAATCGTGATTTTATCTACATGTAAGAGTTTTCATACAGAGACAAGTTGATGCCCTAAGATGGAGAAAATTTGTCGTAAATATTACCGATTGTATATAATCATACTTTCAAACAAAGAAAACCTATTGCAATTATCACCGGTTGTATATAATCATGTAAAGACACATTAAAACGGAGTAGTGCCTCGTGAGCAAATGCAAACCAACGTTTGGGTTGACAATGTGTGAACAAGAAGCACCACATGTTGTTAGAAAGTCTTAACAGTCAAACGTGCAGTATCGCAGTGGTCCTACGAGCGATTTCAGAATTCAGAGCAGCCTCGTTTGACTTCAAAGTCCTCCTATTCAAGCCGGAAACGAAGACCTTTCTGCTAGTCACAATGTCGACCAAAGTCAATGATCTGATTAGACACAGAGAGAAGAAGAAAATAAAACAAACACACGTGTAAGCGGCAAAGTGGCAGTTGTAAGTTGTAACCGTAATTCTCTCTTTATACGTAGGCGATGAATTGTCTTGATGGATAGGACAATCATCTTCAACCCATTACATTCAGAATTCAAACTCTTTCCATCACTTGCATCCGAATTCTGTCTGATAATTGAAAGAATCCAAAACCCAATTTTGCTTCGTTTTGTATGCATCGAGTTTGTCAAAGGCAAGCATATGATTGGGAAATATGTGCAATGCAGCTCCCCAAGAGGGTTGATTTTAAGGTTTTTAAGTATTTATATTTTGGATGTGAGAGGCGGTTAGTGGATCAACAGAGAATTGATATGTTCAACCAAAAGGAATTGTCTAGGTTCACATTTCTGCACTACATGATTAATAGCAAGGACAAAGGGAGAAAGTAGTCGCTTTCGCATAGGTTGTCGACTCAAAATCTCGACCCGTCGTCTAGGTTATCGACTTGAAATCCCGACGTGTCGTGCTTGAGTTGCAGCCCAAGTGACATTAAGGTGGAATATGGTTTAACTGAGTTCAAATCCTGTTAAGCAAGGTACAACCAAAATTGATTTAGAGCAGTGTATTTTCTCCCTTTCTTGTAATTTAGACAGATGTGGGGTATAATATCACGAAACAAAAGCACTTGTGGGAATTTTCGGTTAGAGCGGTTAAGCTCAGAGCATCTCCACCGGTTGCCCTATTGGGTCCAACTTCCCTTGGTCACAAACAAGTGGTCTACCGGTGCAAAAAATGGAGGGCGGACGGCTGCCCTTGCAATTGCAGCACGGGCTTTCGCCCCTTCCACCGGTGGACATTAGTGTCGACGTCAGGAGACAAAGGGCCCGCCCATGCGATACAACACACAGCCAAACCACTCTTTTTCCATGCAAGCCCATCCGTTGGATTTCCAATGATTCATTTGTATCATTTAGGATCATAAGAAAACTAATAAAAACGATTTGAAAACTTTGAGTTTAACGAAAAGCCACTTTTAAAGGTATAGTGAATAGTGACAGTTAAAGGTAAAAAAATAGTTTTTCGTTAAAAGAAAACAATACCGGAGTGTTTTATTAAACCTCCCTTAGATCATTGGATTTTTAACGATAAAAAAAATTGCTACTTTTTTTTCAACTTCCACGTGGCGAGATCAAAGGCATCCAACAGTAATAACTTTGAAAATCAACGGCTAAGATTACTCTAATGATAAAAATAAAAATAATAACTAAAAAAATCCCAAAAATTTATGATAAAATACCTAATTTTTTTCTATAAATACCCAACCATATTCTTCATTCTCCACACAAACTCATTATTTATTCTTCATTCTCCACACAACTCAATATTGACATTTGGAGGATAAAGGCCAAGAAAAAATAGAGAGGGAAAAAAAAAGTCCACGTGGATAGTAATCGCCTTTGCCCACCCTCCTCCCCAAACGGGTGAACTTGCACAAATGCAATAACTATTTTGCCCTCGCGCTCCTAAAACGGGTATGGTTGCTCTAAATAATGCCAAGACATCTTGTTATTTAAATCCCAAATATTTGAATGTTGGTTAAGAACTCGTAAAAGACAAACGGCATACATTTATCATGCTTCAAGTTACAAATTTATTTCCAGAAAATAACATTTTAGCTACAACACACCTGCAAGCCGATGTCACCTCATCAATTCTTCGGTCCAGCAGTTGTACATCCATCATTTTGAAGAACCTAATATTTCACATCTTTCGTGACAAAACCCATCGATCAATAAGGTCACAACAGATTGTACAACTTAAAATATCACGTACGGCTACTCACCCAATTGGCAATGCCACCAAGAATCTCTTAGCAATTGAAATTTAATGCGGGACATCATATTAGCAGCCATTGCCAAAATGACATTAATATTAGCAGCCATTGCTAAAATGCAAAGTTGCATTAATATATTCTTCGTGAATTCTGCAAAATAATTCCAGTAACATGCATCAGCATAACAAGATATATTAAATGAAATCCATCAACTAGTTTGCTTTCTTAAAACAATAACTGGGAAGTACAAAAATTTCCATGTTTAAGTTCCGCAGTATGTCACATCACTTCACTCGGTGTTTCAATAATAAGAGGTTTTAAAAAGATGTTGAAGAAAGGAGAATCAAAACATAAAAACAAAGGGAGGACTGCAAACGGACAAAATGGGAGTGTGAAAGTCGCTATTCGTAACTAAATCCACATCCCCCAACATGTGTGCAGTGGCTCTATGCTCCAAATCTAAACTGTGTCTCTATCAGTACCCTCAAACCGGAAAAATATCTGCAGACCCAATTATGAGACGCATGCCCAATTGTTTGTGAGACTCATCCCCTTCTACATCCACTTATAATAACACCTAAGCCATTTCATTAGTTACTGTTTCACACTCCTCGCTTTTAGAACTAAAAGGTTCCAGATAATTGGTGGAACTTTTGCACTCAATCCAAACAAACTAAAGATATCAATTATATTTCCCATAAGGCATTATATGCCAATCTTTTCTAAAGCTAAATGTTAGAAGAATCATGCAAGCACCCCGTGTGCAATGTGATGGGAATTTACCGCAGGAAGAGGAGAAATTGGGTGTCTTGGTCCTCTTGGATGATTGACCAAAGAGTGCTCCTAATGATATTATATTTATGTATACGTAAGTATAAGTATAAAAAGTTAGAGCAAAATGCTCAATCCAAAAACATAAAATGTTCATAGTTCAAACAATCAATCCCAAAAGTGTCAATAACAAAACTGAAAATCCAACAGCCCCCAAAGGATGTTCAGCTGATAAAACGTGAATTAGTTTTGAACACTTGGCCACTGAGGGTTGCATAGAAACACCTTCAAAAATACAGATGAAACCAAATAAAGGAATAACTGGAATACATCAACAATCCCCTAATTTTGACAGCCTTCCATCACGAAAATCAGAACATGCAGGGGACAAACGAAAGAGATGCGAGAAGATTTAGTTCAATAAATCAACCATTTAAGCCAGTACGCCCAGTAGCAAACTTAGATGCAAGAATCTAAATAATAGAAAGGGAAAAGAAAAACTTAAAACATACCTTTTGAGTGAAGGTCCTTAAGGATATGAACTTGCTAGAGCAGCCAAATTATTGTGGCCGGTAAAGGCCAAGCAACGGTTTCTCTCTCTCTTGAACTCTCTTTCTTGCAGCTTCCCTTGCTTTAAGTGCAGCTGCTTCTTCGGCGGATACAGCCCTTGGCTTCTCATCTCTCTTTCTCTTTCCAACAGCAACAGAGGAAGCAGCACCTTTAACAGATCTCTTGGGATTTATAGAAGATGAAACTACGGGCCCAGGTGGAGGCCCATTTTGTGTTTTATCAGCACCTTTGTTTTCTGTAGCTGAACCTGCACCTGAGGCTGACACTGGCTTTTTCAAAATGGTTTCTTTATATCCAGCATTGGATAAGAACTGTGGGTTCGCATATGCCTCTTCCTGTGTTACCCACTTGCCTGTTGTATTTTTTGATCGAAATATATCAACTACAACACATATTCTAAAAGGATGGTAAGCTAACACAATAATCAGAATATAAGTGCAACGTGTCAATACCTATAGAATCAGAATAGTAGAAGCCCGAATTTGGATCATAATAAAAACCATTACTTTGATTGTAGTAATAACCAGATGTGCTGTTATACTGCCATTCTGTCACCAATCAAAGTGAATCAGTTTTAATAAATAAGTTGAAATAAGAAATATTTATCAACAAAGCTTCTTCAAATCACAATAAAGGGCCCATTTAGGAACAAATAATATTCATGAACCACCCTAAAGAGATGCTTCTAAGGTAATTTAAATTTTGAAAGACTCTGTTCTGTTCATCAATTATTGGCCAACAATCAAACCGGACAACTATGGCAAGAATCAACCTAAAAACACAATTCACCTAACATGTCTAGTTCATTCTAGGCAATTTGCATAACTTACTAGCTTAATGCCTTCCTATATCCTGAGTCCTGGCCAGCTGGAGTGGGCTATAGACCAGCCTAAACACCTAGGCTATTGCCTCAAGCGACCTAGGCGTTTGAATTTTATTTTATTTTTAAAAAGCCTAAATCATAATCATGATGATGACGACAACGACGATGCCGGTGACGACGACGACAACGACAACGACGATGCCGATGACGATCATCATAATAATAATACTAGTAGTAGTAGCAGCAGCAGCAGTAGTAGCAGTCAAATTTTGATTGCTTGGCATGCTTGTAAAATATTGATATATGTAAAGTATTATAATAATTTTAGAAAATGTGAGGCTATAGCCTCACTCCTCAAGGCTATCGCCAAAGCCAAGCTATCCATGAAAGGCCTTCACTTCACCTTCACCTATTAAAACATTGATATATATATATATAATATCACTGGCATCATCATCATCATAATAATAATACTAGTAGTAGTAGTAGTAGCAGCAGTAGCAGTCAAATTTTGATTGCTTGGCATGCTTGTAAAATGTTGATATATGTAAAGTATTATAATAATTTTAGAAACCGTGAGGCTATAGCCTCACGCCTCAAGGCTATCGCCAAAGCCAAGCTATCCATGAAAGGCCTTCACTTCACCTTCGCCTATTAAAACATTGATATAAAGCAGTTGCTAACATGGTTGTTAGTTCAAGAATCAGCTGTGAATGCTACCAATAGCAGAGCTGCTAAACTAAAGTAAGTGACATGACATAGTTAATGAGGAAGGGGTATGCATCGTTCAAATTCAACTGACTTCCTTTTCCATCTAACATAAAGATGCACACTCCCCCATGTGAAATATTCATCTTATATATATAATATCACTAGCTTTTAATGAACCATGCCTTCCTCTTTCCTTTTTTCCTCCCTTGTAAAGTGCTTTCTTCAGTAAAATGCCTCAGAGTAGTTTCTCAAGCTTAGTTTGTTGAGAAATAGATTTTATACATGCAGCCCGATTGTTGTATTGTCTTAACAAAAAAAGTAGTTGAGCTTTAAGCAAGGTATCCAACAGTCCTATTCCAACATACATAGTATTCTTGGCCAATAAATCATATGGCCAAGGTGAATAAACTAGATTTTGACTCCATACAAGTACAAAGACAGGAAAAATTATGCATCAGGATTGTCAAAATTAATGATGGAGGTTCTCCAAAGTGATTGAGGTGTGATATACCGGCTTTATTCCATAGCTTGCAAGAATAGTGCAGCAATAACATTGCAACAACCCTGGAATACAAACTTACAGTACTTACTCTCTAGATCATCATCATCAACTTCGAAAGCACGAGAATCTCTAGCCTCCTTTAAGTTTGCCACATCCTTTTGATAGCTGCGCTTAGCTTTCTGTAAATGTTCAGGACCAAAAAAATCAGCATAAAGAAAATTTTCTCAGGTCAGTGTCTCATAGAAAGAAGACTTTGTCTTCCACTAAAGCTGATTTTTTTTTTTTTTTTTGTACAATAAATCATAAATCATAAGACAAAGGAGTTGGGGAAATATTTGTGCTCAACTTTTTTCACAAATTCTGGTTTGCCATTCAAATGTCATTTGAAAACATAATAAGTTTTGAATTGATAACAGCTGCTCGCGGGCTGCTAATAAAATGGCAGTATCGATGAGAACAGGAATAGGAATTAAGCATAGTATTAAAGGGGAGATGCACTAGCATCAAAGAATTGCCATTATAAGATGAACCTCCATTATCCGAATAGATGTATTCAAATATATATATATGTGTGTGTGTGTGTGTGTGTGTGTGTGTGTATTAACTACTTCTAACTTCAAAATAACCTTTTGATACTCACTGCTTCGATTTGCAGAAGGGCGCGCTCTGCTTCCTTTTCTTCCTTCTCTTTTGCAGCTTTTTCTTTTCGCATATCAGCAAGCTTCTTTGCAACATTATCCTTGTGTCGTTGACCAAGCTCGTGATTTCTGACGCTGGAAGGATTGTGCGAGATGTAGATTTTGCAGAAGTCACACCACTTGTTACCCTGGCTAACCCAATACTGCAAACAGAGAAAAGGGAAAAATTAACAAGGTAAGCTAATATACAAAATCGAACTGTATCAAAAATTTTAAAGAGAAGAAGATTCCTCCCCGAGTATTATAGATTTCAGTATAATTCAGAAACTACATTACCAGTATATCACTATGCTTCTGAAATAAAACAAGTTTTCGCCTATCGGAACCATTGGACGTAAAGAAGTAGCAATTAAATTACTTGAAAATTCAAAACGAAGCTAATATCACATTCCTTCGTTCCCAAATCCCAATAAACGTGCCGGGATCACATAATTAGCGACACAGATTACTAACTATTAGCACCAAATGGATCCCAATGCAGCCATAACTGTAACAATGGCAAGAATAAGAAGCAGCTGAGTTATTATCTTGTTACTTCGGTAATTGGGTTTTGCTTATTGTTCATGAATATTGCTCTTCAATCCCCATATGGATACACTCATACAAATTATCCAATTAAGCACTCAAAATTAGGAATAACATCAAGAAAAGCTGCTTTTTTAACACGTGCTTTTCAAAATTAAAAGTTAAAAAGAGTTGAAGGCGGAGGAGGGTACCTCAGTCATGGCGACGAATTGGGCGCTGTGAAGCTGGTGGGAGAAAAACCCTAAAATCAGTTAGGGCAAAGATCGGAGGTTGCAGGTACTGAAATGTGTCAATCGAAATAATCAAATCAAAATCTCTCCTTTTTCTTTCTCTTTCTCGCGGAGCGGAGACAGAAATTCGGTTTGCCGATATAACTCCGATGACTATTTGAGTCGATCTTGGTTTTGATAGGCCCACTCGACCAATTTTTGGGCCTTATAGAATTTAGTTTTACAAGCCCGCGCTTTCTCTTCAATTTCAGAAGATTATTGGGAATAGTGGGGAGGCATTCACGTATGGAATGAGAGTTAGTTAGATTAGATCAACTATATCCCTCCTGTTTAATCTAATTTTGTTACGAGAGTATTTGCATAAAATTCTAGAGTCGTTCGTTACTGGGGAATACGGGACAACGTCTATTACAAAAAAATACGTCTAAGACTAAAATAGCAAAATGTTGTCACGTTCATTATGGGAGAATACGTCACCTCCCAGTCAATCTCAAGGCGTTGAGAGAAACCTCGCACCACGAGGCATGTCTTATATCGCACTATCTCATTCTTTTCATTACGCTTCCTTACAAAAATCCACTTGTACCCAACGGGCTTCACATGCCTCAAGCACCTTGCGTTTTGCAAGTGAATCAAGTTCAACTTGGATTGTTTATTGCTAGTTTAACCAATCAGTTCTACATTGACATTCATCATGAAACACTATTCAGTGTTATTTTCAGTATGATATCAGTGATCACTATGTATGCAAATGATTGTCGACTATCATCTCATTTTGATTGGAAACCTCATCCAACCTAACATAATGGACTGAAATCTCACGATTCTCAGGAGGCAGATTTGTCTTATCAAGGACGCTTCCATAACCTAGAATAACCTCGTGCGTTTGAATGGTTAAGTTAGCAATGGTAGGATTAAAATTTATTTCGCTAGGTTGTGTCGTGGGCTTCCTCTTCTAAGGCTATGAATCTTTTGAACCAAGAAGTCTGTTACGCTTTAGGGTAAGAGCACATGATTGGCTAGCCACCAATGTATCGAGCTGCACAGTGGGTGTGGCCGACAATCCTATAGGGGCAATATTTCGATGTACGTGTGGTACATTTATCCTTGCTGGTGCGTGTGCATCTTATATATTTGAGTTGGTCATTCACTAAGCATCGACATGCTTTGAGCAACGTTCGGTAGATTTAAAATACATCGCACTTTAATTTCAGGTTGTGCAGTGCGGGGACCTAAAAAAGAAATAGTAGGACTAATCCATGACAATTCGCCACATTTTTTAGGATCATTAACATTCTTATATGCTCCTAACGATAGAAAAACTGTCTGATCGAACTATAATCTGCAAAACATGCGGTAAAGAGATCGCCTGTCAAGGGCTCTAAGTAGCAAATAATGGATGGCGAATCATAATAGACAAATTATTATTCTTCTCTGATGACCCATTTTGGTACATAGTGAAGGCGTTATTGGTGCATAAACTGCACTATTGGTGTATGTGAGAGATGTTAGGCTCTTACCTAGTAACAAACTGTAACAGTAAAAAAGATTGGGTGACGAGGGGCCTTATACAAACCAACATAGTTGTGTGCAAAATTGCATAACCCTATGTAGAAACCAAAAGCTTGGTGTGCAAGGCCAAGGTTTAAACAATCAATTGAAGACGCTTAATGATGCTTTTGTTAAGTTTTTTTAGGTGTGAACATGGAATACTGGATGTTCAACTTCAATCCCCACTGACATACAATAATGGTCGAAAGTTTGCAACATAAACTCTCAAGCATTATCTAGTTGGATAGACTTAGTCGAGTAATCAGTGTAGTGAGCTGCTAGAAGTTTCACAAATGCAGCATTGTGTGTGGATAGTAGGCAAACATGTCACCAACGTGTCGATACATTAACCAACAACATAAAATATTTAAATGGTCCTCATGTTGATTGAAAAGGTCCACAAATATCCCCTTGGATCCGCTAATGAAAATTCAGGATTATGAGTAATATTTTCATTAGAGGGTTGAGTTAATAATTACCTAAAGAGCATACTTGGCATGGAATTTTCATGTATGATTTTCAAACTTCTAGTAGGAGGATGCAATTTTGATAACTCATATTATTCTCATGTGTGCTGAGTTTCAAGCTTCTATCGATCTTGGTATGATTTTCAAGCTTCTATTGATCATTTCACCTTTACCCTTATTCTTGAAGTTGGAAGCCTTGAGACCTAGGAAATCGTGCTTCGGGTTCAGATTTCCTTTCTTGGGTGGGCTTCTGCTATGTTGATAACTCATATATTTCATAGATTTATATAGTGGCAAGGCTATAAAAAGTCAGAGAGAGAGGCTCCTTCCCTCACCGAAAATCAAGCTTAGGAGCGACGGTTTGCCCCTCTGGTGTGAGCTTTAGAAACTCAAGTATAAATAGTGATTGTTCATCACTTGTCTACCAACCAGTTAGATTTATTGTGAGCTTCGAAATTCCTTTTTCTCTTACTTAGATCAAAATATTTTCTTCAATCTCTGCCACCAAGGTCTAAATATTGATGATATCAAAAATATCGGTAGTCCAAAAATACAGAAATTTTGATGGAAATATCGGGATATTATCGATATAGATAAAAATTGAATAAAAACTACGGAAATTGTAAGAAAAACGTAGAAATTTTTATTGAAACTTTGCAGGATGTTTATTTAGTCAATTATCTATTAGTTTATCACAAAAAATTGGAAGGAAATGCATTGCATGATGGATTTGACTAATTTAAGTTGATTATATAGCGAGCTGGCAAACATTGTGAGTGTAGAAAATATGTAGTAATTAATGAAAGAAGTTTAAACACACCATAATCATTTATATATAATGAATTAGTACAATATTTTACACTTTATACATTGCATGGTAAGATACATGATTGACTTAGTACCACATAGAGTTCCTATGAGGTTCAAAAATTTCAGTATCTTCATCTCTATGTGTAGAGTAAGTGTATTGTGAAGAGTAGTCATCAAATGATAAATCCCCAAAATAGTTTTGCATGTAATTGTTAACATGCCACCCATACGGATCCGAGATTGGTTGACGTTGTCCATAAGCAAAATCATTTGAAGATTGAGTCTCGGAATCTTTCCACCCATATAGATATGAGATTGGTTGACGTTGTCCATATATATAGAAATATAACTACAACTAATTAGTTAGGTGAGTGAACATGGTGAGTAGTTTAAAAGTAGATACTTGAAAAGAAATTGTCAAAGATTTATTGTCATGTGCAAATTTGTTTCTTGCAAAAAGAATTCAAAACAAAATCATATATATAAATATTTTAGCATATTTTCACAAAAACATAAGTGATATGGTGGTCAAGGTGTTGAAGGAGTAAAATGGGAGGGGTTCGAATTCCCTTGGTGTTTTTTTAAATATAGAAATTTAAAAAACACGGAAATTTCGATGGAAATATCGGTAGTCCAAAAACACGGAAATTTTGATGGAAATATCGAGATATTATGGATATTTTAGACCTTGTCTGCCACAACATAGCAAAATTCTAGGAAGATCTAACTGCCCATTCATTCCAGATCTTTGAAACACTACCAAGGTCTTGAAAATATACAGAAAATCCTATAGGCATGTTTGGAATTTCAAAACTCCAATTTCCTACACTCTAACATAAACACTTCCTTTATAAAAGTTATTCCTTATCATCTGTTCTATAACATATCCACAATTTATGACAATCCAATCTATATGTTAATTTGTGAGTTAGTTTGAGCATCTGATGTACGGTTAAGTTGCCCTTCTTGGCCAACATGTGGCCAATATCTTTAGTTTCTGTTGCTTGCTTCTTGGAATGAAAAAGGAAAAAATTGAAAGAGGGAGTTGTGAGTAAGAAAAGAAAGAAAAGAATTCAAAGAAAAAGAGGGGTGACGGGTTGTAGAAAACTAAAGAGGTTTAGGAAGGTTTGGAGTGAGTTTAAAATTAAAAAGAGTGGTGAGAGGGAGTCATTTAGAGAAAAAAGAAAAGAGAGTTGGTGTGAGTAAAAGAAATTTTATCCATACTAAAAATGTAAAGAATAAGAATAATTAAAAGAAAAATATAAGAAAGAGTTAAAAAAATTGAAATAATGAAATAATAAGGAGGATAATACAATGGTAAGATAATCTTTTACCTACTTAGCTTTAATTCTTGCTCATACCATTTTTGACATGAATGATGATTTATGTATTTGGGTTGCTAAATGAGTTTATTATTTTACATTTGATATTGCATGATTATAATATGAGAATATTGGCTTTGATATGATGCATTACGAATTCATAAGCATTGCAAACAAGGACAAATAGTTGAGTTGTGTAAAGTGTTTGAGTTGTGAATATATTCAAGGGTTAGAAACTCCCTTGAATATAAATTAATAAACCTTTTATCAGGCATTGGGGGAAGTTTTAAGTATACAAATAGGCGTCAGAAAAAGTGCCTATATAATAAAGTGAAAAGTGAGAATTTAATTCTAAAAAATTGGGTTTAAAGGATGGACGAGAGTTAACTCATATCCTAAGGTATTCAGAGTCAAGTGTATAACTATAAGCATGGTATGGGATGTGCAGGCTGGGTATGCGTTAGCGGGATTAGAAAGGAGTGAGTGCATTCATCCATCACATTTGCATATATCAATTTTACGTATTTGCAAGAACTGATCATTTGAATTATTATTTTTGTTGGTATTTTTGGTTATGAATAATTTGTGCATTAATTTTTATTATGATGTGTATTCAATATATTTTATGTACTAAAATCGAGCGTTTATTGACACACCCTGACCCGAGAGTGGGGCGTGTTGGCCATCACGAGAGCGTGACGTAACCATGTGCACAGTGTGGAAACACGATTAATAGGGAGAAGTACGAGCCAATTAAAACCAAACCACTAGCAATCCTAACTAAGATAGTGTGCTAGAGCGAGAAATAATAGTGTTTACACAACCAGAGTATAAATGGTCTAAGTGCAGTCAAGCAGAAAGTACTAAATGCAATTGACACCCGAAGGTGGTCCTACATGAGTGAATTCTGTTAGAACGTCTGATGAGATCCTCGTATGCCACCAACGAACACTACCTAAAGCCTGGAGGGGTGAAAAACAAAGTTGAGTAAGTTAGCAAAACAAATCTTTTCAAAATCATTCTTTTCTCAAAAGTATAACCCCTCTCCGTAAAACCTGTATAATTTCCCAGAATCAAAGTATATACTTGTATATATATAAATTTCGAAATCATGCTGGAAAGTATGAATGTATGCCATGCCAAAGTATCACCACTGAAATCTAAATCATAACTCTGTGAATGTGATAGAATGTCAGGTAATCATCCCGACCCTCGGCCATATATATAACTCATAATTCATCTCAATAATCAACTCAGCCCTCAGCTGTATAAATAGCTCATAATCAACTCATCATATCATGTATATCAATCCTGCACACAAATCAATACCACCTCTAGTGGTCTACACATCATCACTGAATATAGAATAAATATGCTCTAGTGCTACAATCACGTGAAGATTGTGTGAAGGATTCGCGGGTCACCTACGAGTCGAACCCACTTATAGTGGTCTATACGACAGGACTATGCACCTAACTTGGATCCAAGGCGATCATGCGGTGCGGGAGGTAAGTGTTTATGCAAATTCGTGGGATTTTATCACCCTTTACTCAGAGACTTGTTCCTTGCTGTTTTAATGTGTTTTTAAGCAACTTTTGGGCTGTTTTAGTGTGGTTTGGTTTAAAAATCCGAAAATCACATAAAAATTTGAAAAAATTGTTTTGAAAAACCCAAAAAGAGTTGTTTTGAGTTGTTTTTGTGTGTTTGTTTGTGTCTTAAGGTACCTTCCAACACAATGATGAGGATTCGGTTTGTAATTGCATGGCTGTTAAAAAGAGTTGTAAACATGGATGAAAGTTTGATTTGCTCTTTGTTTATGCTTGGTTGTGGTTATAACTTATGAATTCACATGCAATCATAAAAGAAAAATCAGTTTTTGTAACATGCTTGAAGGAAGGAACTCAAACTAACGCTACAACCTTGTGAGACTTGAGCCTAAACGTTTATTTGGAGAGTTAATAATCTGTGCATTGTTGTTTTCTAAAGTCGTTGCATGATCTCATTATTGTTTGCTTGGTTTCTACTTAGAAGGCGTTTCATCATTTAGTTCCAAATGCTAGAACTCATGCCCATTTCATTCAAAGCATGTTATTGATTTGCATAACACATATTCAAGATGAAGTTGTGTAGTGACCACCACCTAAGCCAAACAGCCGTGTATCCTATTTCATTATGTCTTTAAGTTAACCCCGTTGAGCCTTGTTAGCCTATGTTCTTTGTTAACCTACACTATCCTTACCTAGCCTAGATTAGGACCATCCATACCCTTGTTTTTAAAGCATAGTAAAGCATGACTACAATTGAATTCCTTTCGATTAATGAATGGCAGAAAACAAGTGTGGGGGAAGCATTGTTCATGTGAGTTTGTGTGCAAAGGCACGGGTAGAAAAGAAAAAGAAAAGAAAATTCGTGGAAAATAGAAAGAAAAAAAAAAGAAAAGTTGTGAAAAATGTTTGAAAAAGAGTTCTAAAGTGTTGTTTGTTGAAGAAAGGGTCCAAAACAATGAATTAGACCCTAAGTATTGTTTAAATCTTCCCTTTTTGTGTTAAACGTTGATTTCTGCATTCTAAAGTGAATTCTAAGTCTCAATGTCACTACTTTGCTTACTATCGCTTTGAGAACGTTTGTTTTCCCTATCCTTCATTTGTTAACCAATACCCCAAGCCCCGTTACAACCCTATACTTCTATCTTGGTTGTTATGTGTTCAATAATGTGGAGTTTGGGATTGGTATGAGCATATGGTGTCACTGGTTCTCGCATCTAAGTAGTAGCATTCCATTCATGAGATCATACCTACACATGTATTAATTACTCCAGAAAATGCTTTCTTTGCTATAAACATATGTGAGTGTTCGTCTACATGTTTACATTAATCTTCTCACATATAACTAGTATAGGGTGTGTAGTTAGAAATTCTGAGTGAAAATTGAGTGCATACCTTGTAAGGAATTGAGCAAATTCTCTAAGGCATGTTACTACATTCAAAACATTGTTTTAATTGGTTAATTGTGAACTAATAAGTGGTGACTATGATTAAGTATGTGCTTGAGTGTAAGGATGACTAAAATTTGTGGGAATAACGATTTTTAACATGTCATGTTTCTTTGGAAATCCTTGAGGCAATTGTTGGAAGGTCTGAATTGTGTTTTGTTTGTTTTGTTTTGCTCGGGGACTAGCAAAAGCTAAGTGTGGGGGAATTTGATAGGAGCATATTTATGCGACTTAGCTTGCTTGTTTTCTTGCATTTTGGTAATTATTTAGTATTTATTATAGTGTTTTAAGTTAAATTCGTGTGTTTGTAGGTTTTATGGGCTAAGCGTGCATTATGAGCCAATTTGGAGTAGTTTAGAGTGTTTTTGGGCCCAAGATGGATTGCTTATGATCCAAGCTAGATGGATGGACGAATTTGGAGATTAATTGGGTTGAAATCTACTATGAAGATGGATAAGTGAAGCCCAAGTTCTAGAAGATAAGAAAAGAGCAAGAAACAAGGAACTTTCCTTTCCTTTCCACTTCACCTACAACATCCACCCACTTCACCTACAACATCCACCACCTTCACCTACAACATCCACCTACTTCACCTACAACATCCACCTTCACCTACAACATCCACCACCTTCACCTACTACCTTCACATACAACCCTTTCCACATTCCCTATAAATACCACCCTATGCCACAACATTCTTCATCATTCTCTTGGCCTTCATCATTCATACACACATCCACCCTTCACCATAACTCACCTATACCCATCCATTCCTCCATATAACCAACCCTTCAAAAAGATGGTTTACTTTCTTTCTCCGACACAAACTCAATTACAAAAACTACGCCTTTGGACATTTCCGGGACTTTGAACTTGGCCAGGTTTACTATGATGGTTGTGGCCTGTCCCGTGTCATCAAACTCAACTTCTTGGGCCTTGATTTCCACAATTACATCCTCTTTGATGCATTCCACATATTTTCCAGCCACTTCATTATCTTGAATCCCGCTTCTTGGTGTGCAAGGTTCTTTGAATGTTTCAACACCGTCGGGAACTTGAATTGGTACACCAAGAATTGGAATATCACTTTGGATCTTTGGAAGAGTTTCCACAATATCTTTTTCACTCTCTTCGTCATTGGGAATAAAAAATCTGCGAGGAAAAGAGATATTTGGTGGAATGGGGTCAGAAATAATTGAACTTGGAACAACCTCACCTGAGTTGGACGGCATAGGGATTTGAGGAGTTTGCAGCAAGAATTCTTCTAAACTGCCCAGGTCGTCCTCCTCCTCTTCTTCTTGCAGCGGCAAGTCATCCAAGTTCGGGCTGTGTTTGGATGGTTCTGGAACAGCCTCATCCTCCATCTCACCTTCCAAAGTGGTGGCTTCATCAACTTCAACTTCCCCTATTGAATTTGCAAATGTGGAGTTGGAGAATTCACTTTGATCTTGAATCTGTGCCATGATCTCCATAATCTGCCCAACTTGCCTCTCCAATTCATCCACCTTGTTGGTCCGGTCTTGCATCTCTTGGTTTTGATTTTCTACTCCCTGATTCAAAGAGGTGAGTAGCTTATTAAATGTATCATTATCCAAGGATGTACCTGAATCGAGTTGGGCTGATTGTTGTGGTGGCTGTGATGGTTCATATGGCCACTGATAGAACTCTTCCGATGGCGGCAATTGTTCCTCTTGTTGTGAACCCTGCGTCAAAGAGATTAGTCCTTCAAGAATTTCATTATAATTCACAGGCATACTTGAATTCGATTGGAATTGTTGTGGGGGATGCTGTGGTGGCTGCATAGGTCTGGAATAGAACTCGTCTTGCTGCCAATATCCACTTTGTTGAAATTGCTGAGGTTCATCCCACATCTGGTCTGAATAACCTCTCCAATTCGAATTGCAAGCGTTGGAAAACATGTTGCCCCTTGATTGACTGTGGCCTTGATATCCCCATTCATCTTCATATGCAGAAAATTGAGGAGACTGATGAGTCTGATATCCTTGCCCATAGGGGACATCAAATGTCGGGACATTTGGCATTGAGGTCCTTTCGGCATTATTAGTCAATTGAGCAGTGAGCTGCGCCAATTGAGCTTGAATACTAGCAAAATCCATGTCTTGCTCCAATTAAACCTAAAATCAAAGAAAGAAAAATAAATCAAATACCAAAAGTAAAATACACAAACACAAATATAAACATAAAAACAAATATAAAAATAAACATAAACAAAAATAAAGGGATTAGCAAATTTGCTAATCCCCGGCAACGGCGCCAAAATTTTGACGGGGTTTTAAAACCGCACAAATTTAAACCCTCTTTTTGACAGTTGTAGTATAGGTGTAAGTAGGGTATCGTTCTGGACCGGGGATTAGGAGGGCTTGCTAAAACCTCTAAATTCACTCAAAAACATAAAACAAAGTTAAAAATGTAAACAAAAGACTTTAAAACGAGAAAGTAAAAATGGGGGGTTTGGGTTTGGTGAAGTTGAAAGTAAAACAAATAAACTAAAACTTAAATAGATTTTTAGCTAGACAAATTGTAAAACGAATTTGAGAAATAAGATGGTGGATGGATTAGTTAGAGGTCCGTTCTTCACACATGACACACTTGTACATGAATTGATTTCCAATTGCTTTTCAATAAACTATGATGCTCAACACCCCAGATTAACCGTGAATTGCACTAATTAACCCTCAGATTTTCCTAAAGTTATTGAATTGGATGATTGCATACGACAACCCAAAGTATTCCCCACAAGTTCCCTACATGAATTGCATAATAGAGATACAAGCAAAGATCATTAAGTTCTATGAAAACCATAAGCATTGACGAGGCACTTGTTACTATGAATTGCATGAAACTCATGCCAAGAATTCAATTAACGCGATTGTGACAAACAACCTTCACTACTCATGAATATAAACTTGTAACGATTAGGTGAAACTCATTTATATTCTAGCATCTAATTCATGTATGAAAACTAAGTATGCATCCTTAATAAACATACAAGAATTAGTTATGAAGAAAATAGATAATTGAATTGCAATCACAACTTATTAAATCACAATTGGAAGAAATCAATTCATATCACAAGCATGTTCATGGCTTCAAACTTCCCCCTAACTAAATGGGTTTAGTTCCTCATGTTCACAAAACAAAGATAAATAGAATTATACATTAAAAACAAAAGAAAGAAAACACCTAAACGTTCCAACGATCCATGTTGGATAGCAAGCACGTCCAAGAATTTTCCTTTTCTTCTTTGCGGCAACACAAGGTTGGAGTGATGTTTGAAGGGTTGGTTATATGGAGGAATGGATGGGTATAGGTGAGTTATGGTGAAGGGTGGATGTGTGTATGAATGATGAAGGCCAAGAGAATGATGAAGAATGTTGTGGCATATGGTGGTATTTATAGGGAATGTGGAAAGGGTTGTAGGTGAAGGTAGTAGGTGAAGGTGGTGGATGTTGTAGGTGAAGGTGGATGTTGTAGGTGAAGTAGGTGGATGTTGTAGGTGAAGGTGGTGGATGTTGTAGGTGAAGTGGGTGGATGTTGTAGGTGAAGTGGAAAGGAAAGGAAAGGAAAGTTCCTTGTTTCTTGCTCTTTTCTTATCTTCTAGAACTTGGGCTTCACTTATCCATCTTCATAGTAGATTTCAACCCAATTAATCTCCAAATTCGTCCATCCATCTAGCTTGGATCATAAGCAATCCATCTTGGGCCCAAAAACACTCCAAACTACTCCAAATTGGCTCATAATGCACCCTTAGCCCATAAAACCTACAAACACACGAATTTAACTTAAAACACTATAATAAATACTAAATAATTACCAAAATGCAAGAAAACAAGCAAGCTAAGTCGCATAAATATGCTCCTATCAGGAGGTGAACATCAAGTGAAAGACTATGTCCCTAACTCTGGGCAGGAGCACTAATATCAAGGTGCAAGTGTATGAGATCTCATCGCATCGCATCACATCACATCACTCATTTCATTCTTATCATAAGCAATAAATAACTTACCTGACACTTACCTGTGCGTCCGCAGCACCATCATAATTATATCCAATCACTAATGCATAATTAAAATAAATAAATACTTTGCATGGCATTTCAAAACGTAATCATTTTAGTTCATTTCTGGGGAAAAATAGCAGTATATAGGTATATACGAAAAACAACTACTCACTCACTGATAAGTAGCCGAGTCGTAGCCTCCACGCCTAGCCTGGCTACAATCGTCCTCGGGATACGACTCACCTATATGAGAATTTACTGAAATAATGTTATTTAAGCACATATATGGAACTACGGAAATAACTTCTTATACATAGCTCAATTTTGGTATTCGAATATACCAACGTGACCTATTCTACGTCACGAACATCATGATATTTTTAGAAAAAAATTTCTATGACTGCACGCGCCCTCACGGGCCTGGAGAGGCACGGTGCCACATGGCCCGATGCGCATCAGCATCTTTCTCCAGTCGTCGGACTGGTTTCGCCGGCGACCACTGTGTTGCCGGTTTCTGGGTTATTTTTCAAAACGCCATAACTCACTCATTTTTCAACCAATTTTCACGTTCTTTATATCAAAATGAAGATATCGACAATACGAACAAAACTATATCTGCCTCGACCCCTAACTCGCCAGAAAACACCTTGATAATTCTGGCCAAAATTCAAAACTTCCGCTCTCGTTGCTCTGACGTCCAAAAACTTCAAACGAAGTACTCCGAGCCTCCTTAGAACCTCATTAAGCTCCCTATGAGCTTAAAAACTCCTAAAAATCACCCAATAATTATTGCATGAACAATGATCAAAACAGAGGTTAGTGGTTCGACGTGAGATCGATGGAAACCTTACCTGAAACTAGTATGGATGAACTCGTGGTGATGAGATGAAGACGATGGTGGTCTTGTTTTCCTTGATCTGCAAAGTTTAGGGAGGTTTTGGGATTGTTCGTACGTAAGGAGGAGAGATAGAGGATGAGTTCTAGAGAGAGAGAGATAGTCTGAGAGGTTGAGAGACAGAGAGGGACACGAGAGTGAGGTGAGGGATGAGTTTGTGTGGTTGTGTGGTCTAAAGGCACCAATAATAAAACAATAATATCTTCCCTAGTTCTCATAGGTCCCCATAGTTTAGGAAATTATGAAATTGGACCAATACTTTAACTCGAAATGCAATCATACCTCAACGCTCAAGGGTAATTTGGTAACTTCACATTTACGATAATATTTCTCGAGACGGGCTGTCACATTTATTATGCAAAATTTTGTTATACGATGTATTATAGTTTAATTGCAAATAAATATTATTTTAATTGTTCATCATGTCTTGGTTATAGAATTTATTTGTATAGTTAAGATATGACTCACACCCTAACTCGTGAATAGTCCTTATTCGAGGGTTGGGGTGTGACAAATTGCTAGCCTATTTTGGAGATATCAAATAAGGAAAAAAACATGCAGAGTAAAAGCTGAATTGTTGGGATCTCTTTGGAATATGTTGCAGCCTTTTACCATATAAAAACTTGCCTTTCAGCCATTTTTACATACCTTTTTAATTCTGGATGAATTTTAAAACTCTAGCCATCTATTTTTTCTCCCTTTTCATCCTCACTCAAAACCCATGTTGTTCCATACACTTCCGTTGTCACTGAAGACTCATCTCAACAGGTTATTATTGGAGAAGTTCAACATCAAAATTGCGAATCTTCATTTTAATATCTTCATTTTATTTTCACTCATGTTGTGAATCTTCATTTTAATATCTGCAAACATGATGTGCATTTAAACTCATAGATACGAATTTTGATTTAGCCTTGCAAAATTGATCCATGTTTCTAAGTTAAAGTATTCAATTCATCAATATGCTTTTTGTTTCATTCACGGATTCTATTTTTTGATTTGTTTGTTTATCTTAATTCTTGATCATCATTAGGGTTGCTTACAAATTATTTGATCAAGGTTATAGTACACATCATGCTTAATCTTGGTACACATATGAATGAATAAAGAAAATGCTATGCAAACATCCTGCCCGCGTATTTTCTTTGGTTATTTTTGACATTTTCATGCATCCTATTGACTCGTAATTTAGAACTGAAGTTGCACATCCTAATTGAGTTGCAGAATAGGAGAATTTGATCAAAACCAGACATCATATAGCTAATCATAATTATGCAAAACAAACTTTGGAAATAGGTTGGTAGTTTAATACAGGCTAACTTAATAAGCATGAATTTGGTTTGTAAAGATGAACTCGAAATCCCTGTTCCCATCCCATTGTATACGAACCATATATTTGCACCTTAAAGAAACACAACACTTGTCGATCTTAGGCCTGTGGCTGAGGATTCAGCCATTTGCCACGGCCTTGACACTTCTTGTATCCCTTATGGCCTCAAAATGTGGTCGCATGCACTTCAAGCACAAAGTTTGAGGCAGTGGGTCTAACTTGATATTTCTTCATCAAAAGCTAGTTTTTCTTTTTAGCAAGTAGTAATATAGTGATCAAATCCAAAAAATGGATGAATTTATGTACTAGATATTAGACAATATTAGTAACATGGTAAGTTAAATATGTTTTCTCTAGAAGATCATGTTCAATCAATGCCTATTTGCAGGATTTAAGAAGTGATCGAATTCGAAAAAATTCATAATTGTATTCATTTACAAACTTGAAGTCTTGGAAGCGTAAATGCTGCTAGTCGTGTTTTACTCTAAACAAGAAGATATCCTTCTGATGATCAAAGTGCAAAACGTGTGTGGAATATCTTTAGCGAGGTATTTAGTCTGCAATGCGTCTTGCACATGTTTTCTAATGAAAATCATGGAGATTGCCTTGTTAGCTTCGTCAACTGATTTGTCCTTAACCTCTTCAATGATGGCTCTTAACCTATTGGTTGCAAGGTGGAGCTTCACGTCTTAAACCCAGCTTCGTCAACCAATTAGGCTTCACACGTGAGATAACTTGGTTTTGATACCATGAAGAAAGTTGAGATTCCACCATAAAACGAATTGGCAATATGGGGAGTAGCCCAACTTACTTATAAGCCTATGCAAGGTCTCTCTTCCTATCAATGTGGGATTCATTCTCAATAGATTGTCCTTGAAAATATTCAATTCCTTAGCGCAACAACGGAGTGTGCTTGATACCATATTGTCAGCTTATTTTATTGAGAAAACAGAAAGGGAGGGTGTCAACAATAGACAAAGATAAAAGAGAGAGCTTGAGAATTCTGTGGTGTGATTTTTCACTCTGTTTTACCGTTATTTATAGTGATAAGGAAAATAGTGCCTTAGTCTCCAAATAATACAATTATACTTACTCTCCAAATAAAATAATTACACTTCTAAGGAATTTATACAACAGCACTTTCATATACTATTACAGCCAACGTTTTAAAGTAAACCTTTGCCTATGACCTTTCAGCTAAGTCCATGTAAGATTCCTTAACTTAAGTTGAAATTGAAATGTTATTTGGGTAAAAAAACTGAAATGTTTTAATTTCAATTCCAACTGGAAACTCAAGAATTTGTGCACATCTTTCTTTTAATACTTAAGAGGCTTCTGATAGACTAAACAATTGAAGAAGAAAAAATACTTCAATCCAAAAAAGAAAATGGATGAAATGTTTATCCTAATGTTCTCAAACCTCTTCCATCTCCACAACTCAATCGACCCAACAACCTCCTTCATCTCCACCACCACTACAATTGACATTGCAGCATCTTCCTCCCAAACCTCCTCATCTTCCCCCACCCCCACCTCCCTCTTCTCCTCATTCGCCGCCCATCTCCTCTTCTTCACCATCACCTTCGTCCTCTCCTTCATCATAGCTGCTGCCTTCGTCTTTCGATCTCTCTTCACCGAGTACATCTGGTCCCTCGAAGCCTCTCTCCGTGACGCTTAATGTCGATCTCTTTACGGCCTTTCCTACCTAGTTTTCACCACTGTCGTCGAGAAGCTCAAACCCCACTTCACCCTCTCAAATCTCTTATCCACTTCCCGCCGACTATAGAAAAACAAGAACATAGGATTTTTTATATTCCTTTCATTCATTAAAAAAAATGTAATTACATGAAGTGCCATATATATAGCCAAGGCTATTTACAATATTCTTTCTAACAAACTAAACAAATTGTTTACACATGGCACATTATGATTTGATATCTAAAAACAGAAAATATGTCATGAATTAACATCCTCATCTTTACACCCCCTTAAGCTGATCTTGGAAGAAGTGAGAGTACCAAGAAATAGCTTGGACTGAAGGAAAGGAAACTTGTTCTTAGACAGTGACTTGGTATGAATATCTATTATTTGATCTTCACTGCACACATACTGAACTCGAACAAAATTAGAGAAAACTAACTCTCTAATATAATGATAATCAATCTTTACATGTTTTGTCTGAGCATGAAAGATCGGATTAGAAGCAAGAGATATAATAGAGATATTATCACACTAGATTGTAGGTTTGGAAGACAAAGGGAAGCCAAAATCATGAAAAACCTTGCAGATCTGGGTAACTTCAGTTGTAGTGTGAGCTAGAGATCTATATTCAGCCTCAGTGGAAGATCGAGCCATTATGGGTTGCTTCTTAGCACTCCAGCTAATTAAATTAGATCCAAGAAACACAAAAAACCCACTAGTTGAACGACGATCAAAGGTACAACCCGCCCAATTAACATCAGAGAAGGTTGAGAGATTGAGAGTACTTTGCTTGAACCAAAGACCATATGAAGTTGTGCTTTTGAGAAATCTGAGAATTCTTTTAGCTACTTGCATATGAAGATCAATAGGTTTATGCATGAATTGGCATGATCGGTATTTAGTGGGATTGGATAATGGAAGGCCACTGTGATCTAGCTTAGTAGTCCCAAGGGGTATGCAGCATGGTTTGGCACCTTCCATCTTTGTTTTCTGCAAGAGATCCAGAAGATATTTCCCTTGATGAAAAAAGAGACCATGTTGTGTTCTATGAACTTCTAAGCCCAAAAAGTAATGAAGAGGACCTAAGTCCTTGACTGGAAATAAAGAACCAAGCTTCTGGATGTACAGGTTACACACAGAAGGGTTTGGACCACTGACCAATATGTCATTAACATATACCAAGATTATAACTAGAACAGGATCTTTAAGAACAAACAAATAGGCATCAGAACAAGATTGAGTAAAACTAAAAGACTTAAGTGCTTGAAAGAGCTTATCAAACCATGCCCTGGGAGCTTACTCGAGTCCATACAAGGACTTTCTGAGTTTACACACATGATTAGGCAAGTTTGGATCATTGAAACCAGGGGGTTGTTGCATAAACATCTATTCTTTCAAGTCTCCATGCAGAAAAACATTGCTAATATCAAGTTGATGCAGAAACCAAGAAACTGAACTGCAAAGGTTAACAAAATTTGAATAATAATAGGCTTAGTTATAGGACTAAAGGTTTCTTGATAATCAAGGCCCCCTTGTTGGTGAAAACCCTTAGCAACTAATCATGCCATATACCTATCAATAGAACCATCAATTTTTATTTTTTTAATTTTATTCGCAAAACCCATTTGCAACCTACCACATTATGAGATGGGGATGATGGAATTAAAGACCAAGTCCTAGTGGATTGAAGAGCATTAAACTCATTTTGTATAGCTAATCTCCATTCATTGTGTTTGGAGGCTTGTTTGTAGGTAGTGGGAACATAATCCACAGTGGATGACAAAGGATGTTCAGTAGAAGTGTAGGCTTTAGGTCTAAAAATACCATTTTTGGACCAAGTCACCATGGGATGAATGTTAGTGGGTGGTACATGAGAAGGAAGGTCAACAGAAAAGATAGTAGATGGTAATGGATCAATAGGTTGAGATGAAGAACTTAAAGTAGCAGGTTGAGCAACAGTTGTAGGGAATAGATTAATAGGTGGAGATGATGATTGGGAAATAGGGAAGTGAAGATCAATGATGGGAGATATAATGGCAGAGGAAGAAGATGACTGTGGATGAGAATGACTAGGATAAAATGGGAAAGAGCTCTCATTAAACAAAACATGGCGAGAGATATAAACTCTATCTATGAGAAGATCCAAGCACCTATAGCCCTTATGCTACATACTATATCTAAGGAATACACATTCCTTATTTTTCCCATCTAACTTGGAGGAAACATAGGGTTTTAACCATGGGTAAGAACTGCTTCCAAAAATTTTAAGCTTAGTATAGTCTGGAGATCTATGAAACAACAATTCCCCAGGGGAATGAACAAGGCCAGAGATAGGCAATCGATTGATCAAATAGAGTGCAGTGGATATATCTTCAACCTAAAGCTTTTAAGGAACATGAGATGCAACCAATAATGCGAGCTGTTTCTATTATATGTCTCTGTTTCCTCTCTACACAGCCATTTTGCTCAGGAGTATGTGAACAACTAAGCTGATGAGAAATATCATGCAATCTGAGATATGTTTGAAAAAAAGTACTAACAAATTCACCCCCTAAATCTGAACGTATAACATTTATCTTATTTCCAACAGCATCTTTTACATATGTTTTGAAGCTTACAAATGTAAAGTATGAAGGAAAATTTTTGTCCTAGCTATGAATATGTGAGAACATTTGAACACATATGCAAACTAATAACACTTTAAAGTAGGCATGCATTCAAACACAATTCTAAAACCCATGACTTTCAAAGCCTAGAGAATGGTGAACCATAAGACTCTTTAACAACATTAAAGAGAAGGGAGGATTTGAGATTCATTACCCTTGAAGCTCATCCTTGTTTACACAAGGGATTCACCCAAGTGGAGGGCCTTCAAGTCACCTCCTAGCTCCTTGGATCTTCCTTGTGATTTTCTTCTTTGTTGATGCTCCTTTGCTCCTTGAGGATATGAAGAAATGATCTCCAAGAACACCAAAGATTTGGTGTCTCTAAGTCTCCACACCAAGGATGTAGTGTGAAGAGAATATGGATGACTTAGAGAGATTTTGATGCTAGTAAAAACCCCCTAAGTGGCCGGATTCTATGGAGAAAAAGAGAGAAAATGTTTCTCCTCTTTGCCTCTAGAAAACCCAAGTTTGCTACCCCTTCACCCTAGGCCGGTTTTGGCTTTGTTTTTGGGTTAATTTCCATTTAGTTTTTAGTTGTCACACAACCTAAACTCAATGGGCCTTGTGGACCAAAAACCCTTTTGGGCCCCGAAACCCAAAACCAACTTAAAAGCCCAATACGAACCTTTCGTATAATTAATTAATTAATTAATTAATCTTGACCATTCTCAATTAAACCATTTAATTGCTTATCCATCTCTTTTATATCTTCACATTCATCCTTACTCGGTGTACGATCCATTAGGTTCCATTTAGCGAGGCAGTGGGCGATTGTTACTCTTAATGATCGATTGTGAATTGAAACTACATTTCAATTCTCCCTTTGATGAAGATTAGTGTTTGCTAATCCTCAGAGCTTCCACAAACCATGAGTGACACCTAGCAGTATGTCATGGCTACCCAGGCTAAGTAGAAGTGGTTGGAGAACCTATCCAGTTACAACTACAACGCAATACGGTCTTTCTCTAATACAATACTCTTGAACACATTGTTTAAGTGATAGTTTGTTTCATGTCTATTATCCAATGTGATACTTCTCTATATGATTCAATTGAATATGATTTGGAACAAACTTCCTAAGTCATATTCATATGCTTTGGCCAAAGACTCTCGAATCATATCTCAGAGTATTCTCCTCCACCATGGAAGGTTAGAGATCCCTTGTTGTGCATTCATATGCCTACATGACTAGATAGATTGACCCCAATGATGCCGTGGACATTCTCAATGGAATGCCTTTGACATGATCAAAGATCAAGGATCCAACATTGGACATCTATGATGCCTCAGGTCAAATGACTACTTTGCATATTGCAACTTACGAGTTCTTACATGACATGTATGTTCGAACTCTCTTTTGATCGTAGCTCAGTGTACTCAATTACCTTTTGAGCACTTATGTGTTTGTCTCAGTGTCCAACACTAAATGACTTGAGACCAGTCATACTCACGCTTGAGTTAACATAACACATACTAACCTTAGCGGATTATCAATGCCCAATTGGCAATCCTATGGCTAGGAACGTTTCAGGAATGAACATAAAAGAAAGGTCTCGTTAATCCAACTCACTTAGATCACTTCTCTCTTAGATTAAATACATTCCTTGGATTCCCTTATTGCTTAAACACATAATACAATAAATAGTGATTAACAATAAGCTTTGCCCTGTATTAAACATATTATAGTTTAACACAATAAGTATTCCAAAAGCTATTACATCAAATGAGTGGCTTTGTGGGCATACTTCCAACAATCTCCCACTTGCACTCAAAGCCACCTTCCCATGTATCTAATACCCATCTTTTCCATATGGCAGTCAAGTTGGATTTGAGACATTGGCTTCGTCAGTGGATCTGTTACGTTATCGGCTGAGGCAACCTTGAGGATGTTGACTTTCCCCTCGGCAGCATATCTTCTAATGATATTAAAGCGTCTGTCAAAATGCTTGTTCTTTTGATGAGCCCTGGGTTCCTTGGCTTGAGATATTGCCCCATTATTATCATAGTACAAAGTTACTGGTGATGTAATGGTTGGAACCACTCCAAGTTCAGTAATGAACTTCTTCATCCAGAATGCTTCCTTGCCGGCTTCAGCTGCAGCGACATATTCAGCCTTTGTCGTGGAATCAGCAATTAGATCTTGTTTCTTGCTTTTCCAGCTGACAGCCCCACCATTCAGAGTGAACACATATCCGGAGTTAGAACTTCTATCGTCGACGTCAGATTAGAAATCTGGGTCTGTGTAGGCTTCCACTCGCAACTCTGTCGCTCATCCATTAACGAGGAACATATCCTTAGTTCTTCTTAAGTACTTAAGGACCGTCTTAACAGCATATGCGACTAGTAATGCTCACAGCATATGCAATATCAAGCCTTGTACGATATCAAGCCTTGTGCATATCATGGCATACATGAGACTTCCTATGGCGGAAGCATAAGGAATCTTGCTCATCTGCCAAATTTCTTCAGGAGTTTTCGGTCCCATGGATTTTGAAAGGTGAATTCCATGTCTCACAGGAAGAAGACCTTTCTTTGATTGTTCCATCTGGAACCTACTTAGCACATTGTCTATGTACAAAGATTGGGATAATCCAATTAATTTTCTGGATCTATCACGATAGAGCTTTATCCCAAGCACATAAGATGCATCTCCCAAATATTTCATGTGGAAGGTTTTAGACAACCACACCTTTAAAGAAGAAAGTACTGCAGTGTCATTCCCGAATAGTAATATGTCATTTACATATAACACTAGGAATACAACTGCATCCCCAACGACCTTTTGATAAACACAATTGTCGTTTTATTTTGGTTAAAACCAACGTTTTGATTTCAGTGTCAAAACGAATATTCCAGCTCTTGGAGGCTTGCTTAAGTCCATAAATGGACCTCTGAAGATTGTATACCTTAGTCTTTTCAGACTTGGACACGAAACCTTCGGGTTGAGTCATATAGAGCTCTTCATCTAGGTAGCCATTCAGAAAGGCCGTCTTCATGTCCATTTGCCATATCTTATAATCATGGTACGCAGCTATAGCAAGCAAAATCTGAATGGACTTAATCATAGCTACAGGTGAGAAGGTTTCTTCATAGTTAATCCCTTCTCGTTGCTTGTAACCCTTGGCTACTAGTCTAGCCTTGTAAGTCTCCACGTTCCCATCAGCGCCTATCTTGCTCTTGAAGACCCATTTGTTTCCAACAGGTACTATACCTTCTGGAGGGTCTACTAGAGTCTAGACTTGATTTTGATACATGGAATCCATCTCGGATTTCATGGCCTCTTGCCATCTCTTTGAATCAATGTCGGACATTGCTTCAGTGTAGTCTCTAGGGTCCTCCTTTGTGTCATTGTCACCTAGGAGGTGCATTTCCCCAAAGTCATTATCTAAGCCATACCTCTTAGGTGGCTTGCTGACCCATTCAGATCTACGTGGAGCTAGGGGTTCAGGAACAGGGTTGTCAACTTGTCGAGTGCTTGTTTGTGGTTCATCATTAATCTCATTAATTTCCATCATTTTACTTGTAGTTCCTTTGAGAACAAATTTGTCCTCTAGAAACTTAGCAGTTCTGGCAACAAAGACTTTCTGGTCGTCAGGATGGTAGAACTCATATCCCATAGTTTCTCTAGGATATCCCACAAAATAGCACCAAACTGATCTCACTTTAAGCTTAGTAGCTTCAAGCTTCTTGACATATGCTTCACAACCCCAAATCTTAATATGATTAAGACTTGGCTTTCTTCCATGCCATATCTCATAGGGTATTTGTGAAACTGATTTGGAAGGTACTCTATTAAGCAAGTAAGCTGCTGTATATAGAGCGTATCCCCAGAATGTTACTGGTAGATCGGCGGAACTCATCATAGAACGAACCATGTTCATCAAGGTTCAGTTTCTCTTTTCAGAAACTCCATTAAGTTGTGGAGTTCCTGGTGGAGTCCACTGTGATATTATTCCACACTCTTTGAGATAATCTAGGAACTCATTACTTAGATACTCTCCCACTCGATCTGATCTTAGGATCTTTATCTGTTTCCCAGTTTGCTTCTCAACTTCATTCTTGAACTCTTTGAACTTTTCAAAGGATTCTGACTTGTACTTCATAAGATACACGTAGCCAAACCGAGAGTGATCGTCGGTGAATGTGATATAGTAGGAGAAGCCTCCTCTCGACGTAGTAGACATAGGTCCACATACGTCAGTGTGGATTAACCCTAGAATCTCTGTGGCACTCTCTCCCTTCCCAATGAATGGAGATTTGGTCATCTTGCCTTTCAAGCAACATTCACAAGTACTCATTTGGTCATTACCTAACGGGCGGAAATATCCGTCTTTCGACATCTTGCGAATCTTATCAAGGTTCACATGTCCAAGTTTAAGATGCCACATCTTCTCTTGGTTAACTTCTTCTCTAGCCCTTTTGGGTTTTAAGGTATTCCCGCTTTCAATACAGTGCATCCCACTACTTGTCTCTAGTGAAAAAGTTCCTCTATCATATTACCATAAGAGATAATACGACTGTTCAAGGATAAAGTGCAACTCATTTTGTCAAACAATACTGAGTGCCTATCTCGTAAAAGCATAGAGATGGAAATCAAATTCTTTATACATGAAGAAAAATATAAACAATTTTTAAGTTCCACGACTTCCCCAGAGGGTAGTTTAAGCATGTAGGTGCCTATTGCTTTTGCAGAGATTTTAGTGCCGTTCCCAACTCGCATAATCATCTCCCCATTGCGCAGTGTTTTGCTCCCCGTTAGTCCCTGCAACGAATTGCAGATATGTTGACTAGTGCCTGAATCAAATATCCAAGAATTGGAGCTTACTATAAAAGCACTTTCTATGACAGAAATAGTCCCTTCAAAAGTTCGTGTCATAAGGCTCGCAATGCGCACCCTGTATTTCTTCTTCCAACGTCCATCCTTTCCACAATGAAAACATGTTCCTTTGGATTTTCTTGCCTTCTTCGTATGCAACCTTTTCCTTATGATTGCATTCTCACTCTCACTGTCCTTTTTGAAACTTTGTTCAAACTTACAGCACATGTCAATCATCTTGGTAAAAGTATGATCGAATCTATTCACTTTATAGTTTACTATAAACTTAGTGAAATCATCCGAGAGAGATGCAAGGAAAAAGTCTTGGGCCATTTTCCCATCGATGGAAATTCCTAAACTTTTAAGATCTTGAAAGATCATTTCGATCTTTTGTCCATGTTTTTGGACCAATGTCCCCTTTGCCATTTTGGCATTCAATAGATTACAAACATTTAAGAATCATACGTTACTTGTCTCAATGTCATGCATCTTATGCAAACTATCAACCATGGCACTAGAAGTGTCCATGTGCTTATGTAGCTTCTTAAGCTCTTCACTTAGTGAGGTGAGGATTAAGCATTTGGCTTGTAAGTCATTCTCATAGTGTCTAGTGTAATTTTGACACTCCTCTTTTGAAGCTAGTTTCGTAAGAGGTACATGAGGAGGGGATTGCTTGAGCACATACGATATGTTATTCATCTTTGAGACATTCTCAATGTGATGATACCAAGCAAGGAAACGTTGGCCCCTAAGGCCATTTTTGTCAAGTATAATGGTAGGTGTAATTTTAGGCATGTCGTTAACTACATAACATAACAGAAATTGTATTAGATTGTTGATTTTAAAACTACTTGATTGGGTCTTAAATCAAATAGTACCACCCACTATTTTTGGCAAATTCCACATCCCTCAATGGAATTCGAGAGTTATGTTGAACTCTTAGCGGGGTATGGGAGGCTCAGCATTACCAAGCCCACCTCACAATGATATGATGTTGGTTAGCAAAAATAATGATGAGAGAATAACGCTTTAGTCATTTACAACTCTTGTAATTACCCATCTAGTTTGGCCTCTAGAGAATGATGCCTCACAATGATATGATGTTGGCATCATTGCACTTAGTTAAGTTATTCCCACCATGCTAGTTCGTGTAGGGGTTCAAGAATAGCCTCACAATGATATGATGTTGGCCATCCTTGTTGCCTACCTCACCACACATATGGACTCCTCCTTTAGGTAAGCACATACTTTGAACTTCCCCATGATAGGGTGAAGCCGGTGTATGAGTCACAAACGATTGGAGCCCACCACGGTGGAAGGCCTACGAAGAGATGTTCAAAGCATCTCTCGCTTATCAACTTAATATTCGTTTTGTTGAGGGAGTAGTGTTGGGCTACATCAATTTCATTTTAATCTTATTAAAAGGACTTGGGATGATTATGAACCGTTTGATTTGATCCAACACGAGCCTTGTGTTGGACCTTGGGTCTAAGGTAGGTAGTTGTTGATTTTAGTTACGCGTTTAATCTAATTAAACCGTCATTTCCTATTGGGCGTTGGACCCAACTATTCCAATTTGCATACAAATAAACAAAAAGGAATACATGAAATAAAGAGAAGGGCTTATGCCATTTTACAACACATTGGAAGGACTTATGTCCTTTTACAACACATTTGAATTAATCAAATTACATTCAAATCTAAGCTACTTAACCCAAACATTCATAATGTAAAGCGGCCAATCACATAGCTCAATTATCGAGGCATTTGGTTCATAATCACCCTTTTTCTTAATCGATCACATTAACTAAGAAAGCAACTTAAACAATTGGTTTTCGGATTCATAGAATTGATTTAAATGAAACTAAATGAAATGAAAATCCAATTCTCATTAAAGAGACAAAATAATTTTGTTCTCATCACAATTTGGGCCGAAAAAGCAATGACCACAACTATTGGGCTACAATGCTAAAACATAAACTTTTGGGGTCACTTTGTAAGAACACAAGAGTCCACAACTTCATGTAATTACAACTAGAACCCAAAAATTTCAACAATCACAAAAACTTCATTAAAGGAGCAAAACAATTTGTCCTTTAGTGATTTTTGGGCCTTTACGTAAAAACGTAAACTTTCGGGTCAAAGTGCAAATACACAAAAGTATCAAAACTTTATGTAATTGCATAAAAGACCCAAAAGTACCCTACTTATTAGGGTGGCCTGTTTTGAGGGAAGAAAAGAGGTGTAGGTTTTGGTGAAAATTCAAAATTTAAATAAAGTGTTGAAAAAGTAAAAGGTATGGGTTGAAAAGTTGATAGGTATGGTTGAAAAGGTTGATTGGTATGGTTGTAAGAGATAGGTAAGGTGTAGCTATTAAAAAATAATAAAACACAAATCATCCATCACCAATCAACAACAAACCAAAACTTTATGAAAAACATCAAACACTTTGAATCAAAACACCAAACCTTTTTGTTCTTGGTATGAACATCAAGAACATTGAAGAACACACATGAAAACTCATAAAAGCTCCATGAATGTTTTCACTCAATAAAAATCAAATTTTCACTACTCAAAAGAGGGTTAACATCCTAGGGCACTTAGGGGTTCCAAAAGTCACTTTAAAACATTTTTAACAAGACAAACATGAACCCAAAAATCCACCATTTGGATTTGGCCGAATTTCCCCACATACATGGCACCAAATTTTAGTTCCAATATTCATCTTAAATGAACTACATCTACAACATTTGAGATGCTAAATTTTCAAGCAAAATTTATATTCAAAAGCAAGAACAAAGCTTGTAACATTTACAACATTTAAATCATAAATCATGAAAAACACAAAACCCAAAAGGATTCACCATACTCTAGACCTAGGCTCTTGATACCACTTGAAGGAAAAAATTTGTCCTAGCTAAGAACATGTGAGAACATTTGAACACATATACAAACTAATAACACTTTAAAGTAGGCATGCATTCAAAAACAATTCTAAAACCCATGACTTTCAAAGCCTAGAGAATGGTGAACCATAAGACTCTTTAGCAACATTAAAGAAAAGGAAGGATTTGAGATTCATTACCCTTGAAGCTCATCCTTGTTTACACAAGGGATTCACCCAAGTGGAGGGCCTTCAAGTCACCTCCTAGCTCCTTGGATCTTCCTTGTGATTTTCTTCTTTATTGATGCTCCTTTGCTCCTTGAGGATATGAGGAAAGGATCTCCAAGAACACCAAAGATTTGGTGTCTCTAAGTCTCCACACCAAGGATGTAGTGTGAAGAGAAGATGGATGACTTAGAGAGTTTTTGATGCTAGTAAAAACCCCTTAAGTGGCCGGCCTCTATGGAGAAAAAGAGAGAAAATGTTTCTCCTCTTTGCCTCTAGAAAACCCTAGTGAGAGAATGGCTATAAAATTACTTTTATACCACCTCACATTTGAGTGGCAAACTTGTAATTAACCCAAGTTTGCTACCCCTTCACCCTAGGCCGGTTTTGGCTTTGTTTTTGGGTTGATTTCCATTTAGTTTTTAGTTGTCACACAACCTAAACTCAATGGGCCTTGTGGACCAAAAACCTGTTGGAAGTATGCCCACAAAGCCACTCATTTGATTTAATAGCTTTTTGGAATACTTATTGTATTAAACTTTTATATGTTTAATGGAGGGCAAAGCTTATTGTTAATCACTGTTTATTGTATCTTGTGTTTAATCAATAAGGGAATCCAAGGAATGTATTTGATCTAAGAGATAAGTGATCTAAGTAAGTTAGATTTTCGAGACCTTTCTCTTATGTTCATTCCTAAAACGTTCCTAGCCATAGGATTGCCAATTGGGCATTGACAATCCGCTAAGGTTAGTATGTGTTATGTCGACTCAAGCGTGGATATGACAAGTCTCAAGTCATTTAGTGTTGGACACTAAGACAAACACATAGGTGCTTGAAAGAGTAATCAAGTACACTGGACTACGATCAAAACAGAGTTCAAACATACATGTCATGTAAGAACTCGATGGTTACAATATGCAAAGTAGTCCTTTGACCTGAGGCATCATAGATGTCTAATGGTTAGGTCCTTGATCTTTGATCGTGTCAAATGGCGTTCCTTTGGAGTGTCCACGGCATGGTTGGGGTCAAGCTATCTAGTCATGTAGACATATGAATGCACAACAAGGGATCTCTAACCTTATGGAAGGAGAATACTCTAAGATATGATTCGAGAGTCTTTGGCCAAAGCATATGAATATCACTGAGGAAATTTGTTCCAAATCTTATTCAAGCGAATCATATAGAGTAGTATCACATTGGATAGTAGACATGAAACAAACTATCACTTAAACAATGTGATTAAGAGTATTGTATTAGAGAATGACCGTATTGCATTGTAATTGTAACTGGATAGGTTCTCCAACCACTTCTACTTAGCTTGGGTAACCATGACATGCTGCTAGGTGTCACTCATGGTTTGTGGAAGCCCTAAAGATTAGCAAACACTAATCTTAAGGGGGATTGAAATTTGGTTTCAATTCACAATCGATAGTTAAGAGTAACATCGCCCACTGCCTCGCTAAATGGAACCTAATGGATCGTACACCGAGTAAAGATGAAAGTGAAGTAATTAAATGAAATGGATAAGCAATTAAATAGTTAATTGAAAAATGGTCAAAGTTAATTAATTAGTTAATTAATTATACGAAACGTTCGTATTAGGCTTCTAAGTTGGTTTTGGGTTTCGGGGCCCAAAAGTGTTTTGGTCCACAAGGCCCATTATGTTTAAGTTGTATGACAACTAAAACAAAATGGGCAATTAACCCAATAACAAAAGGGAGGCCGGCCAAATGAGTGAGGGGTAGCAAACTTGTGTTATTTACAAGTTTGCCACTCACTAGAAATGAAGTATAAATTAAACTTTATAGCTTTATTTCATTTTAGGGTTTTCTAATAGAAATTTGGGGAAAAACATCTTCTCTCCTTTTCTAAAAGAGGCCGGCCACCTTAGGGAGGAAATCTAGCAATTTCTTCTCCCCTAAGTCATCCATTTTATCTTCACATTTTGTCTTTGGTGTAGAGACTTGGAGACATCAAGCCTTTGGTGTTTTGGAGAACAAATCCTCAAAGAAGCAAGGAGGTGACTTGAAGGCCCTCCACTTGGGTGAATCCCTTGTGTAATCAAGGATGAGCTTCAAGGGTAATGAATCTCTAAAACTCTCTTCTCTTTAATGTTGTTTAAAGAGTCATGGTTCACCATATACTAGGCTTTGAAAGTCATGGGTTTTATGAATTGTTTTTGGGTGCATGCTTACTTTAATTTGTTAATAGTTTGCCTATGCATTTAAATGTTCTTTACATGTTCTTAGCTAGGACATAATTATTCCTTCAAAACCCTTTTGGGCCCCGAAACCCAAAACCAACTTAAAAGCCCAATACGAACCTTTCGTATAATTAATTAACTAATTAATTAATCTTGACCATTCTCAAATAAACCACTTAATTGCTTATCCATCTCTTTTATATCTTCACATTCATCCTTACTCGGTGTACGATCTATTAGGTTCCATTTAGAGAGGCAATGGGCGATTGTTACTCTTAACGATCGATTGTGAATTGAAACTACATTTCAATTCTCCCTTTGATGAAGATTAGTGTTTGCTAATCCTCAGGGCTTCCACAAACCATGATTGACACCTAGCAGTATGTCATGGCTACCCAAGCTAAGTAGAAGTGGTTGGAGAACCTATCCAGTTACAACTACAATGCAATACGGTCTTTCTCTAATACAATACTCTTGATCACATTGTTTAAGTGATAGTTTGTTTCATGTCTACTATCCAATGTGATACTTCTCTATATGATTCAATTGAATATGATTTGGAACAAACTTCCTAAGTCATATTCATATGCTTTGGCCAAAGACTCTCGAATCATATCTCAGAGTATTCTCATTCCACCATGGAAGGTTAAAGATCCCTTGTTGTGCATTCATATGCCTACATGACTAGATAGCTTGACCCCAATGATGCCGTGGACATTCTCAATGGAATGCCTTTGACATGATCAAAGATCAAGGATCCAACCATTAGACATCTATGATGCCTCAGGTCAAAGGACTACTTTGCATATTGCAACTTACGAGTTCTTACATGACATGTATGTTCGAACTCTCTTTTGATCGTAGCTCAGTGTACTCAATTACCTTTTGAGCACTTATGTGTTTGTCTCAGTGTCCAATGCTAAATGACTTGAGACCAGTCATACTCACGCTTGAGTTAACATAACACATACTAACCTTAGCGGATTGTCAATGCCCAATTGGCAATCCTATGGCTAGGAACGTTTCAGGAATGAACATAAGAGAAAGGTCTCGTTAATCCAACTCACTTAGATCACTTCTCTTTTAGATTAAATACATTCCTTGGATTCCCTTATTGCTTAAACACATAATACAATAAATAGTGATTAACAATAAGCTTTGCCCTGTATTAAACATATTATAGTTTAACACAATAAGTATTCCAAAAGCTATTACATCAAATGAGTGGCTTTGTGGGCATACTTCCAACAAAGTACACCTCTGATTTTGCTTTTAAAGGAAAGAACTAGTTATACTTAGTATGATCATCTACTAACAACAAGTAATACCAAAAACCACTAACAAAAATCATTGGGGTAGGTCCTCAAACATCAGTGTAGTAGTGATAGGCTTTGAGATATAGAGGAACTTGCAACTTTAAAAGGAAGCTTGTGATTTTTGGCTATAACATAATCAGAGTAGAAAAATTCAACAGAAGATGTACCTTGCACAGCAAGTTTATTATTAGAGATAACCTTCCAAAATGTAAAGGATGAGGGATGACCCAATCGTCTGTGCCATATCTTGACTAGAACTTTAATACTAGCAAGAGCAGATGTAGTAATTGAAGTGGGGGTAGGACTGGAAAAAGAGTTACCAGCAGACAAAACATTGTGTAAAGGATATAACCGTTCCTTAACTGAGCCTAGCAAAAACGTATTCCCTGTAGAACAATCTTTGTATAATCCTTGATAATGGATCCATCAAAATCAAGTGTCAATGAACAATAATTGTCTCGGAGAAATTGAAAACCAGACAACAAATTGTGCTTTATGTGAGGAACATGTAGAACATTGTTTAGTTTAAAGGAAGCAGCATGTGTACATAACGTAGAAGAACCAACATCAGTAATGGACAGATCTTTACCATTACCAATATACACTTTGTCTTCATCAGTGTAGGGAGTCAGAGAATTGATGTTCGAGATATCAATAGTGATATGAAACGTTGCTCTAGAATCAATCAGCCAAGATGAAGAAGACTTTGCAGTGTAGTGGGCACACATTGCCTGAAGTTTAGCAGGGGGAATTCGACCAAAGATCTTTGGATTCATACAGTGAAAACAATCAATGGCTTCATGACTTAGGTTTCCATAGATTTGACAAGGAACTCGAGGACTAGAAAAGGGAACACGAGAGTTGATAGTAGTATTGTTGCAATTGAAGCTACTGCTGAAATGATTTTCTCGATTGCCATAATTATTATTGAAGTGATTGTTCCTTCCACGATTCGAATTATACCGAAAAGACTATTGCAGTGGTTGATTCTAAACTACATACGCCAGAGGCGATGTGGGAAGAAGATATGGTTAAGCTTGAACAGACAGCATGAAAAGGTTCAACATTGTTGGACGAGGCAGCTTTCTTTCGATGAGTCATCGAAAGTTTCTTGGTGAGTAACAATCCATGCAATTCATCTAGGGATGTGGATGATAAATAGAGCATGATTGAATCAGTGAAAGATTCAAATTCATCTAGACGATCAGGGAGAGTGGTCGCAATAAGGTCACGATCAAAGATGGAGGCTCCATTGGCGGTGAAAGAGTCATAGATCTCTTTAAGCTGTTACAGGTAGTCAGACGTGGATTATGAACCTTTTTGAATGCTCTAAAGTCGTGATCGAAGCTGATGAATGTGTGCATTAGAAACGCCCCCAAATCGTTGCTCGAGTTTGAGCTAGAGATCTCGAGAGGATGAAACTCCAACAGTGAATGGTATGACCTCCTTAGATAGTGTAGAATTGAACCAACTTAGAAGGTTTTGATCATTCTCGTACCAAATCTCGAACGCCGATTAAAAGATTAATCGGGTAGAAATGGTGTCGGACAAAGTTCTATGCCATCAATGATACCAAAAAGCTTATAGTGACGAAGAATCAATGCAAATAAGGCACACCATGGCAGGTTGTTAAAGCGCTTCAGTTTGATCGGCAACATGCTTCCAATATTTTGGATCATGAGAGTGGTTTACTAATTAGGGTTTGAAAAGGAATTGAGATTCAGAATTGGCACCAACTCGAGAGGAGAAGACGATGCAGAGGGAGATGCCGTTGGAGATCGAGATGTACGAACCAAGATTGAACATCGAAATATGAAATCAATGAAGAAATTGATGAAATTTCACAAAAATTGGATGATCAGAGAAGAACCTTGAAGATGATCGAAGAAAGCCGTGAGGCGGTTGACGATGAAACCATATAGAAAACCAAGGACATAGGATTTCTGAATATTCCTCTCTCATTCATTAAAAAAATATAATTACATGAAGTGACATATGTATAGCCAAGGCTATTTACAATATTCTTTCTAACAAACTAAACAAACTGTTTACACATGGCACATTATGATTTGATATCTAAAAACAGAAAATATGTCATGAATTGGCATCTTCATCTTTACCGACTACGTCCCATGGTCTTCTCCTTCCTCTCACATGGCTTCTCCGCCCAAACCCTCACCTCTCGCTACTCCATTGACCCTTACCTCGTTTCCAAGATCACCCGCCGCCTTGCCACCAAGCTCTGCCCTGAGTTCATCAAGATCCCTATCTCCCACCGCAGGCTAATCGAAACAACCCAGACTTTTGAGGAGCTCACATCTCTCCCCAACATATGTGGCGCCATTGATGCAGCCCAATCAAGCTCCATAAGCGTAGTTTGCCCAAAAACTACAAATGTTGATATGGGAACCCTTTGGTTTTGCTCGAGGTCATGGCGGATCACAAGAAAATCTTCTGGGATGTGTGTGTGAAAGCCCTTGGTGGCACATACGTGTTGGAATTAACCCTAAAGGTTAACAATAAACTCTAGACACAACACAACAAGATTAGTGAAACTTTACCTGCAGAACACAAAACATCTCCACTTCGTTCCTGCAAAGACCATGAACATGATGCAAAAAGACTCTTCTAATAACTTGGAGACCTGTATATTCTTATGTTGATAGTCCCAAAAAATAAAGAACCTTTTTTTCTCTGTGAGCAGGGAATCCTTTATAAATAAAGCAAGGTTACCCAACTTTTATCTATCGTGGAGGTTGGTTATTGAGCCGTTGCTTTCAGTTCTAGTAGTGGAGGAAATAGTTCTAATACATGCTTCAAAATGCAAAGCATGATGGATGTAACTCCTCAATTATAGGACATAGTTTTACACGTATACAAAACCTTAATTGATTTATAATTTCAAACATGTTGACACACCTTTATCACTACTAGTTGAGTCCAATTAGGATTCTTACATTCTCCCACTTGGACATTAACTAGTTGTGGTTTGAAACATGTTCATAATAAATCATTCCTTAGTGATCACCGTTAGTTTCACGCGATCCATATCCTATACACATTTACTAGTAACCATTTGAAAATCGAACTCTGGAAAACAATGCATGTATTAATACTACATGCACCCTGAAATTACGATATTCAAAATCGCATTGTATGATGTCAATGACATATGCATATATGTACAATCCATACTTCAGTGATCACTACAATTATCACACCTTTTCCTTCCACACTCATTTGTCCAGTGCACTTTAATCAGACTTATTTTTAGAGCTTTTCATCCTAAACACTGGACTTCGAGTGGATTTCTAGCTTCCTGCATAAAACAAACTTATCCAATATGTTCTTTGGAACAATCATTGGTCACATTAAGTGCTTTAAATAAGTCTGAGTCAATAAACATAGTGTCAATTGATTATAAGCTTGAATGAAACAACAAAACACAAACTCGCAGTAACACTGATACATAGTTATAATTCATGCAATAGCATGTTTTACTCCCACATCCCTACAGAATCAAAACTATCATGCATACACATGTTTGCTACATGTTCTTTGAACACTCCCACTAATCTCGCACATCGAAAATAATAAGAAAGCTTCACGATAGTGGTACGTTTCTAGAAAACCGTATGCAACAAATCTTTTCAGAGACATATCAACTATTCCTTATGTGAATGTGCAATAGCCGTATAGATCCTTATTTGACTATTCATAATCTCCATCCTTACATTCACAAGTTGATCTCTTGTATCATTGTAAAACAGTCTTCCTTATTACTTCAAAAATTGAAATCACAATACCAAAACACTTTCACAAAGTAGTACAATTAACCATTATTCTAACTAGTTAGCCACCAAGTTTATTTATTGCACATATTCTTTTAATCAAACCAGAAAGAACCCTTACAGCGAAAAAGTACAATACAGAATAATTTGCAAGATGCAAGGCAAAACAAATATAAAGTTATCACTCTCACTAATTTAAATAATCATAACTTAATTACAGAACAACACTTTTGATAAAGTTATGAAGTATGCATGCTTTGGGAGCAACTTTACTACGACAATTAGTTAACACAAAAGCATCTTACCACACAATTTTATTTTTCTTTTATGTTTCTATAACATGCAAGAAATCACATTATCAGTGAAAAAGTCACAAAAGTAGCACAATCTCTCCTTGATATTCATTTAAGCATGTATGATGGATACACAAAACCATACCAAAAACAATCAAATGGTATAAAACAATTGGACCACAATCATATCGATATCAAACATTAGTTTGTATTAGCTTCACACTCCTTATAAAGACGAACATGTAACCATCCAATGCAACCATATGCAATAGACAAAGACCATAGATAATACACATAAACATCATATATACATTATATATTGTCTTGCAATTTAACCATGTTGTCATCTTTAAGATTATAATTCAACTTGAGTCACGCTAGCTTGATTCAGAGTGAGGTTCCTTACACTACATTTTAGTAAATTCTGGTGCAAAATTATGAAACCCTTGCTCTACCGGCCCAAAACTGATTGGGTTGGAAATGATGACTTTCCATTTGATTCATGTCATGATGGTATATGCCGCCACATGACATATGCATGCGTACATTAGTTACTGTCCAAGACTTGGATGGTAGAGCATTCTAATAGTACAGTTGGCATTGTTGATTTGTTCTCTAACGTATGGGTGCTGAATATTAAACATGCATTCATCATAGAAGGAAACTTAAAACATATGTTTAAAAAAAACGCTTCTCTCACTTGGGAAAAACACACATTAATTTATTGCTTCACCAAAAAATGGCATACTAGTTGCTTAAAATTTTAAACATAAAAGAATAGAAATCCAAAACAAGATTCTACGAATGAGTTTCAATTACTCTAGGATTTACTATAATTCATTTATATATAAAATAAAATAAACATGACCAACCCTCAAGTTATGTAAAATAAACCAGAGATACTTATTATTCATATAACAAGTTAAGAAGTCATGTTTGTTCTATTAATAACCAAGAGACAAGCAAAGTGGACTAACAAGAAACTGCCACCACAGATTTCTTTATAAGCACAGATTACTTATAATTATATAATAAATAAAATACATAACCAATGACCACAAAAATGTGAATTGCAAGAGAAGACACATATACGTACAACATATCAAAAAGTCAAGCACTTTCATGGTCCAGATATGTTCCATTGATTAAGCTTTATTCAAGACATAATTTGCCAAGCAATTTCTGTGCATCGACATCTCTCATGAAGAAAAATATAATGATTTCCCACACCAAAAAAAAATTATGACATGGCAAAAAACAATTTATATCTCATGCTTTCATTAAAATTGGTCCCTTACATACATATAATGAGACTTAGATCAGAAGCATTCATAAATAAAAACAAAGAACTTTACCCTTCACACATTACATGGGGTACCTCATGAAAAAACTTTCACAAACTTTTATGAAATAAATTCATAGTATGCCATCCTAATTGAACCAAAAATAATGATCTACACCTTTGGGCAAGAAGATCATCGATCCCTTTGTTATAATTAAGATGAAAGTTTGATCAAATAACCTTGAAATCACTAGTCCTAATTGTTGGAAAATATTAGTATTTAGGTTTATTTTAGTACTTGATTTTTCTTGTTAGTTTAGGACTTGGGCCAAGTCCATCCGAGTTAGGATTTTTTAAGTTTAGTTCTCTATAAATATTGCTTGTAATTTAGTTTGGAAAATAAGTTAGTCACAATGTAGCCTCTTAGGGTTTTGTATCCGTTTCGGCATTCTCGTTTGTTTAATAATATTCTTATTATTTTGTAGTCTTATTCGTCTCGCACTCTGATATTCAACTCTAATATCAACCAATGTCTATGTGCCTACACACACACACATATATGTATATATCAACATGTATTATAGTGTAGTCAAGAAAACATTATTTGTATGCAAAGAGTGCAGCAGCAAACAACATATTGAAGTGTAAAAAGATGAATGATTACCTACCTGGAGAAGTCATGGATGAAACCAAAGAATAGCTTCTACTCCGCAAACCCAGATGTGAAATAACTTCAGATATTAAACATAGATTTATGTTACTCCTTTGGGCAAGAAATATAAATTGTCAAATATGCATTATGCATCCTTATTTGTATAGCTATTTCACAAAATTCACATTCCAACTTGAATCACATCTTTGGCCGAGACTAAAGTTGCCTTGTTGAATCATGAAATACTATACATTAAGTCACAGTTTGAACTAATCATTATTTCTTTCTTTGGAAAGATTAGTCACATATTATAAACTGTTAGTCACTCACAATTATATGTAAAAATTACCTTAAACAAAACTTCCTAATAATTCTCACTTTGTAAAAAATTAGATAAACATTTGTTCAAGAATACTGTACCATGGTTGTTGCTCCTGCAAAAGGCCGTTAATTTTCAATAACCTTGGAGATGAGTTATCTTTATCATGATGCCTTTCAACCTGTCTTAAAAACTGTATACACATTATTTTTGTCAGATAAAATTCCTAATAATCCCACTTTTTCGTGAAGATTATTTATTTGGAGTCTCATGAATCAAAATTGTTAGCGACATAACACTATATATAGCTCTGCAATTGCCCAATTCATTAGCAAGCCATTAATTACCTATATATATGTCATTTTGGAAGGATAGTTTAATACATGTATATGAAACTTGCCAGCAACACCACAAGATAAAAGTACGTAAATACCACCTGTAGAAGCTATGGATGACTGCACAAGAGAGAACTTCTACTCCCACTAATTAACCCAGTTTACCTTTATTGATCAAGATTGAATGACACACCCCGACCCAGGGGTCGAAGTGTGCCGACCGTCACGTGTGAGTGACGTAGCCAAAAACGTCAGTGGAAGGGTATTTATGCATGAAGTGTAGTAGTGAAAGTCAAGTCAATAATGTACATGCGATAAAGAGTAATGTAAGACGAAAGTGAAGTAGTTAAGAGTCATAGAGCCAATCCTAGGTGCAGTCATTTTTAAACAAAACAATAAGATCACAGAAGGAACCCTACATAGGTGGTGGTCTGTCAGAACTGCCTCAGTGCCTCGATAGCCGTCCACGTCGTCGCTACCTAGAACCTGGAGAGGCGCAAAACAGAAAACGTGAGTGGGCAAAAACAAATACTTTCCAAAACCATTTTATAAAATCCATATAACCCCTCGCTGTAAATCCAGTATAATTTTCCCAGAAAATAATACGTATATAAACTTATATACGAAAACCTTGTCTAGGAATCCAAACTCATTATCAATCTCAAGAATAGGCCATGTCGATATACCAACTCAGAAAAATCATCATCATCAGGCAAGTAATATAAATCAAGGGGTGCCCCTAGTGTCATGTCAGCCGGAGTCACCTCTAGTGACCTGTACGGCTGAATCTATAACTCATCAATCACAATCAATCACTATCAATCATTATCCTGCACACGAGTCGGAACCACCTATAGTGGTCTGTACGACAGGCTAGGTGTATAATATTACGCTCAGTGCTACGATCACGTGAAGGCTGTGCGACGAATCGCGGGTCACCTACGAGTCGGAACCACCTATAGTGGTTTATACGACAGGCTAGGCACCTGCCTTGGATCAAAGGTGAGCGTACGGTGCGTGAGGTGAACGATCACGTGAAGGCTAGGCCCTACTCTGGCAGAGCACAAACACCCGAGGTGCAGGTGATGAGCTAACTCACAATCCATCATCATCTCAACTACTAACTATCATACTTACCTGACTTACCTGGCCGTCCTCAGCGTCGGAGCATAATAAATGCAATCATACTCATATTTATAAAATATAATTGGCATACGACATGGAAATTCAATTATAAAATCAACTCAGTTCATAAATCATTCAAGTCACGTTTCTGGGAAAAACGTCCATTATATATATATATATATATATATATATATATATATACTGAAAACAAAAGCCCACTCATTGGTATGTCGACGGGTCATATCCTCCGAGCCTAGCGTGGATGCGCTTGTCCTCTGGATACGTCTCACCTATATGTGAAACAACTGTAAAACCGTCATTTACAACACATAAACAAACTACATAAATAACTTTTCATACGAAGGTCAATTTTGGTATATGAATATACCAACGCGACCTACACGACATTATGACACATTGGAATTTTTAGAATAATTTTTGGAAAGCTAACGGCGTCAGGAATATTCCGTTATCTTCTAACGGTTACCGTCATAATTAACTGACGGCGTCAGTATATTCCGTCAAGGTTGACGGAATATACCGTCACCTCTAACCTTCAGCTCAGGCGACCGGCGCCGGCGCCGGAAACTGGGTAAAACTTCAAACCCTTCGTTCTAGCTCGTTTTTAACCCAAAACTTATGAAATTTTCACCAAAATGCTCCAAATCAAGAGGAGAACACGTCTATACCTTCAAATCCCTTGAAAAATGACTAGAAATTCCTCGAGGAATTTCTCCAAAATCGATCCAGCTTAGAATCACCAACTCCGACGTCCAAAACGTGCTAACGAGGTACTCTGAGCCTCGTGGGAACCTCTAGAGTGTCTCTAGTTTCACCTAAAACACAACCAATACAAAGTTGATGAATAGTACCTCGATTGGTGCTCGAGAAAACAGGGGTATTTCGAATGGTTTCACGCCTAAAACTAACATATATAAGTTTATCCCATCCCAAGAATTACATATAAACTCACCTGAGGCTCGATCCGTGCCTCGATCGTGTGTTAGGTGTGTGTCCGTACGAAGGAACGGGGACGGGAGGACGAGAGAGTTCGAGAGAGAGAGGAAAGAAAGAATCAGAGGCAGTGCACGTGTGTGCATGGTGCGTGTGTGAGTGTTTATAGTTATCCACCATCACAGCCCAAATCTATTGGGCTTAATGGCTTAGGACACCCATAGCCCGAAATCAAACCCAAAACGCACCCGTTCACGTGTAATCAAGGGTAAAATTGTCATTTCACGTCGCTAAAATATAAAAATCGTGACGGGAAGCGGTTGCATTCGTCCGAACGGTTTCTTTCTCTCGGCTTTAACCTGCTGGCAAACAATGCATCTGCTCACGTACTCGGCAATCTCCCTCTTCATACCAGGCCAATAGTAGAATGGCCGAATGGTATGATATATCTTGGTACTACCCAGGTGCATCGCATAAGCTTATACGTGTGCCTCATCTAGAATGGCCCTTTTTAGTTCTGCGTTATCCGGTACGTACATCCTATTTTCTTACATGAGCATACCGTCGGCTTCTTGAATCCGTAGATCCTTTTTTTTACCTTCACCCCTCAATCGAATCAACTCCTAAGTCTCCTCGTCATCCAACTAAGCCTCGAGAATACGGTCAATCAGAATCGCCCTAACCTGGACGTGAGCGAGTAAAGCTTTCCCTCGATTCTCCGCTTCCAAGTACTCAATCTCTAATCCTACTCCGGTCGACCTCAACTCAGCTAACAAAGGAGCACGGCTCGCGTATATAGCATCCACTCTACCCTGAGACTTCCGGCTAAATGCGTCAGCTACTACGTTTGCACGACCCGGATGGTACTCGATCGTGCAATCGTAATCACTCAGCAACTCCATCCACCTTCGCTGACGAAGGTTCAAATCTCTCTGGTGAACAAGTACTGGAGGCTCTTGTGGTCTGTAAAAATCCTACATCTCTCACCGTAGAGGTAGTGTCTCCAAATCTTCAACGCAAATACGATCGCCGCCAATTCAAGGTCATGAGTACGATAGTTTATCTCGTGCGGTTTCAACTGCCTCGATGCATAAGCGATCACCCTACCGTGCTGCATCAATACGCAACCCAAGCCGTTCAACGATGCGTCATTGTAGATCTCAAAGTTACCACTGTCGTCCGGAAGGGCTAACACCAGAGCATGAGTAAGACAATGTTTTAACTGCTGAAAACTCCGCTCGCAGCTATCATCCCACTCAAATTGGACATCATTCCTGTTAACCTCGTGAGAGGTAACGCAATCACGGAGAAATCCTGCACGAACCGCCGATAGTAGCCTGTTAATCCGAGGAAACTCCGTACCTCAGAAACAGTTCGTGGTTGTTCCCAATTCTCCACTGCTGTTATCTTCTAGGGATCCACCTGAATGCCCTGAGCTGAGATAACGTGCCCCAAAAATGCTACCTGGTCTAACCAAAATTGACATTTGCTGAACTTGGCGTATAATCTATGCTCCCTCAACTTCTTCAATACTAATGAAAGGTGCCGCATGTGATCTGACTTCGATTTAGAGTACACCAGAATATCATCGATAAAGACAATGACGAACCGATCTAAATACTGCTGAAATACCCGGTTCATCAAATCCATAAAAGCAGCTGGGGCGTTAATCAATCCGAACGGCATGACTAAGAACTCGTAATGGCCATATCTGGTTCGGAACACCTTATTTGGAACATCTTCACTCTTAATCCTCAGCTGATAGTAGCCAGACCGTAGGTCAATCTTTGAGAATACACAAGCTCCTCGTAGCTGATCAAACAAATCATCAATACGTGGTAATGGGTAACGGTTTTTAATCGTTACTCGGTTCAGCTGTCGATAATCAATGCACAGCCGTAAGGTACCATCCTTCTTACGCACGAACAACACTGGAGCTCCCCAAGGCGAAGTACTCGGCTGTATAAAACCTTTGTCTAGCAGCTCCTGTAACTGAATTTTCAACTCTCGCAACTCGGCGGGAGCCATCCGATAGGGAGTCAAAGATATAGGGTCTGTACCTAGCAATAAGTCGATAGAGAACTCCACGTCTCGATCCGGCAACAAGCCCGATAAATCGTCAGGGAACACGTCAGGGAATCGCCTGACTACCTTCACATCCTCTAAACTGACAGGAGCACTATCATTCAATACCACGTGTGCCAGATACCCCTGACAACCCTTTTGTAACAATTTCTTAGCTCTCACGGCTAAAATAATGTCGTGCCTAACATTGCTACGTTCGCCAGTGAATGTGACCACAGGTAACCCCGGCCGATGGAACGTAACTTTCTTCTCGTAGCAATCAATGTTGGCTCGATTATAATGTAGCCAATCAGTGCCCAAGATCACATCAAACTCGACAATATCCAGCGGAATAAAATTAGCGGGCATAACCACATCCTCAACCAACACGGGGCACCCTGGGTACATCCAACTAACCAGGCACGACTCCCCCTAGGCATCGACACCTCAAGCTCAAATTCGAGGGGCGCAGACTCAGGTTGAGTCAATTGGACAAATGAATGAGAAATGACCGTATGAGTAGCACCACAATCTATAAACACCCTAGCGAAATAACCAAGGACATTTAACTTACCCATTATCAGATCAGGGTTACTCTGGGCGTCCTGCGCTGTGAGATTATGAATACGGCCCTGAGGCTACTGTCGACCACCGCGACCTCTACTCGTCTGACCAGCTCGTCCAGGCACACCACGACTCAGACCCGCAGGATTAGGCTGTCTAGACGATCCTGCGCTACTCGAAGTAACCTCTCCCTGCTGTGGCTGAACTCCAGGATACCACTGTGATCCGCTGGCGAGATAAGGAGGATACGGGGTATACCCTCTAGGATACTGAGGATAGTCACTCTGATAACCGCCTGAATAATACGGATCCGAAGGATATGGATACGGTGCAGCAGAATAAGGGGCAACATCGCCCTGATAGTGATAGGTACCACCACGACTCGGCTGACCATATCCACTAGGAGGTGGAGCCTGCTGAATAGAGACTGGGGGTGGTAACGCAGGTAATGGAAATCTCGGTTGATTCTGTGGACAATTCGCTGCTCGATGACCCATCTGTTCGCACGAAAAACATCCACGAGCACCCTGCCTGCACTCGTCAAAATGTCGGCTGTTACACCTCCGACAGAATGGTGCAGAAGAACCACCAGCGTCTCGCTGTCTCTGAAAGCGCTGACCACCAGCAAATCTACCCCCTCTCCTCTGGCCTGGGGAATTTACACCCCTACTCGAATAGCTCGAACTAACTCCACTTCTTTTAAAACTCTAAGTCTTCCGAGGCCCCTGTGATGCCAACCCTTTACCTTTATCGTCTTTCTTCGGTTCCTCATTCTCTTCTTCTTTGTCGCTATCACTCGGCAGGTTTTCTGATTCTTCTATCGTACCAGGACTTTGTAGAAATCATGATAAGTCTCGCAGTGAACCGTAATAGCCATCGTACGCCACTTCTTTCGAGTGCCCAACTTGAATCTTCGAAGCATCTCGGCCTGATTCTTAGCAATCTCAGGGTGGTAGCGAGAAAGATCCGTGAACTTTCTATAATACTCATTTACCGACATCTTTTCTGCTTTAGGCTCGTAAATTCTTGTTTCTTGCGATCGATATACGCGTCTAGGATGAATCGCCTATAAAATAACTGTTTAAACACCTCCCAGTCATTGGACTCTTCCGGTGGCATCCTCCCCGCTAACTGTTCCCACCAGGACGCAGGTTCTTTTCCCATAAACCAAACAGTAGTCTCAACCCAAGTCCCAGCAGCTAGATTACCCTGACTTTGCATTACTTTAAAAGTCCGCTCTATCTGAAGTATCCAGCGCTCGGCACCCTCGTGCCCCTCGTCACCCTCAAATCTAGATAACATCAAATTATGCGCACTCTCAAGAGGGGTCCTGTGGGAAGGATGAAGTGTAGACTGAATGGCATGAGCGATAGCATCTCCCAACTGAGAAAAGTCAGGAAAGCTAGGATCAAAAGGTGGACGTGGCTCTCGGCGAGGCGGCATAATTCTGACAGAAAACACCAAAATAATTAGAATATTCACAAACTGCACAGGATTGCCAAAACTAGGCTCTGATACCAAACTGACACACCCCGACCCAGGGGTCGAAGTGTGTCGGCCATCACGTGTGAGTGACGTAGCCAAAAACGTCAGCGGAAGGGTATTTATGCATGAAGTGCAGTAGTGAAAGTCAAGTCAATAATGTACATGCGATAAAGAGTAATGTAAGACGAAAGTGAAGTAGTTAAGAGTCACAGAGCCAATCCTAGGTGCAATCATTTTTAAACAAAACGATAAGATCACAGAAGGAACCCTACATAGGTGGTGGTTTGTCAGAACTGCCTCAGTGCCTCGATAGCCGTCCACGTCGTCGCTACCTAGAACCTGGAGGGGCGCAAAACAGAAAACGTGAGTGGGCAAAAACAAATACTTTCCAAAACCATTTTATAAAATCCATATAACCCTCGCTGTAAATCAAGTATAATTTTCCCAGAAAATAATACGTATATAAACTTATATACGAAAACCTCGTCTAGGAATCAAAACTCATTATCAATCTCAAGAATAGGCCATGTCGATATACCAACTCAGAAAAATCATCATCATCACGCAAGTAATATAAATCAAGGGGTGCCCCTAGTGTCATGTCAGCCAGAGTCACCTCTAGTGACCTGTACGGCTGAATCTATAGCTCATCAATCACAATCAATCACTATCAATCATTATCCTGCACACGAGTCGGAACCACCTATAGTGGTCTGTACGACAGGCTAGGTGTATAATATTACGCTCAGTGCTACGATCACGTGAAGGCTGTGCGACGAATCGCGGGTCACCTATGAGTCGGAACCACTTATAGTGGTCTGTACGACAGGCTATGCACCTGCCTTGGATCCAAGGTGAGCGTACGGTGCGTGAGGTAAACGATCACGTGAAGGCTTAGCCCTACTCTGGCGGAGCATAAACACCCGAGGTGCAGGTGATGAGCTAACTCACAATCCATCATCATCTCAACTACTAATTATCATACTTACCTGACTTACCTGGCCGTCCTCAGCGTCGGAGCATAATAAATGCAATCATACTCATATTTATAAAATATAATTGGCATACGACATGGCAATTCAATTATAAAATCAACTCAGTTCATAAATCATTCAAGTCACGTTTCTGGGAAAAACGTCCATTATATATATATATATATATATATATATATATATACTGAAAACAAAAGCCCACTCACTGGTATGTCGACGGGTCGTATCCTCCGAGCCTAGCGTGGATGCGCTCGTCCTCTGGATACGTCTCACCTATATGTGAAACAACTGTAAAACCGTCATTTACAGCACATAAACGAACTACATAAATAACTTTTCATACGAATGTCAATTTTGGTATATGAATATACCAACGCGACCTACACGACATCACGAACATATTGGAATTTTTAGAATAATTTTTGGACTCCGCACACGCCGCCACAAGCCGGCCAAGGCACGGCAAGACGCGCCGGCCACGCGCGGCACGTGCCTCGCACGCGTAACAGAAAGCTAACGGCGTCAGGAATATTCCCTCGGAATATTCCGTTATCTTCTAACGGTTACCGTCATAATTAACTGACGGCGTCAGTATATTCCGTCAAGGTTGACGGAATATACCGTCACCTCTAACCTTCAGCTCCGGCGACCGGCGCCGGCGCCGGAAACTGGGTAAAACTTCAAACCCTTCGTTCTAGCTCGTTTTTAACCCAAAACTTATGAAATTTTCACCAAAATGCTCCAAATCAAGAGGAGAACACGTCTATACCTTCAAATCCCTTGAAAAATGACTAGAAACTCCTCGGGGAATTTCTCCAAAATCGGTCCAGCTTAGAACCACCAACTTTGACGTCCAAAACGTGCTAACGAGGTACTCCGAGCCTCGTGGGAACCTCTAGAGTGTCTCTGTGACTTTAGTTTCACCCAAAACACAACCAACACAAAGTTGATGAATAGTACCTCGATTGGTGCTCGAGAAAACAGGGGTATTTCGAATGGTTTCACGCCTAAAACTAACATATATAAGTTTATCCCATCCCAAGAATTACATATAAACTCACCTGAGGCTCGATCCGTGCCTCGATCGTGTGTTAGGTGTGTGTCCGTACGAAGGAACGGGGACGGGAGGACGAGAGAGTTCGAGAGAGAGAGGAAAGAAAGAATCAAAGGCAGTGCACGTGTGTGCATGGTGCGTGTGTGAGTGTTTATAGTTATCCACCATCACAGCCCAAATCTATTGGGCTTAATGGCGTAGGACACCCATAGCCCAAAATCAAACCCAAAACGCACCCGTTCACGTGTAATCAAGGGTAAAATCGTCATTTCAGGTCGCTAAAATATAAAAATCGGGACGGGATGTTACATTGAATGATCTATTTTCAATCACTGGACTCCAATATTTCAAGCTACCTTCATGTCAGACTTAACCAATATATTCTTGCAAGACAAGAATTAGCCATTTAAATCAATCAAACGCATATAACAGGTCTGAAGAACAACAAGTTTCAATGCTACTAGTTAACAACTTCAAATGACAAGAAACGCAGACTTGAAATAGCATACATAAATATCAATATACACCAGTTTCGTTAAGTTTTGAAAAATAAGGAATTATATATAGGGGTTTTTGAACTTTAATCCTTCAATAAGATTAAAATTTAAAAAAAAAACCTGGTGTTAGATTGAATATTGATTTTTAGTCCCTAATGTGTCCTTAATTCAAAATAATTAATGTGCATTTTATTTAATATCTTCCATTAAATATTTAAATTTATTAATACACAAATTTTAATTTATTTTTTGACCAAAAAAAGAGTTTTTTAATTTATTAATTTTATTTAACATTTTTCAAACTTGAAAGACTCAATTAATGTACCTAAATGTTAGTACCGAATTGTGTGTATCCAAATATATTATATTGAACTAATATATTTAAATGTTAGTACTGAAATGTATGTACCTAAATATGTGCACCGAAATGTATTAATATTAAATTAATGTACCTAAATCTGTGTACTGAAATGTATGCACCGAAATGTGTGTACCTAAATATATGCACCGAAATGTGTGTACCTAAATATATGCACCGAAATGTATGTATCTTGACACACCCCGACCCGAAAGTGGGGCATGCTGGCCGTCACGTGAGTGCGACGTAGCCATGTGCGCTGTGCGGAAGCGAAGATTGATGACGTAGTACGAATTTATTAAAATCGAAATCTAACAACCTAATTAAAGATGTGTGCTAGAAATAATTCAATACTTATACATATTCAGAGCGTACTAAGTCGAGTGCAGTCAAGCATAAATGAAAGAGTTATTTACACCTTCGGTGCCTACATATGTTGAATCTGTCAGAAAGGCCGAAGGATCCTCGATGTGCCCAACTCGAAATTCAAGCTATCTAGAACCTGGAGGGGCGCAAAACATAAAAGGTGAGTGGGCAAAAACAAAGTTTTCCAAAACCATTTCATAATTACATAAATAACCCCTCGCTGTAAATCAGTATAATTTTCCCAGAAAATAGTACGTATATAAACTTATATACGAAAACTCGTCTTAACATCAAATCTCGTTATCAAAACGTAATAATAGGCCATGTCGATATATCAACTCAGAAATCATTATCATCATCAGGCAAGCAATATAAAACTAGGGTGTCCCTAGTGTCCTATCAGCCGGAGTCCTCTAATGACCTGTACGGCTGAATCTATAGCTCATCAAACATACTCAATCATATCAATCATCATTATCACTATCATCATCCTGCACACGAGTCGGAACCACCTATTGTGGTCTGTACGACAGGCTAAGTGTATAATATTACGCTCTGTGCTACGATCACGTGAAGGCTGTGCGACGAATCGCGGGTCACCAACGAGTCGGAACCACCTATTGTGGTCTGTATGACAGGCTAGGCACCTACCTTGGATCCAAGTTGAGCGTACGGTGCGTGAGGTGAACGATCACGTGAAGGCTAGGCCCTACTCTGGCGGAGCACAAACACCCGAGGTGCAGGTGATTAACTAATCACAATCTAACATCATTTCAAGCACTACCACAGTACTCACCTGACTTATCTGGCCGTCCTCGGCGTCAGTGCATAATGAATGCAATCATAATCATATTTATACACTATAGTAGGCATGCGACATGACAATCTAATTATCAAATCCAATCAATTCGTAAATCAATGAATTTACGTTTCTGGGAAAAACGTTATATATATATATATATATATATATATACTGAAAACAAAAGCCCACTCACTGATATGTCGACGGGTCGTATCCCCCAAGCCTAGAACGATTACGCTCGTCCGCTGGATACGTCTCACCTATACGTGAATTAATCGCAAAACCGTCATTAACAGCACATAAACGACCTACGTAAATAACTTTTCATACGAAGGTCAATTTTGGTATTTGAATATACCAACGCGACCTACACGACGTCACGATCGTCGTGATATTTTTAGAATAATTTTAGGACCTTGCACGCGCCCCCACGCGCCGGCCCAGGCACAGCCAGATGCGCCGGCCACGCGCGCCACGTGCTGCGCACGCGCTAACGGCGTCAGGAATATTCCGTCACCCCCTACCTCAGGTCGCCGGCCGGACTGGTTTTTCCGGCGACCTTCGCCGGCGCCGGTGACCGATTCCGGCCAAACTTCAAACTTGCATATCTTCTTCATTTTTCATCCTTTTTCACTCGTTTTTCTTCCTACATGCTCTAAATTTAGTGTAGAACAAGTACATACCTTCAAAAGTCTCGAAAAACGACTGGAAATTCCTCGGGGAATTTCTCCAAAATCGGTCCAACTGAGAACCAGTGATCCCGACGTCCAAAAAGTCTCAACGGGTGTCTCCGAGCTTCGTGGGAAGGTTTTAAGATGACTGGTGATCTTTGTTTTACCTAAAACGAAGCCATGAAGAAGATGATGAACAGTACCCTTATGAAAAACTCGGGTTTCCCTAAGTTCTACGGTGACCCGAGCTAAACTACTAATAGGACTACACTTACCAAGTTCCCAGAAGTCTAAACAAGCTTCCTTTGAGGTTGAATTGTGTCCAGATCGAGTTCTTGGTGTAAATCCGTACGAAACGGTGAGAAAGAACGAGAGAGTTCGAAATGAAGAGAGAAGAGAAGAAAGAAAGAAAAACAGGAATGGGTTGTGCACGTGTGTGCGTGCATCTGAGGTACAGGTGTATATTATCAGCCCAAACTTTGGGCTTAAACGGTTAGGGCACCCAAAGTCCAATTTCAACCCTAAACACACCCGTTCACGCGTAATTGAGGATAAAATCGTCGTTCCACGTCAACATAATATAAATCTCGGGACGGGATGTCACATATCTAAATATATGCACTCAAATGTATGTATCTAAATATATGCACTGAAATGTATTAATATTAAATTAATGTACCTAAATGTGTGTACCGAAATGTATGCACCGAAATGTATGTACCTAAATGTGTGCACTGAAATGTGTGTACCAAAATGTGTGCACCGAAATGTATGCGCCGAAATGTTAGTACCAAAATGTGTGTACCTAAATGTATGCACTGAAATGTATTATAATGAATTTAATATACCTAAATGAAGAAGTCACAGTACATCGAAATATATTGTATAAAAAAAATTAGTTTATCTAAATGTTCACAACAAAAATATATTACAATGAATGAAATGAAAATAAAAATTATAATGAAATAAAATTAATACATTAAAAATTAGAAAGAAAAAGATAAATAATTAAAAAAATCAAAATATTATTAATAAATGAGGTTATTAATATATCAATGGACTAAAATTAGATTTCGATCTTACTCATAGTTTTAATCAAAAAGTAATCTTTACCAAGGATTAAAATGAAATTTTCTATTATATATATCAGGTTTTCCCATCAAATATGAATCTAATCATATTCAGAGTGATTGGAAATAATGCATTGGGTCTAAGGCCTGTTAGATGGCTCTAATACCAAATGTTGGAATTAACCCTAAAGGCTAACAGTAAACTCTAGAACACAACACAACAAGCTTAATGAAACCTTACCTGCAAAACACAAAAGATCTCCAGTTCGTTCCTGTATATTATTATGGTGATAGTCCCAAAAAACGAAGAACCCTTTTTTCTCAGTGAGCAGGGAATCCTTTTTAAATAAAGCAAGGTTACCCAACTTCCATCTATCATGGAGGTTGGTTATAGAGTCGTTGCTTTCAGTTCCAATATTGGAGGAAGTAGTTCTGATATGTGCTTCAAAATGCAAAGCATGATAGATGTAACTCCTCAAATATAGGACATGGTTTTACACGTATACAAAATCCTAACTGATTTATAATTTCAAACATGTTGGCACACCTTTATCACTACTAGTTGAGTCCAATTAGGATTCTTACAATATGACGCCACCCATTTCAGAGATAATCGTTTGTACAATAAGTTGACTTCCAGCGATGATTGGGAGAAGATAATCAAAGTGAGGGGTCACTATGTAAGGCCTTAAATTGTTGGGAACTGGTACTATCCATTGATGTCCTTTTTGTTGACACCATTTACGCCAAATGGGATGGGGACTCCTGCCCAGAACCTGTTTATCTGAATGCTTATGAAGGGGAGGTCTACTGTGGTTGAGGCAATTGGGTTGCTTAAAGGTAGGTGGAAGATTCTGCAGGACCTCAATGTGGGTATTAATCATGTGCCTCAGACCATTGTTGCTTCTTGTGTATTGAATAACTTGTGCCAAATTGCGAGGGAACTTGAACCGGAGCTCTGGAAACGCCCGGATGAGAGTGGGCCACCGCCCACGGTGCTTGAAAGTGAGAAAGATTTTTATTAGAGAAATTTTATTTGAACTCCATCCTCACTTCTAATATTCTCTTTGCAAATACACAATTTATAAACCAAAGAGAAAAAAGAAGCGAAAAATAATGGACGGGGAAATACAGAAAAGAGAAGCCGAGCTTACGGAGATTCTGGTGTACAGGTATTTTACCTTTAATTAATCTTTATATATATATAGACTGTACGCGTCTTTTTTTCTTCGATAATAATAAATAAACTTTAACGAAAAGCTTTTGATACTGTTTACTTTAACGAAAAATTACATTTTTACACTAAAAAATCAATCCTGATAATATTCACTTTACCCTTTATTTTGTCCTTATCATTAAAACTCAAAGTTTTCAAGTCATTGTCATTAATTTTCCTTAATAATAACGCAAGCAGCCTTCGACTCGTATGTGCAATCAGCAATTTCTTTGAACTTTCATTGTTAAGCTTACTAATTAAGCTCCTTTTTTTTTATAACAGAAAACAATTGTATTTGTGTGTAGTACATGCCATCTTAAGAGACTTTGTCAAAGTTTTCTCTCTAAAATGGAAATGAAGATTCATCTTCACTTGAAAGTGAGAGGTCTTAGGTTCTTCTTCAAACATTACTACGGTCTGGTGGTATTCCTCTTCACTTGAAAGTCAGAAGTCTTAGGTTCGAATTTCGTAGATGTCAAATTTAATGCCACAATAGATTACTCATTATGTGACTTAGCCAAATTCCCTCTCATTTTAGTGTAAAAATATCAATGTATTCAAAGAAAAAAAAAATCAAAATGGGGACCGAAAAAGGTCTCCTATTCTTCTCCTATACGTATACTATATGCGTGTGGATTATTTGTAAAATAATTTCCAGTCACATCAAGCAAAACCTTTCCTGGCTAGACAAAAATGAACCAAATGGAGATTTTCATCTTATTGGTTGTCAACAAATAATTCGAAATCATAAACACAGACCAGACTCCGAGTTAATTATATATGATTTTTGTTATATTGAAAGAGAGAACCTATCACCATTTGTTAATTATTTGTTCATGCTCCATCGCCGCTTAATTAGGCTAACTTAGGCTTCAGTAGAACATATTTCTCCTTACTTCTGTTGTTACAATGATTTTTAATCATATTTCTCCTTATCTTAAGGAAGTTTTTGTGTTTCCATTAACAGCAATGGTTTGTTTGGGCGAAGTCCTCGAAAGCGCATCTGATCGATACTCGTTTCAAATTCTTAGCCTTACACAGTGTTACTCAATGTTGTATAAGTGATGACGTTTAGAGACTAGCCATTCCCCTGCATATCCACGAATGAGTGTATTATCAGTCACCTAATCAAGAACAAAACCTTTTCGTTTATTATGATCAAAGATCTGAATTATCTCATTCGTCTTACCTTCTCGACACAATCAATTGATTACCACATTGTACGAAATCAAATTTGGCTCCAAACCCTTCAATGCCATTGATCTGAATAGTTTAAATGCCTCATCATTCCTCTTCAACTCACAAGAGGCTTCAATCAACGTAGTATAATTAAGATAATGCCCTTGATGTTCGGAGTCCCGTAAAATCTTCTTTATGGCTCTGAATTATGTTCTGCTTGTGTCCACGCGATCGTCGTGACGAGCACTACAAGAATCTCTGTGTGTATGTCTTTGAGTCAAGCACAAACAATAATTAAACGAAGATTGGCCTACTAATGAAGATTGACCTACTTGCCCACTTGCTTAACAAACTCAACGAATAGAATGTCAATATCACAGTCTGCAGCCCGCAATACTGACAGCCCACTGTTATCTCGATAAAAAAAGGAATGAATTCCCGATAATACAAAATTACAATTTTACCCCTCATTTTGGAAAAGTGCATAAACCGTTTGGTGCACTTCTGATTTACGTCTCATTCACTCATGTGTTCGTAAGAATATGTACTACCTAGAAAGACAAGAAAAGAAACAAAGAGTTACAGAACTCATATGTCCCTGTAGGAATTCTACTTAGGATTTCCACTTAGCCCATCAAGGGCATTTTTGTAACTTTATAATGTCAGTTAATAAAATAAGATTAAATTAGAGACGAAATGGGACATATATATTCAATTTTCTTACACAAAAAAAAATCTGATTATTTTAGGGTTTTTTTCCCTTCCCATTTTCCATTTTTAAATTCACTTTAGTGATTTGGGATGAAATCCTAACGTAGCCTTAAACTTAACAAAAAGACAGATGGCGTTAGTTAAAGTATGGTACAACACACTATGAAGTCCAAGGACTGAAAAAACCTAATATGAAAGTTCAAAAACTAAAACTAAATTAAAAGTAAAGTTCAGACACCATAATTTAAGCCCATTTAGTACCAGTTTGGGAGTGATGTGCTTAAAAAAAAGCTAGAAGGATTTTAGGTGTTTGGTAAAAATTTTAAAAGCAGCTTTTTTTTAAAGTTGAAGGTGAAAAGAAGCCCAAAACTTGAAGGATTTTAGGTAAAACCTGAAGCTGCTATTTGCAGCTTCTCAAAAACAGCTGCAGCTTCCCAAACCAAAAACACAGGTGAACAGTGTAGGTTTAATGAATTTTTCAATAATACAAAATTGCCCTCTCCGCCTCTCTCGCCTTCCAGTAATGCAATAGAACAGGTAGGCACTCTTTCCTCCTCTCGCGCCTTCAGCCTTCCACCCTCCTTCCTCCTTTCGCGCCTTCAGCTCTCCGCCCTCCTTCCTCCTCTCGCATACCCGAACCAGGAAACCAGATCTCTCTCTTTCTCCAAGTTCGTTTGGTAAGCCTCTCTTGTAAATTTTATTTATTTATTTGTTTGGATTTAACTTTGGGGATGGGAGAGGGAAAAAGGGGTGGGAAGAGCAAAGGGATGAGGGTATGGGTGTCGGGAAAAACAATTGGGGATGGAGGGTGGGGAAAAATTAATTGGGGAAAAAAATTAGGGTTTGTGGAGGAAACAAGAAAAATTGAGAAGGTCTGCTTCGATTTGTCATCTGTTTGTCAGTGTTCGTATCTTATCTCTCTGGAAGGAAGTGAGTTTCTGAGGACATTGCTGAGGCTGTACTCGAACAGGTGGGTGATTTTTGTCTTGGTACAAAATTCAGTTTTTATGTTTTTGATAAATCTATTTGATGATTGCATTTAAATGGTATTTGATAAATCTGTTTTATGATTGCATTTAAATGGTATTTGATATATAACTTGATAGTGATTTTTACTTCACTTTTGAAAGCAAAGAGAGATGGCTGGATCGGTTTTTATAGGGGATTTCGTATTTGTGAAAGGAATGTAATTCTAGTTATAAAGCTTCGGCTTAAAAGAATCTGGAGCTTCTGATTCGATGAGATTTTTGAATTTGTTGTAGATTTTCTGTTTTCTTTTCTACTTATTCTTTACTTCTCTCTGTTTTTTCGGAAGGACTTCAATTACAACCAAACTGTTCCTTATAGAAACCCTGTTATCAGTCTGTTCCTGTGTCAGTGGTTGATTAGCTCTTGTTACTTTCCGTAATTAAGGTATGTGAAAACTCTACGTGAAGCACATTGTCAAGTAGTTCCATGGTATGATATTCTTGAATAAAATGTTTTGCCCGTTCATTTGATGGCAGTTGGTGATGTAACTTGTCTTACTATTTTGTGATTATTCTTAATGTCATATAAACTTAATTCTGCGGTATCTCGAGAGCTCTTGTTAACTTTTAACATTTGCTTTGTTTCCGTGATGATCATGGATCTATTGCAAATGTCAGTTGCACGAGTTAAATTTGATAAATCTGTTTGTTGGTAAATCTGTTTGTTGGTAATCATTCTGTGCTGGCAGTGTTTTTCTTGAGGTGAAAAGGCCTTCTAGTTAAATTTGGATGACCAGTTTTGTTTCACTTTGCAGGCCTCTCCTTTCATTTTTGAACCTTTATCTTCCAATTTTAGTTTGTCAATTTTGATTGTTTTCTATTCAGCTTCTGAAAAGAATCCGAAAGGAAAATGAAATTAAGAAACAAAGAAAATGAAACCGCAACGTCACATCAATATTGTATCATATTTAGCATTGATATTTGATCAGATTTTAGATATTGGTAAAACCCGTTACGGTTTCGACATTTTAGTAATTAATGGTCCCATTTGAAGTTGGTATTTTAGATGCTTTAAGCTTTAGTTAGAAGACACATGCTGTGAACCTCTATCTACTCAAAATCTAGGGAACTGTCCTGTTCCTATAAAATCTCTTTAAAAATGGCTTGAATTCTGGCCTATGAATAACCTCAAATCATTGAGAGAAAGAGAGAGAGAGAGAGAGAGAGAGAGAGAGAGAGAGAGAGAGAGAGAGAGAGAGAGAGCATCTTGTGACGTTCATGGTCATGCAACGCTTAATCTTTTATCAAATTTCTATAGACATGGTTGACAAAGGGTAATAAGTATTCTCTAGACAGAATTAATCCACAAATATTTATTCTATCTTCAATCAATATATAATTGAGCAACCAACTTTACAACACAAAAGAAAGCTGGAATGTAACAAGTGCATATTTGTGCTAAATTCATAGCTGTAAGAAAAGTGTCTCCAGTCTCTCATCTTTGTGAGGACTGTTACATCTTCCGTGACAGCGTCATGTTGTAGGTGGCCTGTTTGTTGGTAATCATTCTGTGCTGGCAGTGTTTTTCTTGAGGTGAAAAGGCCTTCCAGTCTCTTAAATTTGCAAGCCTCTCCTTTCTTTGTACATCAAAGGTCGCTCTTTTCTTTGTCTAGTTCCATAGATGAATATATCTATTGTTCTGTTCCACGTTTGGTTTCCTTGCAGTGTCAAGTGAATGGAAAATATGATGCTACTCTTCACCAAATTGTAGACATAGAAAACAAAGTAGGACGGGCTTTTTTATTTTGGAGAAATGTGAAGTCCTCAATGTTTGGTTAACTATACAGAGGATGAAAGAGCAATAAATAAAGCAAAACATACACACTATAATTTGATGAACTGGAAGAGCAATATATCATGTGTGCATCAAATGCCATCACCTTATCATTTTATGTATTACGTAGTAGGTCGATCCTTCTTCAAGGATAGTTGACATAACATTATGAAATTTCAAAGAATAATCGAACCACTTTTCAAACTTATATTAATTAACATAATTTTTTTCCTTTCTATAATGTGGTCCTTTTTATTATATGCGTTGTAGTTATATTACAAATCAGTAGTTGGTATCGATGGCAAAGAAGGGGGCATCTTCGTCAAATCCTATTGCTACATGGAATGCCCACAATATATCTATATTTTGTGATATTTGCATCAAGGAGGTTGAGGCCGGAAATCGTCCAGGCACTCACTTTGACAAAGATGGATATGCAAATATTAGAGCTAACTTCAAGGCAGAGACAGGGCATGATTATGAAAGAAAGCAACTGAAAAATAAGTGGGATGCACTTAAATATGATTGGAAGTTGTGGAAAAAGCTAGTTGGTAAAGAAACTGGCATAGGGTGGAATCCGAGCAAGGGTACCATTGATGCCTCTGAGGAGTGGTGGAATAATAAAATTCAGGTGTGTATTTATCTTTTAATATGTATTATGATATCATGCAATATGTATTAATCATATTCTTTCTTACTTGTAGATAAACAAAGAATATGGAAAATTTCGAAAAAAAGGCATTAGTCCTGAGATGGAGGACAAGTTAGATAGGATGTTTTCGAGTATAGTTGCTACTGGTGAACATGCCTGGGCACCTTCATCTAGAGCACTACCACCAGAGCCAAGAGAGGAATCTGTAGGACAAATTGATTCAGATGATGAGGAAGAAATTGAGACTATGCAGGGTCTAAGGCAAGCTAGTAGGAAGGGGAAAAAAAGAGCGGCTAACCAAGGAGAATTGCGAAAGAAGAATGTTGAAAAGAAAGGGAAAAAAATTGGAGGTGCTGCAAAACTTTGTGATCAAATTGACCGTCTTATTGAAGCTTATGAAACTAGGAGTTCTGCAAACTCATTGATGAGGTCGCTGCATATAGGTAGTAGTATTCCGGAAGTGTTAGTGGCTGTTACAAAATTGCCTGGTTGTGAGCCACCTAGCGAGTTATGGATGTTTGCTACATGTTTATTTGTTCTGCAGAAAAGCGTGAGGTGTTTACCACAATGCAAGATCCTGAAGTCCAGGTGGCTTGGTTGAAATATATGTTCAACAAAGAACAATAAGAAGCTATAACTATGGATTAGGACTTTGTGTGGTTTGTACTTTGCATTAAGACTGTGTTGAATGTTGCTTGTATTTGGTGTTTATTGAATGTTGGGTTATGACTTCTTGTTCAACGTTGGATTATGATTTGGTCTTGAATGTTGAATTTACGACTTCTTAGTGATTGTTGGATTGACTTGTGGAATGTTGAACTATGTGTTAGGTTACAGGTGTATATTCAAATGAACACCTCTGATGATGATGTTGAGGAGTTGGAGGATGGTATAATTATATGTGTTGTAGCGAGAGTTGTTGAAACATATTATTTAAAATATGTCCACAAAACTCCATGTATGAATTCTTTCCAAACAGGTAATATTTGGATGATGGAAGTACTACAAGGAAATGATGTGCGATGCTATAGAATGTTTAGGATGAACAAAGATGTCTTTTATAGATTATCCAATGACTTGCAAGCTAATTATGGACTGAAAGGTTCAAGGAGAATGAATACAACTGAAATATTAGGAAAGTTCTTGCATATTTTGGGACATGGTGTGAAAAATAGATTAGCACAAGAGAGATTTCAACATTCTGGTGAGACTGTTAGTAGATATTTTGGTGGTATGTTGGATATCGTATGTAAGATGGCAATAGATATTATCAAACCGATGGATTCGGAGTTTCGTGGCATTCCCCAAGAAATAAGGAGAGATACAAGATACATGCCTTATTTTAAGGTAAAGTTTGACTCGTCCTCTAACTTATTTGCAGACTATAAGTGTTTGCAAACTATAAGTGTAGGTTGACGGTTTTCTTCTATGTTATTATTTGTAGGATTGTATTGGTGCTATAGATGGAGTGCATGTTCAGGCTTCAATACCACCTCCGGATCAAGTTCCATACATTGGTAGGAAAGGAATGCCGACTCAAAATGTTATGGCTGCATGTGATTTTGACATGCAATTCACATTTGCTTGTGCCGGATGGGAAGGCATTGCACATGATACAAGGGTTTTTCTATCTATGCTACGGAATCCAAATTTAAACTTTTCTAAGCCTCCAAATGGTAATCTTCATACTTATTATAACATTTTACATGCTTTGTATAATTATTAAAATACAAAATAAAATTTTCAATTTTCAGGAAAATATTACTTGGTAGATGCGGGGTACCCACAAATGAGAGGTTATTTGGGACCATATAAAGGTGAAAGATATCATCTCCCGGATTTTCGTAGGGGTGGCGAATCAACGGGTCATAAAAAGGTATTCAACCACATGCATTCTTCTCTTCGGAGCATCATTGAACGAACTTTTGGGGTATGGAAGAAAAAATGGGCAATTTTAAGGGATATGCCTAATTACCCGTTCAATAAGCAAGTGAAGATTGTCATTGCTACAATGGCTCTTCATAACTACATACAGAGGTATTCTGAACGTGATCGTCATTTTGATGACCCCAGGGACTATTGTGAAGAGAGCGATAGTAGTGATGATGATGATGAAGAATACCAAAATTATCAAGTTGAAGAATGACATGAAATAGAAGCATTAAGAAATAGAATAGCGACAAGTTTGATGAATGCATCTAATTAGATTACTTTCAAGTACATTAACAATATTGTATTAATGAATCATAGTTATTCAGTCTAAAATATTTCAATTGCAGTAGTTTGTCATACTAATTAATATTTAAGATAAAGTTTAAAAATATTTTTCTTTTACAAATAAAGTATATTTAGTAATTCATCTTTATTTGTTAAGAAAATTAAATTAGTAGCATATTTAGTATTATACCCTTTTTGGTCATTTCACACAGTCACAGCTGTTTTACAGAAAAGTTTACCAAATACTATCATACTGCTTTGTTTTTCAAAAGCACTTTTACAAAAAAGTTTACCAAACACTTTGCTGACTTTATTTCACAGCCGCTTATTCTTACAGTACAGCCGCTTATTCTCACAACAATTTTTTTTCAAAGCACAGTAATATCAAACTAGCCCTTAAAATGACGGCCTTAAATTAGTAATTTAACTTAATGCCGGTGAACAGCAGAAGTTAAAATGCTTTGTAAGCCTTCTGAAAAGATGGATATGGCCACACTAGCTAGTCTCCTTTTAACCAAAAATAATAATAATAATAATTAGTAACTTAGCGCCCAACCCGCCACTGTCGTGTTATTGTAATTCCGTAAGCCGTCGTCTCCCCAGCTCGTTCTCAGTCTCAACTTCTTTGGCTCCCCTCCGTCAGGTATCAGGTACTTCGCTCAAAATCTTCTGGGTTTCGCGTCAATTCACTCTTTTCCATTGATCTGTTTACAAAGTTTTAGGTTTGATAACCTTGATTTACATACAAATTTACACAAAAATACGAATGCACTTATTGATTTCAACATTATTATTCGACAGAAGATGGCATGGAGACAAATGTTATTCCACACCAGTTCAAGTTCAATGTTGGTACCATTTTCGACAGCCGGGTTCGCCAGGTTCTCCACCAAATCAAACCCTTACCTAGGTAACCCTAAGATTTTGGCTTTCAGGGATTGGTGCCCATGGTTGAATTTTCCATTTTTCTTTGGTATCCAGAAAAGCATTGGAATTTTGGCTTTCAGGGGTCGCTGATTTGCATTTCTTCAAGTATAATAGATCCAATTTTTTTTTCTAGTCGGGTCTCGTTTGGTGGCTGGGATTGGATTAGAAGGGAGAAGCTTGTTTTGTGTTCATGGACGGAGCCTGGAACATTTTTTTGTGGGGGCAACTTCGAATGATGAAATTAAATTAACAATTTGATACAGTGCTATCAACTTATCGTCCAACAACATGATTTTTGGTAACTGGTGTTTATAATGGTAAAATTGTAAACCATTAGCTAATGGGAAGAGTTACATGGCCAGGAAGGGAGAGAGGGTAGGAAAAGTATAGAACGTGGGAGGGATTTTGAGTAGAGTGTTAAATTGTGACTTCATTTTTTAGTATATAGGAAGTTATATTTCTAGTTCGATCATTTTTCATGGCAAAAGAAGTTGAGTTATATCCAGCATATGCTACCTCGGTCCTTGCATGTATAATGCTCTTTTAATCATCACCTCGACCTTTAATATACCTCGAACGTTAGGAGTTATCCAAGCCCTCCCAAATCTAGGCACGAGACGAATTTTGGAAGCTGAAAAAGTGCAGTGGAAAGAAACGGGAAATTAATTTAGGGTTTCTGTAATGCTGTATATTCAGGTTTTGAAAATGAAAATTTTCTTGGGCAGTGAAGAAGGAATGGTTAATGAGGTTGGTCTTGCTTGTGTTGCCTCCTTTGTTTGATTTTTGAGAAAGTTGGGGGATCTAAACAATGGCAAGTCAAATATTGGGTTTTGTTGTTCAATGCTTCTTGTATGTAACTATATTTTTGGTGAGGAACTTTTTTCCACTACTGGAAATCAAACTCGGGTTCTGTTCCGTGCCTTTTCTTTGCAATATTGGTATTGTATTTGTTTATTTGCTTTGCTCTTCTCTGGTGCTAAAAGATTTAGAATATTGAAGGGAATGAAAGGTGAATATTTTGTGTGCATAGCTTAGCCCTGTTTTGGGCTAAATTCGGTGGTCTACGTTTTCTTGGTTCAGAATATCAAACATTTGTAATGAAATTGTGTGGCTGTTTTTCTTGCAGTGAAAGTTGGGATACCAGAGTTTTTGAATGGGATTGGCAATGGCGTGGAGTCACATGTATCCAAGCTTGAATCTGAGATTGGTGACTTCCAAAAGCTGCTTGTCACTCGTACTCTCAGGCTGAAGAAACTTGGCGTTCCTTGCAAGCACGTAAGCAATCTCGTTTCTATGACTTATTATACAGATGGAGACACACTGGCTAGACTTTAACACATCAGAGTTTCTGTTGTTTAATTCCTGCTTGGTATCTGCCTGAGTAATCCTTTAAGCATTGTTGATGAATGGGTGTGGAATGAGTACTGTGCGTCCTTTTTTTTATGAGAGAGAGAAAACGATTATGAGGAATGTGTAAATTTTGCAGTTCATTTCATTAACTCACGTTTCAACAACAACAGCAACAGTATAGCCTTATCCCACTAAGTGGGGTCGGCTATATGAATCCTAGAACACCATTACACTCGGCTTAAAGAAATTGATAGCTGGTTTCTGTTTTGCAGAGGAAGCTGATCTTGAAATACACTCACAAGTATCGGCTAGGACTCTGGAGGCCTCGAGCGCAGCCCGTCAAAGCCTAGCTAGTTTAGGAGTAGCATGTCCTTTGCACAGATTTTTGTCTGCTGCAAATTGTGGCTGTCGCATACTTAATGTATTTGAGCGTTGAAAGAAGAGTTTTGCTTGATTTATGTTCAAGTCGTTCGTATCCTTTATTTAAATTTAGTAATAATGTTCATTAGTGGTTTAGTGTCTGATGTACTGGAAGATGTTCAGTCCATAACGTAGCTAGCCAGTTGAATATAACAAAATAATTTGTACCACATTTAGTCACAACATTGGCCGTCACATCTCTCACGTACGTAGAATTCACATGCTGCAGAAACTCATCTTTGACATGCTAGTGAACTAGACGAGCCATTTGGAAAACTAACGTCATTGGACTCAATAGTCGTGGGTTTACAAGCATGCCTAGGACAAGCCTATGCATTGGTTCATCCAATGCCCACCCCTAGCTAATATCCAACTCGATTCCAAAGGCAACTGGGGGAAGAAATCCGCTGCCGGGGTTAATTTCAACAAGCTTGTGAGTAGTACCTGCATTCTCAAAAGTAATAGCATTTCCACAGACAAGCAGGTCAGAAAACAAAAAAAAAAAAAAAAAAAAAAAACCCACTTGTGAATTCACAACCCCACTTTCCATGGCGGTTGAGGCAGCAGCTCTTTCTTCCAACCGCCGCCACCACCATGAGGCTGGGGGAAGAAGTTTTGGGGTGCATTAAAATCTCCATGTTTGAGCTAAAACTGTATCACTTTCATGTTGTATTTTACCCTAAAATTTTATTACTTATTTATGTTTTGATTGTAGGACATGTAGAATCCACTTTGATTAAAAAGTAATAAAACAATAGAATTTGGAGTGAAATAAGTTGGAGTAAATTTGCAAGTCATTCAAGTTGATGAAGTCAAAATCTCAACCTTTAATTCTTAGTCTTTGATCGTGACAGTTAAATGAAGGCAAAAGCGCAATGATGGCAGATTGATGTTTTAGGTTTGCTATTTTTTTTTTTTTTTTTTTTTTGTAGAACGTTGTGGGTTTGTTTGGGTCATAATTAATTGAAGATGACGTTTTTTGAGAAAAGTTTCTTCTACAAAGTTTAAGGGGATATTCTAAACTTCCAACGCCATCTTAAACTCTTGATTTGGTGCAGATTTGACTAGGAAGCAGGTTGTCTTTCTTGCTGACCAGTTTACCAAATTAGAATAGGAATGTATCTTTAAATTATATTATTGTATTTGGTTTTTCAAATTTATTGACACTTATTTTAAATAGAATTCATATTTTTAGGTCTTTTTTGTTTTTTTGTTTTTAGAAAATTGGAATTTATAACCAGGGCAAAGATGTCAAAACTTACACCGAAAGCCCACAACGAGGCAATCAACCAAAAAACAAAGCCAGAAGTGCAAGGGAAAGAAAACCTGACACTACCAGGAAGCACTAGCGTCACCCCTTGCACATCCTAATAAAACTAACGTGGGTAAGGTAGTCCATCTTTATTTAGTATGTGAATAAGTGAAGATGGGGGTCTGTCAACCCAAGTAAAGTTACACATCTTTGGAGTCTTTAAGAGGGGGTGAATGTTTTTGGCTTAAGAGCTTCCGGCGATAACACGACACGTAAACAACACAAAATAACCGGTTTCGGATCAATACAATAACTAATTTGGTTACACAATAAGAACCTGTTAATAACGGGTCCTTAACAGGTTTACACGAAGGCGACACGCGGGTAACCTATTTCGACACGTTAAGAAAAAAATTATTTTGATGATTTTAATTGTTTAAACTACTAAAAAAACTTACTATAAAATACAATATGCATAGTGAATATGTATATATTGTATCTTAAATATGTATTATTGTATTATTATTCTATGACAATTTCAAAATTTTAAGTTTTATTTATTTATTTTTATAGGTAAAGAGTGAAATTAAAAAACTATAGAACACATTAAAAATAAAAGTCTCAAGTAATTTAAAAATACCAAACACATTAAAAATTAAGGAAAAATAATGAAAAGGGCTTAAAAAGTCTTAGTTTTTATCAAAAACTATGTTATAAGTTTTGTTTAATGATTAGCACAAGGCCTAACATACCCCGACCCGGAATGTCCACTAGGACTCCGAATCGAGCTGTGCTGGCCAACACCTGGAAGGTGACGAAGCCATAAAGTGTGGTGATGTGAAAAAATGTGAATAAATTTAAACCTAATAGTGCCCAAATATTAAAGTGCGCTGGTGAGTGGAAGTGAACCCATCTCACACGTGACGTCAGAGCATAAGTAAAGTACATTAGAGTGGGTAAGAAACATACCCTCAGAGGTAACCACGAATTCTAAGATTTGCCAAAAATCCTCATCGAGACAAACGTTCAGTAACTAAAACCTGGAGGGGCACAAAACAGAACATGTGAGTAGGCAAAACAAAGTTTTGAAAACATCTTTCTTTTTAGAAATGCAATGACCCCTCACTAATATCCGTATAATTTCCCAGAAAATAACAATACATAAGTATATACAAATCATGTTAAAGAACGGTAAAAACTAAGGTATGCCATGTCGAAGTATCTCATTAACAACTATATAAGCAAGATGAAATAAATCAATATAAAATGAATATCAGCTAGGGTCACTTATAGTGACCTATACGACTCATCCATATCTCATCAGTCAAGTTCTTCACACGAGTCGGAACCACCTAAAGTGGTCTGTAAGACAGGCTGGGTGTAAATGAGTATGCTCAAGTGCTACGATCACATGAAGGCTGTGCAAAGTATCGCAAGTCACCTACGACTCGGAACCATCTAATGTGGTCTGTACGACAGGCTGGCCCCTAACTTGGAATCCAAGGTGAGCGTAAGATGCAGAAGGTGAATGATCACGTGAAGGTTAGGCCCTGGCCTCGAGCGGAGCACTAACACCAAGATGCAAGACAATGAATTCTACTCAAATCCATTCATCACTAGTTACCATTCGATCATACCAACACTATATACTCACCTGAACTTACCTTGGCCTCCGGATTGGTGTGCAACACTGTGCAAAGTTGTACTAAATCACATACTAAAATGTAAACTAATTATGGCATGGCATTTATAAAACGTAAAACCACAATTTCTTGTTTCCTCACACAATGATTTATAACCAACACTAAATCACCAAATCATAGGGTTCAATCTCACATTTTTCACCAGATTCCTTCACATTGCTCAATTTTCCAAACAAAGTTTTTGTCTTGATTATTTAATCTCACTTATTGCATGGCTGCATTTAACGTCTCGTTAGACTGCCTAAGCACCCTAATCAAGGATCAAGTCAATCGTAATTCACAGTAATTATTTGTAGGTAATATGCATATGGATATATCATAATATAATCGAAACTCAACCATCTCATAGTACTTTATAACATATAAATATATATGACACGGCATAAATTTCTTAGTTCAATTTAAAAGCATTTGCGGAATTATCAATCATATATATATATATATATATATATATATATATATATATATGATAAGAAGAAAAAGATCCACTCACTTGAAGCCCGTGCTACAATTCTTTAGCCCGAAAATCAAGGTGTCACGAACCATCGTCACCTAGAACAATTATCAAATAACATCTCAGAATTCTTATCGATAAAACACGTAACTTACATGAAAAACATCCCCAAAGACATTCTAGAATGATTTAAGACCCATTGACCAAAAGTTAACCATTGATCAAAGATTGACGGTATGATCCACAACCCTACGTAACTCGATCCGGAAGATCTGCATCACAGATTTCTGATCTGTAGTTTCTAAATATCCACATTAAACTTCTAGAACAATATCTTAAATTTTTGGAACGATCCAACGGTTAGATCTTTGCCAATTGTCAAAACCAAGTGGTGGTTAACGTTTTATTTTACGAACTTACAAATCCAATTCGGGAAGATCCGTACGTCAGATTCTCGATCCGTAAGTTCCTACATTCCTCAAATATTTCAAATAATAACCTACTAAAGTTTGATAATGATCCAATGGTTGGATCGTCGATTCGTATTATGACCTATTAATGTATCGTAGATAGTTTAGGTTCTAACAATCAATCTACATTATTCAATTCTCAAAACTGAACTCAAGGCATCTAATATAACGTAAAATTAGCATTGATGCCCCTTTGGCCATGTGCTGCCGTGAGTGGCGGTCGGCTGCCCCGACTCACCGGAAAAATCAACTATCTCCAAAATTCTCAAATTTTGCAAAAATGAATGTCTCAATGAGTAGAACAACTTCCATACCTGTGAACAAGGCTAATTTGTTGGAAATGTGCCCTAAAACCAATCATATGATGATACTTTACGGACATTTCACATGTTAAACTAATCTAGTTTAATGTAAAGGGCAAAGATTATTGTTTAAAGCCATCTCATATAAATGTTATATGCTTAAACGATAAGTCCAAGGATAATGTAATTAGGGGAATGTAATCTAAAGAAGTTAGGTTCATGAGACCATTCTCTTTTGTATACATATCCTAAATGTTCCTGATCATAGGATTGCCAATTGGGCATTGACAGTCCGTTAAAAATCAGTACGCGGTCTTTATCAAGCTAGCTGAGAATTGGAAAGAGCCTGAAGTTATTAGTTATTAAATTCTTCCTTTTTTTTTGAAATGTGGGTGGTGTTGGACAAATGGGATAAAAGAAATGGTTGTTGCCCTGTGTTTTACTTTGTTGGTTGGCAAGAAGCATGTTCAGTTGATTCAATTTATTCTTTTACTTTCTATCCTTCGCAGTCCTTTGGTATCAAGGTGTTTTTTTTTTGAATCTGGCGTGCTATGTACAATTACATATGTGTGAGAGACTTTTTAAATTAGACGCATTACGCGCTTCTTACGGATTTTATAATGTCAGATTCTCATTCGGTTGCTGTTTTAAATTTGGGCTTTCATTTGGTTGAGCATCCTTACGTTTGGAATACACTAGAAAATTTAGATAGAGGCTTGAAGGGACTAAATCCAGTACATTTGAAAGACCTTTCAGTACAAGACATCTTTGTTTAGTGTTTTGGTAGTGGTGTTCTGATAGCAGCTTCATAGCTTTAGTCTAATGTTTTTGTTGTACATTTTTAACAACTGAATCTAAAATCCCTATGTACTTTAAAGTCCCTCCTCTAGACATCACATTAGAGAATTATAACCATTCAACATTCTTCCTGCTGCGCATCTCCACGATCATTACTAGATATCTTAACCGCTTGAATCGCTTCGTTTTTTGTATCTTTAACAGGATAAAACTACACTAATCTGGTATTCACATGGAGAAGAACGAACTTTGAAATTAGCTTATGTCTCTCGAATTATCCCCGGACAGAGAATAGTGAGTTTAATAATCCACTACCAAGAACTAATCAATATTGTTGTGTTTCAACTCAGTAATTATGCGTTTCAGTCTATATTTATGAACCACTTTTGTGTCCTACTCGATGAAATAAATACTTCTACTGCTTCTTTATAGGCTGTGTTTAGAAGGTATTTGCGTCCAGAAAACTCAGTGCTAAACATCCTTATTTATGTAATTGGATTAGAATTTGATAATATGGAATAAAGTTATTCTTACAGATTAGAAACAAAGTTGATTTTTTTATTTGTTTAAGTGGTGTCCACCACCTGATATTTTGTGTTTCTATTACCGATATCAAGATCCAATGAATGCATCACTGTGTAATCTGTGTGGTGCACAAAAAAATCTTTCGTTGGTTTGAAATCTTTGTTCGTGTCTTCAATTGGTTAATTGTTTTTTAACTCCTGTTTCTCTTGAGGGACTCATGCATGCGTACAGTACGAAACTATCATTGTTTTTCTGATTGCAAAATTTATAGTTGCAATGGTTGGTTACAATATATGTAGTTTAGGAAGGGGGTGCTTATGATAGGAGCATATTTATGCGCCTTAGTTTAGCTTGTTCTTGTGCATTTATAGTGTTTTCCTTAGTAAAGTAGTCTTTTAAGCTAGTTTTATGTATTTTCAGGTTTTAAGGGCAAAGTATGCAAAAGGATGCATTTTGGAGCCTTTTGGAGCAAATTAGAGCTTGGAATGAATGGCATATGTTTAGAGCCATGAAGATGGACGAAATTGAAGACTTGAAGATGAAGTTTCCTACTTGAGCAAGGTTTCCTAGTTGAAGTAGGAAAATCCTAAATGGAAGATGGAATCCTAGCTAAATTGGGAATCCTAGTTGAAATGGGTTTCCTAGTTGGATTGGGAAACCGAGAATATTGAAAGTCCTACTTGAACAAGGTTTCCTACTTGGAGTAGGAAACTTAAACCCCAAATGGCACCAAGTTGCAGCTACTAAGAAGATTTCCAAGTCCAAGAAGGAAAAGGTTTCCAAGATGAAGAAGGAGAAGAATTCCAAGTCATGCAAGGTGAAAAACATGTTTTCCTAGTGCTAGAAGGATTCCTAATCATTGGAGGACACAAGTTGGAAGGTTCTAGAGTTTTCTTCTCTTTGCCGTGGGTTTGGGCTCATTCCTACCAGATTTGGGCTTCTAGAAGCCCTATACCTAAGTCCTTAAGGCATGCCGCACCCTAGCTTCTAGATGGCCCTAATGCCTTGCCTTGCAAGGCTTTCTAGAAGCCTTACCCTAGCTGCCGCACCCTAGGTCCTACTTCCCCTTGGATTTCAGATTTAATTAGCCCAATTCCTTGTGGATTTGGGTTAATTGGGCCATAAACCCTTCTCCTTATTGGATTTACAATTTCTGCTAGACTTAGGGGGCCTAATCCATCAATTAAGTGAAATCCAAACCCTAATCTGATTTAACCTAGGGTTTAGGGTGCCTATATATTCTTAACCTAGGTGTGCCGCACCTTTTATCACCCATTCTCTCTAAAACAATTTCTGCCGCACCCTCTAAGCCTCCACCATTCCTTCATACACCATTGCAGCCATCTTTCACACCTTGCCGCAGCCACCATACAACCTTCTCCCCCATTCCCACACCTTGCCGCAAGCACCACACCACCACCATCCTTCACCGTGCACATCCACCATCTCCACAACCCTTGCCGCGCCATCCCACCATCATCACCACCGTGTGCAGCCACTTTGAAGAGGAGATAGGAGCCTTGCCGTGCAGTCCAAAGGAGGGAGACACCTTGCGCATGCAATCTGCCACCATTGGAGTGTTTGGAGTTCTTTCTTTTCTTGTTTCTGTTTTCATGTTTAATTTAATTCGTTGTTCAATTATGTTAAACATGTGGAACTAATTTCTTTTTAGTTAGAGGCGAATTTGAAGCCATGGACATATGTTGGTTATGATTTGATTTACTCCAGTTATGAATTCATGAACGTTGGATGTGGTTTACTTTTCTGTTTTGATTAAGAACTTGTTTATGTATGTGGGTTGAGGGTCGACACTTAATTTGCATGCTTAAACTTGATGCTAGGATATAAGGGAATTTCACCTAATCGTTATTAACTTATATTCATGAGTAGTGAAGATCGCTAGTCACGATTATGTTTAGTAAACCCTAGGTTGGATTAACATGCGTATTCCATAGTTATGAATGCCTAGTCGTTGTTTATGATTTCCATTGAGCGTAATGATTCTTGTTGAATGTCTCTATCATGCGTATTCCATAGTTAGGGACTTTGATGAGGAATAATTTGGTTGCGATGCGTATTCCATTCAATTCAATGAATTTAGGGAAATCTGAGAATTAATTAGTTCAATACAATTAATTTGGGGCATCGTCATTCATATGTTCATTGAAATCGTAACTGGGAATCAAGTTGTATGCATATGTTCATGTGTGGATAAGGAACCCTCTAACTAGTTTCTCAATCCATTCAATTCACCAAAATCTGTTTAGAATCTGTTTTGTTTCTAAGTTTCTGTTTTAATTCCAAATTCGTCAAAACCAATCCCCCATTTATTTTAAAGTGTTAGGTTAGCTAGAAATACATTTATATTGTGTTTCTAGGAGTTTTGAGTCAAGTTAGAACCAATTTTCGTCAAAAATTGTGTTTGTGCTCAAAACTGCCCAGAAAGTGATTTTTAGGCAGTTTTGAGTGTTTCTGGGCTGTTTTGAGTCCTTTGCTTTGTTTTAGTGTTTTAAACTCTAGTTTTGCATTCTTTGAGTCTAGTTTAGTGTCTTACATTGTGTTTGTACGTTTTTAAGTCAGTTTCACATTGATTAGCATCCCTAGTTAATCCCCGGTCTAGAACGATCCCTATTTGCTCATATACTACAATTGTCATCCATAGGGTTTAATTTGAGTGTCAATCTAATTTTCACATCAGCTTACAATATAGAATGGCTATAAATGTTATTGTAATAGGTTGCTATTACATTTTGTGGTTAAATTAGATTGGTTGTCTAAACCGTGCTATGTGTTTTGTAACTCTTTGTATTTCTTATTTGTATCAGTGGAGTTTATATTTTTGTTTTTCAAATTTGATTTTCTCTCATTCTGTTTTGATGGATATTTCAGAATTTGAGAAGGTCGTTGTGGCTTCGTCAATTATTTCTTCACTTTGTCTGATTTGTTTTACATGGAAGCCTTAAAGTTTAATTAGAGACTTAGAGTTTGGAATTCTGTGCAAATTCATTGAAATTGTTGGTTATGCAGATGGTGTTGTGTGCATACAAATAATATCCACCTATTCTTTTGGTTATATTTAGCATAGTTTTCGTTAAAAATGTATCTGTTTGAATTTTTTTGTTAAAGCGGATAATTTTTAAAGAGGTTTGTGAACCGATTAAATTGGATAAGAAGCTATGTTTTTATCAATGATCATGAATTTTTAATTAAATGACCATTGCTCTAATTTAGTCTCTACGATTCTATTATTGTTCAAAGGTTCCTTCAATCTGTGATTTTGGTTTAACTCGGTCTTAATTCTTCGTCGAATGTTGTTAGTCATTTTATTTGTTTTTTTTTTTTGTCCGTTGCTTTCTTTCTTTGTTTCATTTTCAATTTTCCAATTTAGTGGCTTTGCTTGGTTAGTGTTTTTGTTAGTTTTTCCTGGGAGTCAACGCTCTCATTTGCAGGAAGAAGTCGTCAAGTTAACAATTGAGTCATTTGAAAAGTTAGCCTACAATGACTATATTTCTATTCATATATTTGGGTGTGGTGCTACTGTTGGTGCCATAGCTTTGAATCCCAAGATTTTTCAACTATGGCACTTAGATTTAATCTGATGCTCAATTATGACACTTAGGTTCAATCATGACAAAATGTACTCATTTAAACCACTGGTAAATTTGGGTTGTTCAGAAACTTTGCTAAGTTACCACATTCAACAAGTGGCAGTCTTGAGCATTTATTTCACACTTTTTTTCTTTCTTTCTATTATTGGTTTCTTAAAGGGCCATATTCATCACCATATTCAATTGTATACAATCTCTCCCTACATCAGAATCTGGCCTTATTGAATTCTCTACTTTCAGCACCATTTTGCCTCATTTGCCCCCAAATGGACTCTAAAATACAATTAATTGCACATTAACACAAAAGAGGGTAAAACACAACCAATTTAACTCAAAAATATCACAAAGAGACTAGAATGGATGACATAAATTTATGAAATATATGAGTTATCACTAAACTCACCGTTTCACTAAACCACAAAGACAAAACAAACAAATGTTAGAAAATATAAGATACGATGTCGTTAGACTCAACTTCTTCACAAGGACAATTCAGATCTTCTCCCTCATGTCTTACGATTCTACAACTACAAGCTTGAGGCTGTTAGAAATTTCTTACATAGTAATTAGGATGGACATAATTAATAAAAAGTTTTTATTAAGAATAAAAACTACAATTTGCACATTTTCATTGGAGCATTGGTCGTTGCCCACCAACATTGAAATACAAAGCTTAGTTTTTGGCTCTTCCCAACTCTGAAGGGTTTGGACAATACTATATTCCTGTCTTTTTGTGCAAAGATAACTCTTCAAACCACTTCCCACTTTTATATGCCAAGACAAAGGCCAATGATTCTGCCATGCCAAGCAAAGGACCTCGTACAATGCTTGCGCATCCTAACTAAGATATGATTAATTAAGTCATTGTTGACAAATATGTTAGCCTCAAAGATATTGGGCAATAATGTTGAGACAAAAACTTTGCCTTCCTCGATCCAAATCCGATGTCATGGCTTGCGTCACTTCAGTTGCCAAGACTTGAAGAGGAAAAACCTAAAACGGATATGGATTCTCACACATTTTCCGTTTATCATTTATCGTATGGTCAGAAATTAAATTTTTTTTTTAAAATTAAACCCAAATAGTATTTAACAAAAAGTGGCGGCACGATGTACGATAAAGAAATAAAATGTAAGGATCCTTAAGATCCTGCAGAAGAGATCCGGAGAGAATCCTCACAAAGAGAATCCGGAGAGGATTCTCATTCACCTAAAACCATGTTCTCCAAATATTGCCTCGGACAGCCCCTGGTTTTGGGACATGTGCTACATAATTAAAAGTTGGGTTGCTAAAAATTGAAATCCATAGGGAGAATGGCTCTCCAGTGTCCTGAAGAGTTATCACCAAAAGTTGGGTGCTAAATCTAATCCGCACTGGGTTTTACTATATATATTCTCTGCCAAAGAATATTGATCTCATTGGACATATCCTCGATACAATTTTCAATCATTTAAGTTCAAATTCTTAGAGCTCCACTCTTTGGGACAATTAAATTGTTATAGCATGGAAGGCAAAGTTTTCACGGAAGAGCAGGAAACACTGGTGGTGAAGTCATGGGGTGTGATGAAGAAGAATGCTGCTGAATTGGGCCTTAAGTTCTTCTTAAAGTAAGTCCGGTTTACATAAACTTGAAAATTTAGCCGATACAAAACTATAACATAGCGCCCAATTTTTCCGATTCGTTTTTTTTTTTTCATCTGCACTTCATAGTTTATATATGATGTCAGAAGAAAGGTTTTGAACCAACTGGGACTTCAATTTGCAGGATCTTTGAAATTGCACCATCAGCTCAGAAGCTGTTCTCTTTCTTGAGGGACTCTGACATTCCTCTTGAGAAGAACCCGAAGCTCAAGCCTCACGCCATGTCTGTATTTGTTATGGTAAATATAATTAGGCTGCTAGTGTGATACTTTCACATATAGAGTAAATTATAATTAAATTGGGTTCGATCGTTAATCCTTGATTTGTGTTCCAGACTTGTGAATCTGCAGTTCAACTCAGGAAAGCAGGCAAGGTTACAGCGAGAGAGTCAACCTTGCAAAGATTAGGTGGTGTCCACTTCAAGTCTGGAGTGGTAGATGAACATTATGAGGTATAAATTATCAGGCTTCACGGGATTTTATCTAAGTAAATAAGAATAGCGTTTGTCCTTGTACGCAAAGTTTTGGGTTTGGATTCTTCTTTTCCAAACATGTGCCTTATGGAACAATTATTTATTTTATATATAGGTGACCAAGTTCGCACTGTTGGAAACCATAAAGGAGGCCATACCGGAAATGTGGTCACCGGAGATGAAGAATGCATGGGGAGAAGCTTACGATCAGTTGGTTGCTGCTATAAAATCAGAAATGAAGCCTCCCCTTAATTAGCCACAACTCTCTTTACAAGTTCCTTTTTTCAATTTGTAACTTAATAAGAGGGAAATACTGTCTGCCTCTTTTTGTTTGGTTGTTTGATCCTTTCTTTTGTTATGTATCTAAAACCGCTCAGTACTTTAATATCATTTTAAATTGAGTTTTTATTACAAATAGTTCTTGAAATTGACCCATTATATTAAAATTGTCTCTAAAATTGAAAGTTGATCAATATTGTCTCTGAATATGAGTGCTGCAAATCAATATGATTTTTCGTTAGAGTTCAGTCAAATAATCTGCCAGTGCACTGTATGAACTTACAAATCCAATTAAAAAGTGCTATGTGGATTATATTTTATTTGTTAAATAGAAAAGAGTTTTTTTTTAACAGACGATATTATCCACACTAAAAAAGAGGGAATGAGTTTAGCTTCACAATAGATTAGTAATAATTTGATTCAAAATTCGTTTTTGGCGATAATCGAACCTAAAACTTCTCACTTACAAGTGAAGATAAATACTACTAGACCATAGTATTACACAGAAAGCCACAGCAACCCTTTAGGCCACCGTTCCCATCCCTCCCTAGCCACCCCAACCGGACTTGGATCCTCTCCGGATCCCCTCTATGGGGATCCTAGGGATCAAGGTCTTTGGGCCGTTCATTAAAAATTGTGCGGCTAAAATTAAATGATTTTTATATTTTTAAAAATAAAGCAGTTTCGTTTTGCGTAAAAAGCATTTAATTGTAACCGCACGATTTTTGATGAACGGTCTACGGGACTTGATCCCTAGGATCCCCATGAAGGGGATCCGGAGAGGATCCAATTCCACCCCAACCCACTCAAAGCTGCCGAAGTCCACCACAACGGACAACTTCTCTCTCCCTCTTTCACGCCTCCCCCTTTCTTTCTTTGCCCCACCTCCTGATCAAATCTCCCCTCTGCGCCCAACCATCTTCCCTAACCCAGCGCCCCACCTTCTTGCACGATTCCCCACTAGCAATTTCCAGTTTTTATTTTTCAAGATTTGTTGTTGTTGTTGTTTAGACATCCCCAATAATTCCATAGCTATAGCCTATAGAGATACCACAATTTCTGTAATCTTCATTATCTATGCAATCTAGTCCGATAAGTCAGAAAGCCCAAAATCAATAAGATTCATAACAGTCAACAGGATTCATAACAAAATGAGAGTAAAATTTTAACCACACGCTGGCATGACCCCCTTGTTCAATTGCATTGACGATGGTCAAAACCGGGAGAAGATGAGATCAAGTCCAAGGGAAAATCGGTTCAATTACGATCCAAGCGATCGAAAGTAGGGGAAAAAACCAGAGAGTCGATAGATCCCAACGGCCAGAATGACAAAACATTTATTTATTTCTTTCTATTTACTCAGTTTATTGTTTTCCGAATTTTAAATTTTAAAAAAAATAATAACTTTATATAATCCACGGGTCGCAATTTAATTAATCAGATAAAATAGTCCAAACATGTGTCGCATCAACACACTAACAAATTATTTGACGAAATTCCATCAGAAAGACCACATTAATTTGTGGCACTCATATTTGGGGACGTCACTGATCAAATTTTAATTTCAAGGACCATTTTTTTCACATCCCGGCCTGGACTCGACCACTTCTTGAGCTCGACTCTGCCATAGCACGATATTGTCCGCGTTGGACCCTGACCACACCCTCACGATTTTGTTTCTGGGAACTTACACGAGAACTTCCCAGTGGGTCACCCATCATAGGAATGCTCTCGCCCGAACTCGCTTAACTTCAGATGAACTCCGAAGCCAATGAGCTCCCAAAAAGCCTCGTGCTAATTGGAAGTGGGCATGTACATATAAGGCTTACAGGATTCTCGCCCCTAGGCGATGTGGGATCTTACAATCCACCCCTCTTAGGGGCTCGACGTACTTGTCGGCACATTTCCGGCCAGTGAGTAGCTCTGATACCAAATTGTCACATCCTGGCCTGGACTCGACCACTTCCCGAGCTCGACTTCGCCATAGCATGATATTGATCGCTTTGGACTTGACCACGCCCTCACGATTTTGTTTCTGTGGGTCACCCATCATAAGAATGCTCTCGCCCGAACTCGCTTAACTTCGGAGTTTTGATGAACTCCGAAGCCAGTAAGCTCCCAAATGGCCTCGTGCTAATTGGAGGTGGGCATGTACATATAAGGCTTACAGGATCCTCACCCCTGGGCGATGTGGGATCAATTTTGATAGGGTGGTTAATTTCAGAGACCATTTGTGATAAAAACCTTTCTAATAGTATCAACTTTATAAAAGTTTTTATCACAAGTAATCCCTGAAATTGACCCCTACTTTCAAGATGGTCCATAAAAATAAAAATAAATTATTATAGTCTCTCACTATTGGTGTTGCAAATCAATGTGGTCATTCCGTTTGAATTTTTTCAAAATTTCAGTTAGTGTGCTAATGTGACACATATTTGAATCCACAAGTATTGCCACATGGATAAATTATTAAAAATTGTGTAAAAATTTCATTTAAAATCATTTAAAACTAAACTCAAAGTGATTAAATGAAAAAAAAAAGAAGGGTAAATTGCACCATACCCCCTCAGGTTTGAGGTCTATTACAATCTCATACAACTGAAGGAAATTTTTTGTCTTAGCTAAGAACATGTGAGAACATTTGAACACATCTGCAAACTCATAACACTTTAAAGTAGGCATGCATTCAAAAACAATTCTAAAAACCCATGACTTTCAAAGTCTAGAGAATGGTGAACCATAAGACTCTTTAACAACATTAAAGAGAATGAAGGATTTGAGATTCATTACCCTTGAAGCTCATCCTTGTTTACACAAGGGATTCACCCAAGTGGAGGGCCTTCAAGTCACCTCTTAGCTCCTTGGATCTTCCTTGTGATTTTCTTCTTTGTTGATGCTCCTTTGCTCCTTGAGGATGTGAGGAAAGGATCTCCAAGAACACCAAAGATTTGGTGTCTCTAAGTCTCCACACCACGGATGTAGTGTGAAGAGAAGATGGATGACTTAGAGAGTTTTTGATGCTAGTGAAAAACCCCTTAAGTGGCCGGCCTCTATGGAGAAAAAGAGAGAAAATGTTTCTCTTCTTTACCTCAAGAAAACCCTAGTGAGAGAATGGCTATAAAGTTGCCTTTATACCACCTCACATGTGAGTGGCAAACTTGCAATTACCCCAAGTTTTGCTACCACTCACCCTAGGCCGGTTTTGGCTTTGTTTTTGGGTTAATTTCCATTTAGTTTTAGTTGTCACGCAACCTAAACTCAATGGGCCTTGTGGACCAAAAACCCTTTTGGGCCCCGAAACCCAAAACCAACTTAAAAGCCCAATACGAACCTTTCGTATAATTAATTAATCTTGACCATTCTCAATTAAACCATTTAATTGTTTATCCATCTCTTTTATATCTTCACATTAATCCTTACTCGGTGTACGATCCATTAGGTTCCAATTAGCGAGGCAGTGGGCGATTGTTACTCTTAACTATCGATTGTGAATTGAAACTACATTTCAATTCTCCCTTTGATGAAGATTAGTGTTTGTTAATCCTCAGGGCTTTCACAAACCATGAGTGACACCTAGCAGTATGTCATGGCCACCCAAGCTAAGTAGAAGTGGTTGGAGAACCTATCCAGTTACAACTACAACGCAATACGATCCTTCTATAATACAATACTCTTGATCACATTGTTTAAGTGATAGTTTGTTTCATGTCTACTATCCAATGTGATACTTCTCTATATGATTCAATTGAATATGATTTGGAACAAACTTCCAAAGTCATATTCGTATGCTTTGGCCAAAGACTCTTGAATCATATCTCAGAGTATTCTTCTTCGACCATGGAAGGTTAGAGATCCCTTGTTGTGCATTCATATGCCTACATGACTAGATAGCTTGACCCCAACAATGTCGTGGACACTCTCGATGGAATGCCTTTGACATGATCAAAGATCAAGGACCTAACCATTAGACATCTATGATGCCTCGGGTCAAATGACTACTTTACATATTGCAACTTACGAGTTCTCACATGACATGTATGTTCGAACTCTCTTTTGATCGTAGTTCAGTGTACTCAATTACCTTTTGAGCACTTATGTGTTTGTCTCAGTGTCCAACACTAAATGACTTGAGACTAGTCATACTCACGCTTGAGTTAAGATAACACATACTAACCTTAGCGGATTGTCAATGCCCAATTGGCAATCCTATGGCTAGGAACGTTTTAGGAATGAACATAAGAGAAAGGTCTCGTTAATCCAATTCACTTAGATCACTTCTCTCTTAGATTAAATAAATTCCTTGGATTCGCTTATTGCTTTGATGCAATGTAAAACAACACACAAATTAAACCCTCTTGTTGATAATTGTAGTATAGATGTAAGTAGGGATAGTTCTAGGCCGGGGATTAGGAAGGATTGCTAATCTACTCTAAATTGATTTAAAAACACTAAATAAGACTCAAAAACACAAAACTAGGCAAAAGACACTCTAATAACTCAAAACACACTAGAATGACTCAAAACAACTCAAAACAACCAAATAGAGTCAAACTAGACAATAGGGACTGATTGGGATGAATATAGGATTACAAAGACTCAAAACAATGAAAAGACACCAAAAATGGACAGATTGACACTAAAAGACACTCAATGTAAAGGGGGGGGATTGGTTTTGGACGAATTTAAAAACTTAAAAGTAAGAACTTGCAGAAAGTAAACAAAAACATAAAATTAAGGTGAATTGATGGTTGATGGACTAGCTAGAGGGTTCTTCTCCACACATGACACAATTGCATACAAACCAATTTTTCAGTTGTTCTTTCAATAAACCATGAATCTTAACACTCCAGATTAATCGTGAACAACACTTTTTTAACCTTTAAGTTTTCCTTAAGTTATTGAATTGGACGAAAAAGCGTATACAACAATTCAAAACATTCTTCAAAAGTCCCCTACGTGAACAGCACAATAGAGATACAATCAAATATCATTAAGCTTTGTGAAAACTATAAGCATTGACGAGGCATTCGTAACTATGAACAGCATGATACTCTTGCCAAGAATTCACTTAACGCAATTGTGACTAGCAACTTCCATTACTTGTGAATATAAGTTTATAACGATTAGGTGAAACTCTCTTATATTCTAGCATCAAATTCATGCATGCAAATTAAGTATGCATCCTTAATCGACATACAAGAATAAGTTATAAATCAAGCAGTTAAGCAAATTGAATTCACAACTCATGAAAATACAACTGAAGGTAATCAATTCATATTACAAATATGTTCATGGCTTTGAATCAACCTCTAGCCAAAACGAATTTAGTTCCACATATTTGCAATTAAACAACTATAATTGAATTTAAACATGATAAACAAAAGTAGAAAACACCTAGAACGCTCCAGCAATCCATCGTCTTGAATGGTTAGCCCAGCTCCAAGTCCTCCTCCTTTCTTGCAAACATACGGCACCAATGTGGGTGTGGTGTTTGGATGGTTTAAGGGATGTGGCAGAGATTGGATAGGGTGAGAGAGTATGGAAGGGTGGTAGGGGATGGATAGGAAAAGTGGTGGATGGAAATAGATGGAGGAAGAAGGAAACTTGCGGCAGAAATTGTGTTGTTTATGGAATGTTTTGTTGATGTCAATTGGTCTTGTGATGGAGAAGCCTATTTATAGATTTTGAAAATGAATCACCACCACAAAATTTCTTGGTGAAGTAAGTGGATGTTGTAGGTGAAATAAGTGTGGATGTTGTAGGTGAAGTGAGTGTATGTTGTAAGTGGAATAAGTGGATGTTGTAGGTGAAATAAGTAAGTGTGATGTGTTTTTGGGTCAGAAAATAGGAAATGAGAGGATCCCTTAATCTTCAATTTCATCCATCCACTTGGCTCCAAGCATAAGCTAACCATGCAATGCCCAAAAATGCTCCAAAATGCTCCAAATTGCACTTTCTTGCATACTTTGTCATTTGGACCTACAAACACACGAAAATAGCTTAAAATACTAAAATAACTAAGGACTAACAATCTAAATGCAAGGAAACAAGCTAACTAAGTTGTATAAATATACTCCTATCAAATACCCCCGCACTTAGCTTTTTGCTAGTCCTCGAGCAAAACAAAACACAATCTAGACCTTCCAACATTTGCCTTAGGGATTTCCAATGGACATGACATATTAAAAATCATCACTTACACATATTTTGGTCATCCATACCCTTAAGCATATACTTAATCACTGTCATAATTTACTAGCTCGCATTTAATCAATTAAAACAACATTTTGAATGTAGTAACATGCCTTAGAGAATTCTGTCAATTCTTTACCAGATAAACACTCTATTTTCACTCATATTTTCTGACTACACTAGGTATATGTGAGAAGATTGATGTAAACATGAAAACTAGTACTCATATATGTTATAACAAGGAAAGCATTTTCTGAAGTTATTAATGCACATATGAATATGATCTCATGAACAGAATGCTACTACTTAAATGTGAGAACCAGAGACACCATATGCTCATACCAATCCCAAACTCCACATATTGAACACACAACACCCAGGTTAGAAGTCAAAGGGTTGTAACGGGACTAAGGGTATTGGCTAACAAAGAAATGATATGGAAAAACAAAGGTTCTTAAAGAAATAGTAAGCAAAGTAATGAGATTGACACTTAGAATTCACTTTCAAATGAAAACTCAACTTTGAACAAAAGGGGGAGATTTACACATTTTAGGGCCAGATTTCAAACTTTTGGACCCTTTCTTCAACAATCAACACTTTTGAACTCAATCTTATTTCTTTTCAAACTCTTTTTTTTTCTTTCATTCTTTTCAGACGTTTTTCTCTTCTTTTTCTTTTCTTTTGAAAACCAAAACGTACAATTGAACTTAAAACAAATAATCCCTCCCCCACACTTGATTTTCTGCATACTGTAGATCAAAAGGAATTCATTCTACGTCATGCTTCACTATCCTTTAAAAACAAGGGTATGGACAATCCTACACTAGGCTAGGTAAGGTTAATGGGGTTAACAAAGAACATAGGCTAAACAAGGCTCAAAAGGGGTTAAACCTGCAAAACATATGACAAAGGGGTATGGCTATTTGGCTTTGGTTCACTAAACAACTTCATCTTGTTATGTGTTATGCAATTCAATGTCACGCTTTGAATGAAATGGATATGAGTTCTAGTATTTGGAACTAAGATGATAAAACGCCTTCTAAGTAACAACCGAGCAAAGAATAATGAGATCATGCAATTACTTTAGAAAACAAAAGCATCAAGATTAATAACTCTCCAAAGAAGGTATAAGCTCAAGTCTCACAAGGATGTAGCATTAGTTTGAGTTCCTTCCTTCAAGCATGTTACAAAAATTGATTTTATCCTTTTATGATCAAATTTGAATTCGTAAACAACAACTACAACTAAGCATAAACCAAGAGCATATCAAAATTCCATCCATGTTCATAACTTTCTTTAACAGTCATGCAATTAAAAACCAAATCCTCATCATTGTGTTGGAAGGTACCTAAGACACAAACACACAAAAACAACTCTTTTTGGCAATTTTCAAAACTTTTTTCAAAATTTTTTTTATTTAAATTTTTGTATAATAACTTCAAACACAATAAAACACACCAAAACAGCTTAAAAACACTTAGAAATAGTGAGAAACAACTTAGCTTCATGTGGTAGATGATCTTTGGTCACTTGTTGATTTTCCACAACTTTGATCTTGAACTGGATAGGACTTTCCATAGCTTTCGAAGAAGTATCTTTCCACAGGTTGATTCTTGAATTGGGTTGCGGAGCTTTTTACTTGCAAGTGATCCTCAGCTTAGTTGAGGATGAATCAGCATGTTGTCTCCACATGCTTCAAGTAATCAGGTCTCCATGCAGGTGTGGCATCTTCTCGAGTTCTTGGATCAACTCAGACTCCTCCTGCATCTTCTATGAGATACTTTTGCTTTTGAAGAAGTATCTCTCCACAGGTTTATTTTTGAATTGGGCTGGATGGGCTTAAAGATGAGTACTCGAGAGCAAGACTAGGTAAGCAATCAGGATCTTTCTTTCTCCCTGTTCTTCAGATGAAGGTGAAAAGAAAGCATGATATGAGATACTTTTGCTTTTAACCTTCATGATATGAAATACTTTTGCTCTTGATGACTTGTTTGCAGAGGTACTCCAGGGGATGAGGAACACTGAGTAACTCGAGAGGTTTCTTTGGGAATACATTCTCGGAGATGAAGAAGTGTTGAGTAAGTCTGCCTTTGCTATGGAGGGCGAAGGTAGACACTTATAGGAATTTCTTCACAACCGGTACTATTCTCTTACTCTTGTCGGCAGCCGGTGGATGATTGAACAGTAAGGTTTATGCGTTTTCTAACAAAGTTATCCATAATTCCTGCAAAGCTGAGGGTGCATATGACAGATGACGACAAGTCTGGAAAAGTTGATCTTTTGAAATTCGGGGGTCAGCTCGTGGTTTCTGAGCAGGCCCGGCTTTTGAGAGATGAGCGTCTCTTCGATTTGCGAGCAGGCGCCTCTTTGATTTGCGAGCAGACGCCTCTTCGATTTCTGAGTAGTGCTTCTTCGATTTCTTCTTTTTATAGAGGCACTAATTTTGTTCCACAACACACTTGAATTACCTCCTGTAAAAATTCCCTTCTTGCACTTATGGAATCTTAATCTGTCCAATCTCTTCTTTCTCAACACCTTCAAAAAATGTCTTGCCCCTCTGACCGCCGCCTTAACTTGAATGTCGGGGAAGATGATGACTTGTCTTCTCCAAACAACATTTGGCATCCGTCCTTCTTATCCCCCAATGGTCCTCTTACAGTTGGGGACTCTATGATGAAGAACAATACAACTGCTACGGTGGTTGCTAGAAACCTTCTCACTCCAAGAGACAATAGGTTGCTTTCCAAGCGGTCTGACGAGCTCGCTGTTCAGGATTCTCTGGCACTCAGTGTCCAATGTGCAGGCTCAGTATCAAACATGGGTCAACGCCTTCTTGCACGATCTCGTCAGGTTGAGTCTTTGATGGCTGAGGTGGCTAGTCTTCGGCAAGAGGTCAGAGGACTCAAGCACGAGAATAAGGAGTTGCACATGCTCGCAACTAGTTACTCAACAAGTATGAAGAGGAAGCTTGACCAGCTGCAGGAGTCCGAAGTGTGGATTCAGAGTGATCATCAAAGGTTTGTGGCGTTACTGCAGAGGCATCTTCTGCCTTCGTCATCTGGAGTTGCACTAAGTGTTGAGCAAATCAACTCAAAACAATCAAATTGACCCAAATTAGACACTAGGGACTGATTTGGACGAAAATAAACTCAAAAGACTAACTAAACACAAATCTAAACAGATTCTAGCTAAATTAATATAACTTAAAGATGCGGGATTGGTTTTTGACGACAATTAAAAGACAAAGTAAACAACTTGCAGATTCTAAACAAAGACATAAAACTAAGTGAATTGATGGATAGATGGACTAGCTAGAGGGTTCTTCTCCACACACGATACACTTGCATACAAACCAATTTTCAATTGTTCTTTCAATAAAACATGAATCTCAACACCCCAGATTAACCATGAACAACACTTTTTTAACCTTCAAGTTTTCCTTAAGTTATTGAATTGGACGAAAAAACGCATACAACAATTCAAAACATTCTTCAAAAGTCCCCTATGTGAATAGCACAATAGAGATACAATCAAAGATCATTAAGCTTTGTGAAAACTATAAGCATTGACGAGGCATTCGTAACTATGAACATCATGATACTCTTGCCAAGAATTCACTTAATACGATTGTGACTAGCAACCTCCACTACTTGTGAATATAAGTTCATAACGATTAGGTGAAACTCCCTTATATTCTAGCATCAAATTCATGCATGCAAACTAAGTATGCATCCTTAATCGACATACAAGAATAAGTTATAAATCAAGCAGTTAAGCAAATTGAATTCACAACTCATGAAATCAAAACTGAAGGTAATCAATTCATATTACAAATATGTTCATGGCTTTGAATCAACCTCTAGCCAAAACGAACTTAGTTACACATATTTGCAATTAAACAACTATAATTGAATTTAAAGATGATAAACAAAAGTAGAAAACACCTAGAAGGCTCCAGCAATCCAACGTCTTGAATGGTTAGCACAGCTCCAAGTCCTCCTCCTTTCTTGCAAACATGCGGCACCAAGGTGGGTGTGGTATTTGGATGGTTTAGGGGATGTGGCAGAGATTGGATAGGTTGAGAGAGTATGGAAGGGTTGTAGGGGATGGATAGGAAAAGAGGTGGATGGAAATGGATGGCGGAAGAAGGAAACTTGCGGCAGAAATTGTGTAGTTTATGGAATGTGTTGTAGATGTCAATTGGTCTTGTGATGGAGAAGCCTATTTATAGATTTTGAAAATGAATCACCACCACAATATTTCTTGGTGAAGTAAGTGGATGTTGTAGGTGAAATAAGTGTGGATATTGTAGGTGAAGTGAGTGGATGTTGTAGGTGGAATAAGTGGATGTTGTAGGTGAAATAAGTGAGTGTGATGTGTTTTTGGGTCAGAAAATAGGAAAGGAGATGATCCCTTAATCTTCAATTTCATCCATCCACTTGGCTCCAAGCATAAGCTAACCATGCAATGCCCAAAAATGCTCCAAAATGCTCCAAATTGCACTTTCTTACATACTTTGTCATTTGGACCTACAAACACACGAAAATAGCTTAAAATACTAAAATAACTAAGGACTAACAATCTAAATGCAAGGAAACAAGCTAACTAAGTTGTATAAATATACTCCTATCATGCTTAAACACATAATACAATAAATAGGGATTAACAATAAGCTTTGCCCTCTATTAAACATATAATAGTTTAACACAATTAGTATTCCAAAAAGCTATTACATCAAATGAGTGGCTGTGTGGGCATACTTCCAACAAAAACATTCACTTTCATACCTCACGTACTATTTTATTTCAAAGTAATACATCCGTTACATTTTCCATCCATTAATCCTTTAAGCGCTGACGTGGATGCCACGTGGCGCACATTTGGCAGCCACGTGGTAAAAAAAAATTTAATTTAAAAAAAAAAACCTAACTCTTCTTTATTACAAAAAAAAAACTGAAACCGTATCCCCCCGTTATACTTCTCTCTTTTCCCCACAACCCCCAAACCCATCTCCCACATCTTCATCTTCTTCCCTGCAACCCAAAAAAAAATTTTTTAAAAAAAAGAAAAAAAGCAACCCTTAAGTTCGTCTTCCCCACCCCTTACCTGCAACCCAAAAAAAAAAAAAAAACCCCAGATCCTTTTTCGCCATTGCCGGGTTCATGAAGTAGGAGGAATGGGAGTGGATTTAACGAGTGGGGGGTGTGTAGATGAAGGAAGAGGGTGGGTGAGAAGGTGGGTGCGGAATGAGGGATGTAGGTTTTCGGGTAAGGTGGGTCGCGGGGGTGGGGGGGGGGGGGGAGGGGAGCGAGGGTTGCCGGTGGATGGGGGGTGAGGTTGGAGAGGGACTGTTGCTGGTGTGCGGAGGGGGGGAAGGGGGGTTTCACTTTTTTTTTAAAAGAAAAATTATTTATTATTATTTTTTTATAAGATGATTTAGGTTTTTTTTTAAACTAAAAAAAATAAAATTGCCACGTGGCTTCCACGTTAGCGCTCAACGGATCAATGGATGGAAAATGTAACGGATGTATTATTTTGAAATAAAATAGTACGTGAGGTATGAAAGTGAAATGTTTTAAAGATGTTGTATGAGGTTATAATAGACCTCAAACATGAGGGGTTTCTCTGTAATTTACCCAAAAAAAAAGAATTAAAAGTTGTTCAGGCTACATCTACATTCACGATGAGGAAGACTCAATTCGTGCCAAGGAGAGAGTGCCATGGGCATGCTAGATGCAAAAGGTGATCATCTACAATGACCGAGCCAAGGATGACACCCAAGCTTGTCTCAAAACTTCTTCGGTCTTAGGTTGTCTCGCTGTCTCAAAATTAGGATTGAGGGTTGCGATAGGGGACTGGTGGTTGTGCCTGGCTTGGTGTCGGTCGGAGGTTGGGATAAGTTGGCGATTAGGTTGAAGGGAAGCGGGTTAAGGTGGGTTGGTGCGGTCAAGGTGAAGAGGGGAGGGGTCGACAATGAGGATTGCAGATGATCTTCCTCTAGCCTGCCATTGGCACGAATTGTCTTCCTCTATTAGGCCTAGTTCGGTATGGGAAATGGGATTTCAAACTTCAAAATCGAACTGAATTTATGAGATTCTCGAACTTCGGGATGCCCAAATTGGTTTTTCGAGATATCGAGACAAATCGGGATTGATCTTTCATGCCCAAATCCAATTCATATGGAACCAAATTGCACCATCACTCTGCAATTCAAAACAAAATTAAAAATAAATATTCTGTAAAAAGCTCAAAGTGATCAAGCAAACAGATCCCAAAACAAAATTCAAATCAAATAAAGAATCAAATTACAACTCATTATTATTATTTTGAGAAAAGACTACAACCCATTAAAAAAAACCACATAATTAATCATGAAGATTTGAAAATGATGGTTTTTGCTCTGATGCGGCAATGGCAGGTGGGCGAAGCTTGTAGCAAGGAACCAAGGATTTGGGTTTAGCAGAGATGGCGCAGATGAAAGAAAAGCTATTTTGCGGTTTTGGGAATCGAAAAGATATAGAGGAGGAAGAAGAAGAGAGGGAAGATAGGGCAACAGCGGTAAGACGTGAAGAGGCAGTTGTTATGGCAGTAGTTGTAGCCACTGACCTCAGAAATGCAGAGGCAGAGGAGAGAACAGAGGCGAAGAAGTGGGAACTCAAGAAAGATGAGAGGGTTGAGGATTGAGGCTTCGTTGAGAAATGTGAGAAAGTAGGAGTGTGAAACCTTATAACTTAGATTGGACGGTTGAGATTAAATCTCAACTAATCCAATAGTCCAGATAGTTTATAATTTCTAATTTAAATTAAATACATATTATATATTAATATATTGTTGTTCAGTTCGGGATTACCGAACTAAAGGTTTATCGAAACCGACAGACTATTTCGGTTTGGGTTACCAAAGTTTCAGGATTTTCAGGTTCAGTTTTTTTAGGGTCGGGTTCGGAAAATTTTGGATCGAGTTCGATCTTTTTTTTATTCCAACCCTATCCTCCATCGTGAAATGTAGCCTTTTTTTGTTGAACATATTTTAATTTTTTAATTTATTCATGTGGTAATGTTTAATAGACTAGTGGGTCCACCTATGTGCCACATCGAACATACTAACAAAAATTTTGATAGAATTGCAAGGGAATTATCACATTGATTTATGAAACCCATACTTAGGGATTGCATTGATTAATTTTCATTTTCAGGGACCATCTTTATGGCACGAGTTAATTTTAGGGACTACTTGTGATAAAAACCCTAAGTAAATAAATGAAACCACCTTAAAAATGGTGTGTGTGTGTGTGTGTGTGTGTGTGTGTGTGTGTGTGTATTGTGGGTCTAATTTATTGAACCATATAAAGGATAGAAAGAGGGGGTGTGGCAATAATAGGGAAGGTTAAATCCTTACCTTAATAGGATTATAACTCTAATAGGATAATATCTAACCCTAGGGAATATTCCAAGATATCCTTAGATACACTAGGATTTACACAATCACATTCCTAATATAATAGGACTGCAACACTTCCATTAACTGAACTTCCAAATGAGAACTACAAGCATTGCATATGAATAGTTAGGCATATCAATTCCTCGGACAAACTTCTAGAAGGTACACTTCGGCAGTGACATTGTGTAGAGGTCGGCAAGGTTGTCTAGGATTGGCTTGCATGACTTCATTCTTCTGATGCTTTGTTGATGTAAGTGTAGAAGCAATATGTCTTGGTGTTGACTTTGTTGATGTATCATATCTTGGTGCAATTAATACATATGGCATAATCTTCATGGACCGTAGTTGGGACTCAACAATGGATGAAAACATCAAGTACTTCGAATATGCTCAACAAGAAATCCTAACCATGTCTCACGTGTGGCGTAGTGAAGTGAGGTGAGTCTTAGAACGTTTTGAAGATTTCGCAACTAAAGTCATATCGTGGACCTCTAAGATATTACAATATTTCTAACGGTAAAGACATAACCATTCAGAGATTTGCCTTGTTCGGGTTTGATAAGTAACCAGCATTAGCATAACAATAAGCAAGCATCATTCTGAGGATCAAGGGGGTTAGAGCCGCTCGGGATGCGTTGGGATTAGCTCAAATCCGTAGTACCTTTTCAAGGTAGTGGAAAAATGTCTTTAATACCAATTCAGTGGTTGCGTATATGATCGGTGTTGGATCCTTACCAATAGATCAATAGCGATGAAGATGCCATATCGAACACAATGAGCTAAGTACAACAAGGCGCAAAGTTGAACTTAGATATGGAATTTTGAGTTTCATAACCTCTTCAAGGGTCTCATTTGCATATAGTGTATAGAAGATCATCTGTATACTTAAATGTAACACCTTCAGGGTGTAGTTAGACTGGAAGACCAAAGTTCCGTTAGAACAACGCTTGAACTTCAAGTTAAGGTATAAACGAGTTTTTTTCCAAGATCTTTCATTTCAAATTCTGTCTTCAGGTGCGACGTAGTTTTCTTAAGCTTTTCCAGAGTCTTAGAAAAATTCAGGTCAACGACATAAAATGTAACTCTAGCAATTCAGAATGTGACTTCATAGCTTAATAGGCAAGGGCTTACTTCATATCCCTAACTGATCAAATAATCAATTAAACGGGTATACCACATCTGTCGTATTGCTTTAATTCGTAAGTGGACGCCTCTAACAAGTTGAGAGAGTGAACCAGTCGATGTAATTCTTCAAGAACCTACATGTAAATCTCCATATCAATATCCCATGAAGAAATACTAACCAATTTGTAATGCTGCAATAAATCACAGGGCGTTTGAGAGAAACCTTGCATTGTAAGGTGTGCATCATATCACACTGTTTCATTCACTCATTACGCTTCCTTTCCCACTTGTAACACAACAGGGTTACCTTAGACAATGTAGGAACTACGACTCTAAACACACTTTGGTAAGGAATTTAACCTGGATTGTAATTTCAGTTGTGCAATCAGTTCTACGTGGTCACTAATCAATGAAATACATTCGATATCCTAGTTGTAACACAACAGGGTTACCTTGGACAGTGTAGGAACTATGGGTCCAAACACACTTTGGTAAGGAATTTAACCTGGATTGTAATTTCAGTTGTGCAATCAGTTCTACATTATCACTAATCAATGAAACACAGTTCGATATCGTTGTTTTTCATTTATGTTGGTAGCTACCATATAAGTGAAAACATCATCGATGATAATCTCATTCCAATTCTATTAACTCATCCAAACTAGTATATTGGACCAAGAACTTCAAGTCTCGGGAGTAATCCTGATTAATCTCATGAGAAGGAAATGATTTGAGACAATGATCGAGTATGGATTCATTGTTCTGCCGTGACCTTCCTCTTTTAGGGAAGTGAATCCTATGAACCAAGTAATGTGTCATGCTTGAGGCCAATATAGATTGATTGGCTATCTGTTGGTGTACCACACCGTCGAACAGGGGTAGCACATCCTTCGAGGATGTTGACTTGACGTCCATTAAGTACTTCTATTCTTGCAAGCTTATTTGCAGCTGATATATGATCTCGTCACTTTAACTAGATCAGAGGAATGCATCTAGAGCAACATTTTGAAAGCTAGGATTCATCGCACTTGCTTATCACACTTGTGTAGTACGGGGATCGAGATGAGACATAGTGGGCAACATTTACACAAATTTGCGTCGTTTTATAGGAACGTTGACGTTCTCATCTCCCCTTAATGGCGGGAAGACTATCTCATTGAAGTAACAATCCGTAAATGAGCGTTAAAGAGATCACATGCAAAGGCTCTAAAAAGCTAGTGTGAATGAGAATCATAATCGACAAAAATACACAACCTTTTGTGAGGACCCATATTGATAGGGTGTGGTGACGCAACTTGGCCCATTAAATACACACCTAAATGTGTAAGTATGAAACGTTAGGTTCATACTCAGTAACCAACTGTAATGTTGAAATGGTTGGGTGGCAATAGGCCTTAAGGTTGACCAACATAGTTGCATACAAGATTGTATAACCTTAGGCAAAAACCGAAAGCTTGGTACGTTCACCAAGGTTCGGGTGATCATTTAAATTACACTTTATGATCACTATGCAAGGCTATTTAGGGTGAACATGGGAATTCGATGTTCAATTATAAATCCAAAAGACATGCAATACTTATCGAAGACCGTCAATATAAAATCTCCAGCATTATCCAGTCTTATAGACTTTATAGGATAAATAACCTTTAAAATCGGTCATGAGGTTTAGCAGCAATGTGTATGGATGAACATGTGACCAGTTTGTTGATTCATCAACCAAAGCCATAAGTATTTATATGGTTCGTATTTTCGTTGGATTAGTCCACATATATTCCCTTGAATCCATTTTGAAAAAGGGTCGTTTCGTATCTTTGCTAGGGATGATATAGAAATCAAATTTCTCAAATGAGCAGGCTTGGCAAAGTGTGCTTTTAAGCACATGATCTTTACTTCGGGTAAGAATATGCGACATGGCATCATTGTTCCACCTAAGTGTCCCAACCGATCGTGCCAAAGCAAGTAAATTGCTCAATCACCAGGCTCTATGCCGGCCACATGTAGCGTGTTCCCAGTTGGGAGGCAACCCATTGGCCCCAAAGTAAAGATTCAGGCTTATTTTTTTGGAAGTGGTGCAAAGATATTCCACTTTATTTACCATTAGTGGTTTCATTCATGATTATTGTCATCTCGAATATCCTTAAGACTCAACGACATTCTTCTGGAACGGAGAGAATTTAAGGTCTTTTAAATGGTAACGTAGTACCATTCATACAACAAAGAGCGTGCCAATGCTCTTAATTAGGTTTGACAGACCTGAAGTCATTGCCAGAGATGTGATTTAGGTATGAAGTTAGTGTGCGTAGTATCACATTCATCCAGACAACTAACTTTCCCACATTCGTACCTAATCACGTGTTTTAATTGAATTTGGTCACATGCATTCAAGAAACGTGATTCAACAACTAAAACAAACACCAAATGTGAATCCAAGAACATCGAAAAATGTTCACAAAGTAGATGGTTTACTTAGGGGATTCGGTCAACAAGGCCAGCCATGTCAAAATTCTGATCTTCCAACAATGTTTGGTGGAGCAAAATTAGTCTCACATATTGACTAGGGTAATGGTACTCCTCAACAACTTTGGAAGGGGCACGAACAGGTGCATAACCAATGATATATTCCATCGAGACGGAAGTAGATTCTGTAGGGTTGAAGTTTGGAAATATTATCCCTTATTCTTGAAGTTTTAGAACTTAGGTGCGAATGATCACACTTTGGGCATGATGTCACACCTTGGCAGGCCCTGATTTTACCATATGTTGCAAAAACAAACTCGAAATTAGATTGTGAGAGAGACCTGCCGAAGTAGAGCAATATCATTTGGTGCACCTCTGTCGAAGCAGAGTATGCCCTTCGATGCATCCCTACCTAAGTAGGGCACTACTATTCGGTAGGCTTTAACTGAACGGGGTCGAGCGATTTGGTAGACTTCAGTCGAGCTTATAAAATGATATCTGAGGAAATGCAGTTAAATCGACTGAAATGAGGAGATGAGCTAGGTCTATACCATTTGGTAGACTCCAGTCGAAGCTAGGTCATACATTTTTCTCACATTTCTAGGTAGTAATTAAATCCAAGAATTTGGTAAATTTCTATTCTCTACATTGTAGCTTTGAGAGCGGTTAGAAAAAAGGAAAGAGGAGAATAGTATTCTTCAGTCAAAATTCGATTGAATTTATAAACTTCAGATTCATACTCATTCATGGATGTAATCATGGTGTGCTTCAAGGAATATTGTTTATAATTATACAGGTTGTAGAACCAAGCCAAAGAGCCATGGAATCCTCGTTCGGGAGGTATTTCCATTTGTAATGCTTTGGGCATAAGTTTTCGAGTGAAGATCACGGTGAAGGGATCTTCCATGCCATTGTTGGCTTCAATGATTACTCAACTTCTTGATAGTCAAGTGAGGTCCATGAGTTAAACGACGTCATCCCAAGGTAGTGGCGTGGTTGCAGGCCAGCCAACTCAGCTCGGTGTCAGTAGCGGCGCGGCATGGTGCACAAGTTCCACAAGCATAATTACATATTGCATGAACAAGTATATATATTGACAAAATATATGAACACATATACAAATATATAATTGGAAGGAAAATATAAATATAAGGGTTCATGCATCATGGGGAATGTTTTCATGCTTCAAGGTTTTTTTTCAAATATCTTAATTTATTTTAAAAAAACCTGATTGGCAGAAAACAATTGAGCCTTTGAATTTGTAAAAGATCATTCTCTGAAAGCCAGAAATGCATCTCCAATGTGTTGTATCACAGTAAACAAAGAAAAAATAAACTAAATGTAGATCAATTCAATAAAATAATAAATTAATCATAAAAAGAATGATTAAAACGTAATACTCTCCTGATTGAAGATCAAACTCTTTTTAGCATAGCATTAAGCGCGTGCTGATAATGTGTTGTAGGCATAATTTACATAATCACATAAAGGACAGAGAGAAGGGGTGAAGCAATAGTATAGAGAAAGAGAGAGATGTGTAATTATGAGGTGTGTTTTATTCCACCCCATTATGCCTGTATTTATAGTAGGGAATGTTAAATCCTTACCCTAATAGGATAATATCTAATATTCTAAGATCCCTAGATACACTAGGATTTACACAATCATATTCCTAATCTAATGGGATTACAACAATAAGTGAATTTTTACAAGTGAAAATGAGGTTTCTGAACTATTTTTTGATAAAATAAATCCCTAAACTCATTACAACTGTTAATATCAACCATAAAATTATACTCAAAGATATTTTATCTAATCTTTCATCAACTTAAGTTACATGACCCTCCATTTAGAGGATATTGCTCCTATTTTTTTAGCCTATAAACCCTTATTGTTGAATTAGGTGGTGAATCTAACGTCTAATTTACACTTCAAAGTTAATTCCATACACTATTTCTTCAAAGAAAATAAGTCCATAAATTATGTAAACATCAATCTACTCTCTAAAGTGTATCACATCAAGTCCCATGACTTAAATTGACGAAAAATTGAATTGAATAATGTCGAATCTAATATTAAGGATGTAATTGGTAGATTTTATTAGTTTGGGGACTTATTTTTCTAAAAATAATAATAATAATTTAGGGACTAAATCACTGTGTATCAAGGTTCTAAAATACACTAGGCACTAGTCGGGCGCCTAGGCGGACTAGGCGGATTTAACTAAATCTGTTATATTTCATGTAAATAAGTATTTGTTTATATTTAAAATATATATAATTTCATCATAAACTACAAAACTGAATGACATATATATTATGAAGTATTTGAACATAATGAAAACATGGGGAACAAGCATATAATGTGTGCTCATTTAAGTATTCAACAAGTTTCTTACAATTTATTGAAAAAAATAAAATCCAAAATAAAAGTTATCTATTTTCTATCTAAGTGAGTCGCAACCTAGGCGGGTCTAGTCGGACTAGGCGGGTGCTTAGGCGGTCTAGACGGGTGCCTTAGGAGGTCTAGACGCCCTTTCTTAATTTTCAAATGCTTAGGCATTAATTGGGGTGGTGGCCAGGCGCCTAGCGCTTAGGCGGGAATTTTTAGAACAATGTTGTGTATATTCTCAAGTCTCATATACCCTGTCCGGCCCTTCCCTCTCTCTTCCTCTTTCATTTGAAATCCCAAAATCCCAAATTCCAATCCATCCCCAATTTTCCTGAATATGATTTTCTATTGATCCCAATGGCAGCCTTATCCCCATTGAGAAGAGAATGTGTACGTCACCAAGCTCATTGAGGGATATAAGGAGATGGTTTTTTGTTTTTTTTTTCTCTCTTGCTTTTAGCATTAAATAAAGTTATTAAATTATTGTTTTTTTCTTTTCTCTCTTGCTCTTAACATTAAATAAAGTTATTAATTATTATTTTTTTAACAAACGATATTGGATGAAGCTAAATGAAATGAAAATCCAATTCTCATTTAAAGATACAAAACTATTTTGTTCTCAAATAATTTGGGCCAAAATGCAATAACCTCAACTTTTGAGCTATATTGGAAAACAGAAACTTTTGGGGTCACTTTGTAAAAACACGAAAGTCTACTACTAATTGTAATTACGACTAGAACCCAAAAAATTCAACAAATACAAAAACTTCATTAAAGGAGCAAAACAATTTGTCCCTTAGTGATTTTGGGTCTTTACGTAAAAATGTAAACTTTCGGGTCAAAGTGCAAATACACAAAAGTATCAAAACTTTATGTAATTGCATAAAAGCCCCAAAAGTACCCTACATTAATAGGGTGGCCGGTCATGGAGAGGAGTGTGGGTGAGTGTAAGTTTATTTGTAGGTTTGAAAGGTGATGGAAAGTTATAAGTGATTGGTATGGTGTGAATAGTAAAAAAAATGTATGGGTGTTGTTTGAAAATTCAAACCATCCGTCATTAACAAAAACAAATAAACAACCAAACACTTTTTTGAATCAAAATTCCCAACCTTTCTACTCTTGCCAAGATCATAACAAGAACAATGAATAACATCCATGAAAACCAATAAGAGCTCCATGAACATTTTTCACCCAAAGATACCCCAAAACTCTCAAACTTAAGGGAAATAACATATTACCATACTAGGGTACTTAGGGGTTCCTAATATCACTTTAAAAAAAAATTAACAAGACAAACATGAACCCAAAAATCCATCCCTTGGATTTGGCCGAATTTCTCCACAAATTTTAGCTCTAAAATTCATGCTCATATGAACTACATCTACAACATTTGAGATGGTAAATTTTCAAGCAAAATTTACATTCAAAGAAGCAAGAATAAAGCTTGTAACAATTACAACATTCAAATCAAATACTATGAACTACAAAACCCAAAAGGATTAACCAACTACTAGACCTAGGCTCTTGATACCACTTGAAGGAAATATTTGTGAAAACAAGTTCATTTGAGCAACATCTACAACATGCAATTAACAATTAAAGGCAAAATCATGCTTGTATGCACTCAAAACAAAACTTTACCCATGAAATTCAAAGCTTAGTAGTTATGGTGAACCAAGACTCAACTCAAGAACAAAGTGAGTTGAGAAATATTATACCTTTGTTGATTCCTCTTTTCATAAGCGAAGGCTAATCATCCAAGAAATAGGGCCTTCATTCTTTACTTCTTAGCTCCATGGATCTTGGATGAGGATGGTAGAATGGATTCTCCAAGTTCCCAAAATAGGGTACCTCTGAGTCTCCACATCAATGAGAGCATTGAGGAAGAGATGATTGACCTAGAGGAAGAAAGATTGCTAGCTATTCTTCTTTAGGGTGACTGGCCTCTTAGAGAAAAATGAGAGCTTGTGTTCTCTCCAATTTCCTCAAAGAAAACCCTAAGGATGAAATGGCTATAAAATTGCCTTTATACCACCTCACAATGAAGTGGCAAACTTGTAATGAAGGCAAGTTCACTACCCCTCTCTATATGGTTGGCCATTGTAGGTTATTTGGGCTTTGAAGCTCTTTGTGTTTTTCAAGTGGTCATACAACTTGAGTTATTGGACTTGACATTCAAATCCCATTGGGCCTTGAGGCTCAAAACTAACTCGAGGTCTATAATGAACTTATTCGTTTTATTAATTAACATATTAATTAATCCTAGCCATAAATAATTAAACCATTCAATTATCCTTACTCATCTCCATTGTTTCTTCAATCTCTACCTTACACGGTGTACGATCCATTAGGTTCATTTTACTTATACGATCCATTAGGTTTCTTCAATCTTTACCTCATCTCCATTGTTTATTCATGTCTACTATCCAATGTGATTCTTTTACTTATATGATTACCTTGAATGTGATTTGGAACAACTTCTTAAATCTCATTCATACTTTGGCCAGAGATTCTTAATCATATCATAGAGTATTCTCCCTCAAACGGTTTAAAGGTTAGAGATCCCTTGTTGTGCATTCACTTGTTGGAAATGTGCACTAAAACCAATCATATGATGATACTTTACGGACATTTCACATGATTAAACTAATCTAGTTTAATATCAAGGGCAAAGATTATTGTTTGAGCGGTCTCATATAAATGTTATATGCTTAAACGATAAAGTCCAAGGAATATGTGATTGGAAGAATGCAATCTAAAAGAAGTTAGATTCATGAGACCATTCTTTCGTAGACACATCCTAAACATTCCTGATCATAGGATTGCCAATTGGGCATTGACAGTCCGTTAAGATCAGTACGTGCTATGTCTTCTCTCAGGGAGAGTGACTAGTCTCGAGTCATTGGTGTGAGTGACACCAAGACAAGTACGTAGGTGCTCAATAGAGAATGAGTTCACTGAACACGATCAACGACGAGTTCTCATATTCATGTCACGTGAGAACTCATGGTTAGGATAATGCAAATTAGTCCTTTGACCTGAGGCATCATAGTTGTCTTGTGGTTAGGTCCTTGATCTTTGATCGTGTCAAATGGCATTCCTTTGGAGTGTCCACGGCATGGTTGGGGTCAAGCTATCTAGTCATGGAGACAAGTGAATGCGCAACAAGGGATCTCTAACCTTCAAACCGTTGAGGGAGAATACTCTATGATATGATTTAGAATCTCTGGCCAGAGTATGAATGAGATGTTGGAATGTGTTCCAGATCACATTCAATGGAATCATATAAGCACGAGATTCACATTGGATAGTAGACATGAATAAACTATCAAGCCAAACAATGTGGTCATGAGTATTGTATTAGAGAAGGACCGTATTGCATTTGTAATCCTAAACTGAATAGGTTCTCTACCTCTTCTGATTAGCTTGGGTAACCATGATATGCTGCTAGGTGTCACTCATGGTTTGTGGAAGCCCTAAACGTGTATAAACACTAAAGGGAGAATTGAAAGTTAGTTTCAAATTCACAATCGATTTAAAAGAGTTTGAATCGCCCACTGCCTCGCTAAAAAGAACCTAATGGATCGTACACCGTGTAAGGTAAAGATTGAAGATTCAACGGAGATGAGTAAGAATAATTAAATGGTTTAATTATTTATGGCAAGGATTAATTAATATGTTAATTAATCAAACGAATAAGTTCGTTAAAGACCTCGGAATAGTTTTGGACCTTAAGGTCCAATGGGCTTCGAACGTCGAGTCCATTAACTTAAGTTGTATGACAACTTAATGAATAATGATTCACAAAGACCAAATTGCCCAAATTAATCCCTAAGGCCGGCCACTATGTAAGGGTAGCAAACTTGGACTTATTTACAAGTTTGCCACTCAAATGAATTAAGGTATAAATTTGACTTTATAGCCAAAATTCATTTAGGGGTTGTTTTTGGGGAAATTGGAGAAACACCAACTCTCCCTTCTCTCTAGAAATGGCCGGCCACCTTGGAGGGTATATCTAGCAATCCTACTCCTCCAAGGTCACTCATATCTTCTCCAATCTAACCTTGGTGTAGAATCTTAGAGGTTCCCAATTTTGGGAACTTGGAGAAACCTCTTCATCCATCCAAATCCATAGATTTAAGATGCAAGGAATGAAGGCCCTCTCTTTGGGTGATTAGCCTTTGCTTAAGCAAAGAGGAATCTACAAAGGTATAAATCTCAACTCACTTTGATTTGAGTTGTTAAAGGTTCACCAATCTACTAGGCTTTGAACATTCATGGGTAATGTTTTGTTTTTAAGTATATGCAAGCATGATTCCGCCTTTAATTTGTTAATTGCATGCTAATGATATTGCTTAAATGAACATGTTTCTCTAAAATTATCCTTCATCACTTGCCTCCATGGCTAAGTGGCTTAACCTAACTATGTTGTGGACACCCTCTGATGGAGTGACTTCGATATAGTCAAAGATCAAGGACCTAACCACAAGACAACTATGATGCCTCAGGTCAAAGGACTACTTTGCATTACCCTAATCATGAGTTCTTATGTGACATGAGTATAAGAACTCTTCTTTGATCATGTTCAGTGGACTCATTATCTATTGAGCACCTACATGCTTGTCTTGGTGTCAGTCACACCAATGACTCAGGACCAGTCACTCTCCCAAAGAGAAGACATATCACGTACTGATCTTAACGAACTATCAATGCCCAATTGGCAATCCTATGATCAGGAACGTTTAGGATATGTATACGAAAGAAAATGGTCTCATGAATCTAACTTATTTAGATCACATTCTCCCAATTATGTACTACTTAGACTTATCGTTTAAGCATATAACATTTATATAAAACAACTTTAAACAATAATCTTTGCCCTTTATATTGAACTAGATTAGTTTAACATGTGAAATGTTCGTAAAGTATCATTATATAATTGGTTTTAGGGAACATTTCCAACAACAAACCCCACCAATAGATTAGAGCATTGTTACTTTGAAGCAGATAGAGCTTCATCTCTAGCTTGAAGCTCTTATCTCCACAGTCTTTTATCATCCACTTGCACATTGATCCCTAACTCCAAGCAAGCAAGTAGCCTTGGGTTTGGGGAGTGAATCTGAGAACTAGTAGGAACTGTGCCAATTCCTTCTTGTAAAACTAGCGGTTGTTGCCGCCTCATACCACCCCTTTTGTTGGAACCCCGATGACCCTTCCCCCTTCCTTCTGCTCAGATTCCCATTTAGTGGTGACCTACATCTAGGTACAGAAGATGACCCATAAATAAATGGGTTTAATCCAAATGGATCAGACCCCAAAGATGCTATGGGCCCAACCTCAACAGTTGGGATCACCGCTTTAGAAAGTGGAAAAATGCCACCTAAAAGCAATACTGGGCTATTGTCCTGGCCCACTGCTTCATAGCCCTCTAAATCCACCATATCAGCATGCACATTCTCCCCCATTTCCTCATCCTGAATTACCGCCCCAAATAAATTACAATCATTCAAATAGGGTAACGAAGATAAAGAATCATGAGTCCCATAAATCACGCCCCCCACTAATTGCCTTAGATGCATTCGCAGTCACAACAGCTTCCAAATTCGAATTCTGTGAGTCACCGCCCAACTCCGGACCCTCAGCACCACCAAGCCCGTTGTGTCTGCCAACGCCATCTGTTCTACTCTCTCCCCGCCTCAAACTCTGGCGCATGCACCTTTCACTCACTAGCTCCTTCACTACCCCATCGACGGTTATTTCTACCAGAACCCAGCATAGGCTGCACAGCTTTCAACCGCACCCCGTATGGCGACTTAACCTCATCAATATGACTTCCCACATAGCACAGGCGGTACACCCCCTTGTGGTCTATACGACCACACAAGAAGCAATACGCGGGCATCCATTCGTATTGGAGTAGCACATCAATTAGATCACCTCCTTTCGAGGCAGGTAGCTTCACCTACATTCCTCTGCGCAGCGGTTGAAAGACATCAAGGCCTACCTCTATGCGCATGAACTCTCCAACATAGGAACCCTCTGTGTCATAATCCACCATCACAAATCTCTCCAACGCCGCTCTAAGTTCTTCCCTCATTCGACTGGACATAAGGGACGGTGAAAGCCTATACACGCGTACCCAAAAATCTTGCTCTCGTAGCGAAACATCCATAGGCACCTCCAAACCCTTAACCTCAGCCAAAACTAGAAGGGTTTTGCCAAAGTACCACGGACTGCCGCTTAACACGCACTTCAGCTCCTCATCATTACCAAAACAAAACGAGATACGGTTATCACTGATTTCCATAACCTCCACATCTGCCTCACTACGTTGGTATTGATTGTTTTCCTCGATAATACCTTTCCCACCAGGAAAAACTTGGAACACCACAACCATTCTATAGCCGTATCACTAATCACCACCTCCAACCCCTCTTGCTCGGTAAGTTGGATCTTAGAACGAAAAAGCCTGAGAACTCTCTTCATGGCACAATTCCGAAAACCGCAAAACACATCCGTCTAGTTGTCCACTCAGAAACCCTAACTCTTCAACCCTCACCCAAGGGACTCCTCTAAAACAACTATGTTGAAAGACTCTTGTTTGTTCATTTATGTTTATTTTTGTTCATGGCTATTCAGGCAACGCATCTTTTGATGATGCTTTTAATTTTGAGTTTCACAGTTGAATTTCAAGCAATTTGTTTGGAAATGTTGTTGTAATTTAAAAATAAAATGGTTTGTTTTATTCACACCACATTTTGTTGCTACACGCTACATAAGATCCTATAAGTTATAAAAAAAATAAATAAATAAAAACTCACTAGAAAACATTTTGAATTCACCCCGCCAATATCTAACAAAAATTCTATCGTTTTGAAAAAAAAAAAGTGTTTCGTTGTCAACTAAACGAGGTAAAAAGATTACTTAGTCTTCTATTACAGCAAAAAAGTTAAGGGCAATAACATAATTTCATAAAAATCTGTTATTTCTAATTTTAAATTTTAAAAAATAAATAAACCTCACTCATTTTCTTCTACTCCCATGTTCTCTCTTCCTCTCTTCCTCTCTTCTTCAATTTTAAAAAATAAAAAATAAAAAAATTTACCAACACTTTGTGTACGGGCATATACTGATATATATATAAAAGTGAACTGTCGATTTACTCCCTAAATTATTGCCTTCCTGAAGATTAGGTCCTTGAATTGTTTTTTTGGTTAAATAAACCTCTAAAGTCATTAAATCTGTTAATATCATTCCTAAAATTTTACTCGTAGATATTTTATTTAATTTTTCGTGAACTTAAGTTATATGACCCATTTTAGAGGATATTGCCTCCATTTTTTTTTGCTAATAAACCTTTAAAGTTGAATATAGATAGTGAATCTAGAATTTACCCATGAAAGTTAACTCTATACACTATTTCTTCAAAAAAAAAAAAAAAGGTCCATAAATAATGAAAAACTATCAATCTCCTTTCTAAAGTGTATTACATCAAGTCACGTGACTTAAATTGACGAAAATTAAATTAAATAACTACGAATTTATATTAGAGATGTAATTGATTAATTTTTTTTAATACAATGATATATTTTACACTAAGAGAATGAAAGAGTTCGGCTAAGCCACATAATAAGAAATTTTAATAGTTTTAGGAGTCATTTTTTCTGAAAAAAATAGTTTAAATATAGGTAATAAGTTAAGGACTAAATCGACAAATCACCTTGTATATAATCGAGTCTCGTATACCTTCCCCTGCCATTCCCTCTCTCTTCCTCTTTCATTTGAAATCCCCAAATCCCAAATTCCAATCAATTCCCAATTTCCCTGAATCCTATTTCCAATCGATCCCAATGGCAGCCTCATCCCCACGCGAAGAGAACGTGTACGTTGCCAAGCTCGCCGAGCAAGCCGAGCGATACGAGGAGATGGTTGAGTTCATGGAGAAGGTCGTCTCCTCCCTCCCCGAAGGCGAAGAGCCCACCGTCGAAGAGCGCAACCTCCTCTCCGTCGCCTACAAGAACGTGATCGGCGCCCGCCGTGCCTCGTGGCGCATCGTCTCCTCCATCGAGCAGAAGGAGGAGAGCCGCGGCAACAGCGACCACGTCGCCACTATCAAGGAGTACAGGGCTCGGATCGAGAACGAGCTCTCCAACATCTGCGGTGGGATTCTCAAGGTTCTCGAATCCAAGCTTGTTCCTGCGGCCAACGTTGGAGAGTCCAAGGTGTTTTATTTGAAGATGAAGGGAGATTACCATAGGTATTTGGCTGAGTTCAAAACTGGAGATGAGCGCAAGGATGCGGCTGAGAACACCCTCAATTCCTATAAGTCAGCTCAGGTTTGGTTTTTATTTTATGTTTTATGTTTTTCTTATTTCATCCAATTTCCGGTTGAAGGTTTTTTTTTTTCTTTCTTTAATTGGAACGTTCTTCATTGCGGTTCTTTTTGAATTTGAATATTGTTGTGGATCTGATGTGCATTGGCTGAATGGTTTTTATGGGATTTTGAAATTTGGTGAACTTTGTTTTCGGATTTTATGGATTTAGAAATGATCTGCAATGTTTCATTGCTTGTTTGAACTTTTTGTGCTCCTGTATTTCGTTGTTTGATTGGTACTTTTGAATGTATTGGTTCGAATGTTCATCATTTTTTTATGCTTAGTTGGACATTGGCAAAGAAAATAGGTTCTTGAGGCTTTATTTTTGTTATGGTTGAGGAAGATCATTGATGGTTTTGAATGTCCATGATTGTTTGGCATTGATTGTTTGCTTGGCAAATTATTCATACAAAATTAAGATCGGGCTTGGTAACGGTTTTCTGTTGTAAATCTGATCATGGTTCTTTTCACCATTACATGTTATATGATTATGGGCATATGTTCTTATAAGACTATGGGCATAATATTTTGGGATTTATGGAAATTTTAGTGATATTTCAAAATGGTTTTAATAATGGCTAACTGTAGAAGTCTGTCTCTTCCAGTTAATTTTGAATCACATAATTCTTCGCGATTTGAGATATATGTTTATGTGATAGTCATGCTTTGAGGTTCCTACATTTTTAATTATTTCTGTTCATTTGTTGATATGATATTTCCTCTGTTCTCAGGATATTGCAACCTCTGAGCTGGCCCCAACTCATCCCATCCGTTTAGGATTGGCTCTGAACTTCTCTGTGTTTTACTACGAGATTCTAAATTCTCCTGACCGGGCTTGCAGTCTTGCCAAGCAGGTAAGGAAATTTACTCGGAAATGCCCATAAGCCTACTTCTTTCTGATCTGTTTGACCCTCTCAGTATATTTATATTTTCCCAATCAATTAAGGTTGTATTAGATATTCGGGACAGAACGAAACTTGGCTTGTTCTTTCAGAAAAGTAAATGTTTGGCACAAAGGATAAGGCTCAATCTTTCCTTCTCATAGCTCACAAGTTTGCAGCTCTATATTCTTGCATGCAATTCGATATTTTTTTACCTCTCGTCTTTTATAGTTGAAGATAAACTTGTGATGCTGACTGAAAAACAATATTAGGGTGAACTTTAAAGATTGATAGCATGCGTTCTATTTGATTGTAGTTTGTAATTAGTTACAAATTTCTCAAATTTAAGATCCTTTAGGTAGACGTAGGTTCTTCAATCCATACAAGCATGCTTATAATTAGTTGGGCTGATGTTTATCGTATGTTGTCTGTAAGGAATGCTTGAAGCCTCATGTGTAGATAATAAGGATTTTGGAGTGCTTGATTTTTTTGCCATTTTGTATTTGATTATTCGTCTTTATTGCGTACTAATTTGTTGCATCAGAGTTATTATGCATCTTTATTGACTTTTCATGTTCAAGATTTTGCTTCTTTCGATTATATATGTTTTTCTTGTTGAACTATTGGTTATATATTCTGTCCTATATATTTAATTTATTTGTCATCATGGTTTCTAATTATTTTCTTGTTTTTGTTTCTGTGACTCAACCAGGCTTTTGATGAAGCCATTGCAGAGCTGGATACACTGGGAGAGGATTCATACAAGGATAGCACTTTGATAATGCAACTTCTTCGTGATAATCTCACATTGTGGACTTCGGATATGCAGGTTGGTCCCTGTTTATTAATCTGTCTACAGCTACAGATGCATACTTCTGTACTTCAATTTATTTCTTTCAATGGTGATTATTTATGAGTCATTTGGTTGCATGTGTTATAGGATGACGGGACAGATGAGATTAAAGAAGCACCCAAGCCTCAAGCTGAGGCGCAGCAGTGAAGTTAATCGTCCTCCGATTCTTCATCTGTTCTTGCTTAACCCTTGGCGGTTTGTTATTCAAAATAAAACGAGGTATCTAGTCGTTCTATTTGCACTTTCGGGCTTGTATAATTGTCGAATGGCAAATCAACATATTTTAGCTATAACTATTTACATCTTGAAGTGTAGTACAATTAGTCTTAACTCATGGAGTGTTGGGCCAAAAATTGAACAAGGCACAAGTTGTGTATTGTTGAATATTCTTATAAATTTGAGTAGGCTAATTCGTGTGTTTGATATTTGATTTCAAAAGTTTGATTCGAGAAATTACTTATTTACCCTACTATGTAATGACAGTTTTGACCTTATTAGGTTAAAAGAAAATTATAAATACACTCCAATTCACTTTTAACGTATTATTTATTTTCTTTAACTATCAAAACCCCTCCAACTCTCCATTGTTGAACAAAAACTCTAACCAATGAAACTACAAACATATTGAATGAGAAAAATTATTTTTGACGAATGAAGAAATCGATGTTTCAGAAGCTTCACATGATGTAAGACATCATATTTTTCTATTGTTATAGTGATTTTGACGACATCGATGATTATTTAATCTTGCTTTTGTTATGTTATTCAAGCTTCTATGTTTGTATTCATCTTTTAGGGATCACATGGATTACATGAATAATTAAACACCTAAAATTACTACCAAATATAAAAAATTGACGACATGGGTTTTAATGGTGGAATTGAAAACAACTCACATATGCTTTAAATCTCAGGCGGCACTTTTTGTCAAAATTCTAGTTGGTATTTTTTGTCTAAATACAAAGTTTTATAAGATTTGAGAAATGTGATATTGACTAAAAATTGATTTTTTTGCATAGACATTTAAGTCGTATGCTATGAACAGCACAATTGAACTGCACCAACTAAAATCCCAATAAAGATTGAATCTTTCTCAATTTAACAGAAACCCTAGAATTCTGATCAATTACTAGAGGAACCCATTACTCACAAACTATTTGGGATCATGCAAAATACCCACAAATTCTCATCAATTACCTTGGTTGGCGAATGTGTTTTGGGACCCAAACGCAGAAATCCGGGTCCCTTGCAAGGTATAAAATAAGGAAAATTAATGAAAATGGCTTGAAAAGTTTTAGTTTTAATAAAAAACCATGTTATAAGCTAAACGGAAGGGAAGGCCGGATTTCGGCCGGAAAGTTGGACAAACTTTAAACGCTCATAACTTTGTCAATATTCAACGAAATCGAGTGATTCAAAAACGAAAATCGTATTTCTCGAAGAGACGAAGAGAATGGTATCTTGCACGATGGCTAACTCGCCATGGTTTGGCCGTAAAACACCTCGAAAGCCTCGGAGGTCGCCGGAAACGGGGTAAGATTCAAAATGATATAACTTTGTCAATACTCAACGAAATGGAGTGATTAAAAAACGAAAATCGTAGTTCTCGAAGAGACGAAGAGAATGGTACCTTGCACGATGGCTAACTCGCCGTGATTTGGCCGGAAAACGCCTCGAAAGCCTCGGAGGTCGCCGGAAACTGGGTAAGATTCAAATAGATATAACTTCTTCAATACTCAACGAAATAGGGTGATTCAAAAAGGAAAGTTGTAGTACTATTTCTGGAATGTAAAAATAAAATGTTTCTGTATTTTAAGTAATACTGTTTCTGTAATTTAAGTCACTGTTTATGGAATGTTCTGGATTTTAAGTAACACTGTTTCTGTAATTTAAGTCACTGTTTATGGAATCTAAGTCACTGTTTATGGAATTTAAGTCCCTGTTTATGGAATTTTAAGTCACTGTTTTTTAATGTAAAAATAAACTGTTTCTGGATTTTAAGTAACACTGTTTCTGAAAATCTAAATCACTGTTTCTGGAATCTAAGTCACTGTTTCTGGAATTTAAATCACTGTTTCTGAATTTTGGTTCTTTTCTTTCCAGAAACAGTCTGTTTTCCAGAAACAGTCACTTTTCCAGAAACAGTGAATAGTCACTTTTCCAGAAACAGTGAACATTCATTTTTCCAGAAACAGTGAACAATCACTTTTTCAGAAACAGTCACATTTCTAGAATTAGTGAACATTCATTTTTCCAGAAATAGTCACTTTTCTAGAAACAGTGAACAATCACTTTTCCAGAAACAGTCACTTAAACACCAAAGGGCTTGGTGTGGTTGCTGCTTGCTGGAGCTAAACGGAAAGGAAGGCCGGATTTCGGCCGGAAAGTTGGACAAACTTTAAACGCTCATAACTTTGTCAATACTCAACGAAATCGAGTGATTCAAAAACAAAAATCGTAGTTCTCGAAGAGACGAATATAATGGTATCTTGCATGATGGCTAACTCGCCATTGTTTGGCAGGAAAATACCTCGAAATCCTCGGAGGTCGCCAGAAACTGGGTAAGATTCAAATGGACATAACTTCTTCAATACTCAACGAAATCGAGTGATTCAAAAACGAAAATCGTAGTTCTCGAAGAGACGAAGAGAATGGTACCTTGCACGATGGCTAACTTGCTGTTGTTTGGCCAAAAAATGCCTCAAAAGCCTCGGAGGTCGCCAGAAACTGGGTAAGATTCAAATGGATAAATTTCTTCAATACTTAACGAAATATGGTGATTCAAAAAGGAAAGTTGTAGTACTCAGCGATACAAAGAGGAGGAGGAGGAGGAGGAGGATGAGGGCCAAAGGAGAGCCATGAGTGACTAGCTGGTGGTCGAGCTGTCTGTTGGTTTTGTGGGTTTTACTTTGTTCTGGGATGGTTTTTGGTTAAAATAAACTTGGTTCAAACCCTTTTTATTAAAACTCTCCATAATATTCCTATATTTCCATCGAAATATCCGTATTTTTGGACTACCGATATTTCCGATGTCATCGATATTTCCATCGAAATTTCTGTGTTTTTTAAATTTCTATATTTAAAAAGACACCAAGGGGATTTGAACCCCTCCCATTTTACTCCTTCAACACCTTGACCACCATATCACTTATGTTTTTGTGAAAATATGCTAAAATATTTACATATTTTCTACACTCACAATGTTTGCCAGCTCGCTATATAATCAACTTAAATCAGTTAAATCCATCATGCAATGCTTTCAATTTTTTTGTGATAAACTAATAGATAATTGACTAAATAAACATCCTGCAAAGTTTCAATAACAATTTCCAAGTTTTTCTTACAATTTCCGTGATTTTTATTCAATTTTTATCGACATCGATAATATCCCGATATTTCCATCGAAATTTCCGTGTTTTTGGACTACCGATATTTCCGATATTATCGATATTTAATACCTTGGTCCCTTGGCCACCAAAATCCTCAGGTGTATAGAAAATAGGGGGTGTGTACGATGTATATTGAGTAAGTGGGGTGTGAGGGTATTATGGGAAAAGAAATGGGGTGTATTAAAATAATTTTAAATTAAAAAAGCAAATGTGGGGTGTATTAAGTATGTGAGGTTTGTTCAACAATTTGTGGGGTGTCAATATAATAAGCCTATTTTAAATTGATGATCGAGTCCTCTCATTGTATTTTTTTAGGGTCGAGGAGTGTAGTTGTAAAAAAGTCATCAAAGTTAGAGCTAAAAGAGCCGTTAAATCGTGATTTTTCGTTTGTACCGTCAAAGGATTTAGTCACAATCTCGAAGCATATGTAAATAAATTTGACGGTTTGATTATTAAAATTAGTTTTTCGAATTTTGAATGATAAATTCTTATAATAGTTATGGTTTAGAGTTTTGACTCTTTTCTCCAAATGAATTGTATGGAACATTATTTTTCTTTGTATATTTCCAACGAAAAAAAAGGGTTTCGTGAAATTTAAGGCGTTTGGCTTTTTTTCCCAAATAAATAAGGGTTTTGCTTCCCTCCCTTTTCCCCATAATTGCCAAACCGCAATTTTTGTGGAATTTAATAAATAGGGTTTTGCCGTTCTTCTATTACCATATTATTGCTAACTCATTGTGAAACTAAGTTTACATTTTTTCTTTAGTATAGATAATATGGTTTGTTCAAAAACTAGAAAAAAGTCTCGCTCATAGCCAGAAAAGGGAGAAAACTAAATAAGATATGGCGCTTTCGATTAGATTAGGGCTATATCTACTCTAATCTCTATATTAACGCCTACAACCTTCAAAGTAGTCAACAAAAAAACTCTCTATATTTATTATTCGGAGTTCAAACGAAAGCATACAGGTAACCTAACATTATCTTTTTCGTGTAGTTCGTATAGTTTCCTACGATATTTTTCTTTTAAGTATTATAGATTTTGTGACTATGGACCCCTTATTGTGCCAATTTTGCGTTGGGAATTCGAAAAAAAATTCTCTGTGTTTTCTTTTATTTTGGAGGTATGAAATTCAAAGACTAGGATTTGTATTAGCATGTAATTGTCTTGAAAGGATCAATACTAGCATCTATATTCAATTTCAAGGGATCAGTATTAGCATCTATATTGAATTTCAGTTTTTCATGGCTGCTAGGATTTGCCAACAAGGGGTTTGGCTTTCTGCCACTAAAACGTTGTATCTAAGAGCATATCCAAAGGAGATATCAAATTTCAATTTGATGGTTGATTTGGCAATTTGACATGCTGTCAATATTTTTCTTCCACCCAATATGCCAAAATTTATTGCTTCATTTATATTTTTTAAAACAAAAATAATAAAAATTGTGTTGTTATTGGTTTAAATATGATAAAATAATACTTAAATGTGCTAGCATTTAAGGTAAGTGGAATGCCTTTGGAAATAGCAAAAATCATATTTGAAGGCAGCTTCAAATTTGACATCTCTTTGTCCTTGTCAGCTTAGCCTTCTTTTCCATGTCAGCTTTGACATCTCAGTTAGAAAAAATGGTATCTCATTTGTTACTATTATGTCTTTGTGGCATTTTTGATATCTCTTTTGGAGATGGTCTAATGGGCTTTATTTTGACTTACGTTTTTCCAATTTTACTATATTTTCATTGCCTTTTGGCTTTCATGTTACGTTCTTTCATTTTATTTTGCCTGTTTCTCCAAATAAGTTTCTTGTCTTTGCATGATGGGGTCATATACAAAGAGGTGATTGATGGGCCAAGTCATGGTTGCTTCTTGGTGTAGGTGTTGGCTTTAATATAAAAGACGCATATCCCTCAAATAGCCAAAGTTGTAATAAGCTTATGTGCTTAGAATGTGAAGAAACCCATAAGCAATTGAAGAACCAAGTCAACACTTTAACAGATAAACTGAATTCTTTGCAAGAATTAGTTGAATGATTGATGCCAAACAACTCAAATATGCATGCTCATGACCATTTGCTTCTATGGTAAATTGTTTTATTTCATTTTTTTTATTATTTGTCTTATTGTAGAATAATATATTATTTGTTTACTTAGGTACTCTCTTTATTGTTTATTTGACAAGAGAATTTTTAAAGTTGGTCAGAAGATCATTAGTTTATCATAACTTTTATTTTGATATTACAAAATATCTGAACTTGTTTAGCTTTATTCGCAGGTGTTATTTAATTATTTATTTTCAGTTTAAGTATTATCTATGTTCTTTTTTTAATGGCTTAAATGTTAAAATGGTCCTTATGTTTTAGTCATTGAGTAAATTTATTTCATGTGTTTTCAATTTGGCCAATTTGGTCATTGTGTTTATCTCCGTTAGCCAATTAAGGTCATATTCGTCTAATTTCTATAATTTTTTTTTATATAAATTTATTTATAAAATTACTTATTTGATTTAAAACATTTAAAAATGAAATAAAATTAAAAATTAAAAGAAAAATTATTCTTCTCCCAACTCCCTGACCTTCGCCTTAACATTACCCCATCTCTTTTCTATGTCACAACCTTAATCATTTTTCAATTTGGAAGTTTTATCTCTTATATGTGTTATTTCTCATTGATTTTCATTTTTCTGTAAAGAGAAAATGTAATTATATCTCATATAATTTTTCTTATGATTTTTTTTTTAAAAAGAATTGAATGAAATATCCTTAATTGGCTAACATAGACAAACACAGGGACTAATATAACACATGAGCCATTTTGACATTGAAGCCTTATTTTAATAATTTTATGTGTAACTTCATTTGGATGCTTAGAAATTTAATACAATGATTTGGTTAATTTATTAGTAATGATTATATACCTATTTTTATCATCTTTTTAATTCCACTATATAACTTAATTATAAATATAAGATAACTTTTTGGATTGTAAATCCATCTCTCATTAATGTGCAAATTTCTAACTAAGACGTTGCTATCGGAAATCCCATTTTTAACCAAATATTGGTTATGACAAAATTTGCAACAACTAAACATGGTCAATAATATATATTTCCAACGAAGCTTCATCGTTAGAAATATATATTAATAGAACTTAAGCGTCGCAAATATATGTTATCAACAAAACTTCACCGTTGCAAATATATATTTTCGACGAAGCTTCATTGTCGAAAATATATGTATTCCCAATGAAGCTTGCCATTGCAAAAATGTATTACTGATAAAGCTTCAGCCTCATAAGTACATATTTTTGACGATGCTTGATCATCGCAAATATGCTTTGTGCCTATTTATGTGAAGCCCATTATGTATTTTTGACAACCTCATATTGTCTGTAACTGTAATTGTGATAATTCTGCACTCTTGTAAACAAAAATAATTTTGTTGAAAATAATTTTTCTGACACAATTGTTTGATCGGAAAAATATCATCACAAAAAACATACGTCGTCATTTAGAAAGTAATTTCGACAACTATATAAGTATTTGGAATCACATTTCCATGTCGAAACTAAAATCATATTGCCATTTTGAAAATTCATTTCTAACATAAATGTAGCTACTAATGATGTGTCATGTGCGTCGAAAATGAATTAATTCTAATGGCTGGTTGGAACAAAAGTATTTTCAATGGGACAATTTGCGACGCCCAGCGAGGGCTTTTTCCTATCGAAAATAAGTATTTGCGACAAAATACATTTTCTAGCAGCATTTGACCCTTGCTAATGCACTTTGTTTTGTAGTGTTGGTCGACTTCAATATCTAACTTGGACTTGACCAGATTTTTCATTTGCAGTCAATATTGTGTGCCAATTTATGCATAGTCTTAGACAATCAGATCTCCAAGCAGTCCAAAGATCTAAGATATCTCATGGGTTCTTTGGATCTTGGTCTCTGGTTCTCTAAATTAACCAAACCTCTGAGTATTACAGCATTCTCATATGTAGATTGGGCAGGTTGCTCATTGTATAGAAGATCACAAGTGGATTTTGCATTTTTCTGGACAACTCCATTATTAGTTGGAGTGCTAAGAAGCAACCAATAATGGCACGTTCATCAACAGAAGCATAATACATATCTCTTGCAACAATAGCTACAAAAATGACTTGGATTTGCAAGCTTTTGACTGATGTAGGTTTGTTTCTACCTTGTTCACCAATCCTTTGGTGTGACAATATATCAATAATATCATTAGCCAAGAACCCCATTTTTTATGCTTGCACCAAGCATGTAGTAACTGCCTACCATTATATAAGAGAAAAGATTCTTGCCAATGCTATTTTAGCGTAGTTTGTGTGTTCACAAGATCAAATTGCTGACATCTGTACCGAGTCTCTTCCTAAGCCAAGATTTTTTTTGTTAAGAGACAAACTTTCTCTTCGAATCTCTCATTTTAGTTTGAAGGAGGATAATAAGTCACATTTAGTTGTAAAAGATAAAACTTAGTTACATTTTGTGTTGGGATATTTTGTAGCAGTTTGTTAGTTAGTCTTAGTTAGAATATGTGGCCAGCACAAGTGTATGTTAGAAGCTTTGTACAAATACAATTGTAATGTTATCATTTTTATCAATGAAAGAATACCTTTAGATCAAGCACCTCATCATCTGTAAATTACAAGTTTTATTAAAATAAAATACGAAGTAGGGCTATTTACAGATTTCGCCCTTGGCTGTTAGGTAATTAATTTATTGACACAACAACAGTTTCGATCTTCATATAACACTAGAAGCCAAATACCCCATCATCAACTACACATCAAGCTCGTGACATGAAATTCCCAATAACCCCAGCAATCAGAGTCGTTGGATCGCCTAACACTGCTGATATCACAAATTGCACAGCCAATCCAGCCATCTCACAACACTTCTTCACCTTACCTTTGCTCCTACGGTGATGATTCTGAAGTGTATTCTTAAGGCTAGGAATTCTAGTCATCTCCAGTTTTCTACTGCTAGTACTTTTATTCCCATGCGACCCCAAAAACTCATGCCAAGTTTCCACAAGCATTTCCTTCACACACGCAACATGCAAATTATATTTCTTACATTTTGACCTATAGCTCCAACTCCGTCCTTTACGCCCGCACCTATGGCAAGAGCTACTCACTTTTCGATACAGATGGAGCTTGACCTCCCCGTCGTCCAGCACCATGGGGAGCTTTGCGCAACATGGGTGAAGGTCGAACCCGCATGACTTGCAATGGTACACAAACCCGGTTATATCCTTCTCACACGCATTGCAAAAGCGAGGGTTATCCCCGGGTGGCCTCGAGAGGAACTGGAAGGAGCACTTGGTATAGAAAGGGTGGAAGATGGAAGGGTTAGGTATGGCACAGTGCATATGGAGGTCGAAGTCACACGTCGCGCACTTGTAGCGCGAGCCTATGCCGACCTCCTTGCAACCATCACACTTGAACGGGATTTCTGAGTACTCAAACTTGAGCTTGTGTTGGGGGTGGCTGAAGTGAGATATCTCATTGTATTTCATGGCTTTGGATTGCGATCGAGCTAAGCTTAATTTTGTGGCTTCTAGTAGTAAAAAAAATAACACTTCGGGGCAATATATAAAGGGAGGGTATTTAAGTGATTAATTATGTGTAAATTAAGACTCGCGTTAGCTTTTGGTTGAAGCTATTGGAGAGAATTATATGCTTTGGGATGGTGGGATGATGGTGGTTTTACGAGAATCACCGAGTCAAGAGGAGAAACGGCAGACATAACGAACAAGTAAATAGCTCTGGTCAAATGAGAATATATACGAAGTTTCACTTTATATTATATCTTTTTGTCATCCTCTTGTTAATTAAGCGCGTACGCCAAAATTAAAATAATGGATGTGCCTAAAAGAGAAAAGTGGAAAATGAAAGGAAAAACACTTTTACAATTTTTGGATAAATAATTCCATATGCAAGAATTGATAATTAAAATTTGGATACTGCTTGCAAGAATGGGAATATGAATTCCTACTTTTTATTAACACATCTACGAGTGTTAAGTTCTCAAATTTATGTAATGGGAATGTAGATCAAGTGGTTTGAATGAAGTGTTTACTTTTGTACGTAGGTTCATTACTCGAACCCTCCTCACCCAGTATCACTTTCTTTTTCTAAGACAAAATATGACGATATATTACATTAAGGGGTGATAGAATGAATTGGTATTAAACTTGTTATTTAGAAAAATATCTTAAACCATATGCATTCCCTTCATAATCTACTTGACATATAAAAAAGTTGATTGATTTTGTTTTGTTACAACTGATCTACATATCTCTCTCCTCATTTTTATTTTCTAGCTAACCAAAGTTGAATAGTGGGGGAGTTTAATTTTCGACGGTTATGGAATTAAGGGACACTTTAGATGCGATCCCTAACTATCAATATTCTTTGATTGAAACCTTGTTGGTTTTCAATTTTTGATTGAATTCCCTGAAATTAATGGGATAATGTATTTCTATGTAGGTTACTATATTTTTTAGATTTAAAATTGAAATTTATAGTTATTTGTATTAATGAGATTTTAAATAAAAAAATCCATAATTTGTGGATTAAAATTATTAAAATATAAATTATACTCTCCAATATATTGTGTGTATGTGTGTATGTATGTATGTATGTATGTATGTATATAAACATGGGTACATTCATCAAAATTACCAAAAAATTATTGTACCAAAATATGGGGTACATTCTTCAAAACCGCACAAAAAATAATAGATATTAAGCTTAATAACATTAGTAAATTTCTTTGATTAAACTTGACATGGATAGATTCTCAAATCAAGAAAAAGAATGTACTCATATAAGTTTAAAAATGGATTAGAAAAAATTGAATAGATTTTATATATAAAAAAAAGGGTACATTTTACTACAACAAGTTGGTATATTTAAGAATGGGTACATTTTAAGATTAAAAAATTAAAAAATTACAAGAATGGGTACATATAAGATTAAAAAATTGGAAACCTTTTTATAAAAAAATTAAGGGCTACAAAATTATTCTTTTTTTTTTAATTTTGGAAATGTTTTGAATTGAAAATTATTTAGGAGTTTAATAAAAGTGTGAGTATTAAAATCCTAAATCAATTATTAATTTTTATTTTGAAAATTATGTAACTAACATGTAAATTCATTATTGTCACATCCCGACTCGGGCTCGACTCCGCCATAGCACGATATTACCTGCTTTGGGCCTACCACACCCTCACGGTTTGTTTTTGGGTACTCACATGATAACTTACCAGTGGGTCACCCATCTTGGGATTGCTCTCGCGCGAACTTGCTTAACGAACTCCGAAGCCAGTGAGCTCCCAAAATGCCTCGTGCTAATTGGAGGTGGGCATGTATATATAAGGTTTATAGGATCCTCACCCTTGGGCGATGTAGGATCTTACAATTATTGCATTAATATTAGGGATCTTGATCAAAATCTGAAACGTAATAAGGTTTCAATCAATGAATATTAGTAACTAAGGACCGGATACTAATTTTTCCTGGAATTAATTACTATTTTAAGCTTGGATATGTTAAGAATATTTTAGCCTAGGTATGTAAGAAAGGATTTAGGAGGGATTAATTCCTAGAGAAATCATGCACTTATCATAAACTTTAGAATTTCGTAATAGAACGTAAGAATTTAGCATCTAGAAAGCAGGATTATCATATCTATCAAGGTCATTTATTATAAACTTTAGAATTTCGTAACTGAATATAAAAATTATGACTACTTAGTAATTTAGTATATTTTTCTCTCCTTTTCTTCCAAGAATGATTGCATAACGTGGGGGAACCAATTCCCTCTCTTAGACACTTTATTTTTAACCTCACAAGTCACAATTGCTTGTATTAATATGAGAATTGCGTGGCATGCAATGCATGCTATCCATTTGTATCTTCAACTAGTTAAGTGGCCATGATTGTCATCAACATCAAAAAGAACTTATTCCCAATCAATCAATATTCATACAATTATTGACAATTACATCGCTAAAGCAATAAAATGATCACACAAACACATGTGTGTGTGTGTGTATATATATATATATATATACTAAAAAGGTTGGAAAAATAAATTAGCTTCAAACTCGCCCAACCTCTTACTACATACATATAAGATCTCTCACTTAAATTTACTTTTGAATACATACATATAAAATCTCTCACTTAAATGTGAATATGAGACAATAGTACTAAGTGGCTTAACAAGAAATATGTGACACCAACTTTTAACGACCAAAGTGCCCCATAAATTTTAAGGTGTCAAAATGCAATGTGGTGATGTGTTGAATGTACCCATCAGCTAATAGTACTGAATATTGACGAACAAGATCAAGAATCAAATAATTCTTGTTAACCAATAATTTCGAGGTAAGTAGTAGATAGGTAGTTGCTTTTTTTTTTATAGGAAAACTAACGAAAAGTCTAATTTTTTTTTTAATGAAAAGTCATTTTTAAAGGTTAAGTGAATAATACTAGAAAAAGATAAAAATGTAATGTTTTGTTAAAAAAATAATAATATCGAGAGCGTTTTGTTAAAAAAAAAAAAAATTTCGTGCACTTTATTATTGCTTCCTTTGGTCTTGTTTCTTTCGGTAAGAAGAAACATCTGGAATATTTCCAATATAGAATTGCGTCTGCAGCATGTCGTAACCATCCATATCCACTGTTTTGAATTTGTACTTGCAAGGGGAACAGTGAATATGAATGTGATTCTTTCTTCATTTTTTGTGGTCTTAGAATTTTATATATATCAATCTGCTGATTCTAAAAATTACAACGCTTATATGGCGCATAGGCCGAGTAACTATGAGTTAATTATGTCCTTGTAAATGCAGACATGTCAACTCGCAATCCAACTCGATCGAGCAAGTAGAATAGTTGTTGTGGTGGTAATGTTGAATGCGTTGCTGACTTTTGCACTTGAGCGATTACAATCGAGAAAGGAACACGTCTTGGCTTGGATTCTAAACTTGAAGATAAAGTTCCTAGATCACTGCGAAGTTCATTAACCCTTTCAACTTACAATGTGCCAAACACAAGATAACTTGGTAACACCTCACTTCGCTAAAAATCTAAGAAGATGACCTTCTTAGGTGAAAGAATTAGAAACTCTTCGCCTGCTGAGACTAGGATAGATAACCAACTGACCATAAGCAGTGTTGTTTACTTATCCAAACTGAAGGTGCTGTGAATCGTCTAGTTCTACGGCTTCAGTGCTGCTTACTTATCCAAGCCGAAGATGTGTTGACAGGAGGGTTCGGATAATTATTGTTTTTCTCAGGCTGTGAGAATAGCTTCACATAGAACGAGGGTTCTCACATAGAGTGTTTGAGTTTTGTTGAGTTGTATGGGGCCTTCAATGTTGCAGAGCCTCTTATATTTATAGGTATGGCTTCCATGATAAACAAGCATGCCAAGGAAGAGTCCTGATGTGACTATGTTTGCTCGTTATTTACTTGAATATTTCCTTTTATCTCTTTAATTCCCTTCTCACCCAAGACTTCATCTCCATTCAGTCTTGATCTCTTTGACTCTAACTAGGATTTTGAACTTGATCCCATTATAAGATTAATTCATTCTAAATTGATCAATAATGAATTTCGACCCTTTAGATAATCTAAATTTATTCAAGACTTATTCTTATCCCTAGCGAATTTAAATTTGCCTAGGACTCAACCGAGCCACAGTTGCACTTAATCCTCTCACGGTCCTACATTCATGAGGACTCAATCGAATCAACCTTTTCTTGGGTCAGAAGCCCACTAGCATGCGAGAACTGTGGCGTTTTCTACTCGGGTTAGCCTATTCTCAACCCAAACCGTTATTTCAGGCCCAAACATTACCACCTCGCTTATAAACCCTTGGCCATGGACACTTGGCCAGAAGGTTTTAAAGAAGCGAATGTTCTCAAATTGCCCACTATCTTGCATTAAATGCTTCTATCCTAGTTTACACGCCAATTTTGCCTTGACTGGCAAACTTCTGTTTACTCCTACCACATGCCAAATTTCCGTCGTAGCTCTGTTGGGTTTCATACCTTAAATCTTATGGACTCATTCAGAGTATACTATCTCCATAATATAAAAAGCCAAACTCATGAATGAAAGAATAATCTTGCTCATATATTTATTAATTAAGATTAATCTCAGTTTATTATTCTAAAATTTGTTGGTTTTCAACATTTGGTACATCAAGTTTTTTTTTCCATCCCAAAATCATATATGAAGTCATAATTTTGAGACACTTTCATACATGAAATTATACATTCTATTAAATCAGTCGTTAACTGGACGACAAGTGTCAATATAGGCTCAGATGTATATTAAAAAAATTAAAAATTAAAAATTAAAAATTAAAAATCTGGGCCATCCTCCTACCTCACCCCACGTTCCCATCCAACCCACCCTCCCTTCTCTCCACTGCGCTCACCTAACCCTCCCTCCCGTTTCTCCACCGCGCCCACCCAACCCAGTCCCAAGCGAGGTCCTCCACCTGTCGCTCGAAGTAGCTTCGCCATAGCGCCATGAAAACGTGGTGCACCGTGCATCCCTTGGCGAAGAAGCTCTGGAAACCGCAATCGTTAACGAAGGAGACCATGAGAAGCAGATCACAAAGATGAGGAGGTCAGAGAAGATGTCGGAGGTCCGAATCAGGAGCTGGTCGTGGGGGGTGGACCCCAGCAGCTTCTGGGCAGTCTCGATCCCGTGTCCGAAGGTGTAGAAGGCAAATGACGAAGAAGGCCGACGCAGGATGACGAAGACGGCGCCGGTGACGACAATTATCAAGACAGCTGTGATTGATTTATTGCTGTGCGGGTGCCTCACGCGTCGTTTTGATGCTACCAAAAACCCTAGTTTTTGAGAATTAGGGAAGAAGGTGAACCAGAAAGATAATTAATTGATTTTTTTTTGGTGGGTTTAATTTCTGAATCAGGGAGAAAAAGAATAAAAAAATGTAGGAAAAAAAGAATAAAAAATGTAGGAGATAACGCCAAATTTTTTTTAATATCCATGTGGGCCAACATTGATATGTGACGCTAGTCATTGTCTACATAGGTTCCACGTCACCAATTAATTACTAATTTAATAGCAATCTTAATGGATATATGAAAGTGTTCGAAAATTATGACTTTAGGTATGACTCTAATATGAAAAAACTTGATGTACCAAATGTTAAAATCAAGAAACTTCAAGGTAGTAGACTGAGATTAGCCATATTAATTAATAGGCTAAATTTTTTTCTTGATCCCTGTGATGAGACGCTACTTTTAAATCAACCCCTATGAAGAACAAAATGTTAATATTAACCCTGTAGTGAAGTTCGCTATCAATCGTAGTCCAAATTGAAATCTATGTCAAAATCTCATTCACATGCATGGGTAAAAAAGTCATTCCATTCTTTTTTCTTTTTCTTTTGGTAATTCTACGTTTTTTATAATCATAAAAAATAGAAGGAAAAAAAAAATCCCTCCTCAATCCCTACTCTTGTCAGCCACAGCCATAGCGACCATCCACCACCTTCCCTCATCTCTAACCATCCCGCCCACCACTGTTCTTCTTAAAATGAAACTAAATTCAATGTTTGTATAATAACTTATATTCTAACCTAAATGCAGTGAGATACTTTGTGATTTTTTAAATCTTGAATTTGGACTCTTGGCTCTCTTGAAATGAGAAAGCCTGATAATATGAACCTTGTAATTTTATTATTTATTTATTCTTTTATTGTAGTTCTAAAAGTTTTAAAAATAATTTTTTTTATGTCCATATGACTCTTTATGATTGGTTGATGGAATCCATAAAAACGAGAAAATAACAATTTTGCCCCTACAAATGACATAAGAATGAGGAAAAATCCAATTTGGACTATGATTAATAACAAATTTCACCACAAGATTACACTTGGGTGAATCCCTTGTGTAAACAAGGATGAACTTCAAGGGTAATGAATCTCAAATCCTTCCTTCTCTTTATGTTGTTAAAGAGTATTATGGTTCATCATTCTCTAGGCTTTGAAAGTCATGGGTTTTAGAATTGTTTTTGAATGCATGCCTACTTTAAAGTGTTATTAGTTTGCATATGTGTTCAAATGTTTTCACATGTTCTTAGCTAGGACAAAAATTTTCCTTCAGTTGCTGATGTGAAAATTAACTTGACACTCAAATTAAACCTTATGGATAACAATTGTAGTATGTACGCAAGTGGGAATCGTTCTGGACCAGGGATTAACTAGGGATGCTAATCAATGTGAAATTGACTCAAAAACGTAAAAATAAAGTTTAAAACACTAAACTAGGCTCAAAGGATGGAAAACTAAAGTTTAAAACACTAAAACAAACCAAAAGACTCAAAACAGCACAGAAACACTCAAAACTGCCTTAAAACCACTTTCTGGGCAGTTTTGAACACAAACACTAATTTGAATGAAAATATGTTATAACTTGACTCAAGACACTTAAAAACACAAACTAAGTTGATTTCTAACTAATCTAACACTTCAAAATAAACGGGGGATTGATTTTGACGAAATTGAATTTAAAACAGAAACTTGAAAACAAACTTCAAGGAAAACAGATTGTGATGAAATAGAATGATGAGACACTAGTTAGGGGGGTCCTTATCCACACATGAACATATGCATACAATTTGATTCTCAGTTATGATTTCAAAAAACGATGAATGACAATGCTCCAAATTAATTGTATTGAACTAATTAATTCTCAGATTTCCCTAGATTCATTGAATTGAATGGGATACGCATCGCAACCAAATTATTCCTCATCAAAGTCCCTAACTATGGAATACGCATGATAGAGACATTCAACAAAGATCATTAAGTTCAATGGAAATCATAAACATCGACTAGGCATTCATAACTATGGAATACGCATGTTAATCCAACCTAGGGTTTACTAAACACAATCGTGACTAGCGATCTTTACTACTCATGAATATAAGTTCATAACGATTAGGTGAAATTCCCTTATATCCTAGCATCAAGTTTAGGCATGCAAATTAAGTGTCGACCCTCAACCCACATACATAAACAAGTTTTTAATCAACACAGAATAGTAAACCCCACATCCATAGTTCATGAATTCATAACTGGAGTAAATCAAATCATAACCAACATATGTCCATGGCTTAAAATTCGCCTCTAACTAAAAAGAAATTAGTTCCACATGTTTAACATAATTGAACAGCAAGTTAAATTAAACATGAAAACAGAAACAAGAAGAGAAAGAACTCCAAACACTCCAATGGTGGCAGATTGCTTGCGCAAGGGTTCCTCCCTCCTTTGGACTGCACGGCACTACTCCTCATCTCCTTCAATGGTGGCGGCACAAGGTGGTTGCTATGGTGGTGATGGAAGAATGGTGCGGCAAAGGTGTGTGTGTATGGTTGTGCACGGTTGAAGAGATGGTTGTGTGGTGGTTGTTGCGGCATAATTGAATGGATGAATGATTGCGGCTGCGGTACTTTGTGGTTTCTGAGTGAATGGGTGATTGAATGAATGAGTGTAGGGAGGATGGTGCGGCTAAATGGTTTCTGAGGGAGAGTGAATGATAAAACCTGCGGCACTTCTTAATTATGTATATATAGACCTCACAAACCCTAGGGCAAATCAGATTAGGGCTTGGACTTAGCATAAGTGATGGATTAGGCCCTCTAGGTCCAGCAGGAATTGCAAGTCCAATAAAGAAAAGGTTTATGGCCCAATTAACCCAAATCCACAAGGAAAAGGGCCAAATAAATCTGAAATCCAAAGGGAATTAGGGGAAAAGGTGCGGCAGGAATTAAGGCCCAAATTAAACCTTCTAGAAGTCAGAAAACCAAGAGGAATAAGGGGATAGGTGCGGCAACAATTGGAGGGAAAGGGAGATGGATTGCAAGGTAAGGTGAAGGCCTTCTAGAAAGGTTCTATGCGCCACTTTTGTAGGGAATCTGTTTAAGGCTTCTAGAAAGACATTTCAGCATGTTTTTAGGCAAGAACAAGGCATGAAACATAATGCATGTCTTTAGGAATGGATAAGGCCTTCTAGAAGAGACAAGACATGGAACATGACACAAAACATGACATAAAACATGTAGCATGTTTTATGGAACATGTTTGGATAATGTTGGATAAGATAAGGATATGGATAATGTTTTGGATAATGTTCCACCTTTCTTGCACTTTCCTTATCTTCTTTGTCTCAATTTTGTTTCATCATCTTCAAAACTGATTCCTAGCTCCTTTTAGCTCCAAATTCGTCCATCCATAGTGCTCCATATGCATGTACTCCATTTAAGCTCAATTTAGCTCTAAAATGCACCAAAATGCACTTTCTTGCTTCACTTGCCATTTGAACCTACAAACACACGAAAATAGCTTAAATCACTATAATAAACAATAACTAACTACATAAGTGCAAGAAAATAAGCTAACTAAGTAGCATAAATATGCTCCTATCAGTTGCAATCTCTGTTTACAATTTTCCCTCTGATTCAGCCTTCAAAATTGATGTAGATGCGTAGGTTGTTGATCCAAGGGTCACGATGACTTGATCTTAGGCGAACAATTGAACGATTGCTTCAAGTTTTAAGCTTTAAACAATGCGTGGACAGTCTTCACCTTAAAGTTGTGGCAAAGGTAGTCTTGATGTAGGATTTCGTTGATTCAAGGGTCTTGGCGATTTGATCTTGAATTGAGCGTCATTACAAGTTTTGAGCTTGTAACAAAGTTTTGAAGGAATCGACACAATATGTTTGTTGATTCTTCAAGGGAATGCTTCAGTTTTGATTGAAAGAAAGCTTCAGCTTTAGTTATGCCTTCTTTGAAGAGAGCTTTGGCATCGTATTAGTCTTTGAAGATTTGGTGCAGAGGCTCTTATGGATGTAGAATTGTCGACCCTTTGATATAGAATTTGTCGACTTTATGCTTGTCTTGGGACCTTGTATTTATAGACTTCTCAAAGCTTGCCTAATGATGGATTTAGCTTTGATTTTTGTTTTGATTTGTGAAGATGTTTTAGCTTTCTTTTTGTTTGTGGGGGCAACTTGGACCCCTTGCCAATTTTAAAAAGGATTTTCTCCTTTTTGCCGACTTTTGGGAAGGTTTTGTACTTCCTTTGCTTGATTTGTGCCACATGTCATTGATGACTTGTCCATTTGTGATGAGTCATATACCACGTGAAGCTTTGTGATGCACCTTTTGTATGCAACAAAATTTACGTGTATACAATACTTAGACGATTATGCCACATTCTTCCAGATTGCTTCAAATAGTCGAGTGAACGCCTTAGCCGAATTGAGAACGTGTTCTGAGGTTTGAAAATATATGATCACTCCTTTGGAAACTTTAATATAAATTTCTGTATCAAGATCCTTATAGAGATAAGCAATTAGTACGTTCATCAGCTACATAATGGAACGAAATCTCATGATTCAAGGTAGGTGGATTCGTCTCTTCAAGGACACTTATCTAGAATTTCCTCATGAGTTGGATAGAATAAGTAGGTAATAGTCGGATTCACGGTAGGCTCTTCAGGAGCCTGTGTTGTGGGTTTCCTCTTCCGCGAGTGTGAATCCTTTAAACCAAGTGGTCTGCCACACTTGTGTGTAAGGGCAGATGATTGGCTAGTCGTCAATGTATGTGGATTGATCAAAGTGGTGTCCTAGGCCTCCAGGAGGGAAGTCCGTCATACATTTGGTACATCCATCTTTGTAGGCACATTCGCAACAGGAATATGTGATCTTATCACTCACGCTAGATCGATGAAAGCATCTAGCATGCTTTGAGCTACGCTTTGAAGATCTAATATACGCTGCACTTTAGTCTCATAATGAGTGGTGCAAGGATCTAAATGAGACAAACCGCGAAACGAGCACTTTAGTATTCACGTCATTCTTATCTCCCCATAACAACGAGAAGACTGTTTCATAGAAGTGACAATCCGCGAAACGAGCGGTAATAGATCGCATGTCAAACGTTTTAAGTAACGAATGATTGAAGGAGAATCATATTAAACATAGATTGCCATCCATTTGATGATCAAAACAATCAACCAAAGCGACCCAGAGTGCTCGTGGATCCTCCTGAGCAAGGTATTCAGTTTGCTATGCATCATGAATGTGTCTTCAGATGAAGATCATGACAGTGGCTTTCTCAGCTTCACCAACCGGGTTGTCCGCCTCATCTTCAATGGTGGGACGCAAATTCTTTGCGGTGAGTTGGAGCTTCACATCTTAGACCCACTTGAGGTAGTTCCTTCCAGAGACCTCTAAAGTGGTGAATTCCAGTTTGTTCAAATTCGACATGTTCCTATCATAATATAAATGGACAAGATGTGGTTAGAGTAATGGAGAAAAATCAATCCATTCACATAGAAGTAGAACATTCAAGTTCTAATAGACATGTATTGGTTTAAATTTACATGAAAAAAGCTTCGGGTTTTCATGGGTGCTGTTTTTAAGGAAAACTTAAGGTTTCAAACAAGGCACATTTCTAGAAACTTCAGGTTTTGAAATAAATTATGAACTTCAGGTTCGTATGTTCTTGTAGATGATGAGTCGATTTTATATTATATATTTAACCCTATTCTTAGTATATTTTGGTTAATATTTTGGAAGAATTTTGATACTTTGAATTGTATTTCCAATATAGGACTTTCGACTTCCTCTGGAGCAAAACATGGTCAAACGGATGAATTTTGGAGTAATTTCAATTTGAGGGTGTTCGTGAGTCACTAAGCTTGATTGTATCAAAATATCAGATTTTTCTACTAAGCGATGATTTTCTGGCAACAAAATAAAGGAGCGATGCGCAGTGCTGGAAAAGTGATGTTTTGGGCTTGAATTGCGTTTTTGGAGCCCAAGATGATTTCGGATGGGTTCGTGGACTTCTGGAGATGTGTTCGGAACGTCCTAATCTTCAAAACAAGCTATATTGGGCCGGATTTGGAGGAGATTTGAGGCTAAAACGTGGCTGGACAGTTTCTGTGCAGATTTCCTAGCTTAATTAGGACTTTAATTTATTATATTATTTATTAGTTTTAGTTTCCTAATTAGATTAGGAGGCCAATCTAGGGTTTCTGGCGTTGGATTGGTAGTTAGGGTTTATAAGGCTTTTGCCTTGCCAAGTTTTGGGGAGAGCTTATTATTATTCAACTTTGGAGACAGAGAACTTTGCTAGGGTTCTTAGAGATTTTCTACTTTAAGGTGTTTTCTATCCTTGTTTTTAATATTTTGTTGATGGTTCTTCGTAACTAATTTTCGTTTGCTAGGGCGAAGCCTTGAGCCTTAGCATGAATATGTAATTTTTATTCAATTGCTTATGATATTATGTATGTTTACTTTGAATTATTAATCACCGTTTTAAACTGTCTCTATATCTTAATGCTTAGCTACCATTAGGATATTTAGATAAGTAATCGGATGCAATTCGGTCGGAATATCACCGGAGGATTGAGTATTGCTTCTTGTGATTGATAATTGTAATTTCACCTAAGGCGAATATCACGCTCTTAGGGGTTGCATGGTTTTTCAAAAGGTTTTCACAAAACTTAATGAGTCTTGCATGTTCATATTTGATCTGAATATCACAGACGGATTGCATGTTAGATATACGTTCTTACTTGAATATCACGAGGAGAATATGTATAAGGAAAACCTAACCTTCAGAGTTGCATGTGTAATTCATAGGTAATTGGTAAAACTACATAGGATTGTTAAGGGGACGGTGGAACCTTAGGTTTTTACAACTTGGTTTTCAAAACGCTTTCTTTGTTTCTTCTTTGCTTTGCTAATCTCATAAACTGTTTTTATTTAAAATTCGTTATTATTATTTTTAAATTCAAAATCAACTTTTTCCAATCTTCGTTTTCAAATAATTAATTAAGATTTGGTATTTACATAAATTATTCATTCAATCCCTGTGGAAAACGACCTTGCTTGAGCCGTTTATACTACAACTACCTTGTACTCTTGCAAGTATTTTTTTTAAGTGTTTTTATCCCTACTTTTGCAGGTGGTAAAATATCTATCAGTAGACAAACACAAATATATATACGGAAATATGCAAATAGATATTTAGGGTCTATTATTATATTTGAATTAGTTATTTGGACTTTGGACTAAAATTGATGGGTGGGTGATAAATTATAAAACCCAAATTGTCCAAAAAATTAAATTAAATTTGAGGCCAAAAAACATGTGCCAAAGCCCACAGCTGGGCTGAGAATGTTTAAACAGTGCGGCCCAGGGCCAAAAATTGGATTATGGGCTACATGCCTAATATATACGAGGCCCAGATGGGAGTGGATTAGGTGTGACGCGGTGTAGTGCACCGATTCTCCAGTAGTGAGTTGGGATCGTGTGCGACATCCATCATGCACAGGGACACTAAAGCCCAATTGGGCTAGTGTCGTTCATGGGCCGAAGGTCCAGTTTAGCCTAATGGGCTGTTTGGATTTGGATCGTGGCAGCAAAGACAACTAGTAGCCCAAAAAAAAAGATGTAGTGTGATGTAGGCATGAAGGTTTGAGGCCCACTATGGTTCGGGTTCAGAAATCCAGAACACCCTAGCGGCGTTGGGTGTGGGATTCGAACCGAAAAAAATCTTCAGCGTCATTTCAAGCAACTTCCCTCGGTCAGTACGACACGGCGATGCAAGGCGGTTCAATTGGGAACCTTAGTTTTGGATGAAAACCTATGTTTCGACATTGGGGGGTTTGAGAAACCCTGAGGATTCGAAGAATCCTTCGAAAATTCATCGATGATTATCGAATTTTTCTAGAAACCAATCGTCTCTGACAATGGTTGGGTCCCAAAAACATTAGTGTGGGTCATGATGTCTCAGAAAGATGGCGATGAGGTCATTGCCGATTGCAGGCGACGGTTGATTTCAGGGGTTAATCGTCAAAACATCATCTTCTCATATGGATCATTGGGGGTTTTGCTCCAGTGTATCACGACTCAAGAAAGGCTCACGTGAGCTCGAGTTTTGAATTCGACTAACCCTAAATTTTTTTCGTAGTTTTTCAATTTTCAGATTAACTCAATGCATATTCAATTAAATAATTCAATGCATTGACATATATTTGATGCAATTCATGGCAATACCAATTCACATAATTTAACAATTATAGATATAATGCATACAAAATTTATGTAAAATCTAAAATTAAAAAAACATAAAGATGAATCCTACATTATGGTGAATGTTCGTGCTATTAGGGCTGCAAAAATATCGAGATAATTTTTTTTTTTTTGAAATAACCTAATTGCGTGATGATATTGGTAAACTGGTTTGATGCAGAAAACTTCCATGTCAGATTCCTAAGCGCAGTGGTAAGAGCATGCTTATAATGTGTTGTGGCCTATATTTAATGACAGGGAGAGAGAGGGCCGGCAACACAGAGAGAGAATATAGGGAATGATGTGTTTGTAAGGTTGTCTAGAGTATTTGTTATTCCCCCTACGTAGTGCCTTTAGTTATAGTAATAAGGGAGAGCAGAAATCCTTCTCCTTCAAGGAATACCAGTCCTAATAGCGAAGAATAACTAGACCAAATCTAATCTATAATTTACACAATCACACGTAAATAAGAAGTTTATAACAATAACCATCCATTTTTTATTATTTATTTTTAAAAAATTAATTGGTACAAAGAATTGAATCAATTATGTCAAGCATATAACTATAATTGATCCAAAGAATTGATTCAATTAAATGGTTTGTAGAACACTACCCTGTCATGGGAACGGATGCTTTTCTTCCGATTGTGCCAATTAGACATCTCGACTAATTTGATTCCGCCATGATTCTAAGCATCCCTCCCAGGGAGAGGGTTTCTGGTTGATAAAACAATTCACAAAAGCGCCTACATGAGTATTTCTGTGACTAGATAAGCGCGCGGCTGCGGCTGCTACTGATAATTTTGCCCTATCAATAAAATAATTACTACCAAAATACAGTTATAGATAAATTTGGTCTTTGGATGCATACCAATTACCAAGTTCAAAGTGGATTTAACGAAACATTAGCCTACCAACCATAGGATATAGTGAATACATGTATCCTATCGAATCGAATAAAAAACCATACTACCACACTCTAATGCAGTATCAAACTGATACAGTTTTCAGGAAATAAACATTAAGAAACTAAAAATTAAACCAGATTGGGCTCTGAATAACCTTTCTTCATCTAAAATTGACTCATTCATCCCCGAGATCCGTTCTGCACAATCAAAGAAGAGATTATGAAGAGTCAACCATGATTAATCTTCCTTCAGTTCAACCATGAACAATCACAAGTCAGTGAGATAGTATCCTTTAAGTAAAGATCGACACAACCAACAATATTCACTTAAACGTTGCCTTAAATTAATTAATTAGTCTAGACACGGATCGTCTTTTAGATAAACATGTGCTACTTGCATAGCCACCATCACCATAATGCCAGTTATCTTCACCCGTAAATTGCAACTTCAAACATCAAGAAAATTTAGCCAGACACAACGCAGGTGATTCATGATACTCTTTAACTCAAATGAATCTAATGCAAATGACACTACCTATAGTTGCCCACGCAGTTACAATTCAATCTTTTCCACTATGATCTGTCTAATCTTTAGGCGTCAATGTAAGCTGCCCTACTTTTTTTTTATTAAAGCATGGATTTGATAAACATGTATTAATAGATTAGTTGTCTCTAAATGCAAAAACAAAATGGCACCAAAAAAGGGGCATACTTGGCTTCTTCCCTTGGAAGTAGACATTCCTATTTTCCTCCTAATGACAGTTTGACAAGGTGCGCACACATTTTATTTTTGTGTTTTTGATCAGTCATTTCTACATGTGCCAGACTATCATTTGCATTTGCACAAAGGAGGAGTGGTTCCTTGCAGGGAATGAGTTAAACAGTGTCCTTAAAAAAATAGTTCGTAAATACAGGAAAACTGTTCAGCCTAACAAAAAAATCTATAAAACAATGAGAAACAAAGAATAAAAGGTATTATCTTATGAAATAGTGACGCAAGACCACAATCTCCAAATAAAACCAGGAAATCATATAGAAATTGGCATACCCATCCACAATATGACAAGCTTGGAAGTCCCTAAAGTTCAAAGTCAAAATCCACAAGAGTTCTTGTATCCCAAAATTATCGTACTGTTTCAACCTAATCTATAAATTAAAGTGGTAATGTCCATCAGATATTCAACTGGCAAAACCACTCCTACTTCAATAGGCTATAAGTAATACACATTGCTTGTGTCAATTTGCCTTTTGGGTAATATTGAAGCTGCGAAGTCACAACTTTTCTAGCTGTAAGTTATGCAGTGTATGTATTAGCTTACTGCTTCTAAAAGAACCCTGTTCGGGCATAATATTGATACAAAGTAACTTTTATCATTCATACATCCGCTTTCACCTAAGGCACATTGTTAACTCTTTCGATAACTAACTTACCATGCTATAAGTCTCTCCCAATACATTTTTTGTATAACCAGATAATCCCAAATTCACATGACACTTATAGCATTTTAGAGTAGTGATCCGTGGCGTCAAGTTAAAACAACCAAAAAGAGCAGAATATACGAGAAAAATATTCCTCTTTGTCGGGCTCAAACATCATCTCAAAGAACAGCAAATACATCATTATAACCACTCATCCCTCCAGATTTTCTTCGTACTTAGTTTCAAATATGATATCAAATTATCAATGTATGCAATAACTTCTACCCTATTTCAAACAACACCAATGAGCAACGACCAAATTTATCCCAGAACAACAATACAAGCAGTCAAACAATTATTCAATTCATAAATTTCTAAATATTAACAACACATAGAGAATACCGTCTTCCTATTATGCCCTTAAAATTGCATACGTTGAAAACCCACAAAAAAAAAAAAAAAAACAACAACAACAACAAACCCAGAAAATAATAAGAGTTATATGGACTCGAAAATTACCTCACAGAACGAGATGGGCATTAAAATTCAAGTCTGAGCTCGTCCTTTTGACCAGAGAGGAGGTGAAGAACATATGGTGCGGCTCGGATCGCGATGACCCATGCTCCGAACATGGTGACATGGCTCCGCAGCTGCTTCAGAGCCTCTGCCTTGTCTGGCTTCTGCATAAACATGGGAAACATTTTGTTTTCTCTAATTCGGCTTCACTTTCCGGCAAATTGATCTGCCGAAAGCAACCTGACGCTTAAAACCCTAAAACCCTAGTTTGTTGCCCTGCGATTCTGTAATTTGGGGGTTACACAGCTTCGGAGGAAGAAATATGGGCTTCTCAAAATGGCCTTTGAAATAGAAAATTTATTAATTTGGTTTCTAAAGTGTGATTTTCGCAAACGTGATTTCTAAGGTGCGGACAGCACTTTGCGGATCGCGTGTGCGGATGGAATGTGGTCTATTGAATGAAAATTGAACGGTTGAAAACCAACCTATCAGAATGAGCTTAGGATGAAACCAGGTCACAAATGATTTGTCACTTAATTAAAATGGTACCCGGCATAAATTTAAAATTTCTTGGGATTTAAATTTTGTCGGAGGACAAAACTTACTTAAGATGGAAAGTGTTGATCGGCATGAATTTAAATTTCTTGGGATTTAAACTGTAACCCCTGACATAAACACTTTATGTCTTAAGTAAGTCTTGTCCTGCTACAAAACCATTCCCTCCCCTGCGTTTGCTCAAACATCATTGTCGTTGAAAACATCCTTGTCATTTGAAAACTTGCTTACTGTTCCAAACCCAGTTATAATTGGTCTGTGCTTGTGTTGTCCGACCTTACATAAATTTTAGATAGCAGTGAAGGAAATCAAGGGACTTTGGTTGGAGGCTATCTAGTGGGTTACAAAGAAAGAACGTGTTTTTCGCTTCATTTGAGCTGGGTTCAAATTGCTTTCGCAATAACCGTTGCCATATTTTATTCCCCCAGTGAATTTCAAATTTGGTGAGTTTTGAAAATGGAACACTAGAATTTCATTTAGTTATTTCTATTAAGCATTATAAATTAAGTTTGGTGTAAGGTTACTTATGTATGTTCGTTGATGTAATTAGGTGGAATTTGTTGAGACATGTCAAATTTTTTTTTAAACAAATTAGGGTGCGTTGTGAACTTATGAAGATATGTTGACGGGTTGTGTAGATGCTAAAGCGTGATTTGTTGTTTCGGTAAAGTTGTAGTTTTGAGTAGGGATTGAATTTTGTATCTGAATTATTGTTAATTTTATGGTGGTAGGGATTGATTTTTGTATTTGAATTATTATTACTTCTATGGTGGGAACTGAAATTGCTTAAGTAATGATGCTCTGTTAACAGCAAATGTAAAGCTATGAAGCTTTGGTGACCGGTTGTCATTAGGTTATATTTCGTTGATTGTTGGTGTGCATGTATTGTTATGTGTACAAAATATGGCAACCCAAGGTGTTCAACTAGCAATGAGAGAAGAAGCACATAAGGAAAGGGTTAACAACTTATCTCATGCTCCCCATGTGTTAGAGTTTATTAGAGAGAAATTTAATGAGGCACAACTTGGTGCCTTTAGGGCAACCTGCTTTGGCCAACTTCTGGGTGTGGTTGAATTAGCCTTCAGTAGGCAATTCATCAATGAGTTGTTGCTTCGTAGAGTGGCAAATTAAGGGGTTAAACACCTAGAGGGGTTGGCTTATTTAATAGGTTGTGAATTGACATGGTTCACAAAGCAAGACTTCTGCCTTATTACCGGGCTTCGATATGACAAACCGTATGACATAGAGGTTGAGTCACAAAAGATTAGGCTCCTGAGGAAGTATTCTCTTAGGAAATTAGGGTTGGTAGGTGAAAGTAGCAAGGTGAGGAAAGAAAAGAGGAAAGGTAAAGCGAAGGCTATCCCCTAGAAAGTCAGCAAAAAAAAATCCGTGACTTGCGACGAGCTTGAATGGGCGTTCAAAGAGTGCAAGAATAGGGATGATGCTTCAAGCTAGGGCTGGTATACTTTACTGAGGCTGTATTGATAGGGGCAAAGACCAACGTTATTTTGAATCTAGACTATCTCGGTGTCATGGATGATAAGGATAGGTTCAATAGCTTTGCATAGGGTTCCATCTCCTTTAAACAACTTTACAACAACCTCTTGTTTGCTATTTCAAGGAGAGGTAGAGATTGAGTTGATGGGGATAGTAAGGGAGATAAGGAGGAGGAAGAAAGGAAGTTGGGGGAACAAAGAGGGCGTAATGGGTCAGATGGGCTATAAAGGATTTTCGTAGGCTTTTCAAGTATTATGTGTTTCTCTGAAAAAAGTATGTGTCAGAGCTTTTAGGGGTAGCAAAAGCTTACCGAAATTTGGTAAAATTGAAGATGTATATAGAGGGAGGGGGCTGGCCATAGTGTTAGGGTTTTACCTTACATATGGCAGTATCGTATTGGCTAAGTGTATGTAAAGAATATTCTTCAAGATATTAAATAGGAAATAATATTTTGAGCTAATGGTGTAAATATCTCTATTTGATTTAAATACGGATTACTTACTTGAATGGAGTCAATCTTCAATTGGGAATGTATTAAAGATAAGATTTAGGTAATTAATCCTTATCTTTAATGCTTTGGGTTTTCCTTGGCAAGGGTAAGTGATCTGTGGGTAGTCGCATTTAGCTATATGGACCTTTTGGTGGTACTGAGTTGCATGTGGGAGTATCTGATAAGCCTGCCCATTTAATGAGGGCAATCTTGCCTTTCTTGAGAAAAAATCCACGTGTCGCCTCTAGAATTTTTGGGATTATATTAGCTTCTACAAATGCCCCACACCTACTGGGCTGGATGTAGGAATCCCAAGTTGCATCGGTGTGTAGAGTTGTTTCCCAGTTTGATTTAGATCTCATTATTTGATTCGAAAAATGAAACCATCATTTCAAAAGTTCATTCCCAACCTTCTTATCATCCTCAATCCTTTAAGGCATCAAATACTCATCTTCTTTTCCACCGCCCACTCTATTAATCTGGTCTCTATTATTGCCAAGATGCTTGGTACGATTCGATTGATAACAAAATGATGCTTGTGCATATTTTAGAAGATTGGTATGATGGTGATTCACTAGGTTCGATTTCATCTAATGACTCTGAGGACGACATTAAAGAAATTTTTGCTTTTGGCTCTTCCTTTCACTCTAATGCTGCCATCTGAAATCTTCTAGGTTTATGGGGGAGTTCAAATTTTTATTAGGCAAACTTGGACCCATTTTGGTTTTATTGCATTTGAACCTCTCTTCTCTTATACTTTTTTTGTGCTACTCTCGGTTTAATTTTTGTGGGTTGTTTATGAACAAATTCCTTGGACATGTTACTTGCTCTAATTGTTTTGGTACCGAGAATTGTACGTTTATGGTTTGTCTTGATTATCATGCTTTCATTGTACTTGTGTTATTCGATTGATCTTATAATCTTACTGTAAAATCATCTATCTTTTATGAGTTGTCATTTTATATTGTGAGCCTTGTGCTAATTATTGGCCTTATTTCGCCTTCATCCTTTGTCTTGCCATGACTAAAAGAGGGGATGTGTACCTTGCAAATATTATACCCATGATAATTCTTACTTGTTCTTTGCCAAGAGTAGTTATTGTGCAAAATTTATTCCTTAGCCCTTGTTTTGAGTGTCGGTGAGTGAATTTAGTTTTAAAGCTTCGGGTGTTTTGTTAAGGAAAGCCAAAGAGGGAGATTTTGAAGTCTAGACTTATGTGTTTGCCTTTCCTTGGTAACATTGTAATTGTACTGCACATGCTCTCATTAGTTCTTAGTTATATCCTTAAAGGCCTGTTGTTGCTAGGAATAAATGTTCAAGGACAGCACACCACCTCAAAAGGTTTGTTCATGCATGTACATTTACGTCTAAATTCATGTTACATTCTGACTAGATTAGTTGTTTCATTAGTTTTACGTGCTGATTTTATACGAGCTGGGCACACAAATTAAGATTGTCCACATGTGTTGACTGACATCTTTTTGCTTATAGCCAGCTTTTAACCATTAATCTACCCAAATCGTTTTTTGAGCTAACAACTGTCCCTTGTCTTTGCTAGCTGAAAATAAACAACCTTTTTTGCATAAAACTTCAACTAAATTTTCATTTTCCTTTGGTTGTTCAAATTAAACTTTTAAAGAGATGGAGTGCCTTCAGAGCTCTTCAGCTTGCCTATTCTCATTTGTGGAACCCTAGCCGCCAAACCATTTTTCATGCACAAAAATTCCTCATCATTGAGAAATAGGTTTGGATTGTTGTCATGGTCTAGCTTTAAGTTACAAATCTTCATTTAGACCTAGTTTTTCAGGTTCACATTGGTTTCTTCCTTCAACTATTTGATTGAAGAAACTGACTGGCCGTTGAATCCAAATTTCATATCATTTTATCATCATATCATTTTGATTTGTTTGTGTTGATCTTAGTATAACAAGGTGAAAAGTTCACATATGGAAATGAGCTGCCATCTTGTGTAGACTGAAGACGACTCCATCTCGTGCAAAGTAAGGTTGCACAAAGGTAAATCTACTTCGTAAATTAGATCTAGGAATTAAGCTTGTTGTGGTCTTTATAAGAACCTTATTTGTATTAATGGATTGGACTCGGTGGAGAGTCCCTGATTTTTTAACCCAGAGGTGGGCTTTTCCTTTCAAAACTTCTTATGTTTCTTCATGCTTAAACTTGCTTACACATCTAGATATGTTCTTGGTCTGTTGTACGAACTACTTAGTTGAAAGATTGATATGTGAAGGTGTTTAACTATATGATGCTATGTTGTGAGATATAATTGTGTTATTGTTGACTAGGCTAACATCCTAATCTACTAAGTTTGTTTCCTGAATCTAGGTTCTCAAGTTATGAAGAATCTATACTTGCTGACCAATTCCTGTGTCTAGTCCACGTTGCGTATTTAGTTGTTAATACGTGTGTTGAACTAAACTATTGTTGACTAGCACAAGTTATAGTAAACTAAGATTGATTAATTTGTGTTTGCTTAACAAACACATCTAACTTAGTTGACAAGTGACCTTAACTAGTCAGTCTAGCATACTTTATTTTTTAATTACAGGATATTATGCCTAGTACCAATTTCAACGATGCATTTTTCAGTTGTAATAGCTACTGAAATCATGTATAGTGAGGACTTTGAACCCCGTTCCATTGATGAATTGTGACGTCGAATAGATTGGCCAAACTAGAAACAAGTAATCCAGGTTGAACTCGATTCACTTGCACAACACAAGGTGTTTAGGCATGTAGTTCCTTCAACTTCACATGTAAAGCATGTTGGCTATAAATGGGTTTTTGTAAGAAAGCGAAATGAGAAGAATCACATTGTCCGATACAAGGCTCGCCTTGTTCTCAGCGTCGTGGAATTGGCTTTGATGAAACTTGTTATGGATGTGATAATGTTTAGCTACTTTGTCATATTGGTAGTTTTTGAAAAATTGGACATTCCGCTAATGGATGTGGTAACTGTGTATCTTTATAGGGGTCTTAATACGAAATCTATATGAAAGTTCCATAAGAATTTCAGTTGACTAGATCAAATAGTTCTAAACCACATAACATCCTCTCAATTAGATTGAGGCGTTCACTCTACTAATTGAAGCAATCCAAATAGATGTGGAGTATTATACTAGTCATGCATATGTGAACAATGACCTATGCCCTTGCATATTTATTAAGAAATCACATTCCGGCTTTGTGATTGTTGTCGTTTATATCGATAACATGAACTATTAGAGATATGCCTTGAAAGGCAATCTTTGGAAGAAACCTTTCAAAACAATGTTTGTATGTATAGATAACTCTAAATACAGCAAAAGACAAAGTTACTCATTAGGACTATCTCAATAATCAATATACGTCCAAAATAGTGAATCTATGGACAATGGATTGATGGAAGAAGTAATCTAATGATGTTAGACTGTAGAAACATTCTTCACATAACCATAATGTCCAAAATGTTCCTGGTCATAGGATTGTCAGAGGGACACTGACAGTACATAGACCAGTACATACTATGTCCCCTTCAAACGGAAGGATGGAAAGTCTCATACCATTCGTGTAGTGACACTAAGACAAGTATGTAGGTGCTCATATGACTCAATGATGTAAGACGTTCCTATACGACTCAATTGAATTGTATAACTTAGTATATTCACATTAGAGGTTTGACATAAAGTATCAATACCTTAGTAATGTGATTGTGAGAATTGTATTAGAGAAGGATCGAATTACGTTGTAATTCCAACTAAATAGGTTTTCCGACCAAATTCTACATTAGGTTGGGTAGCCATGACATATGGTTAGATGTCACTTATGGCTTGTGAGTCCTTTTTTATGATTAAATAAGTAGTCATCAAAAAAGGAGGAGAATTAAAATTAAGTTTTAATTCACTAAGTGATTGGATAAATACTAATTAATTGGATTGGTACCAATCACCTCACTGCATCACTAATTAGAACCTAAAATGATTGTACACCAATACACTCTTGTGGTGAGACAACTAAAGGGTGATGGAATTAATTGATTGGTTTAATTAAGTGTTATGATTAATTAGAAAGTCCAAATAAATCATAGAAGCGATGAAAGATTGTTTCGGGCTTAAAGAAAAGTTCGGGTTCATTTGGGCCCATTTTGTTTTTATTCAAGCATAGGATGACTTGAAATGACAAAAGCCCAAAGCCCAAATAACACAAAGGGGGCTGGCCAAGGATGAGAAAAGGAGAAAGAGAGAAAGTCAAAAGTTGATTTACTTCATTTGACCTTTATAAAGGAAGTTTAATGAAAAAGTTTCATTAGGGTTTTGTGTGTTCTTTTCAATAAAAAAGAAAACAAGTCTATCTTTTTCTACACATACAAGGCCGGCCATCAAGAGGAGGAATAGCTAATCATCTCTTCTCCTTTTGGTTATTCCAACATCAATCTCACTACATTAGTGGGCGTGGATCTTTAGAGGTCTTCTACGTTGGAGACTGGAGGAGAATCAAATGAGTTCCAAATCCTTCAAGGTGGAGGAAACAAGGAGGAAGGCTAGACTCAAGGAGTTCCAAGAACAAAGAGCTTGGAGGTGGTCCATCCTTGGTCTAAAGTCTAGATCAAGGGGTATAAAACTCAACCTTCACTTTGTTCTTCAACATTTTTGTTTGATGCATCTTATATGAACCTATGCTTCTTGAAGGGGATTTGCATGACTATAGCTTTGATAAGATATGATAATATGCTTCCGTTGCTTATGTATATAAATTTAGAATTGTATATGCATGGTAGTCACTAGAAATCCCACATAAATCTCATTATTTCCCTTCACGAACCTCATTGGGACTCCAGAAGAGCTTGAGAGAAATGCCATGCACTTGGAGTCAAAATTTGAGATGAAGGATTTACAGAAACTCGATATTGTCTTGGTTAAAGATTGAGCATTGTTCCAATAGTATTCTTGTCCATCAATCGAACTACACCTAGAAGGTGTTGCGTCATTTTAATGAAGATAAAGTGAAGTATGCGAATACACCTATGGTAGTTTGATCACTAGATGTAAAATGAGATCATTTCTGTCCAAAACATGTTGAGGAAGAGGTCTTGGAACCAAAAGCTCCTTACCTTAGTTCAATCGGTGCATTATTATACTTAGCTCATTGCACTAGACCAGACATCTCCTTCGTTGTGAATCACTTAGCAATTATAGTAATTAACCTACATGCAGACACTGGACATGTGTTAAAGACATCTTCTGCTACCTCAAAGGTATGACAAATTTGGGTTTGTTTTATCCTTACGAATCCTCGGGAGGAACCGCGTTACGTCTTCACCATTGTAGACACTACAATATCTTAGAGGTTAACAAAACAAACCTTAGTTGGGACTTCTTCGAACCATGCTAAAATACTCGCCCTACATAAACCCTTTTGGGAGTACTTTTGGTTGAAAGCTATTATGGGACATATACAAAGCAGCTCGAACTTTCTTTCGCCATTGACGTCCCTATAATGATATACGAAGATAACACAACATGTATCAAACAACTCAAAAAAGGATACATCAAAGGAGACAACACCATGCATATTGCGCCGAAGTTATTTTTTTTTTTTCTCATCAGCAACAAGAACATCAGAAGATTGAAGTCAAGGAAATTTAAATTCGTTCCCAAGACAACTTAGCCAAACTTTTCACCAAGTCACTATCCAAGTCTTCAGAAGCTTGTTCAAGGAATTGGTATACGTAAACTTTATTTGTTAATTCTCTTTGGAATTACGTCAAACTCAAGCAAAGTATCCTGAAGTATACTCACTTGACCTTAATGTACTATTTTTTTTCCCATGATTAGGAGCATTTTTCTCTTTGAGTTTTTACAACCTAACGAGGTTTTAATGAGACACCCATCCCAGGCTGGTCATACCCTTGTGTGCACTCCGTAGATGTTAAATTTGGCTTTGCATTAACTCACTTTTTTCCTTAGGTTATGAGTTTTTTTTTTTTGGTACCATATTGGGTTTTACCATAGCCGGGTTTTGTGAGACTTATTTTCATATGCAAGTTCCTAGTTTAAGACTAGCGTGTTCCCAGATTAGTGACAACGAGTCGGCTTCATTAACTTCGTTGAACCTAATGTTGAATCTACTTGAGTATTTACACACTAAAGGAAGAGTGGTACAAAAATTATCTAATTATGATTATACAAATTATAAATGGATTTGGATTCCAGATTACCTATTATTATAGTGATTCTTTTCTTATAGGATTGTATTTACTTGGAGGACAAGTTAATCATCTATCCTTAGTTTATTATAAATAAAGGCACTACCATAGAAAGAATCACAACATTCTGTTAGCATTCTACAATTTCTCCACTCTCTTCTCTTTTTACAAAACTCTCTCTCTCTCTCTTTCTCTTTCTCTTTCTCCCTCGGATAAAATAGGCCACAACATATACGTATATATGTGTGTGTGTGTGTGTGTGTGTCTAAAGATGGAGAATGCTGCCTTTCCTTTGTGACTTTTCTGCTCAAAATATTAATGCCAATTCTCTGACAAGGTATTATAGGGAAAATAAAATAATATTCGCCGTAAAATAAATCTTTCCAAAATCCTATTACAACAAAATACCAATAACAAGAGGATTTGTTAATTTTTGTGTGTTACCCTCGAACACAATCTATTACCTCTACATCAGGGCTATAAATCTTTTTACATATTTTTAAACATTTAATAAAATAATAAGATAGATGGTTCATACTATTGAATACATTAGCGTCACAAAAACTTGTGTTAAAAGTTGTGTAAAAAGATGGTGGCATTGATGTGCCCCAAATATAAATATATCTTATGAACCATTTCTAAAACTAAATATACCTATTTGAAAATGGTTAAATAATATTTTGTCACATCTTAGCTCGGGCTCGACCACTTCCTGGGCTTGACTCTACCATAGCACGATATTGTCCGCTTTGGGCCCCGACCACGCCCTCAAGGTTTTGTTTTTGGGAAATCACATGAGAACTTCCCAGTGGGTCACCGATCTTGGGATTGCTCTCGTGCGAACTCACTTAACTTCAGAGTTCCGACGAACTCTAAAGCCAGTGAGCTCCTAACATCGCCTAGGGGTGAGGATCCTGTAAGCCTTATATGCACATTCCCACCTCCAATTAACACGAGGCCTTTTGGGAGCTCACTGGTTTCAGAGTTCGTCAAAACTCTACAGTTAAGTGAGTTCGCACAAGAGCAATTCCGATGATAGGTAACCCATAGGAAGTTCTCGTGTGAGTTCCCAGAAACAAAACCGTTAGGGTGTGGTGGGCGCCCAAAGCAAACGATATCGTGTTATGGTGGAGTTGAGCCCAAGAAGTGGTTGAGCTCGGGCCAGGATGTGACAATTGTGACAACCCATCCCCAATTCTACGTTTTTATTAATTTTAAAAGCGTGAATTTACGAAAATGCCCTTAGAGGCGAGAACTTTGACTTTTGTTGACCATCGCCTAGAGAAAATGTATGACTTATTCTTTTAGCATATCCTCGTAGTACTCGTCACAACAAACGCGTTGACCTGAGTTAGACTCAAATCAGATCTGTAACAAGAAAGTTACGTTCCGTTAAAGTACATTAATTACGAGTATTTTGTACAAGCGTGTACAAATTTACAGTGTTGGAAACACTGTCAAAGAGGCAGATTTTATACATTTTAAATGGTAAAAAATCCTTCCTTTCCCTAATTGGTGGATACGGTCCCTCAAAACAAACAAACAAACCAACAACTAACTAATCAAAACAAAAATGAAAGCAGCAAAGAGAAGGGTTTAGGAACGCAAATCTGGTTTGTTGAGCAATTCCAAAATCTCCATTTGTTCGAATGCATGGGTTTATCCTTGAATGGATGATGATACTTGAAATGATCCGGCAATGGTTTAAATTCTAGTGTAGGTGCCTGAATCATCAAAATCAGCAAGTTAGTAGAAAACAAAATTGAAATTGGAGAGGATGGCTTACTTGTTTGCTCCGACACAAACTCAATGAAAAACACATCTTTGAAAGTTTCAGGGACTTTGAATTTGGCCAGATTGCATGTGATGGTTATGACTTGTCCCGTGTCATCAAACTCAACTTCTTTGGCCTTTGTTGTTTCAAATACGTCCTCTTTGATGCCTTCTTGACATTCTCCAGCCACTTCATTTTCTTGCACCTTTGGGAAGGCTTCCACAATGTCTTTTTCACTCACTTCGTTCTTTGGGATAAAAAATCTGGAGGAAAATGGACATTCAGAGGAATAACATTAGAATGTAATTGAATTTGAGATGTCCTTACTTGTGGTGGGTGGTTTAGAGGGCTTAAGGGGCTGCGACAAGGGTTGTTCTACCCTTGCCATGAGTATGTCTTCTTCCTCCTCCTCAATCAGCAACTTCTCATCCAATTCTTGGCTTTGTTTGGACACTTTTGGTGCAGCTACAACCTCCATAGCACTTCCCAAAGTGATGGTATCAGTGATTTCAAAACCTCCCATTGAATTTGCAATGTTTGAGTTGGAGAATTCACTTTGTTCTTGAATCTGTTCCATGAACTCCATAATCTGCCCAACTTGCTTCTCCAATTCATCCACCTTTTTGTCTTGATTTTGCATCGCTTTGTTTTGATTTTCTTGTCCTTACGAAATTGGTGAGTAACTTAATAAGCTTATCATTATCCAAAGACATACCTGAATTGGTTTAGGCAGATTGTGGTAGAGGTGGTGATGGTTCGTATGGCCATTGATAACACTCCTCAGATGGCTGTAATTGTTCTTTTTGTTGGGAGCCCTGCGTGAAAGAAGTTAGGACATCAAGAATTTCATTATAACTCATGGACATACCTGAATTCGAATGGAATTATTGTGGAGGAGGTTGTGGTGGCTGCATAGGGCTTGAATAGAACTCCTCTTGTTGCCAATATCTACCTTGTTGAACTTGTTGAGGTTCTCCCCACATGTAATCTGAATAGTCTTTCCAATCCGAATTGTAAGCGTTGGAAAACATGTTGTTACTTGGTTGATCATAGCCTTGATAACCCCAAGCATCTTCGTTCGTAGGGAATTGAGGATGTTGATGAATTTGAAATCCTTGCTCATAGGACGCACCAAATGTAGGGGTAGCGTGCATTGGGGTTCTTTTGGCAATTTGAGTCAATTGAGAAGTGGGATGCGCCAATTGAGCTTGAATGGTTGCAAGTGCCATATCTTACTTCATTTGTACCTAAAATCTAAGAAAGAAAACTAAATCAAATATCAAAAGTAAAAGACACAAACATAAACAAAAATAGAAACACAAACAGCAACTAAAACAAAGACATGAGAAAGGAAACAAAGGGGAATTAGCAAACTTGCTAATCCCCGGCAACGGCGACAAAAAATTGATGCGATGTAAAACAACACACAAATTAAACCCTCTTGTTGACGATTGTAGTATAGATGCAAGTAGAGATCATTCTAGGCCGGGGATTAGGAGGGATTGCTAATCTACTCAAAACTGACTTTAAAACACAAAACACAAAACTAAACTCTAATGACACAAAACAAACTAGAATTACTCAAAACAGCACAAAACTAGCAAATAGACTCAAAACAGATTCTAGGGACTGATTTGGACGAATTTAAACTCAAAAGACTCAAAAGACACAAACTAGGACAAATTCTAACTTAACTAACACAACTTCAAGATGGGGGATTGGTTTTGCACGAAAATTGAAAATAAAACTAAAGAACTTGCAGAATTAAACAAGACATGAAATTAAGGTGAATAGATGGATGGATGGCTAGCTAGAGGGTTCTTCTCCACACATGACACACTTACAACACAAAATTGATTTCCAGCTATGATTCCAATAAACCATGAAACTCAACACCCCAGATTAACCGTGAACAACACTAATTAACCCTCAAGTTTTCCTTAAATCATTGAATTGGACTGGTAACGCATCGGCAATCCAAATTATTCTCCAAAAGTTCCCTACATGAACAACATAATAGAGATACAATCAAAGATCATTAAGCTTTGTGAAAACTATAAGTATTGACAAGGCATTCATAACTATGATGAGTATGATACTCCTGCCAGGAATCTACTTAATGCGATTGTTTATAAGTGACCTCCACTACTTATGAATATAAGTTCATAACGATTAGGTGAAATTCCCTTATATTCTAGCATCAAATTCATGCATGCAAACTAAGTATGCCTCCTTAATCAACATACAAGAATAAGTTATCAATCAAACAGTTAAGTAAATTGAATTCACAATTCACAAAATCACAACTGAAGGTAATCAATTCATATCACAAAAATAATCATGGTTTTGAATCAACCTCTAGTGAAAAACGAATTTATTTCCTCATACTCGCAAAACAAAGACAATAGAATTTATACAATGAAAGCAAAAGAAAGAAAACACCTAGAACGCTCCCGCAACCCTAATTGAATAGCAAGCACATCCAAGGCCCTCTTCCTTCTTCTTTGCTGCGGCACAAGGGTTTTGGGTGAAGGTTTTGGATGTTTTGGGTGGTAGAATGGCTGAAAACGTGAATGATTGTGGTTAGGATAGAAATTTGGTGCGGCCGAGTTGTAGAATACGTTAAGGACATGGAAAGGTGGTAGAGGATGGAGAAGAAGAGAGATGGATGGAATGGATGGAAGGAAATTAGAGAGAACTTGTGGCAGAAATTGTAGAGAATGGTCCAAAGAAAATAAAAGGGTGCGGATGGCTTTATTTATAGGCTTTAGGGTTGAAAGGAAATCAGAAAATAGTAGGAAAGGTTTAAGAACTTAGCTAATTTGGTTCCACAATTTAATAGGTAAGAAAGAATTAGAAATTCAAAGAGAATAGGAATGTAAAATTCGGCAGAATTGTGTAGGAGAGAAAAGGAATGTGTTTGAAGGTCAGAAAATAGGAAAGAATCAAGGATAGGTGTGGCTGGAATGTTTTAGAGAAAGGGAAAGTGGTTTATGACAGAAAATAGGCAAGTAAGGTGGAAGAATTAAAGAGAATAGGAAAGGAAATTTGGCAGAATATGTAGGACAAATTTAGGAATGTGTTTTGAGGCACAAAATAGGTAAGAGAGGGTCCTCCTTGTGCAGCAAGGCATATAACACAAAGGGAATGTGTTTTGTGACAAAAATTAGGCAAGAAAGAGCTCCCCTTGCACGGCAAGGAAGAGAAAAAAGGTAAGGTGGTGCAGATTGGTGGGGCTAGAAGTTTAAAGGAAAAGGAATGTAATTTAAGTCACAAAATGGGCAAGGAAAGAGTCCATTTGTGCAGCAAACTTTGAGACTGATTTAGGGCTTCTAGAACAATGCAATTAAGTGCCCTAATGTGTTTTGGAAACCTTTTGTGGTTGGAACATAGGTGGCTTAGGATTAGGAAAGTTCTGAGCCAAGAATAGAAACTTTCAAGAATGGAAACCTCCAAGAATAGAAACTTCCAACTTTAGAAACTTTGGTTTCCATTTCTGAACTCTTCATTCATCATTCAATCCTAGGCTTCTTTGATCGTCAATTTCGTCCATCCACTTAACTCGAAGCATGTGTTATCCATCTTAAGCCCAAAACTGCTCCAAAATGCACTTCTTTGCTCCTTTAACCCATTGGACCTACAAACACACGAAAATAGCCTAAAATACTAAAATAACTAAGAACTAACAATCTAAATGCAAGGAAACAAGCTAACTAAGTGATGTAAATATGCTACTATCATTTAAAGCTGTCTCATATAAATGTTATATGCTTAAATGATAAGTCCAAGGAATATGTAATTATGAGAATGTAATCTAAAGAAGTTAGGTTCATGAGACCATTCTCTTTCGTATACATATCCTAAACGTTCTTAATCATAGGATTGCCAATTAGGCCTTGACAGTCCATTAAGATCAGTACATGCTATGTCTTCTCTTAGGGATAGTGACAGGTCTCGAGTCATTGGTGTGACTGACACCAAGACAAGCATGTAGATGTTCAATAGAGAATGAGTCGACTGAACACAATCAACGAGGAGTTCTCATACTCATGTCACATGAGAACTCATGGTTGGGATAATGCAAAGTAGTCCTTTGACCTGAGGCATCATAGTTGTCTTGTAGTTAGGTCCTTGATCTTTGACTATGTTAAAGTCACTCCATCAGAGGGTGTCCTCCACATAGTTGGGGTTAAGCCACTTAGCCATGGAGGCAAAGGAGAGGGATGTCTCTAGGGTATTTGTGTCTTAGGTACCTTCCAACACAATGATGAGGATTTGGTTTTTAATTACATAACTATTAAAGAAAGTTACAAGCATGGATTGAAGTTTGATATGTTCTTGGCTTATGCTTGGTTATAGTTGATGTTTATGAACTCACATTTGATTACAAAGTGGTTAAAATCAGTTTTTGTAACATGCTTGAAGGAAAGAACTCAACTAACACTACATCCTTGTGAGACTTGAGCCTTTGCTTTCTTTTGGAGAATTATAATCTGTGATTTCTTTGTTTTCTAAAGTCGTTGCATGATCTCATTATTCCTTGCTTGGTTGCTACTTAGAATGCATTTGTATCATGATAGAACTAGATGCTAGAACTTGTATCCGTTTCATTCAAAGCATGACATTGAATTGCATAACACATATCAAGATGAAGTTGTGATAGCCAAAGAGCCTTACTTCCCATATTTCGTATGTTTTGTAGGTTTTAACCCCGTTGAGCCTTGTTTAGCCTTTGTTTTTTTATTATTATTAACCCACATTACCCTCACCTAGCCTAGTTTAGGACAGTCCACACCCTTGTTCTTAAAATATAGTGAGCATGATTTAAATGAATTCCTTTTGAGTTACATTATGTAAGAAAATGAGTGTGGGGGAAGGAATGTTTGTTCTTAAGTTCTTATGTATGTTTTGAGGTTCAAAAGAAAAGAAAAAAGTTGAGAAAAACGTATGAAAAAGAAAAATAGAAAAGAAAAGTATGAAAGAAAGAAAAAAGAGCTTGAAAAGATGTATGAACGAGTGATTAAGTGTTGAATGTTGAAGAAAGGGTCCAAAACACCAAATCTGGCCCTAAATTGTCTAAATCTTCCCTTTTTGTTCAAAAGTGAATTCTAAGTTGATTCAAATACTTTGCTCACTGTTTCTTTAAGAACCTTTGTTTTCCATATCCTTTCTTTGTTAACCAAACACCCTTAGCCCCGTTACAACCCTTACACTTCTATCTTGATTGTGTTATGTGTTCAATATGTGGAGTTTGGGATTGATATGAGCATATGGCGTCAATGGTTCTTGCATCTAAGTGGTGGCATTCTTTTCATGAGATCATATTCATACATTCACTTATAACTCCAGAAAAGTGCTTTCTTTGTTAAAACATATGTGAGTATTAGTTTTCATGTTTACATCAATCTTCTCACATATACCTAGTATCAGGAGTGTAGTTAGAAAATCTGAGTGAAAATTGAGTGTATATCTAGTAAGGATTTGAGGGAATTCTCTAAGGCATGTTACTACATTCAAAATGTTGTTTTCATTGATTAAATGTGAACTAATGAATGGTAACTATGGTTAAGTATGTGCTTAAGTGTATGGATGACCAAAATCTATGTAAATGATGATCTTTAATGTGTTATGTGCTTTGGAAATCCCTGAGGTAATGTTGGAAGGTTTAGGTTGAGTTTTGTTTCTTTTTGCTTATTTTGTTTTGCTCGAGGACTAGCAAAAGCTAAGTGTGGGGGAATTTGATAGGAGCATATTTATGTGACTTAACTAGCTTATGTCCTTGCATTTACGTTGTTAGAACCTAGTTATTTTAGTACTTTAAGCCATTTTCGTGTGTTTGTAGGTCTATTGGGCTATTGGAGCAAAGAAGTGCATTTTGGTGCGTTTTGGAGCGATTTTGGGCCTATGATGGAAAGGACATGCTTGGAGCCAATTGGAGTGATGGAATTGAAGTGCAAATGAGTTAAGGAGCGAATAAAGATGTGAAGAATGGAATTCAAGGCAAATGAAGAATGAAGAGTCAAAATTGGAAACCGAAGTTTCTAAGATTGGAAGTTTCTATTTTCGAAGGTTTCCATTCTTGAAGAGTTTCTATTCTTGGAATGGAAGTTTTCCAATCCCTCTTCACCAAAGTTTCAGCCACATAAGGGTTCCTAAATGTGTGAGGGTATTCAATTACAAGTTCTAGAAGCCTAAACTTCCCCAATACATCCTTGCCGCACCCTTATTGCACCTTCCTCTTCCTTGCCGCACAAGGACCCCTTTCTTGCCTAATTTCTGAACATAAAACACATACCTATTTTGTGCTAGTCCTTGCCGTGCAAGGAGGCTTGTTTCCTACCTATTTTGTGTCCCAAAAACATTCCTATTTCCTTCACAAAAAACTGCCGCACAAAGGAGGGAAGTTCTTTCCTATTTTCTAGACATATCTCACTTTCCTATTCTCTAAATGTCCTTGCCGCCCAAGACAACCCCTCCTTGCTTATTTTCTGACTTCAAACACATTCCTATTCTATTCCTACATCAATGCCGCACCTATTCTTGTTTCCCTTTGATTTCTGAACCACAATCCCTTCTTATTCTGTGTCAAACCTTCTTCTTACCTATTCTATTTTGATTTTCTGATTTCTTTTCTTCCTTATTCAATTAGGGAGCCAAATTAGTTAAGTTTTAAAAGCCTTTTTCTGATCCCAAGTCGTGCCCTATATATACAAACTCATTCATTCACCATAAGGGAGATTTTTACACACCCTCGAGACATCCCTCTCCTTTGCCGCAACCTCCTTCCATATTCTCCATATTTTCTGACCATCCTTCACTCTTAGCCGCACCATACATCTATCCTAAACCATCCCCTCCATCCATACACACCAACCACACCCTTTAGGACTTGTGTTGCAGCAAGGTGGAGAAGAAGGAGCCTTAGACGTTTCAAGATTGAATTTTGGAGCGTTTTAGGTGTAATTCATTTCATGTCTCTTATGTTTAAATTCTATTTACTTTGCTTTGCTGTGAACATGAGTGGCTAAACCCCTCTTGGCTAGGGGTGATTTCAAAGCCATGATTATATGTGTAATATGAATTGATAAATTTCAGTTATGGATTATTAAGTTTTGAATGCAATTGGCTTAACCGTTGGATTGATAACTTATTTGTGCTTGTTGATTGAGGGTCGACACTTAATTTTCTTGCATAAATATGATGCTAGAGTATAAGTGAGTTTCACATAATCGTTACAAGCTTATATTCATATGTAGTGAAGGTCGTTGGTCACGATCGCGTTAAGTTCAATTCCTAGCATGAGTAACATGATGTCATAGTTATAAGTGCTTTGTCAATGCTTATGATTTTCATTGAACGTAATGATTTCTGAATGTATCTCTATTATGATGTCATGTAGAGGACTTTTGGAGAATGCTTTAGGTTGTCGAATGATGTCATCCAATATAATAACTTAAGGAAAATCTGAGAATTAACTAGTGATGTCACGGTTAATTTGGGGCATTGTCGTTCATGATTCAATAAGAAGTAACTGGAAATCAATTCGTTTGCATGCATATCATGTGTAGAGAAAGAGCCTCTAGCTTGCCTATCATTCATCTTAATTCCCAATTTCGTTTTGCAATCTGTTTAGTTTAAGAATCTGTTTTGTTAATTTGAATTCGTCCAAATCAAACCCCCTCTTTACTTTCTTGTTTTAAAGTGTTTAATTTTCATATCAAATTTTGGCGCCGTTGCCGGGGATTAGCAACTTTGCTAATCCCTTGTTGTTCTTTTTGTTTATTTTCATCTATTTTTGTTTTAGTTACTGACCTTATTTTTTGTTCTTGTTTCTAGGTACTAGTTTATGACTAGAAGTTCAAAACCTGTTCGTGAGCACATCCTTGACTTTGACGACGATTTTGAGTGGACTTTGAGGAAGCAAAAGAATCAACAAGGCCCTGAACCACCGTCTTCTAGCTCTACATCCGAGTTTGAAGAAGTTGGTGAGGAAGGAGAGCCCACGGCACAGTTTGTGGGAGAAGTACAAACAATGGCAGTGGACAATCGAACCATCAAAGAGCTTTCTGCCTCAGGTATGGATAATGCCGTTCCTTTATGTATCCAATATCCCGCGGCGGATCAAGGTAAGACGGAAGATTTTGAACTTAAGTCTAGTTCACTTATACTCTAGCATCATATTTATGCAAGATAATTAAGTGTCGACCCTCAATCAACAAGCACAAATAAGTTATCAATCCAACGGTTAAGCCAATTGCATTCAAAACTCAATAATCCATAACTGAAATTTATCAATTCATATTACACACATAATCATGGCTTTGAAATCACCCTTAGCCAAGAGGGGTTTAGCCACTCATGTTCACAGCAAACCAAAGTAAACAGAAATTAAACATAAGAGACATAAAACGAATTACACCTAAAACGCTCCAAACTTCTATCTTGAAACGTCCAAGGCTCCTTCTTCTCTACCTTGCTGCGACACAAGTCCTAAAGGGTGTGGTTGGTGTGTATGGATAAAGGGGATGGTTTAGGATAGATGTATGGTGCAGCTAAGAGTGAAGGATGGTCAGAAAATATGGAGAATATGGAAGGAGGTTGCGGCAAAGGAGAGGGATGTCTCTAGGGTGTGTAAAAATCTCTCTTATGGTGAATGAATGAGTTTGTATATATAGGGCACGGCTTGGGATCAGAAAAAGGCTTTTAAAACTTAGCTAATTTGGCTCCCTAATTGAATAAGGAAGAAAAGAAATCAGAAAATCAAAATAGAATAGGTAAGAAGAAGGTTTGACACAAAATAGGAAGGGATTGTGGTTCAGAAATCAAAGGGAAACAAGAATAGGTGCGGCATTGATGTAGGAATAGAATTTGGAATGTGTTTGAAGTCAGAAAATAAGCAAGGAGGGGTTGTCTTGGGCGGCAAGGACATTTAGAGAATAGGAAAGTGAGATATGTCCAGAAAATAGGAAAGAACTTCCCTCCTTTGTGCGGCAGTTTTTTGTGAAGGAAATAGGAATGTTTTTGGGACACAAAATAGGTAGGAAACAAGCCTCCTTGCACGGCAAGGACTAGCACAAAATAGGTATGTGTTTTATGTTCAGAAATTAGGCAAGAAAGGGGTCCTTGTGCGGCACGGAAGAGGAATGTGCAATAAGGGTGCGGCAAGGATGTATTGGGGAAGTTTAGGCTTCTAGAACTTGTAATTGAATACCCTCACACATTTAGGAACCCTTATGTGGCTGAAACTTTGGTGAAGAGGGATTGGAAAACTTCCATTCCAAGAATAGAAACTCTTTAAGAATGGAAACCTTCGAAAATAGAAACTTCCAAACTTAGAAACTTCGGTTTCCAATTTTGACTCTTCATTCTTCATTTGCCTTGAATTCCATTCTTCACATCTTCATTCGTTCCTTAACTCATTTGCACTTCAATTCCATCACTCCAATTGGCTCCAAGCATGTCCTTTCCATCATAGGCCCAAAATCGCTCCAAAACGCACCAAAATGCACTTCTTTGCTCCAATAGCCCAATAGACCTACAAACACACGAAAATGGCTTAAAGTACTAAAATAACTAGGTTCTAACAACGTAAATGCAAGGAAATAAGCTAATTAAGTCGCATAAATATGCTCCTATCAGTCCTTGATCTTTAACTATGTTAAAGTCACTCCATCAGAGGGTGTCCTCCACATAGTTGGGGTTAAGCCACTTAGCCATGGAGGCAAGTGAATGCGTAACAAGGGATCTCTAACCTTCAAACTGTTTAAAGGAGAATACTCTATGATATGATTAAGAATCTATGGCCAGAGTATGAATGAGATTTAGGAAGTTGTTCCAAATCACATTCAAGGTAATCATCTAAGTAAATGAATCACATTGGATAGTAGACATGAATAAACTATCAAACCAAACAATGTGGTCAAAGTATTGTATTAGAGAAAGACTGTATTGCATTGTAATCCTAAACTGAATACGTTCTCCACCTCTTCTGATTAGCTTGGGTAGCTATGACACACCAAGGTTCTAAAAAACGCTAGGCGCTAGTCGGGCGGCGGACTCGCACCTAGCGCCTAGGCGGTTAGGTGGGGTCTACGCGGACGCCTAGGCGGATTTAGGTAAATTTTTTGTATATCTTGTAAATAAGTACATAATGACACTTTCAAAAAATTATACTTGTATGAAATCCATGGATAAGAGATAATAAAATACAAAAAAAAAGTATCCAACAAGTCTAAAATTTAAAAACATATTAAGCGTATATATCATATTGAGGAGTATTTTAGGATAACACGTGAGAAAAATATACTCGAGAAAAAAATGAAAAAGAAACACAAAATAACCACCATGAGGAATTGAACTCGTGACCTAAAACCTAATAAAGACACACTGACCAACAGGTACAAGGCCACAGCCGTGTCAACCCTTTGCAACAATTGTAATATTAGCTAGTGGAACAGCATTATTTGACATTTGAAAAACCCTAGCAGCTACACTCACTCACATTTCAGCTTTTGATGCCTCGAGCCCAGAGCCCAAAAATCTCCCTAATTGACCGTTGCTCCTCGGGTTGCATAAAGGCTTAGGATGCACACGTGTCATGCATCAGGACCAAAAATCTCACCTTTCTCTTCTTCCCGTGCTCTCTCCCTCACCTCACTTCTCTGCAAGTATTTCTCTCTCTGTCTTTTTCTCCTTCTCCTTATTACACTCTCCTCACCTCTCCCGAGCTACGCACACACCGCACCACCACCCACACCACCCCACCGTCTCTGGCGAGCCCTCAAACCACACCCTCCAGACCCTCACCATCTTTGCAACCTCTCACTCTCTCTCCTCGTACCTCTCGCACCATCACCTCAAACTCCCCCGAGAACCAACCACCAAAACACCACCGCCTAGGCCACCTAGGAGCCCTTAGGAGCACCAAGGCGGGCGCCTAACAGATCCCCGCTTTTCGCCGCCGATTAGCACCTAATCAGAGCGGTACCTCACCAACTAGCGCCTAGGCGCCGCCTAGGCCATTTTTTAGAACACTAGACATACTACTAGGTGTCACTCATGGTTTGTGGAAGCCTTAAAGGTTTATGATCACTAAAGGGAGAATTGAAAGTAAGTTTCAATTCACAATCGATTTGAAAGAGTTCTAATCACCCACTACCTCGCTAAAAGGAACCTAATGGATCGTACACCGAGTAAGGTAGAGATTGAAGAAACAACAGAGATGAGTATGGATAATTAAATGGTTTAATCATTTATGGCTCAGATTAATTAATATGTTAATTAATCAAACGAATAAGTTCATTTTAAACCTTGAGTTGGTGTTGGGCCTTAAAGCCCAAATTGGGCTTCGAATCGTCAAGCCCATTAGTTTAAGTTGTATGACAACTTAACAACCAAAATTCAAGAAGCCCAAAACAGCCCAAAGGCATGGGAAAACCGGCCATATAGAGAAAGGGTAGTGAACTTGCTTTAATTGCAAGTTTGCCATTACATTGTGAGGTGGTATGAAGGCAACTTTATAACATTTCATCATTAAGGTTTCTTTTGGAGAAAACATGAGAACACAAAGCTCTCTTTGCCCTCTAAGAGGCCGGCGACCCTAGGAAGGTTTTACTAGCATCTAAATTTTCCTAGGTCACTTATCTCCTCATCAATGCTCTCATTGGTGTGGAAAAATTAGAGGTTCTCTATTTTGGGAACTTAGAGAATCCTTTCAACCATCCTCCTCCAAGAAATCTATAGAGCTAAGAAGCAAGGAATGAAGGCCCTCTCCTTGGGTGATTAGCCTTTGCTTATGCAAAGAGGAATCAACAAAGGTATAAGATTTCTTAACTCACTTTGTTTTGAGTTGAGTCTTGGTTCACTTACCAACTAGGCTTTGAATTTCATGGGTTAAGTTTTGTTTTTGAGTGCATATAACATGTTTCCGCCTTTAATTGTTAATTGCATGTTGTTGATGTTGCTTAAATGAACTTGTTTTCCACAAATTTTCCTTCAGGTCGCACATGAGTCATCGGCGCGTGCAGCATATTGCTACCCATGTAGCCACTTGTGGTGGTGCGTGACGGCGAGTCACTTGTGTGGGTCCGTGACGTCGATTAGATCAATTTTAAATATTTAAACCTTATGTTTGAGCAATCTACGGAGGTTTTATTTAGGTTTCCGTATATGTACTTTAATTAATTCGTCAATAGTTATTTCACGTATAGGGAAACGTATTCCGAGGATGTACAGGGTTAAGCCAGGCTAGGAGGCTTCGTTTCGACTGCATATCTGTGAGTGGGCAGTTTATTTTATACCTATACATATTTATAGTTTCCCTAAATGCGTATTTGCTTCGCTTTATTTATATATTGCCAAGTAGCTGATAATTTTGATATAATTGTGATAAATGCTGCTAATGGTTGGGATATTACTGTCATGACATTCATACATATTTTAACATGCTCATCCTGCTACACCGATGTTAGTACTTACCCTAGGGCCAGGGCCAGTCCTTCTCGTGTATGTTCACATCGCACCGTTCATTCATCTTGGATCCAAGTTAGGTGCCAGTCCTATCAGGTAGAATGCATTAGGCAATCCGACTTGTATGTAACTGTGCTCCCGCACCAGCCTTCACGTGATTATAGTACTAGAGTGTATTGATTACACCCAGTCATGCTCATGTCAGATACTGTCTACTCAAACTCGTGTGTTAGTTTAGATGGATTAGTACTTCTTTATATTGTTTATCACATGCCTATACTATTGTGGCATGGATATATCATGACTTGGCATATTTCTAGTTATATTGCTATTGTATTATTGCTTACATACTTATGTAGTATGTTTTAAAGGAAACTATACTTGTTTTATGGCGAGGGGTTACTATGTTTGAAAATAAAGGTTTTCTTACAAGCTTTGTTTTGCTGACCAATTCAACTTTATTTCTCACCCCTCCACATTTAATAGCTGTGCTTACGTGTATACGAGGATTCTGGCAAATCTCAAAAGATGGTTACCTTCAGTGGTATAACCTTCATCCTTTTTACTATGTTGTCTTATGCTTTGACATCACGTGTGAATAGGGTTGAATCCCGCTCACCTGCACACTCTCTTGATTAGGCACTTTTAGGTTTAAATTTATTCACATCTTCCACATCACTACACTTTATGGCTTCATCACCATTTAGGTGTCGGCCAGCACAACTCGATTTGGAGTCCAAGTGGACATTCTGGGTCAGGGTGTGTCATATTTGTATCAGAGCTAAAGTTTGGGCATTATTGCATTCGTCACATACGTGATGTAAGCATTCTTGCTTCTTGAACCCAAGTGTTGAATCTTGCCACGTTGTCGGGCATGAAAAACGTGTTAACTTTTTTGAAAGTTATCAATACTTAGACGATTTATTGTCATTTTAGAAAATCGTTTTGGCAATCACCCTAGACTTTAACTGATGAACATCTCTACCCAAGGAGTTCCATTTTGGGAAACGATTTGCTAGCCTTGCAGCTAGGCTAAGGTATCAAGAGTTGAGTATCACCAGGGATTTACTAATCGTTTTTACCAACCTTGCAAATTCGGAAACCATAAATGGTTTTATTTCTTTGGTGGCACCTATTAGTTACTCTCTCTTAAATTCCCTTCGACGGTTACTCAAGATTCTAGAAATGTGTGAAGCGACAACCTGGTGCTAAAGTGGTAGCAATTGACAAAAGATCATCGGGGGGACAATCACTTTTGGTCCCCAATAACACTAATATCTTCGAACGTACAGGTGACTATTTCAAATCTTCAGAAGGAAGATTGACTTCTCTTTAGTCCATTTTCAAATTTGATTATTAGCAAGTTCTTTTTCTAGCCTTGGAATTTTTCAACCAACGCAAATTTCCAGATTTTCCTTTCGTTGTTATACTCATCAATTGGGTGAGTATAAGCTTGCGAGTGTGAGTTGTCATATCCTGGGAGTAACAGAAACCCAAAAAGCAGTAATCAAATCCTCATAGGATAAGTGAACTACTTCACTTGACCAGTCACCTTTCCAATTACTTTCACAAGCAGACACTGAAATTGAAGTTTGAGAAATTTTCCCGCTATAGGAGCGGAACGAGTTTTAAGAATTTTATGAAGACCTGTAGCATGTGGTGTAGAGAAAAAAAGCAATATCACACAATCCGAGGACGTGTACCTTTGGCGTCTTTTCTCAAAGTTCTTTTGAAGAAATCACTAGTTGATAAGGTGAGGTACACCTCAATCCATTCTCTATATTGCACCAGTTTTTCCTTGCATTTTTTCAAACCCTTTAGAGAAGATGACACATAACTCTTTTGGAGGACCTTAGTCGCCTATCCAACCAATTATAGGGAACCTTAAACCTTTTCGCGAAGGTGAAAGATTAACCCTAGAGTCGTACCTACACTTTAACAACTCAGCCGGTTGACGACTAAAACCGTTAGTCCTACTTCGAGTTGTTGTTCTCTTCGATCGACTTTTAGAAGTCGAGAGTTCTTTCATAGCTTGAAGAAATTTGGAGTAGTCTTACCAATGACTCTCTCCTCAACATCAAAGATCGAGTGTTGAGAACACCGATGTTCAACTTTATACCATTCCCCTAAAGTAACCATTGCTAAGTTGGTACCTTCTTGGGAGGGGTGATCTTAATAAATGACATTCTTCCTTTTGAAATTCTCGCAAAGTGTTGCGAAAATGAGATATCTTTAATCTTGTCGATTTATCAACAAACTGTTGGCAGACTTTTCGGCTACAATGTCTTTCCTCATTTACGACTGAGGAAAATAAATTTTAGGTTGGGTTGTTGAAAATGAGTAAAGTTTCTAACAACTGAAGTGTTGTCTTACCTCTGTTTTACACCTTTTGATGACTCTAGTCATCTTGGAAGTCTAGGATTACGTGTTTTTCGGATGTTTTGACTGTGTGGAGGCAGCATGACGGAATATCATTTTTATTCTCCAATGGTTAAAACTGTTCGAAACAAACCATCTCATTCATGACTTAGAGTCAATAGTTATTACCTTTATTTGAAAGCTGGATGACATTTCTCTGTGGAGAAACGTGTACAAAATCTTCACCAACCCCACAATTCCTCGAGTACACTTTCACTGAGAAAGAGCTAAAATTTTATAGTATCAATGGAGGAACTAAATCAACATCTACGATTTCACTATCGTGTATTACCCCGATCGTGCAAGCGTATTACATGCTACGAAAACAAAAGGCATATCTACCCTTGAACGCTTCTAGCTTGTATTATCACATTTTAGTCGGGATTCACAAGCTACGATTTGACGATATTTACAAATGATCAAGAATCATTCGAGTAATTGTAATCACTTCCTATGTCTGAATAGAGATAGGAAAATATCGCCATACACTCCTATTATGAGTTCCTATACATGTGGAGATTTTGGTGATGTACGGTGATTATTGATTGACTTAGCAAGTCAATTCATTTTCTATTGGTCCAAAAGGACAACTTTTTCACCTCTTGGTGCTGGAAGGCATTCCAGTTAACCTTAGTACGTGTCTACTCTACTACACTTAGTATTGCCTTGAAATGGATGCGCTGTCTAAAAGAACAGTTGACATTAGAAGTGCAGTAGTGACCATTAATATCTCAACGAACGAATCCTCACCGTGGTGATTAAATATTTCAGGAACTACTGTTATAGTTTAATGTTATGCATTTAATCTCATTATCTCGTACTTTATATTTGATGGACTCCCGTTGATCCTCAAATTCTTGAGTATTCTTCTAGCTCTCCCGACACGCTTTTCAACTAAATTCAAGAGAATCTTCACTATGAATTTGCTTGCTAAGGAGTTGCGGACTTCATGGTTTGATTACATGGTAGGGACATCACTGTGGCATCTCATCGAGATGCGTGTTTTACTTTTGAGTTTTTGGGAAGCCTTCTTGAAGGCCTTGTGTAGCAAGCTTTGTCACCGACTACATTTCACTCTTAGATTAATGGCTAGTTTGAACGATCTACCGGACCTTCATGGCATGTTACGTTTATTTGCTCTTTAGTGGTAGCATTATCGTATTAGACACTTATTTATGTTAGAACGGCTTGTAACTACGGTTACAATATTTGGTCTTGGTTGCGCCACTGTGAGACGCATTGCGAAGATTCTTTGCTTAGCACTTGTTTGATAGAGGGGTTTTATGAACAAGTGTTCAATTGTGAGAGTTCACAATATAGAATTGTTTTGTTGCTGTTGTTGCCCAAGGGAGTGGTGCATGAGCACGGTAGAGAGTTGATTAGATGTTGTTGGTGTATTTCCCAATGGGGGGCATGATGGTAATATTGCACCCTCGGAAATTTTTCACTTACTTATCATGGCAACAGTAAGTTATCGATATCGCGGGCTACAGACCGTAATATCAATGACTTATTCGTCGAATTTGTTAAGCAAGTAAATAGGCAGATCCTTTTTCGATAAGTACTTACTTATGTATTTGTTGTTTTACCTATTTATTACTTGGGCTCAACTCAAGGATATTACATACTTTTGAGTATACAACGTTCGAAGGCATAGTAGAAAATCCTATGTTCAGTTTTACAATCAGTACAACTATTCTAACTTTATGTTGTTATAACTATGTATTTTCGTTGGGACATTAGTACATATAAATATTTTCAAAGTTTTGTATTTGTGAAAACTATTATAATATAGTATTGTACTGAAGAATAAGGAAAGTATGAGTTGGAGGCATGAAAAGGAATTAATGCACTTTGAATTGCGACGGAGCACCATTTTCCCTTTTTGTACAACCACTCTGACTGGATTTCTTCGTTAGTACATATATTTTATTCTTCCATATCTTGGAGTTTTGTGTAACAAATGATTTTAAATTTCGGGGACAAAATTTTCTTAAAGAGGTAGATTGTGACAACTTGTCCCTAATTCTATGTTTTTATTAATTTTAAAAGCGTGAATTTACAAAAATGCCCTTAGAGGCAAGAACTTTGACTTTCGTTGACCATCACCTAGAGAAATGTATGACTTATTCTTTTAGCATATCCTCATAGTACTCTTCACTACGAACGTGTTGACATGAGTTAGACTCGAATCGGATTTGTAACGAGAAAGTTACGTTTCGTTAAAGTATGTTAGTTACGGGTATTTTGTAGAAGCGCATACAAATTCACAGTCTTGAATACACTGTCAAAGAGGCAGATTTTATACATTTTAAATGGTGCAAAATCCTTCCTTTCCCTAATCGGTGGATACGGTCCCTCTTATCTTCAACAACAAAACTAAATTATTTAATTTGATCTTTCACCAATCACATTCCACCATTTCCTCACTTCCATCCCTTTTCCCTTTTTTTTCCTAACCAACCAGGTGCTTTCACTCGATTTTGGCACCAATCAATTCACTCCCTCACAAACCCATCACCCAATCAATTTTTCGAAAAATTAAAACCTAATTATCTCTTTTCTTCTCATTCTCTTCCCGAACTCTCTTTCTCTCTGCAACAAGGAATAATCACCCTCAAAACACACAAACGTGACAAACAAACTTCACCATGGTGTTCATCTCACCACCATGAACACAGCCATGCAACTAGATTCGAGAACGAATGAGTTTTGACTCACCAACTCAGAAGGTCCGACTCAGTGAATTTTGGTTCAACAATTTTTCAGGCCATTCACGGCTTAAGTAAGCCTTGGAAAATCCTTAGAACCTTCATTTCATTCCTTTGAGTTGATTTTGATCTTGTGTACATGTTTTGAATGGGCATTCTGGGAAAAATTGATCGTGACCATTTGGCCACTTTTAGGCCAAATTCTTGGACAACATAGACCACAAATGAACTTTCTATGAATATGGATCAATTCATCACATTCCTAGCTTTAATTTAGTTTTTGTAGAATTGAATTTGGTTGAGAATCGAGCTCGTTAGGAGCTCTGGAAGTTGGACCTTCAACCTACAAAAATGCTCTGAAAAAGGAGAGTACAATTGTACTCGCAGGCGCATGGGTGTGCGTGGTTGCCCATGCATCCACTTGTGGTGGTGCGTGACTGAGTGTCCGGCCTTCGGCCGACGTGTGGTCGACATATTTGGGTTCGTGACGTCGAGTAGAATGATTTTGTATATTTAAACCTTATGTTTGAGCAATCTACGGAGGTTTTATTTATGTTTCCATATATATGCTTTAATTAATTCGTAAATAATTATTTCACGTATAGGGAAACATATTCCGATGACGTACGGGGTTAAGCCAGGCTAGGAGGCTTCTTTTCTACTGCGTATCTATGAGTGGCAGTTTATTACCTATACATATTTATAGTTTCCCTAAATGCGTATTTACTTCACTTTATGTATATATTGCCAAGTAGTTGATAATTGTGATATAATTGTGATAAATGCTACTAATTGTTGGGATATTACTGTCATGACATTCATACATATTTTTACATGCTCATCCTGCTGCACCGGTGTTAGTACTCACCCTAGGGCCAAGGCCAGTCCTTCACGTGTATGTTCACATCACACCGTTCCCTCATCTTGGATCCAGGTTAGGTGCCAGTCCTGTCGGGTAGATTACATTAGGCAATCCGACTTGTATATGACCATGCTCCCATACCACTCTTCACATGATTGTAGTACTAGAGCGTATTGATGACACCCAGTCCTGCTCATGTCAGATATTGTTTGCTCAAACTCGCGTGTCAGCTAGATGGATAAGGACTTCATTATATTGTTTATCACATGACTATACTACTGTGGCATGGATATATCATGACTTGGCATATTTCTGGTTATATTGCTATTGTATTATTATTTACATACTTGCGTAGTATGTTTTAAAGGAAACTATACTTATTTTACGGCGAGGGGTAATTATGTTCGAAAATAAAGGTTTTCTTACAAGCTTTGTTTTACTGACCCACTCAATTTTATTTTTCGCCCCTTTAGGTTTAATAGATGTGCTTACTTGTATACTAGGATTCTAGCAAATGTCAAGAGATGGTTACCTTCAGTGGTATAACCCTCATCCTATTTACTATGCTTTCTTATGCTCTAACATCACGTGTGAATAGAATCCCGCTCCCCTACACACTCTCTTGATTAGGCACTTTTAGGTTTAAATTTATTCACATCTTCCACAGCACTACACTTTATGGCTTCGTCACCGTCTAGGTGTTGGCCAGCACAGCTCGATTTAGAGAGTCCAAGTGGACATTCCGAGTCGGGGTGTGTCATATTTAGTTATCAAATTTAACTATGCTGACATGAAAATATTTCATTATTGAAATAATGATGGGGATAAAACCAAATGACCTTGATAAAAAAAAATTAAAAAAGAACAAGGTTTCAATTAATGACCCGAAAGTACAAATTTTATTGGTGTCACATTATCGATGCCCAAACTTTATGTACCTAGTGAGAAAAACTTTGTGGAGTTTAACGTGCCACTAGACAATGCCTAGTAGCACTACAATTCAATCAAAATTTGACATGTGGTTAAATTTAACTAAAATTTCCTATTTACATAAAAACTGTAAAAAAAGTATTATTTCCAACATTTAAACAAAAAAAACTAAAACACCCACCCAAACTTCCCCCATCGAAAAAGCTTGGGAGATAAACTTTAATATGGGTTGATGTTGATCAGTTTCCTAAGTAAGGGATTAATTGGAATTGTATAGACTTTGGTCATGAAAACGATTACATATAATTGAATCCAGATTCGTTTAATTTTTTATTTTTTATCTCCAATGATGAATCATTTTCTGCAAACACAAAATATTTCTTCTTTATTTTTCAATGAATTAGGCTAACTATGATAGAAAAATAAAGGTTATTCCCTCGAAATTTAGTCGAACTCCCTCGAAGTTTAGTCGAACTGACACACCCCGACCCGGAAAGTTTACTTAGACTCCGAATCGAGTTATGATGGCCGACAGCTGGAGGGTGACGAAGCCATAAAGTGTAGTGTAGTGGAAGAAGAATGTGAATGAATTTAAACCTAAAAGTGCCTAATCAAAAGAGTGCGCGAATTTAAACCTAAAAGTGCCTAATTTAAACCTAAAAGTGCCTAATCAAAAGAGTGCGCGGGATTGAACCCTTTTCACATGTGATGTCAGAGCAGATTGATTTCGTATATTCAAAACCTATGTTTGAGCAACCTGCAGAGCTTTTATTTCAGTTTCCATTTATGTGTTATTAAACTAAGTTAATTAGTAATTTCACATATAGGGGAAACTATACTTGTTTTACGGTGAGGGGTTAGTCTATTAAAAAATAAAGGTTTTCGTATAAGCATTGTTTTGCTGACCCACTCAACTTGTTTTTCGTCCCTCTAAGTTTAGTAGCTGTGCTTACGTTTATACAAGGATTCTGGCAAGTCTTAGGAGATGGTTACCTTCAGTGGTATAACCCTCAGCCCGTCTACTATACTATCTTATGCTCTGACATCATGAGTGAAAAAGGTTCAATCTCGCTCACCCCCACACTTATTTGATAAGGTACTTTTAGGTTTAAATTTATTCACATTCTTCTTCCACTACATTACACTTTATGGCTTCATCACCCTCCAGGTGTCGGCCAGCACAACTCGATTTGGAGTCCAAGTGGACTTTCCGAGTCGAGGTGTGTCAGAACGATACCGACATCCGCGCAGGAGTGGTGAATTTTCAAATGATGGAGGACTGTTCTGGTTGGGTGATTGGACTCTACTTTTAATTTTACAAATCTTTATAATATATTTTTAGTTTTTATATAATTATGAAATCTTTAAAAGGTAGCATGACTCTAAAATCATAAATAAAAATCTTACCTCATGTTAAATTTTGATTGAGTCGTAGTGCCATTAGATATTGTCTAGTGGCATGTTGAGCCTCACATAAGTTTTTCTCGTACCTAGCATTATTCAATCCAAAGTCAAATACGATTTTCCATATAACACTAAGCTATATATAAACTCAACTTTTTCAATGCATGAGAGAATTGAGTCAATTTGAAGTCAAAACTAATTAAAGTTAAATATACTTTTTGTTTTTTTAACAAACGATATTATTTATAGTGGCGAAGCTACGTGAGGGCGAGGAGTGGCGGCCGTCCCTCCCCTCGTCGAAAATCAAGCCCAAGAGCAGTGGTTTTGCCCCTCCGGCCTCGTCGGAAGTGATGAAATTCCATTTGGTTTTCTAGCCTTTTGGGTTTCCCTGCTCTATCGCAGGACAGGCTAATCGTGGGCTCTCTTTTTGTTTTTCCAAAAAAAAAAAAAAAAAAAAAAACTTAGGCCAAAGAAAGGAGGAACGAAGATTTACATTTTGCAGCTTCTAGAGACTAGTGAAGTTCTGGTTTGTTTCTAATGAAGAAGAAGATAAAGGAATAAGAGAGAGACTTTCTCTCTCTCCCATCCCACCTCACGTGACTTTTGAGAATTACAATTTTTTTTCTAAATATTGGCCAATCAATTGCCCCACTTAATTGATTTATATTGGAATTTGTTTTATTTTTTAATTATTGTCCAATTAATTTGACCACTCTTCCAATATTTTTGAAGACACTTGTTTGATACTATTATTTATTTTAAAATTCACTATAAATTTATACGAGCTTCAAAAAAAATTTGTAAAATATTACAAACTTGTAATTATTATTTTTTTCTTTCTCATAACATCAAATTCAACAAAGTAATAAAGAAAATTTGTCAATATTTTTATATATTATATGTTTTATAATCAAAGTTTTTTTGGATATTATAAGCTATATAATAAATAGACAATTATTTATACGGTATATAATAAATTTATTCAAATTTACCTAGGTCCTCGCCTAAGTCTAAAGTCATGTCCATCTTTTAAAACTTTGCTAATTATACAGTTAAGTAATAGAATGATACAACAAGAACCGGTGCTAAATCATCCTTTAAATAAAATTGTTGTTCAAACCCTCCTTCGACTATTTTGAGTAGTTCAAATCCTCTTTTGAATATTTCGGTTAGTGCAAATTCTCCTATGAATATTATGGGTAGTTCAAATAATCTTCTTGCAAATCCTGAACTTAGACCTCAAATGAATGTTCACATTTTTTCAAGACGCTAAATTTTTTAAATTTCGCCCCTCTCTCCCGAGAATTCCTGGCTTCGCCACTAATTATTTACACTAAAGGGGGAGCGGGTGGGCATAGCCTCACAACAGGCTAGCAATAATGTGGTTCAAATTCGTTTTTGGTGAGAATCGAACCTAAAACCTCTCACTTCCAAGTGAAGACGAATACCACTTTTTTATTCAAAATTTCATGATGCATTGAAAAAGATAAAGATAGACCGGTATGCATGTGCTAAGTGACTAGTATATATGTATACATGGAATGATAAGCAAAGGAGATCTTTCTGTTTCCCTTTTACTTGTTTTACTAATTTGTAAAAAATAATTGTTGTTTTCCTTACCTACAATTATCTGTGATTAATATAGAAAGAATCAATATAATAAGAAAAGAAAAAATGAAACAGTTGACACAGCTGGTGATAGGCATGACGGATGTAGATGAAATCAGGGTAGGGGGAGTTGATCGTTGTGTGGATAGAATTGAGAGCAAATAGCATTCCATATTTTCCTTAAACTAATTCCATAACCGTGGAAATCAGGCACTGTCAACTTTGAGAGCACACGGAACCTGTCGAGTATATATACGATGCATCCTTGATGTTTCAATTCAAACCCACATAAAATTCTTCAAACCAACAAGCAGTAGCTAGCATGGCTTTGTTCACAAGAAATCTAGTGCTAGCGCTGTTTTTGCTTACAATAATCCTGTGCGATGCAGGTATAAGTATTCATCGGAAAAGAAGACATGTAAGAGTGAAAAATTTCTTGCAACTGAACGGAACGTTGTTCACGCTTACCCTTCACTGCAAATCCAAGAACGATGATCTTGGTGAGAAAGTGATCCCCTTCAATAGTTCCTGGGAATTCGATTTTATTCCTCATTTCCTTGGCGCAACATTATACTTCTGCGGTTTTACATGGCCGGGTCAATTTAAGTGGTTTAATGTATATAACGACGACAGAGACATCGACCGTGCTAGTAAGTTCCAGTGGAGTATATATCCTCCAGGCCCATGTAGGGTTAATTGGTTCAACGAGTCAATTGTCGAGGGGACATGCTACCATTGGAACGGTGAAGCTCTTTAGGCGCAAAACATGTAAACTGACACTCTAATATGGGTGGGTTCTACTATTGTACGCAGGACCTATAAATCTGTAGTAGAGAGGGGAATGTGATCAGTTTGTGTGTCTAAATATATATCGTACAAGTATCTTCATCAAATAATAAAAAAGTACGATAGTGTTCCTATTTCTGATATTTTTTTTTTCTTCTTTCTTTTCTTTGGTTTAATGAGTTTGGATGTTTTGGATGCCGTGATAACATATTTCACGAGAACTGAAAAGATAAGATAGCTGGGGAGGATGAACGAGGAAAAGGAAGGGAGAAGAAAGAGTTTAATAGGAAAGATAGAATTAATGAAAAAGAATTAGGGAGATACGATAGAGAATTAAAAATCTTAATTACCAGGTTTTTAGAATTTTGTTGCCAACAAAATTATTCAAATAAATTAAATTAATTGGACTAATTAGATTGCATCTAAACCATTAAATTTGTTAGATCTAATAGTTGAAGACTTGTATAAAACTACGGTTTACTCACTACAACAAAAATGAGCTTTGGGTACAAAACAAAGGGCACAATTGAGAATTTTGTGTCAGTTTGACCACAAAAAACCTTAAACAGTTCCCATTTCATATAGGGCACCATCTATTGTGCCCAATGTTAAAAAAACCAGACACAAAACAGTAATGGGCACGGAAATCGTGCCGAGTGGGGTCAGATGACAACTTCTTTATTGAAGACGGGCACAAACAACATTTTGTGTCTATAAAAATTATTTGTCAAAGGTGCTTTATATTCTCTCTCGTTTGTCTTTCCTTCCTCTAGCACACCAATAATTAAAATGTATACACTTGTGATAAATAATGGTATGGAGTTGTTTATTATTGTGCAAGTTAGCAATAATTAATGTTGTTCAAATTCATTTTTTGCGATAGTCGAACATCATATCTCTCACTTATATGTAAAGAAGAATACAACTCCACCGTAGTACTGAATGGTGTGTTTTAGATTTATAATGGATCATTTCCAGCTGCAATGAATGTTTGTTAGATTCGTATCATTTTGAACTACTTTTTAGATTGGTATCTTCCTGCAGGTTTGTTTTTTATGCTTGGTGATAAGGTTTTTGGTTTTATAGTAAGTGTTTAATTTTTTTACTGCAGTAAAAGTCTTTCATGCAGTGACACATAACCAACAATTGTGCCCTTAGGGTCAATCTCTTTGCAAAAGCAAGTTTATCTTCAGACCCAAATAATTGTAGTCCCTTTGCAAAAGCAAGTTTATCTTTAGATGGACAAATAATTGTAGATTCTTTTATCTTCAGATGGATAAATAATTGTACATTCTTAAACGTCCTTGCACGCAGTGACACAAAACCAACAATTGTGCCCTTAGGGTCTCTTTGCAAAAGCAAGTTGATCTTCGGATGGACAAATATTTGTATATTCTTTTTTAGGACACTAATGATAGAAATTGTGCCCACTAAATAATAATAAATAAGAAATCATTCTACTTTTCATTGGGTCTTCAAATGGACAAAGTATTTTAATAATTATGAATTCCTTTTCTTGACACAAATGTTAGAAATTGTGTCCAGTAAATTCTAATAAATAATAAATCACTCCATAGCAAAAGAATATGTTGGCACAATTATGGATTTGTGCCTTTATTCTAGTATAAATCCTCCACACTCCCTTACTAATTTGTAAATGGAAAATTATAAGGTTGTTTCATAGAGTTGTGTTTTTTTTTGAATTTGATCAAGTTCTACATCATCGAGAATGGCGGACAGGCGACGTCGCGGAGTTCGAATTGGAACCGAATCTCCAGCATCACATTCGTCTATTGCTTCCAACATTACAACAGCAAATTCCACAACGAATCCTCCATCTCAACATCCACGACAACCTGTTAATGTCGGGCGCATACCTTGTTCTATTGATAATCAGTACATTCTTACTACAGTTGCTGATGGTCACCTTGGCTACGCATTACCCTTAAATAACGAATGTGTACGCGCACCTCAAGGACGTGTCTTGCCAGCGTGGGCAAACCCCAGTAGGACAGAACAATACCCTATCAATTTGGTTTCTGCTGAAACAACAACTAAACAGTCTACTAGTTCTGTCGTTGTTATTGAAGAACCACGCACTTATGAAGCACAAATTCATCCTCGAGGCCTGTCTCTTCCACAGATGAGGTCACGAAATATGCAGAATGTTACCATTGAGATTTTAAGCAGCGACGACGAGAACAATTAATATATTTTGTATTATGTTATATTTCACCGCTGTGTGAAAATATAATAATCTTATACTATGTTGTACTCCTCTTGGGTCCTCAACTTATGTAGTATTACAATATAATAATATTTTTTTTGTATATTTTTTGGTTTATAATTATGTTTCCTGTCCGATTCATACCGCAAAATTAAGTGAATTCATAGTGTTGCAATGCAAGCCTTATGCCACGTCACCAATGCAAGAAAAGAAAAAACAAAAGACAAAAGAAAAACAGCAATCCTTATGCCACGTTACAAAGAAAAAATAGAAGGAAAAAAAAAAGAAAAAAAAAGACAAAAGAAAAACAATTAAAGAACAACGCAAGCCTTTCTTCCTCCAAAGTAAGTCACTTTGCAGCCTCCTCTCATGGCGCCTTAGCTTCATTCCACGGAACAAACTTTCTTCCTCCAAAATAAGTCACTTTTCAACCTTCCTTCAATGCGAATTCAGAATTCCTGAATTCTCACCTCTACCCTTCTTTCACTTCCCTCGTTTCTTTCCGATTTCAGGTACTAATCCCAATCCTTTTCAGAATTGATCAATTGGGGTGTCTGTAAATCAAGCATTTTCAGTTGGGGTTTGTGTAAATTTAGCTGCACATCTGGGCAAAGGAAAATCCAAGCCTACACATATGGGCAGAGGAATCATAGCTTCAAACACAAAATTATATTTATCCTCGTTTTGCTCCAAATCGCGCATCTATTCTGGGTTTCTTCAGGTATTTGAATTTTGTGTATATATATATATATTTCTGTTCTTATTTACTGGCTGGCTTAGATAATCGAAAAATTGTTGTTAGAGAGATTGAGCCGTTTTGTTTCTACGATTTGCTGGTACTCAATTTGTTTGGTGCATTTTTCTTTGTGGTCTGATATATAGCATGAATAAAACAACAAGTAATCGAAAAACATGGGAGAGATGCTGGTACTCACATTGTTTGGTGGTATAATCTGGTTTTTGGTTTTCAGGTAACATCGGGGACAATGTTTAGGCTTGTGACCTTTCCCATAGGCTGCTTATTGATTGGATGTTCACTCACAATACAAATTTTTTACGGTATTGGAAAAATTACAAAGTTTTGGATTTGAAACCAATTGGATTGAGGGGAATCTGTTATCTGTCTACTGATTGTCTGATAATTCTCAAAATTTTCACCGAATGCTTGAAAGTTGAAACCAATTTGGTAACTGGATATCGAGTAACCTACTAACCTCATTTGCTCATTTGATAATTCTCATAATATTATTAACCGAATGAGCAATCATATATGGTCCTTAAATTGGGTTCATGCACCAAACTATTCCCCATGATCTTTCTGGAGATGCAGAGTCATCTATTAGTAATGTTTTTCTGTGGATACTGGATATCGAATTATCGAGTAACCTAGTAACCTCATTTGCTCTTCTACGTCTAATTTTATTTGGTTATGTTATGTTTGTATGTGAATAAAATATATCAATAATTATCAAATCCTTATTTCCAATTCCAAGCATAATTAAAGAATTGTCAATTGTTAAGGAAACTCTAAAATCTGGATTTGAAGTATCCTGCTACCTAATGTAAGGAAACATTGCAAAGATAGACCGGAGAGATCTTGTAAGTAGATTCTTTCTTGTGGACGAGTTGTAGGCGTGCATGTTGTAAAGATTGTCAATTGTTAATTTGTAACTAATGTGCAAGAAAAAGCTTTTCTACAGGGAGGAGGATTTGTGTCATTTTGTTATTGGCTTCTCGTGTTTTATTAATCAGGAACTTATATCCACTAGTAGAGCTAAGGTGTAGGTGGATAATGCAACTAATATGTGATGTAGCTAGGCAATGCAATGAATCTGTGATACAGGTAGTTAATTTACAAACAAAAAAGTTGTTATGCAGGTAGAGATGATGTGGTAAGTGAAATACGGCGCCACAGATGTTCCTTCCTTTGGTACGACTGGTATAGTTTTTCGTTAGTGGTTCCTTGTTCGTAAGGAAGAAATAAAATGCAGCAACTAAATTCAGTTTTTGATGTTTTCATCGAAAGAAATGATTCCTAATTCATCTTTTTCTTTGTGCAACTTAAAATTATGCAAGAAATGACGCCCATCAGGTGAGTGTTCCTATTTGATGGCTTTTACATATTTTTTGACACACAGTGGTTCTAAAGCCATTGCCAACGTTGAATTAATTTGCTATATATTTTGGAAGCATCTCTACTGCTTTATGTGTGCCTTCAAGATAAGTAAGAAAAAAAGAAAAATCCCATTTGCACATACACTTTTTATTCAGTTTACTGCCTCTTTTTGTCTCCACCTGAACTATGATCTTGATATTATTTTTTTCTTTGATCCAAGTATTAGAGGCATCAAGGGTTTTCTCAATTTGAGGGTTACATTACAGGCAAACATATATCTCTCTTAATCTAGCGATATATCATGTAACAAATATGTGTTACAGGTTGATCATCTGGTGTACCAAGGGCAAGATTTATCTGGCATAATCTACCGATTTGATGCATCCGACTTCACCATCTCTCAGTTCGAAGGATTACGCATGGACGGCTTGGAGATGACCGAGGATGATGGCCACATGATGCCTAGCTCCACCGTAGAAGGCCCTCAGCAATACAGAGCTTCGTTATGCTCCAATGAAGCAACCAGCGATTCGGTAATGTCGCAAGAACCAGAGGTTATCAAGAAGAAGAAGAAGAAAAGCAGTGGATTCCTCCTTGGGATCGTCCTCTCCCTTAGCAGCAGGAGAAAGGGTGCTCCTCAGAGAGCTCCTCTTTCTTAGAATGAGACATTTGGGAAAAAATAAATAAATCGTAGGGTTAAGGTTATTGGCATCATATGAAATATGTTATATTAGGTACTAATACTAAGGTTGGTCGGGCCACGGTTAATATTTAGATCAATTTGTGTAATTTTTTGGCATGGCTGTTGTCTGTATTGACTTTGCATGGGGCATTTCCATTACTGACTTTAGGTGGATGTAGAGAGAGTGAACCACATTGAAGGGTTTAAGCTCTCATCATCTCCACCAATTTTGTATCTAAGAAGGTAATGGAGCTTTGTGAGTACATACTATAATATTTGTAGAGAACAAAGGTTAAACTTGTATTTGAAAAATAACCTGGCCGGATATTTGAATACTTGGTTTTGATGAAGTACTGAATTTTCTTTCCTCACAGGAACATTGTTTTTCTCATATCTGGATTCAACAGATAGAAGATAAATTAGATGTTTGCTGTACACATGTAGTCGGGGATCATCCCAGAACGTATGTAATGTATGCTTGAAGAGCAAGTAGAGCCGAATGTATGCTTGAAGAGCAAGTAGGGAAGAATTTTGTTATGATAGGTTTGTTAAAATTGCAGTGGACAATCCATAGTAGTTGCTACTGCTAATAAATACAGAGTATTACGAACGTATTACTGTGTTTAAGTCGCCTTGACTCAATTCTTTTCTCGTCTCCTCCGATATCTCCCTTTTTCAATTTAATTGTGTACTGTGAGAATAATCTGTGTAAGTTACGGTAGGACAAATAAAATTGTATAAACAAGTTGGTTGTTCTACAAAATGGAATTCTCCCTCTCTTCTATGGTTCAAGTTTGGGTTTCCCACCACCAAAATAAAAAACTTGGGTTTCCAGCACTGCATGACACAATTGTGCCCACTAACTATTATAATATTAATTAAAAAATAGTTGTTATAATAATAATTGTGCCCACTACTTACAATAATAATTAAAATTCTACCCTATTTCTATCCTCACTCCCGCTCAGTCTGTCTACTCTCACCCTCACTCTCCAAAAATTCGAACGTCGCTCCTCCGTCCAGTTCAAACCCACTCCTCCGTCGAGTCCGTCCACTTCAACACCGCTCATCTGTCCAGTTCAAAGGAATTCCTCCGGCGACACACACAAAGACACAAGAGGCCCAATATATAGGTGAGGTTTCTGAAATTCAAATTTTCAATGGGTTTTCGTTCTTTAGGGTTTAGGGTCAAATTGGATGTGTATTTTGTCGAATATGGTTTATGGTTTGAGGACAGTGGGTTTCGGAGGACAGTGGGTATAGGATTAGGAATCTAGGATGAGTACAAGTCTTTGGGATTGGAAGGGCTTCAAGTTGAGTATGCTCCGATTTAGGGTGGGTGCAGGACATGGAGGTCATTGGGAGGGTGGGAGGGTGGGTAACGATTCATAGGTTTAGGTTTAGGGTGGGTGGGTGCAACGACTGCAACTGTTTTGCTTGGTATGAAATTGACAATTAGAACTAGAGTTGATTATGTTTATGTTTATGAAATTGTAGAATCTGGTGCAACAACTGTAGAATTTGGTTGCTCTATGTTATGTGGAATCTGGTGCAACAGTTGCAGGATTTGCAGGGCCAGGCTTAGCAGAAGTTTTACTCGGTAACTTTGCTGCTACCTATCTACCTCCTTCAATTCATGTGTTAACCATATTCTTTCTTAGGATGGAAGTCGTAAGCAGGTGGAGTTAGCAACTATGTATGTCACCAATTTTTTTTTTAGGATGTTTGATGATTCACTTTTGTACGATTGGCTAGAAATCTTCTGGTATGCATGAATAGTTATGTTAGCTGTCTTGGTGTGGATCTTTAGCCATCTTGGTGTGGATCTATTCTTAATGAGTTGTAATTAAGAGTTGAAAATTTTGAGTTCATTGTCCTTCTTACAATTATGGAATTGAAGTCCTTTTGATACATTTATTCATTCACAAAAACTTCGTTTTCGGTATATGACTAATGTCCCTTTCCATCACATCTCTGCCAACCCGTTGCTTACTTGGTTTTGTATGTAATTATCTGAGTATATATGGGACATTACTGTACATGTATTTATCCGGAAAAGAAATGCATTGTAGTATATGACCAATATCTTCTTGTTTTATGTTTATAAACTATTTGATATCTGAGTATATATGATAATAAATGCAGTGTAGATGGCTAATTTGATGCTTGATGATGATGCATTTTTGGCATCTGTGGAAACTCGGCCACACTCTCCATTTGGTGTAGTCGCTCAAAATAATTCATTTGCAACCAACCAACCCCATGCGACATGTAGTGGAAATACGCAATCAAGTGGCTCAACTTCTTTGTCAGCCACAACTCGAAAGAAGAATAGGGAAGTTAACAAAATACAGAGGAGCAGGGGGAGGCGCGAAAAACTAAACTTCAACAGATTCGGTCAAGCTATTTCTCCTCGTGATAATGTGGCCAAATTTGGCCGCTACATAGCCATATTGGCTCGTGATGGTGGATTGATCCCACTTGATTCACCTGATTAGCGCAAACTAGATTCTTCAAAACTTGATCGAGTGTGGTCGTTGGTCCAGGTATTGATGCAATATATAATGCAAATTTGTAAAATTTGACTTGTTGGATGCTTACAAGTTTTTATGACAACTTAATTATTGTTTATGTAGGCCATTATAAACTGGACAAATCCAAGAGCTGCTGGCAAAGAGGAGAAAGTCAAGGGCTTTGTGGAAACGAAAATACATGATTGTTTCAAGACATGGAGGAACAAACTTCGGAAGTTGTATTATGTTCCCTTTGAGAACTCCGACGAAAGGAAGCACTGCAATGATGCTAGGGTAATCCAGACACAATGGCAAGCCTTGGTAGCTCAGTGGGATAAAATGGAAAATAAGGTTTGTAAAACTTGTCAACAGTATAGTTACTATAATTCAGTAAACTGTATTTGAAGCAAAACTGAAGGTTTGATAAAATGATTAATTTCCTTTGTGGTGTTGTTTATTTGTTGTGAACCAACGGAGATGTGCAACTAATTCTGAGAATCGAAAAATGTTAAAGACAACTTTTGCTCAAATACGGAATGATTATGTGAGTGGATTCTTTTACTATTATAAATTGATGTTGCCATGAATACTTGTTTTAGATAGTACTTAAGATAGTAAATATATCTTATGATTTATTACAGATGAATATAAAGTTACAGGAATAGTTGTTCAGATAGTGAACGTATCTCATGATTAACTCACAACCTTAGTCTTGTTTACATTCCTGTTATAAGTACATGGTTAAAACTTGACTTAGTTTCTGTGATTTGTTCCTCATTTTGTATCATAGGTTAGTTTAGGGATGGTAATAGGATATTTCTTAATTATGCTCGGACCTGCCTCAAATTGATAATGCATTATCCAGCAAGTTATAATATCTTAGTAATGGAGTAGTCTGACAACATCATCACTGAGTCATAATTAAACAAGTATAGTTAAAGGAAAACATATGTGTCGTATAATGGTCGTGGAAGTTTGTACTTCAACTGCTTCCTGAAAACCAAGAAAAAATTGGCAGTCGGTAAGTCCAAAATAATTCAAGCATGCATAGATATATTTATTTGAGCCCATTTTCTTGTTCTTAAGTCAAATTATTGTATTATGGACGATAAATTCTAATCAGAAGCCTAAACTAATTGCTCTTGTCTAAATCTTCTTTATTATACCGTAGTAACCCTACACATAAACAAACAGACCATCTGTCAAATGATGTTTATGTTTATATATAATGCAGTATATTTTCAGTCATTGTAAATGTGATTGTTTAATGATTGTGGTTGTTTTCGGGATCTTTTTTTGTGTCTTAGGCTGAAGAACATGATGGAAATGAACCTGATCGTGTGACTTTTTTCAAAATGACACACACAAGAGGACCTAAGCAACTCCTAGTTGATGAAGAATCTGGCAGAATGATGCTATTTGTACATTTTCACTTGACCAAATTTATTTCCAGCAACCTTTAACAAAATTTTATGCATTTACGAATGATTAAGACTTTTTCAAACAGTTGGCATTTGAAAATCTGGAAATGGAGGTTCGTGACCGTGGTGAAGAGGTAACAACAGAGGTTCGCAATATGATTTGTACAGAAGTGTTGGGGCCAGAGAAGCAAAATCACGTGCGTGGCTTTGGCCTTGTAGTTGGTTGGGTAGATGTACCAGGAATTATTACTGAGCAGAGAGGTATTTCTAGGGAAGTGAAATATCTTCGGGAAGCTTATGAAGCTCAGAAACAAGCCACTACTGCTGCGGAAGAAAAAATGACTCGTATGATGCATGAGGCAAATGAGAAAGCAGAAAAGATGAAAAAAGAGCAAGAAGAAAGCATACAGAGGCTTAGGGCCGAACAAGAGGAGAATTTGAGGTTAGCAAAGGTGCAAATGGCTGAGCAATTGAAAGCCATGTTGGCACATGTGGGCATCAACATCAATTCATTTGGAGTGGGTGCTCTACAAAGTACTTCAACTCAGCAGCAAGGGTGTGGAAGCTCACACGGTCAGATTTCAATGCTTTTCGAAGGTGGAAATGACAAGAATATGCAGTGTGGACCTCCAGTTTCTAGTGCTATGATGCATGAGGACTGCCAAAGTGAGAATACTGGTTAGTTGTCATCAAGCAACCCTTGTAGATGTGTATTTTGTTTATATATTATTGGTTTGAATTGGGATACAAGCTTAGATATGTTATCTTTTGTTGTATACAGAGAATCCTGGGTATGTCCAGCATAGGATAACATGTATTTTTTTTGTTTAACATTTGGATGGGTTGTACTGTTAGGTTACATGAATCGGTCTTAGCCAAGAACATGGGTGATGTAATATATTAACTTCACTATTTTAGTGCTAATGTTAATGAATCTAATGTTGATTTATGTTTAGTTTGTAATGGATGATTTGTAAGTTCCTCAAATTTGGTGGAAATTAGGTCCTGTGAGCAAGCCTGATGATTTTTATATTTAAATAAAAATATCCAATTTTACCAAAAGAATTTTTTTTTTTTAAATATCCAATTTTACCAATTTTTTTTAAATTTATAAATATCCAATTGTGCCACACTTTTACAATTGTGCTGGAGCTTTATTGTATTTTTTAAAATATAATAGAGTGGCACAATTTTAAAGTTGTGCCTTTGCTTGAACATTTATACAACAATCTTAGCCTTTAAAATAGCAATTGTGCCCATCTTATACCATACATTCAATAGCCTTTATTAGAGGTGAGACACAAAAAGGGTTGTATTTGTGCCTAGCCTTTGGGCACAAAACATCATACTGTGTGCTATAAGAAATGGTGACGCCCATTGAGGGCACAGACAAAATAATAGTAGCTGCACTATTGCCATTGGTCTATGGGCACATATGTTGGTGCCCTTTGGCCTCAAAGGGCACAAATAATTTATTGTGTGCAGTGCCCATTTTTGTTGTTGTGACTGGTATTCCTCTTCACTCGTAAGTGAGAGGTCTTAAGTTTGAGTTTGAACCACATTATTTCTAGTCCATTATAAGACTAATCCCACCCCTCTCCTTAGTGTAGGTAATATCATTTGTTTGAATAAAAAAAGTTCAAAACTTTTTTTTTTAAATGGTATCACAGACTGCTCCAATATGGATTACATCAGGGGATGCCATTTTTATTTACACACATTTTGTAGGATTCGCTTCGTTACTTTTGTTCAAGTATCTAATCCTTTTGTATTTCAATTCATTATTCATAAATCATTTTTGTTGAAAGTCACACAAATTTAAAACAATTAAAATATTCAGTTGTAATTAAAAAAAAATGAACTAATATAGTTTTGCAATGAATTAAAATGAACGAATACTGTGATCGAAACAATTCCACACTCTCTCTACACATCCAAACAATCCCTCATCAGCCATCATTGTGCCACTGCCTAAGAGTATCTCCAGTGGAGTCCCTAAATAGGGACAACCACCGCATAAAATGGGTATAAAACAAAGGAGTTTTTGAACTTTAATCCTTCAAGAAAATTAAAATTTAATAAAAACTTGGTGTAAGATTGAATATTGAGTTTAGTCCTTCAATGTGTACTTAATTGTGACATCCCACATCACCCAGAGAGTGATCCTTAAATGTATATTCTCATCCCTACCTAGCACGAGGCCTTTTGGGAGCTCACTGGCTTCGGGTTCCATAGGAACTCCGAAGTTAAGCGAGAAGGGGGCTAGAGCAATCCCAGGATGGGTGACCTCTTGGGAAGTTGCTCGTGAGTTCCCAGAAACAAAATCGCGAGGGCGTGGTCGGGGCCCAAAGCAGACAATATCGTGCTACAGTGGTGGAGCGGGCCCGGGAAGTGGTCCGCCCTGGGCCAGGATGTGACAATTGGTATCAGAGCCCATCCCTGGCCAGAAGTGTGCCGACGAGGACGTCGGGCCCCTAAAGGGGTTGGATTGTGACATCCCACATCGCCCAGGGAGTGATCCTTAAATATATATTCCCATCCCTACCTAGCACGAGGCTTTTTGGGAGCTCACTAGCTTCGGGTTCCGTAGGAACTCCGAAATTAAGCGAGAATGGGGCTAGAGTAATCCCAAGATGGGTGACCTCCTGGGAAGTTGCTCGTGAGTTCCCAGAAACAAAACCGTGAGGGCGTGGTCGGGGCCCAAAGCGGACAATATCGTGCTACGGTGGTGGAGCGGGCCCGGGAAGTGGTCTGCCTCGGGCCGGGATGTGACATTAATTCAAATTCATATTATTTTTTTGTTTTTATATTTAATAGATAACTTATTTAATGTTATTACATTAAATTTTAAATTTATTATTATACACATTTTAATTCATTAATTTTATTAAACTTTTTCTAATGAGTGTACCTAAACGTATTTTACTAAATTAGTGTACCGAAATACCCGTACCTAAATATATTATAGTGAATTAGTGACACATAAGAAAATATATAAAAACATAAGTGTACCGAAAATTCCTTAACTAATTATATGATACTAAAGTAGTGTACCGAAATGTCGATACCTAAATATATTATACTAAACTAGTGTACCGAAGTATCCGCACCGAAACATATTATACTAATCCAGTGTACTGAAATGTTCGTACCTAAATATATTGTAATGAATTAGTGGTAGATAAGAAAATATGCAAAAACATAAGTGTACTGAAAAATCTGTACGAAAATATTTTCTTATATACGATGCTTACCATAATGAGAATTAAAATTTATAATATTTCATAAAATTATAAATAAATAAAAAGATATTGAATACATATGCTAGCATTAAATAGAGTATAGGGACTAAAATTAATTTTTAATCTTGTATAAGACATTTTTCTAAGCTTCATCTTATATAGGGATTAAAATCTAGTTTTCTATAAAACGGATATAAGGCCATTGTAGCAAATAGGTGCATTAATAGCAAGTATGTACCACAAATATTCTCATATGTTGTTGGCAAATTACCTATAATAGTAGGTATATTAATAGCAAGTTGGTAAATTATGTACGTAATTGCCAGTTTTGTAATGACCTGTTCCCAATTTTACGATTTTTATAATTTTAATAAGTGAATTTACAGAAATGCCCTTCGAGGAAAATGCGTTGACTTTGTTTGACCACCTTGTCATGTCATGTAAGATCTATTTTATTGGCGTATGCTCGTAGTACTTGTCGATACAAACATGTAGGGTGCAAACGAAATATAATTTGGAATTATAACGAAAATTTTATGAGGTTTTGAACGTCGAGGATATTTTGGTAAATTGATAATTAATTGAACATGTGGTATTTTTTCTGATCATTGGATGACTGCCACGTGGGGCCACCCCATTTTTCTGGAACACTCTCCCTCTTTCTTTTTCTTCTTTCTTCCGTTGCTTTTCCTTCTAACTCTCTTTCGGCTCTCCCTTTCTTGCGTGAAACAAACCCACCATCATCACCAAAAATTTCGACTTGTTGAACATCAAAACCACCATTATCTGCATGTCTTCACCACCCAGTTTTGAGTTATGTTTCATTGAAAACGAATCCTAACCTTGAGTATGAAGAACAAGGTTTAGGGCCGAGACTTCTAGGTGTGATTCAGACAATTTACAGCTATCTTTTGAACTCAAAATGGTATAAATCGATTCATCATATTGTGTAGATGAATTTTCATGTTTGGATCATTTAATTTGGTGGAGAAATGAGAAAGTTAAAACGATTTAAAGTTTGCCCAGTTTTCGTCGACCTCCGCCACTTTTGAGGCTTTTTCCAGCCAAATAATGGCGATATAGCCATCGTGCAAGGTACCAATTTCCTCATATCGTTGAGAACTATGATTTTCATTTTGAATCACTTGATTTCATTGAGTTTTGACAAAATTATGGATGTTGAAAGGTTGCCCAGAAATTCCAGCGAGTTACCAGTTTTTCCATGAACGGCCGTCTTTCAGACAATTTTCCTGCCACCATTTGGACTCTGAGCAGGTATAATCTTGTTCTACACTTCTCTAGCTTTTTTTTAGGTCAAATTTGGTTGAGAAACAAGTGAGATATGGAGTTTTAAAGATTGCCCAGGAAATATGCAAAATCTGCAGAATCCGACGAAATTTCATTAAGGTCCGCCACTTGAACATTATAGCAATCGATGATCCGACCGTTGGATCGTCACCAAATGTTATAGATTGGAAATCTGACTTACGGATCTTCCCGAATTGAATTTGTCAATTCATAAACTAAAACATTAACCGCCACTTAATTTTGACAATTGGCGAAGATCCGACTGTTGAATCGTGGTAAAATTTTAGTATGTTATTCTAGAAGCATAATGTGGACCTTGGGAAGTTAAGGATCGGAAATCCAAGGTGCAGATCTTCCGGATCAAGTTACGTAGGGTTGTCGACCCTACCATCTATCTTTGACCGACGATTGATTTTTGGTCAATGGGTCTCAAATCATTCTAGAACGTCCTTGGGGATTTGTTTTATATAAGTTACGTGTTCTCTGGATAAGATTTCTGAGTCATGATTTGATAATTGTTCTAGGTGCTGACCGTTCATGACGCATTGATGTGCGTGCTAGGGCGCTGTAGGGCGGGCCCCAGGTGAGTGGGCTTTTGTTTTCTATATATATATACTTATATATGCTTTATGTTTTCCAAAAACTATTTTAAATGAAATTATGTTTTAAATGCCATGTCATACATGCATTACATTTTAGTATTTGCATTAGTATAGTTCTGCATAATATTGAATGATGCTGGGGAAGCCCATGTAAGTTTCAGGTGAGTACATTATGATGATAGTGGTTGCATTATGTATAGTTATGGGTAAATGCATTTAGTGCTCATTATCCTGCACCCCAGTGTTAGTGCTCTTACCTGAGGCCAAGGCCTAGCCTTCACGTGATCATTCACCTCCCACACCACACACTCATCTTGGATCCAAGGCAGGTGCCAGCCTGTCATACATACCACATTAGGTAGTTTCGACTCGTAGGTGACCCGCAATACTTTGTGTAGCCTTCATGTGATCGTAGCACTTGAGCGTACCTATTTACACCCAGCCTGTTGTACAAACCACATTAGGTGGTTCCGACTCGTGTGCAGAAGTAGATTGATTAAAGATAGGTTCAGTCGTACAAGTCACGTTAGGTGACTCTGGCTGACATATTATTTTACATTGATTCATATCATATGATTACACGTTTTACTGCTGAGACACTTTGACATGGCATATCTTGGTTTTCACCACTCTTGAGAAGGATTTTCATATACATATGTATTACTATTTTTTGGAAAATTATACGGGTTTTACAGTGAGGGTTTAGTACATTCAGAAAGAGAAATATGTTTTCAAAAGCTTTGTTTTTGCCCACTCATGTTTTTTTTTTCACCCCTCCAAGTTTTAGCTACTAAACGATCGTATCGATAAGGATTCTTTGCGAATCTTAGCATGGGTGGCTACCTCTGAGGGTATAGTCCTTGCCCACTTTACTGTAATTTAATTACGCTCTGATGTCACATGTGAAGTGGGTTCTTTCCCATTCACCTACGCACTCTAGTATTTAGGCATTCTAGGTTTAAATTTATTCACATTTTCCACATCATTACACTTTATGGTTTCGTCACCTTCCAGGTGTCGGCCAGCACAGCTCAATTTGGAGTCTTAGTGGACATACTGGGTCAGGGGTGTGTCAAGTTTACCTACATTTTTTTTTATATAAACCAAATACTCTATAGTCTAGACTGTACTAGCTATAAGTATCCGCGTATTGTTGTAAGTTACAAAATAGGATGAAATCGTGTACCAAAGACTTGAAAAATGGTTTTGCAACACAACAACAATACTGAAAACAGATTTTATGAAAGTAGGGACAAACAAGAAAGTTTTCAATTCAATTACAACAGTTAGAATTGTGTTTAGACGACCATCATGATCATATTTACAAACAAAATGTTCAATATTATCTAATTTTGAGCAAAAGGAGACATTTATAAACTACTAAACATGTTAGATGTTGTTCAACATATAGTAACAAAAGATGCAAAAATATTCTTCAACAGAGCAGGAAAAGTGTTGTTTCAGTAGTTTCCAGGCTGCACAGAGAGAAAAAGAATGGAAGGCATTTAGACAGTGATTAGAGTCACATTGAAGCAAATCCAAAACAAAAGATTGAGCAAAATGAAAGCATACTTACATAGTCCTTTTTTTGAAACGATGGTGTCTGTTTTTGTAGCAGCCGAAGGAAATTTTTTTTTTTTTAGTGACTTGATAGGGATTTCATCAAATTCTTTTGGGTCAACCTCTAAAATTCTTCTCCCTCACTATTTTAAATGAGTATACCAAATAAGCATATTTGATTGCACAGAAGGTAGAAAATGTTACCTAAATATAATTCATCGTATTGTTTTCTTAGAAAGTTTTTCTTAAAAAAAAAAAGAAAAGAAAAGAAAAAAAAAAGGGTTTCACAAGTGTATTTCAAACAAAGCAAGATTAGTAGAAGATATCAATTTTGGAACACAGAGAAGTAAAATGAAAGCATCAGATTTGATGATAACATGGAAGTCGAATCCAAACCTGCGTTCACTGCCAATAAAAAAAAGACTCTCATCACATATTCCCTCTGACCACTTGTTTTAGGTGGTGAGGTCAAAGATTGTGGCAACCCGTCCCTAATTTTACGATTTTATAAATTTAAAAGTGTGAGTTTATCAAAATACCCTGAGAAGAGAGATTGTTGACTTTTTTTATAGTCTCTTCACAATGTGTACAAGCTATTATTTTATCGTATTCTCGAAGTACTTGACGGTACAAATGCATAGGCGCAAAAGAAACTGAATTTGGAGTTACAACGAAGATTTTCCAAACTACGGAGCGTGATGGGCTTTTTGGTAAATTCACTTTACGGGAGATATTTTATGTATTTTCTTTGGTGACTTTGAGCTTTGTTCCAAGTAGGACCCACCCCACTCCTCCCTCACTCCCGTGTCTCTTCTCACTGTCGCAGCCTCTCATTTTCTCTCCAAATCTCTCTCAGACCTCTATCTTTCTAATTCTTTGTTTCCCCTCATCTCCATATCTTTTTTCTTTTCTGTAAACACAAAGGCAGCGACATCACATTGACTTCGGCAATCTTGACTGAACCATCCATTTGCTGTAGGGCCAGCTGCAAGTCATCATCAACTCTGATACTCCCTCAACAGTCTTTCAAACTCTCTCTGCACTCTCTGTGCACAGTAACACTGAACCAGCACCACTCAACTACTCCAACGAGCTACACCATCGGACCACCACTGTGCCTTGTCCTTCCCTATATCTATTAAACTTAAACAGTGAATATCAAACCCATATGTGGAGCTTGAATTGCACAATGGTCATTGCCACTGTTCATCATCATCTTTGACGAGTTCTCGTTGATTTTGACCAAGGTAGGCCTCGGGAACACTCTATTTCCCTTCCTTTTTCATGTTTATGGAAGATCTTAGGGTTTTGCACTTGTTTTGGTAGGGTTTGGAGATTGTAGGGACGAAGAGGAGACTTTCTCCAGTTTTCTAGAAAAGTAAAACCATGGCTATCCAACCACTTGCAAACCAAATTCCTGGCCAACACCGACCATGATTAGGCTTCTAATAAGTATAGATTGATTCCTTACATTTCTAGCTTCACTTGGTTTTTGTATTATCAAATTTGGTTAAGAAATGAGCTCGTTTAAAGATCTGAAAGTTAGGCTTGCAACCTGCAAAAAGTGCAAGTTTTGTGAAGAAGGTGCGTAGGAAGCCATAGCGTGGTGGTGCGTATGGCACATGGCTACCAGTGCAGCCATCTTTTGGCGGGGCGTGCGGCGACGTGTGGAAGAACCCGAGTTCCCTCCTTAGGTTTCTCAATGTGCCGAATCTGAATCTGCCCATTGTTTTTCAAAATTCGACCATTTTAACATAGTTTCTTTATTAGTTATACTTTGTACGAAACCGTGTTTACACATTAGTACGTTATATATTTACATAAATTGTCTCGTTTCTAGGTGAAACGCATCACAAGGATCTTCGATGCCCATGAGGCAGGTTTGACTCGATGACATGATACATATGTTTGTTTAGTTTCCATATATACATCTAATAATGAATTTTCTATGTGATTGTCGTAATTAACTTAACGTTTATAAGAAACGACGTAACAATAAGAATTAGGAAATCATTATAAATCTTACGGGATGACTTAATTAAATTTACAGCTATAAGTAATATTATGTTGACTAGAATTATCACATCACTGGCATGACTATATTTATCTTATCTACTCATCAATTGCTGCACTGGTGTTAGTAGGTCGGGGCCAATTTTTCACATGTATGTTCACATTGCACTGTACACTCACGTTGGATCCATTGTAGGTGCCAGTCCTATCCTAGACTGTTATAGGCAATTAGGACTCGTATGTGATGCGCATAACACCAGTCTTCATGTGATTGTAGTAATAGAGCATAAATCATTATTTCACCCAGTCCTGTTCATGTTAGAATACCTCTACATGAACTTGTGTGTCAGCACGTGTCGATGAGAATTCGATATGATATGTTTATTTATGCGAGAGTATGTGATTACGGACATCATGTGTTTATTTATGAAAGTTTGTGACGTATTGTATTCTTGAGATACTGCTAGCTCTGGTAAGTATTTTTATACCATACGTTCAAGAATTAAATTAACTTTATAGCTACATTTAAAAATTGAATTGCACCAGTTTTTCATGCTTTATAACTCATTGGTCACAACCAGAATAAAGAAGTAAAAACAACAGAGGTTACATATTTGAAGCCATTTTTGACTTGTAAAGAAATATCACACTGTCGAAAAATAATAATATTAAAAAAAAAGGAAAGCAACAAACTCGCATTACCAAGGTGTTGGTATCTGGCTGGGGTGTTTCTGACAAATGAGTTACCCGGTTGTTGGATCCTTATGCATTTGCTTGACAAAGTTAGGGCAAGCACTATACCACCACCAATTATAATGTGTGTCAAAACATTTTACTAATGCCTTACACAGGAATGTATTATTCTTTAAAATGTTTTGTCACACATGTCTAGCAAAAAAAAAGTAAGAACAAAATTAGTTTTTGTTAAATATGTAACAATGTAAATGCATGCTTTCAAAAAAGGATACCAACACATAAATAATTTTTATACCTTATATAAATCAAGATCTAAAAAGGCAAGCTCATCTATTGTTACTCTCCTTCCAGTGCGCAAAACAACTTCATTCACTTGCCTTGAAGAAGGAGGCATCATTTGTACAAGATTTTTACGAGCTGAGAACCTGTAAGTTTAAAAACAGAGTAAGGAATTTTGAAAATGAGTTTGTTTGCAGGTATAAATAGGAAGCACAATTTTAGATGTCCACTCACATTGATTTGTATGAGTTAACCTCTAATATGTTCGGGTCAATGAAAAAAAGTGAAGAACCAGTACTATTCAAGACTACCTTGTCTATAGATCCCAAAAAATAATAACAAATTATAAAACAAACATCAATAAATATCAGAGATGAGTAAATGTTTTCAATTTGATGATCATGTTTAAAAGTGAGACAAAAATTATAATCAATAGGTTTAAGAGCGAGGCAAAATAATTTGAATATGCATGGCTAAAAATGAAACACAAATCGTAATGAACACTAAAATCACATAATGATAAAATAGTGGAATAGCGTATAGCAAGTAATGTAAGAACATAATAAAATAAAAATAGAAAAAGTGGGTTTCAGTTAAATGAGCTACACAGGTAAAGCTTGACATTTAAACTTGTAAACACAATGATAATGGGCAAAGACAATGTGTGGACTGATAAAGAAGAAAAAGCCTCTACAACATCTCCCCACAACGTTACACACAACTCTTCTTTTTTGTATACAAAATAAATGAGAAAGAAAGACTAAATTTTTTTTTTTGCCACCCTAACAATGAAATGTTGTTAATAATTTAGAACTACAATGCTGAGACGAAAGAATGATATTCTCAACGTGTATATCACACTTTTGCTGACACACCCCGACCCAGGGTCGAAGCGTGTTGGCCGTCACGTGCGAGTGACGTAGCCAAAAACGTCAGCGGAAGGTAATTATGCATGAAATGCAGTAGTAAAAGTCAAGTTGATAATATACATATAACGATGAGTGATGTGGAACGAAAGTGTGATAGTGAAAGGTTACAGAGCCAATCCTAGGTGCAGTCATTTAAAACAAACGACATAATTACTAAAGAAATCCTACATCAGTGGTGGTCTGTCAGAACTGCCCAGATGCATCGCATAAGCTGATACGTGTGCCTCATCGAGAATAGCCCTCTTCTCGCTTAACTTCGGAGTTAGCAGTGAATATAAGCTGGATATCATATGGCAGGACTTTATACTGCCCTCTGATCCCAATAGTCTGAAAATTCTTAATTTCATAGCAATCACCAGCCTTAATCTTTGAGGCATTGACTTCATAGTCAATGTCTGATGCAAAAGCTTCAACCGCGTTGTTCTTTGCAATTGATCACATCTGGAAAAGAAAAAGGAAGAAAAAGGAGTAGAGATTAACAAACAAACGATAAAAAAACATTATATTTTGATACATAGAGATTAAATTGGCACAGGAGCTAAATAAATTCACTGAAAATATGTAAACTATCAGAAAGAAGATTTATAAAACACTTTACACATGCTTAAAATGAAATAGAAAAAAATATATAAAATCATAAATACCAATTAACAAACTAATAAATGAAAAGAAAACCAATGACATAGCTATTACTATTAAAATCCCTAATTAAAATTATAGGACAATAACCACTCACTATTTCATCAACTAAGACACAGTGTTGTGTCACGTATTTCTAAACCGTTCCAGAAATGCTTGATTTTTATACCCTACACACATGAATCTTTATTTTGTTTACTTTAGTGTACGCATGCAATTCAGTAATAAGAGTTACCTTCACGGTTTCCATTTGACCACCTCAAAGAGAATTAAATTTTATAAACTTAAGAATCACCATAAGACAAATTTGAAAACAAAAATGAAAGAAAGAACTTATTTGTTTCATTTTTCATTCCTAATTTAGCAACCCATCAAAATAATTTCCAACATAACTGTTACAAATCAATAACGACAACATAAACTCTGAACTTCAAAAACACAAAGAAGTCCAAAAAGAAATAAACCAACCAAAAGCAAGTAAGAACCATATTTGACAAATAAATACACTTGAGATTAGGACACTAACACAAATGAACACATATTCACATATAACATACAATAACTATTATCAAATAGTCAACACTTTACGAAAGCAATAAAACAATGGCTGGAGAAGGCAAACTAAAGAAAAAACCAAGTATTACAAACATTGAAATATTACTTTAAAAAAACTATGAAAAAAATGTGAAGTACTTATCCAAGAAGGAAAAAGCAGGGTGAAGCAAATAATAAACTACTTTTCCACACTGTAAATGCATAAACTAAAAAGAAAAATACTCAGTAAGTCAATTTTAATAAGTTAACAAATAAACAAAAGACTACCATGTTTTTCCGGCGATATAAGCATAAAATATTTTTTTTTGTTTTCATCCAGAAATATAACTTTATAAATTGAAGAGTTGCCATTTAATTTGCTTACACCATGCACCATAACAAAGTTACAAATTTTGAACAAACGAACAGTATATGGTGTGAAAAAGCTGAAAAAAATTTGTAATAATTAATCGATAACAATATCATAAAGTTCAAAAGAAAAATAAACTTGCTTTATCAATTTCAGGATTTACTAATTAAAGATAGTTTGTCACAACAGGGACATTGACAAATTCAAAGAAACAAATGCAGGTACAGTTTAGAGTTACATAAGATCAAAATTAGCATAAATTGAAAAGTAAACACCTCAGATGATAGGATCAACCTTGGGAGTTAATTTAGTATAAAACTTATAGTTTGCAAACATTAGTAAAGCCAAATTCTCAGCTGATGTTTAAAGTTGAAAGCACTTGAAAAATGAAACAAAAATTTGATTATCATTAAATGGAGAGGAAAACAGATAGAAAGACATAATTACACAACCAAAACGCTTGAGCCATGCTACTTATAAACAAGTGCATATATACTTTTCCTTCCTTTTGACACAAGTATGTTTCCAACGATTTTTATGATCTATACTATAATTTATAAAATATGAACATGCAGATATTATGTCTCCTAAAAAACATAATAACACCAATCTCATTTTTTTTATACAAATTAGGTCATCATTCCGTTGAAATACACAATTTCTTTTGGTTTCCTTTCTTTCATTTTGCCAACATTGATGGCAGTCATTACGCAGTCAGCCAATAATCCACAACAACACCATATCTCAAATAGTTCACATCTTTTAAAATCAATTTCTTACAAACAAAATAAGGCAATAAGCTCACCATTACCAAGCTTATTACCAAGAAAAGACATCTTATATTAAAACACTGAACAAAAACTAAACACAACACCATACACGACTTTCACAACACAGAAAAGCAGAAAAGTTCCCTCTACAAAAGGTGTAAACAAAAAAGGCAAAAAGACTTACCTTCATCACACATGGATTCCAAACCTGTACATAAAAGCAACCAAAAAACAAAGTTCAGACTTTGATGAAAGTTAAAAGAAAAGAAAACGTATAAGTTCATTCTTGAAATAACTATCCAGCTTAGTTATATAAAATTTGAAGATAAAATTACATAAACAAATATGAATTAAATCTTGTTGTCATCAAACCTATCATCTAAAACGAAAACCATGCTCAGCAAAAAAGATACTTAAATAAAGAACACTTTTAAGAATTCAAATAAACAACACTGCATCTGAAACATTTGACACTTATAAAACTTGCATGACCTTTAAAAAAATCTAACCACCTCGTTTAAAATCAGTTTTTCACAAAGTGCATTATAAAAACTTGGATCCCATAATAAATGCATGTTGTCCCTCTCAAAAGTCAGAGCAAGAAAGAAGGCATGTTTGAGCTAGTTCAAATTCCATTTGTTGATGCATAAAATCAGTGAGGACTTTGGTACAATAGAAAGTGTCAAGTTTGTAACCTTCAATAGATTGCTCTGGTCACTTGCGTGGATAAGTATGTAAATTGACAGAGACAAGGAAGAAAACACAAAATGTACATGGTTCACCCAGATTGGCTATGTCCACGGAGTAGAGGAGTTCTTAATAATTGTGAAGGGTTTACACAAATACATAAGCTCAAGCTCTCCTTTAGTGAGTTCTAGTAAATGATTTAGTACAAATGACATTAGGGATTATTGTGGGAGAATGATCTCTATTTATAGAAGAGAGTTTTTAGCTTTATTTTGACATTGACACATGTCGTGCTGTGATTGGTCTCTGATGTTGACACGTGTCGCACTGTGATTGGCCTCTAATGTTGACATGTGTCACGTTGTAGTTGGCCTCCTGGTTGGAGGGAAACTCTTGTGGGTCCTTGATGGTATAATGTTGACCGATACTTAGTAGTTTAAAGATTGGTCAAGTTTGGTACAAACACCATTCATTACCAAACAGTGGAAAAAATTTGTCAAAAATTAGTTCTTTCTCACAAAATCTTTTATCTAAGATGAATATATAAATTTTTCTATTTTTAAAAATGCTAAGCACAATAGATAACAAAGGGGTAATTCCATCTATTTTTATATGAAGAAAATAATACCGCAACGTGATATTGATTAACGATGACAGTTGAAGTAATATTGCTATACCTTTTTTGTGTCGCTTTTTTATTTGAATAATATATGCCAACATAAAAAATATAAAAATTTAAATACCCTTATGTTCAATCTACTTGGATCTTTATTATGCTAGATGTCTTATCTACATGAAAAACACCTGAAAACGCGAAGTACCAAAGCTAACATTTTTAATCTAAAAACCTAGAAATCATAAGAAAACAAATGTTGAGACTACAGTAATCTCATACAGCAATTCCTGACAAAAAATTTGACTATAAAACTATAAAACAATCTCTCGATCAATATTTTTCATCTTATAAAGCAATTGAATTCTTACCGTGGCTTAAAATCTTTAAGAGAAATCATTTTTGTACCAAAAAAAATTAAAAGGTAGAAAACGTAAAGAAAAACACGAATACGCACATATCTCAATTCTAAAAATAAAGAGGAAACGATTTTTCACCAAGCTCTTCCTGTCAAGAAGAACAACAGGCTGAGAAAAACAAATCATGGATTTGCAATATAAAACTTTATTCTCCATGTATAAATTCAAGGTGCGTGTGCAAAGATGCTCACTTTAAATCAAGACTTACACCGTTATTAATACGTGATAAGACCTAAAACTCAACCAAACCGTTTAATAAAGTCAATAACATTTTTCTGTACCAAAATTGATAACATAATTAATAAATTTGTGGATAATATGCCTATTATACATGGATGTATGCATTTTTCTCGATGCATAATTCCTATAGCAACAACAACCAAAAAGTGAATCCCAAGGGCCAAGACCCATGTAGCCCTAGTTTGGGAGTGAGGTGCTTTAAAAAAAAGCACTCATGAAAAAAAGTTGTAAGAGTTTTAGGTGTTTTGGTAAACTAAAAAAAAGGGCTTATTTTGGAAGCTGCTGTGAGAATAAGCTAAAATCAAAGGAAAAAGCTGAAGCAGCTATTTGTAGCTTTGGAAAACTGGCTTTTTTTCAAAGCACACCGAGCTACAGTGCTCCTTTAATGAAAAGACCCACTATCAGACTGCTTTTTTTTCCAAAAGCACTTTTACAAAAATGTTTACCAAACACTCAGCTGATTTATTTCATAGCCGCTTATTCTCACAGCACAGCCGCTTATTCTCACAGCAATTTTTTTTCAAAGCACAGCAATACCAAACCAGCCCGTAGATAGGTAAAGCTTTAAAAACACGTGGGCCAAATAAATGATAGGGTAAATTACATAAAACTACCTCAATTATAGGTCGAATTACAATCTTATACATTATGTTTTAAAAATGACAATGTCATACCTCATCTTACAAATTTGTTACAATGTCATACCTCCGTCAGTTTGTCTGTTAATTTTTTTGTTAAATGCTGACATGGCGTGAGACAGGACCCACTCCCCAGCCAAGTAGATAAAAATATTAATTAAATATTAATAAATTAAAGATAAATTATTTTTAATATTTTTTATTTAAAAACATGTGGGCCCCTTATAATTCTCTCCCCTTCTCCCATTTTTCCCGATCTGTTCCAACTCTCCCTTTTTCCCCCACACCTCTGCATAAACCCTAGGCACTTATCACCCACCGCCTGTTGGAAATGTGCCCTAAAACCAATCATATGATGATACTTTACGGACATTTCACATGTTAAACTAATCTAGTTTAATATAAAGGGCAAAGATTATTGTTTTAAGCTGTCTCATATAAATGTTATATGCTTAAACGATAAGTCCAAGGAATATTAGGAGAATGTAATCTAAAGAAGTTAGGTTCGTGAGACCATTCTCTTTTATATACATATCCTAAACGTTCCTGATCATAGGACTGCCAATTGGGCATTAACAGTCTGTTAAGATCAGTATGTGCTATGTCTTCTCTTAAGGAGAGTGATTGGTCTCAAGTCATTGGTGTGACTGACACCAAGACAAGCATGTAAGTGCTCAATAGAGAATAAGTCCACTGAACACGATCAACGAGGAGTTCTCATACTCATGTCACATGAGAACTCATGGTTGGGATAATGCAAAGTAGTCATTTGACCTGAGGCATCATAGTTGTCTTGTGGTTAGGTCCTTGATCTTTGACTATGTCAATGTCACTCCATCAGAGGGTGTCCACGACGTAGTTGGGGTTAAGCCACTTAGCCATGAAGGCAAGTGAATGCGCAATAAGGGATCTCTAACCTTCAAACTATTTGAGGGAGAATACTCTATGATATGATTAAGAATCTCTGACCAGAGTATGAATGAGATTTGGAAAGTCGTTCCTTATCACATTCAAGAGTGTTGTATTAGAGAAAGACCGTATTGCATTGTAATCCTAAACTGAATAGGTTCTCCACCTCTTTTGATTAGCTTGGGTAGCCATGACATACTGCTAGGTGTCACTCATGGTTTGTGGAAGCTCTAATAGTGAGTAATCACTAAAGGGAGAATTGAAAGTAAGTTTCAATTCACAATCGATTTGAAAGAGTTCTAATCGCCCACTGCCTCGCTAAAAGGAACCTAATGGATCGTACACCGAGTAAGGTAGAGATTGAAGAAACAACGGAGATGAGTAAGGATAATTAAATGGTTTAATTATTTATGGCTAAGATTAATTAATATGTTAATTAATCAAACGAATAAGTTCGTTATAGACCTCGGGTTAGTTTTGGGCCTCAAGGCCCAATGGGTTTCGAATGTCAAGCCCATTGACTTAAGTTGTATGACAACTTAATGAATAAAGATTCAAGAGGGCCCAAACAGCCCAAAGACTCTAAGAGGCCAGCCACATGGAGAATGGAGTGGGTTTTAGACTTATTACAAGTTTGCCACTCCAATGAAGGTAGGTATAAATATGACTTTATAGCCTTTTCTTCATTAGAGTTTCTTTTGGAGAAAATTGGAGGGAACATGTCTCTCCATTTCTCTCTAGGAGGCCGGCCCCCTTGGAGGGAATTAACTAGCAATCCTTCCTCCTCCAAGGTCACTCATCTCTTCTAAATGCTCTCCTTGGTGTGGAGACTTAGAGGTTCCCTTTCTTGGGAACTTGGAGAATCCATTCTACCATCCTCCTCCAAGAAATCCATGGAGCTAAGAAGTAAGGAATGAAGGCCCTCTCCTTGGGTGATTAGCCTTTGCTTATGCAAAGAGGAATCAACAAAGGTATAAGATTTCTCAACTCACTTTGTTCTTGAGTTGAGTCTTAGTTCACCTATCTACTAGGCTTTGAATTTCATGGGTTAAGTTTTGTTTTTGAGTGCATATAAACATGATTTCGCATTTAATTGTTAATTGCATGTTGTTGCTCAAATGAACTTATTTTTCACAAATTTTCCTTCAAGTGGTATCAAGAGCCTAGGTCGAGTAGTTGGTGAATCCTTTTGGGTTTTGTAGTTCATAGTTTGTGATTTAAATGTTGTAATTGTTATAAGCTTTATTCTTGCTTCTTTGAATGTAAATTTTGTTAGAAAATTTGCCATCTCAAATGTTGTAGATGTAGTTCATATGAACATGAATTTTGGAGCTAAAATTTGGTGCCATGTTTTTTGGGAAATTCGGCCAAATCCAAAGGGTGGATTTTTGGGTTCATGTTTGTCTTGTTAAAAGTGTTTTAAAGTGACTTTTGGAACCCCCTAACTACCCTAGTTTGGTAATATGTTATTTCCCTTAAGTTTGAGAGTTTTTGGGGTGATTTTGGGTGAAAAATGTTCATGGAACTTTTATGGGTTTTCATGGATGTTCTTCATAGTTCTTGATATGTTCTTAGCAAGAACAAAAAGGTTGGGAATTTTGATTCAAAAAGGTGTTTGGTTGTTATTTCTTTTTGTTAGTGATGGATGGTATGATTGAGTGATTGGTACTTTTCTTACACACCCATACCTATCACTTACACATTTTCATCACCTTTTCAAACCTACACATCAACTTACACACACCTTCATTACTCTCACCAACCGGCCACCGTATTACAATAGGGTACTTTTGGGGCCTTTATGCAATTACATAAAGTTTTGATACTTTTGTGTATTTGTACTTTGACCCGAAGTTTACGTTTTTACGTAAAGGCCCAAAATCACTAAAGGACAAATTGTTTTGTTCCTTTAATGAAGTTTTTGCATTTGTTGAAATTTTTGGGTTCTAGTTGTAATTACATGAAGTAGTGGACTTTTGTGTTCTTACAAACTGACCCAAAAGTTTATGTTTTGCAATATAGCCCAATGGTTGAGGTTATTGCTTTTTGGCCCAAACTAGTTGAGAACAAAATAGTTTTGTCTCTTTAAATGAGAATTGGATTTTCATTTCATTTAGCTCTATTTAAATCAATTCTATGGATACAAAAACCAAATGAAAATGTTACATCCAAGTTTAATTAGTTAAAGCGTTAATTAATTAAAGAAAAGGTGATTATGAACCTAAGCCTACGATAATTGAGCTATGTGAAAGGTCGTCTCTCAAATTTGTTTGAATCATGGGAATGTGTAGATTAGATTTTGGTTGTAATTTGATATGATCAATTGTTGTAAAAGAGCATAAGCTCTTCTTTACTTGAAAGTAATTTGATTTGATCAATTGTTGTAAAAGAGCATAAGCTCTTCTTTACTTTGAAGTACTCCTTTCTTATTTTATTCGATATGCATGAAATTGGAGTAGTTGGGTCCAACGCCCAATAAGAAAACATGCCTTAATGTGATTAAACGCGTAACTAAAATCAATCACCATCCCTAGACCAAGATCCAACACTAGGCTCGTGTTGGATCGAATCAAAGGTTCATAGTCATCCTAAGGTCCTAAGGCAACTATATAGTCCATCAATGAATGCAAATCTTATGTTAGTAGTACCATATAGTCTTGCTTTAAAAATCGTTATACAAGCATAGTGGGAGTATTATATACTACTAAAATCAATCATATGGACCAATAGTTGTAATAGGACCAAAATGTTTTAATGAGATTGAAAGCATGCTTATATGTGATGAGACCTAAAACCCTCAACCAAACCATTATTAAGTTGACAAGCGTGGGAGTGCTTTGAACACTCTTTCGTGGCCTTCCACCGTGGTAGGCTCCAATCGTTTGTGACTCATACACCGACTTCACCCTATCATGGGGGAGTACAAAGTATGTGCTTACACTCAGGAGGAGTTCTATATGCATACAGGATGTTGTGAAGGTAGGCAACGAGAATGATCAACATCATATCATTGTGAGGTTGTTCTTGAACCCCTACCCGAACTTGCATGGTGGGAATGACTTAACTAAGTGCAATGGGGCCAACATCATATCATTGTGAGGCATCATTCTCTAGAGGCCAAATAAGATGGGTTCTTACATTGGATGTAAATGAGTAAGCATACTCTCTCATTATTATTTTTGCTAGCCAACATCATATCATTGTGAGGTGGGCTTGGTAATGGTGAGTCTCCCATACCCTATTAAGAGTTTCCTCCAAAACTCTCAAATTCCAATGAGGGATATGGAATTTGCTAAAAATAATGGTGGTGCTATTTGATTTAAAGACCCGGATCAAATAGCTTAAAATCAATCAATTTATATTCGTTATGTATTTGTTTACCGATATATTTGCAAACGCTATCCAAAACTTGACAAAGAAAAGCCGAACGCTTTAGTTTCCGAACTTGGTACCACAATCCCATAGATTGTCTTGAATGGATTGTATAAGTACCTAAGTAGTCTCATCCTCACAATCTTCATATTGATAATGTATCAATGGAAGAACATGGTAGATAAGTCTATCATAAAGAGGACAACACAAACAACTAATGTTTATTCCTTTGTTGTATGAACGAAGGAACTTGAGAAGTTTAGCATAAAGACATGAACACTTTTAGTGTCATAATTCTTCCATTACAAATTGTTGTATGAAGAAATAAGAGTTGCTTTGAATAACTCTTAATCAATGCAAACACAGGTGCTTGTTTCTTTGTTACATGAACAAGGAACTTGAGAAGTAAGCACAAGGGCATGGACACTTTATGTGCCATGATTCTTTACTTACAAATTGTTGTATGAAGAAATGAGAGTTGCCTTGAACAACTCTTGAAAGTTTGTAATTTCAACTAATTCCAAAAATTCTCAAATTTCACAAAAATGAAGATCTCAATGTGTAGAGCAAGTTTTATACCTGTGGCCAAATCCAATTTGGCGGAAAAGCCGCAATTTAACACGAACCCTATAATTTGGGTGTCCTCGATTTGGCTCCATAGCAACTTTGATGCCCCAAAAGTTGTTTGGGCTTTGTTCCTGGCCTCCTAAGGAGTGTTATTGTGGTGGAAATTTGAGGGGGTTTTTTTTTTTGTTTTTTTTTTTAGTATTTGAGGGATGGCCGCCATGAACCTGAAGTCCCCTCGTCGGTTTTCACCATTTTCTCACCCAAATTCCTTCTAATTTTGGGTGGGAATGGAAGTGGGAGCTATAAGAAATGTTTTTAGGTGGTGGCGAGCTTCACCTCACTGGAAAACTGTCGGGAAAAGGTCGAGAAGTGGCGTGGTTTTGATGGGTATACGGGTTAACCCGTACCCTCCTTCTCCCCCTTCTCTCATTTCCTCTCATTTCTTCTCTTCCCCATTGGCCAATCCCCCTACTTATTTCCCTCATTTCTCTCGATTGTCTCCTTTCCTTTCCATCTCAGCCATCCAGGCGGCTCAATGGATTTGCTCCAGAATTGGAGCCCTCTAGATTGAAGATTAAATTTACAAAAATATACCTAAATTCAAACGTTAATAACTTTTTCGTTATAATCCCGTTTCACGAACAGTTTGAGCCTACGCGTTTGTGAGTTCAAGCCCTATTCAAAAATATAAATTTTGACCTTGAATGGTCTACAAATTTTAAATAATTAATTCCCGAGCTTCAAACTTCATAACAAGTTTAATTTAAAACTAAACTCAAATAAATTAATATAATTTCTCGAAAAATAACATAAAATCTCAATAATACAAATACATAAATTATAATAATTTCTGGAAACAAAACTTTAAAATTTCCCAATTCTATTTTCATAATCATAAATTGATTTATTTTTCAATTTTCTCTACATATTCATATTTATAAATATCTTGTCACATCCTGGCCCGGGCGCAGCCACCTCCCGGGCCCGCTCCACCACCGTAGCACGATATTGTCCGCTTTGGGCCCCGAGCACGCCCTCACGGTTTTGTTTCTGGGAACTCACGAGCAACTTCCCAGTGGGTCACCCATCATGGGAGTGCTTTAGCCCCCTTCTCGCTTAACTTCGGAGTTCCAATGGAACCCAAAGCCAGTGAGCTCCCAATAGTGATAGTATCAGCATTCAGATTAAGAAATAGTTAGTGTTCAGTTTAAGAAATAGTCAGCATTAAGTTTAAGAAATAGTCAATAATCTGTTTAAGAAATAGGGATAGCATCAGTGTTCAGTTTAAGAAATAGTGATAGTATTCATGTTCAGTTTAATAAATAGTCAGTGTCCAATTTAAGAAATTGTGATAGTATCAGTGTTTAGTTTAAGAAATAGTGATATTATTATCATTCAGATTAAGAAATAGTCAGTGTGCAGTTTAAGAAATAGTCAGCATTCAATTTAAGAAATAGTCAATATTCAGTTTAAGAAATAGTGATAACATCGGTGTTCAGTTTAAGAAATAGTGATAGTATTCGTGTTCAGTTTAATAAACAGTCAGTGTCCAATTTAAGAAATAGAGATAGTATCAATATTCAGTTTAAGAAATAGTGATAGTATCAGCGTTCAGTTTAAGAAATTGGTATTGTTCAGTTTAAGAAATAGTCAGTGTCTAGTTTAATAAATAATAATAGTATCAGGGTTCAGTTTAAGAAATAGTGATAATATCAGTGTTCATTCGAACATCTTACTATCAAATAAGTCTGCAGCATTAGAAGATGTGTCGTGCACTTCTCACTACATAATTAAGATAACTTTATGGCATCATATAATAAATAATATACAGTTTTTTATTTGCCTTGAACAGCGAAATGATATAAACTTGAAAGCTTAATAAAGATGTGGAAATATATGGAAAGTTTTCTTCAAATTACACCAAATAATTTTTGTGCCTGTGAGCAACTAAACTAAACAACACCTGGTTTAGTTTGTAAAGGTGAATCAAGAAAGAGACAATGAAATCCCTTCTCTATTTTCTAATTCTAAACATGGGCACCAGTACAAACCTCTCATTTAGTACCTTTCAAAAAGTATTTTCTTTTCATCCACAATTTCACTTGCATAAAATAAGTATCGAAATTATTGTGATACTTGACTATCTTGTGTTTGTGCATACATTTATTTACATAAAGGATCTCTAACCTAATACACAAAATCATATCAACTAAGCGGTAATTGGTTGGAGGTCAGGTGCGTAGGAGGAGCCGTAGTTCAAGCTTAAGCTCCTCCACTGCCAAGAAGAGAAAATGGCTTTGGTTTGAGAGATTGGGCTTTGCTCTCCAATTCGATCCTGATGTGCGAAAATATTGCCTTCGGAGATTTCATGGACTTTAATTTGGGGAGTTTTGTGTCGCACTAATTTTCATGTAAGTTGAGCTATATAATAATGTCAACAAAAGCAGTAGTTTTGACGTGTATTACTTTAATTAATTGGGACAGACAAAAAGTCAAGGGATTTCTATTAGAGAAATTTGTCGTACCTTTGTGAATGAAAATTATGGATTTGTGTATGAAAATTTATGTGTTGTATTAGTAGGTGCCTCGAAATTGTATTTTTGTTTCATGCATATTAAAAATAGTTAGTGTTTAATTTAAGAAATAGTAGCGAGTTCGTGTTTAGTTTAAAAAAAAAAAATCAGCATTCACTTTAAGAAATAGTGACAATTTAAAAAATATTGATAGTATTCATGTTCAGTTTAATAAATAGTCAAGGTTCAATTTAAGAAATAGTGATAGTATCAGTGTTCAGTTTAAGAAATAGTGATCCTATCAACGTTCAGATTAAGAAATAGTTACTGTTTAGTTTAAGAAATAGCCAGCATTCAATTTAAGAAATAGTGATAGCATATGTTCAGTTTAAGAAATAGGGATAGTATTCGTGTTCAGTTTAATAAACAGTCAGTGTCCAATTTAAGAAATACTGATTGTATCAGTGTTCAATTTAAGAAACAGTGACAGTATCAACGTTCAGATTAAGAAATAGTTAGTGTTTAGTTTAAGAAATAATCAGCATTCAGTTTAAGAAATAGTCAATGATCAATTTAAGAAATAGTGATACATCAACGTTCAATTTAAGAAATAGTGATAGTATCAGTGTTCAATTTAAGAAATAGTGATAGTGTCAGCATTCAGATTAAGAAATAGTTAGTGTTCAGTTTAAGAAATAGTCAGCATTAAGTTTAAGAAATAGTCAATAATCAGTTTAAGAAATAGTGATAGCATCAGTGTTCAGTTTAAGAAATAGTGATATATAGTATTCATGTTCAGTTTAATAAATAGTCAGTGTCCAATTTAAGAAATTGTGATAGTATCAGTGTTCAGTTTAAGAAATAGTGATATTATCATCATTCAGATTAAGAAATAGTCAGTGTTCAGTTTAAGAAATAGTCAGCATTCAGTTTAAGAAATAGTCAATATTCAGTTTAAGAAATAGTGATAACATCGGTGTTCAGTTTAAGAAATAGTGATAGTATTCGTGTTCAATTTAATAAACAGTCAGTGTCCAATTTAAGAAATAGAGATAGTATCAATGTTCAATTTAAGAAATAGTGATAGTATCAGCGTTCAGTTGAGGAAATTGGTAGTGTTCAGGTTAAGAAATGGTTTGTGCCCAGTTTAATAAATAATAATAGTATCAGTGTTTAGTTTAAAAAATAGTGATAATATCAGTGTTAATTCGAACATCTCACTATCAAATAAGTCTACAGCATTAGAAGATGTGTCGTGCACTTCTCACTACATAATTAAGATAACTTCATGGCAGCATATAATAAATAATATACAGTTTTTTATTTGCCTTGAACAGCGAAATGATATAAACTTGAAAGCTTAATAAAGATGTGGAAATATATGGAAAGTTTTCTTCAAATTACACCAAATAATTTTTGTGCCTGTGAGCAACTAAACTAAACAACCCCTGGTTTAGTTTGCAAAGGTGAATCAAGAAATAGACAATGAAATCCGTTGTCTATTTTCTAATTCTAAACATGGGCACAAGTACAAATCTCTCATTTAGTACCTTTCAAAAAGTATATTCTTTTCATCCACAATTTCACTTGCATAAAATAAGTATCGAAATTATTGTGATACTTGACTATCTTGTGTTTGTGCATATATTTATATACATAAAGGATCTCTAACCTAATACACAAAATCATATCAACTACGGGGTAATTAGTTGGAGGTCAGGTGCGTAGGAGGAGCCGTAGTTCAAGCTTAAGCTCCTCCATTGCCAAGAAGAGAAAATGGCTTTGGTTTGAGAGATCGGGCTTTGCTTTCCCATTCGATCCTAATGTGCGACAATATTGCCTTTGGAGATTTCATGGACTTCAATTTGGAGAGTTTTGTGTCTCACTAATTTTCAAGTAAGTTGAGATATATAATAATGTCAACAAAAGTCGTAGTTTTGACGTGTATTACTTTAATTCATTGGGACAGACAAAAAGTCAAAGGGATTTCTATTAGAGAAATTTGTCATACCTTTGTGAATGAAAATTATGGATTTGTGTATGAAAATTTATGTGTTGTATTAGTAGGTGCCTCGAAATTGTATTTTTGTTTCATGCATATTAAAAATACTTTGTGTTTAATTTAAGAAATAGTAGCGAGTCCTTGTTTAGTTTAAAAAAAAATCAGCATTCACTTTAAGAAATAGTGACAGTTTAAGAAATAATGATAGAATTCGTGTTCAGTTTAATAAATAGTCAAGGTTCAACTTAAGAAATAGTGATAGTATCAATGTTCAGTTTAAGAAATAGTGATAACATATGTTCAGTTTAAGAAATAGTGATAGTATTCGTGTGCAGTTTAACAAATAGTCAGTGTCCAATTTAAGAAATAGGGATTGTACCAGTGTTCAATTTAAGAAATAGTGACAGTATCAACGTTCAGATTAAGAAATAGTTAGTGTTTAGTTTAAGAAATAGTCGACATTCAGTTTAAGAAATATTCAATGTTCAGTTTAAGAAATAGTGATAGCATCAATGTTCAGTTTAAGAAATAGTGATAGTATTTGTGTTCCGTTTAATAAATAGTCAGTGTCCAATTTAAGAAATAGTAATAGTATCAGTGTTTAATTTAGGAAATAGTGACAGTATCAGCGTTCAAATTAAGAAATAGTCAGTGTTTAGTTTAAGAAATAGTCAGCATTCAAATTAAGAAATAGTCAATGTTCAGTTTAAGAAATAGTGATGGCATCAATGTTCAGTTTAAGAAATAGTGATAGTATTCGTGTTTAATTTAATAAATAGTCAGTGTTCAATTTAAGAAATAGTGATAGTATCAGTGTTCAATTTAAAAAATAGTGATAGTGTCAGCATTCAGATTGAGAAATAGTTAGTGTTAAACTTAAGAAATAGTCAGCATTAAGTTTAAGAAATAATCAATATTCAGTTTAAGAAATAGTCAATATTGAGTTTAAGAAATAGTGATAGCATCGGTGTTCAGCTTAAGAAATAGTGATAGTATTCATGTTCAGTTTTGTAAATAGTCATTGTCCAATTAAAGAAATAGTGATAGTATCAGTGTTCAATTTAAGAAATAGTGATAGTATCAGCATTCAGATTAAGAAATAGTTAGTGTTCAGTTTATGACATAGTCCGCATTCAGTTTAAGAAATAGTCCATATTCAGTTTAAGATTAGTGATAACATCGGTGTTCAGTTTAATAAATAATCAATGTCCAATTTAAGAAATAAAGATAGTATCAATGTTCACTTTAAGAAATAGTGATAGTATCAGCGTTCAGTTTAAGACATTGGTAGTGTTCAATTTAAGAAATTAGTATGTTTAGTTTAAAAAATAGTAATAGTATCAGCGTTCAGTTTAAGAAATTTGGTAGTGTTCAGTTTAAGAAATAGGCAGTGTCCAGTTTAGTAAATAATAATAGTATCAATGTTCAGTTAAAATAATAGTGATAATATTAGTGTTCAATTTAAATAATAGTGTTAATATCCGTGTTCAGTTTGAGAAATAGTGATAGTATCAATGTTCAGTTTTAAAAATAGTAATATTATTTGTGTTCAGTTTGTCATGTTACTTTGAACTTTGGATTGAAACATGACTTTTCAAAGATGTCATGTTGGTCTTGAATGCAATAGAGGAAAGGAAAAATGAGAGTACGGAAATCATTTCCAAATTTATAATCATTTGCAACGGCTCGTTTGTACAAATAAATAAAAAAAAAAGCTGGTTTGGATGTCTCTGATCAATTAAACACAGTACATTAGTCGGAAAAATGGATGTAAGTACATGTAAGCAAGCAGCAGGCGCTCTGAAAGTAGCAAAACCAGAGGGAGAAAAAAACAAATTCAAAGCTGTCACCAAATCATTACGTTGTTCAACCCAGCTGTTGTCGAATGCTGGCATCGCCAATGATGCTCCTTCTTCGGATGCACTCCCTTGACATTCCATATGCTTTTGCGAATGGTCCTTGAGGATCTAAACCGCATACCTTATCAAAGGTACCCTTAGAAGAGATTCTTTCTGCACTGGACACCAAATTCTTACCTTGTTAAGGCATTTGGAGGGAACACACTATTTATGAAACTACAGCAAAATTGCTACACTATTTATGAAATTATAGCAAAATTACTCACATTATTTCTAAAACTACAATAAATTACCACACTGTTTATGAAACTACAGCAAAATTACTCACATTATTTCTAAAGCTACAATAAAGTCACCACTATTTATGAAACTACAGCAAAATTACTCACTATTTCTAAAACTTTAGCCACAACATTTATGAAACTACAACAAAATTACCACACTATTTATAAAACAACAGCAAAATTACCACACTATTTACGAAACTACAACAAAATTTCTCACATTATTTTTAAAACTACAAAAAATTACCACACTATTTATAAAACTACATCAAAATTACCACACTATTTATGAAACTACAGTAAAATTACTCACATTATTTATGAAACTACAGCAAAGTTATCACACTATATATGTAACAACCCGTCCCGGAAATTTTTATTCGACGTTATGAAATGACTATTATGCCCTTGAGTTTGGGCGAATGTTATGCTGAGATTATTAATTTTGGACCAATTGGAAAATTATCCTAGTTATTGAGGGCCAATGAAAAATTAGGAAAATGATTGTTGTGATTGGTGGTCTTGGTCCACTTCACCACCGACACTTCTTTCCCTCTCTTCATCCTCAGACTGTCTCTCTCTGCACTCTCTCACTTCTCTCTCCCGTAACCAAAACCCTCTCGTCTGCACTCACGATCGCACGCCAGCGCACCACCAGCATCATTACCATCACCCTTGTGTTCTAAAAAACGAAGAAAGAACACCCAAAACCTAGGCTCGGACGACTCCGGCGACTTTCGAGCCAATTTCCGGCCAAACCACGGCGAGTTGGCCGGCATGCAAGGTATCAATCTCTTCGTCTTGTCGAGTACTATAACTTTCCTTTTTATTTCACCCGATTTCGTTGAGTATTGAAGAAGTTATACTCATTTGAATCTTACCCAGTTTCCGGCGAGTCCGACAACTTTCGAAGCGAGTTCCGGCCAAACCACGGCGAGTTAGACGTCGTGCGAGGTACCATTCTCTTCGTCTCTTCGAGAACTACAACTTTCGTTTTTGTTTCACTTGATTTCGTCGAGTATTGGTAAAGTTATGGACGTTTGAAGATGGTATGGTATTCCGGCCGAAATTCCGGCCTTCTTCTCCGTTCAACCCAAGCCTTTGGGCCGTTTCTGAAACTCCTTGGGCCTTAGGCCCGCAGGCCCAAAACCCCAGCCCAATTATTTTATTTAGTTATTTATATTTTAATTTCTGTTTTAATTAATTGGGGCCTTGGGCCCGTGTAGACTAAGCCCAAAACCTTATTGGGTTAAAAGTCCAAAACCCAAACCCATATTAATAACCCAAAATCCTAAACCCAACCCGTTTGACCTTGACCCGACCCGGTGGACTGACCCGTTGACTTGGTCAACGGTCAACGTTGACTTTGACCGGTCAACGGTCAACGTTGACTTTTCGGTTGACTTTTTCGGATTTTGTCCGGGACCCCTCCTAGGCTAATTTCGACGTCCTGGACCCGTTTTTGAAGTCCGTTTTCCCAAATAAATTCGTTTGAATAGAGTTTGACTATATTGAACCTTTTATGTGCTAGGTGCATATATTGTAGCTTTACAAGATTCGCTAGCAGCGCCGCGTGGGATGACTAAGTACGGTGAGTGGGCAGTTTTATTTTTCGTATATATATATACTTGACGTTTTCCCATAAATTGAAATTGAATGAAAATATGCTTTAAATGTAATGTATAAAAGTATATGAAAAGTATGTTTTCAAATGCCATGCGTAGATTCATATGAAAATATAATTCGAAATGCCATGCATAGAAGTATGTGAAAAGTATATAGAAATGTGAATCGAATTGCCATGCATGAAATGATATGAAAATAGGAATTGATATATGATGCATATATATGAATTGGTGCGGTGGACGCACAGGTGAGTATCAGGTGAGTATATATTACTGTTATGATGATGTTGAGATATGTTGAGCTCATAACCTGCACCATGGTATTAGTGCTTATAATATTCACCGCATCGCACGCTCGCCTTGGATCCAAGTAGATGCTAGTCGTACAGACCATAGGAGGTGGTTCCGACAGGCCAGTCGTACAGACCTTTAGAGAGGTTCCGACTGGTGGGTGACCTTAGATTATGTGCACAGATGATTGATGAGAAAAGCACTAGAGCGTAATATTAACCATTAAGCCGCACAGACTACATTAGGTGGTTCCGACTTATGTGCAGAAGGCCGTACAGGTCACAGTTGGTGACTCCGGCAAGATGAGATTTTGAGCTATAGATTCAGCCGTACAGGGCCATTAGAGGGTCTCCGGTTGATTAGTTTCTTCCACCTGATTTATGTTAATACATTCATACTATACTGTTGAATTTAGACATGGCATATTGTATCAAAAATAATGTTGAGATAGTGATTTGAAGTTTTGAGAATATATATGTATATATATATTGATATTTTACATTTCTGGGAAAGTATACAGGTTTTACGGAGAGGGGTTACAACGTTTTGAGAAATGTTTGGATTTGGAAAAGATTTGTTTTACTGACCCACTCAACTTGGTTTTGCGCCCCTCCAGGTTCAAGATAGCAGAGGTGTGGTGACTACGAGGAAGTTCAGCAGGGTTCTGACAGAATGGACAAAAATTAGGTCTCACCTTCGGGTGTTTCATCTTAGAAGTGATATATTTAAAGCTTCCGTACTGTGTAAATGGTTACGTCACTCCCACGTGATGGCCAGCATGCCCTCCTTCGGGACGGGGTGTATCAATATATGAACTACAACAAAATTACCACACTATTTATAAAACAACAGCAAAATTACCACACTATTTATGAAACCACAACAAAATTTCTCACATTATTTTTAAAACTGCAAAAAATTACCACACTATTTATGAAACTATAGCAAAATTACTCACATTATTTATGAAACGACAGAAACGTTATCACACTATTTATAAAACTACATCAAAATTACTCACACTATTTCTGAAACTACAGAAAAATTACCACACTATTTATTAAACTACAGCAAAATTACCACACTATTTATAAAACTACAACAAAATTTCTCATATTATTTTTGAAACTACAACAAATTACCACACTATTTATCAAACTATAGCAAAATTACTCACATTATTTATGAAACTACAGCAAAGTACCGCATTATTTATGAAACTACAACAAAATTATTCACATTATTTCTAAAACTACAGCAAAATTACCCACTGTAACAATGTCACATCCCCGCCCAGGCTCGACCATTTTCCGGGCTCAACTCCGCCATAGCACGATATTGTCTGCTTTGGGCCTCGACCATGCCCTCACAGTTTTGTTTATGGGAACTCACACGAAAACTTCCCAGTGGGTCATCCATCATAGGAGTGCTCTCGCGCGCTTCTCGCTTAGCTTTGGAGTTCCTGCGGAACCCGAAGCCAGTGAGCTCCCAAAAGGCCTCATGATAGGTAGAGATTGGAATATACATATAAGGCTTACAGGATCCTCTCCCCTGGGCGATGTGAGATGTTACAAACAACCCGTCCCTCAATATCTATAGTGGAAGAAAGAGAAAAAATATGGTGATATGGTGAAAGTTATAATTCATACATGATTGTGTATACTATTATACTATTTGCTATAATTATACAAGAGGTTTATGTCTTTGTGGATGGATATCTCATGGTAGCTTACTGCCATTGTAAAAATATCGAAACAACCCTCTCTAATCGGTGGCAATAGAAACGGTCAACACGCTATTGTAGGCATTGAGGAACATGTATGGTGCAGCTGCCAGGGTGGGGTATGAGATGGCCAATGCCAATGAAGTGACCATCGAGACACTGGAAGCAAACTTCTCCACGAGATCATCCTAAGTCAGATCAGCACCTCTAGGCTGAAGATAGAACCATTGTCATACACCATTTGGACAATAAAACTATATGAGAATGGCCTGATTCCAAGCTTGGCAAGGAGGGCAACCTCAGAAGAGCCAACCTTATCTCCCCTTCTTGATAAGTTCAACATGGATAATGATTTCAACAGTACCCTTGTTAATATTGGTAGGGATGTTGAGCACCTCAAATATGAAACATACCAAGTCAGAACTACTAAACCCATAAAAAAGTAATCACCGTTTATTGTGAACGATTATTACACACCTGGAAGAAAGAGGTCTGAGATAGGTCAAGACCAGTGTTACCAGGAGGAACCACCACATTAATTGGAGCAACGAAACCAACACGAGCAGGGGCTCCAACCTATTCAATTCAAAATCAAATACACCTAGGAATATAGTAAAACACATAAACAAAATGGGACAGATTGGAAAACTAACAAAAATTATCATGAGGCAAACTAAACTAAACCCATGATGCACACTATTTATAGAAGAACAAAATAATTCATACTATTTCTGGAACAACAACAAAAGTAATATTATTTCTGAAACGACAGCAAAATAACTCACACTATTTTTTAAAACGAACCCAAACCCAACCTATTTTTGGAAGGGAACAAAATAAATATTGTTTCAGAAACTACATCAAAATAACTCACACTATTTTTGGAAGTCTGACAAAATTATCCACAGTTTTTCTGAAATTGAACCAAAATAACACACTATTTAAAAAACTGCAGCAAAAGAACCTATACTATTTCTGAAACTGAATCAAAATAACCAATACTATTTATGAAACTGAACCAAAATGACTTGTACTATTTCTGAAATTGAACCAAAATAACACACATTATTTCTAAAACTACAGCAAAAGAACTCACACTATTTATAAAACTGAACCAAAATAACTCACAATATTTCTGGAATTGAACAAAATAAACACTATTTATAGAAATATAGCAAAATAAGATATACTATTTCTAAAATTGAACCAAAATAGTGCACACTTTTTCTAGAACTATCACAAAATTACACATTATTTATGAAACTGAATTAAAATAACCAGTAATATTTCTAGAACTATCGCAAAATTACACATTATCCAAGGCAATTGCATGAGACTTCCAAACATAATTCAGACCAAACATGATAAACTAGTTTCCAAACAAACAAAAAAAACATAATCATAAACATTGGTGTGAGTCTCGCACTTTAAGTTTCACTGATCCTAGAAATCTTCCCTTAACCTTCGGTTGTAATTTTAGTGCATTGAGTGCCCTTTAACTCCACATCACCTTGCTAGACACTGATCTCGAAGGCCTCCTTGTTGAGCCCCCTCACATAATTCCCCAAGTACCTCTACAGAAGGTTCGCCACCTGATCGTCCAACATAATCTCTTAGGCCGCCTAGTCTCGCTATCTCATTCCAACTAACTGAAGTAGGAAGAAATCGCAATGTGAGAGGAAGCTCGTTCGTTGGAGGAGGTAGGCATACTTGTAAATAAAAAGAAGTTTAATTTTAACAGATTGACTAACAGAATGAGATTTCTGTTAAGGGCAGGGGCTGGAAAAAAAAATTATTTCGTTTTGGGCTTTTAATTCATCCCATGTGGGTTTAATGGTTGTGGGCCTAGAATAGATTAGTTTTGTCCTTATGATTAAATATGAAGCCCTTTTAATTAAATAATAGTATATGGTGGTTTTTGGTTAAATTAATCTTTGTTTAAGCCCTTTTCATTAAAGCTCCCTTAAAAGGAAAACTAATGAAAAAGACTTGAAAACTTTGAGTTTTAACAATAAAGACAAAATAAATAGTAAAGTGAATGGTACTATGATTGACTTTTTAGTATAAAAATATGATTTTTCATTAAAGTGAACAGTACCGTGAATTTTTCGTTAAAATTCCTTAATTAAAAAGCCTTATCAACATATTCAGGTGTCATCCAATATATATCATATTCATATGCCCCTTATGGAACTCTTTAGTCACCTGATCAACATTATAAAATAACGTGAGATATTTCTGATGGGGAACTCGTGGGTTAATTAATGACAGCTGTCCGATTATTTATATGTTGTTTATATTATCAGACATGGATTCTCTCCAGATCTGTGCATCCTAATCCTAGAGATCTATCAATCTGGGCTATTAAAATTTGATCAAACGTCTAAAATTATTATAACTTTTAAAATGAAGTTCTATTTGTAACCGTTGAATTAAATTTCAATAGTCTAAATTGGTGACTCCCTAAAATTTGGATGCATGGATCCAAAGAGAATCCATGTCCTATATTATCAATACTTCAATTAAGTAGTTATTGATATTTAAAAATATTAAGCGGAAAGCAACTGATAACGTCATGTGCAAAATATGGTAGCTCAATGAGAAAAGTAGGTATGAAATGAAAGATCAAAACAAAGTATGAAATAAAATATGACTCCACAGAAGTCATCTTTTGTAATTGTACAACCAAAGATTTTACAATCTCTGCAATAAAAAATGAATATTACTTGATCATATAGTCGTAGTTTTCTTACTTTTTTATAGTTACGAGCATTTTTATTCATTTGTAAGTGAGAATGTTTAACTCAACACTCATGAAAGACATGTTAATTAATAATTAATTATGACTAACTTATTATTTAATGAGTAATGCTATTTATACCATGTTTTTGTATCACATTTTCATATCACTTTAGGTGACATTTGATGTGGACAGTCACATCATTTGAATTAATCAGATTTTTAAATTTAATTCATTATTTAATAAACTAATAATTAAGAAAAACTAGTTAATTAAATAATAATTGTGGTATACGAGAAGTTTTTCTCCTTCATTTCCTTGAGTTTTGCAAAATTTTCAAATGATGTGGCTATTCACATCAGATGCCACCTAAAGTAGTATAGAAATATGGTATAAAAACATGAAATGAATAGCATTACTCTTAATGGATATTTTCATACCTATTTAGCCTCATGAAAGACAGAACAAAAGGGAAATCATTGAACAAAAAGCAAAGAGAATAATATATAAGAAAAAAACAGTGAGTAAAAATCACTATGGCGACAAAAATATCAATATGCATACCACAATGATGCTCCAATGTTTTTTTTTTTTTTTGGGGAGGGGGGTTGGGGTTAATACCCAGGTTTCTTTATCTTATATGAAAGGGGCAGAACAACTATGTAAGGTCATCTCCTACCGAGGGCTGGCCAGAGCGCTCATTTTAGCCCTCTAGCCCTCCAAGATATTAATATTTTAATGAACAGTATATGACCATATTTGCCTCCATCTCCAACTGATGGCCAAAGGGGCATAGGGCTCGTTTTAGCCTTGTCACAAAAAATCGTCTCTAATCGAGGGCCAAACATATTTTATTATTTAAATTTAAAAACTGCAACAACTTAAATTCAAATCGAACGGCTAAGTGACGTCAACTAGCCGTTGGATTTGATTTTTTTTTTTACTATAAATAGGGTGGATATTGGGCTATAATTCCAACAACTTTGAATTCAATCTCTTTCAATTCAAGTTTGCAATGAATTCCAACTTCGAATCTTCTTCGAATTCCAACTGGGGGTCCCCATCCAATTTCAAATTGAAAGACAAATGGGCGCAAATGAGACGAGAAGATGAGGACTTTGATGAAGAAGTTCAAGTAAGGCGCAACAAACAAAACAGAGCAGCAACCATGGCTGCGGCCATGGTGTGTCAACCAACTAAGGAACAATCTTAATAGGGTGGCTCTGTTGCTGGTCGCTCTTACAAACCACGAAACAGAGCGATGACTCATGCCAATATGATGAATAACTACTTCAACCCCAACTCGGTGTACACATAAGAGAATTTCAGACGTCGCTTCAGGATGAGGCATCATGTCTTCGAACGTTTACTTTGTGATGTCTAGCAGGGGGTCAATCCATACTTTCGACAAAAGCGGGATAGAGTAGGCCACCCTGGTTTCTCACCTCATCAGAAGGTTACTGTTGCACTTCAAATGATGGCTTATGGCTCCTTAGCCTATTCGATGGATGAAACCCATGGTATGTCTGAGTCAACGTGCTTTAATACTCTTGAATAATTCTGTGACACAATTGTTCAGGTTTACAAAGACGAGTACCTCCGCGAGCCAAATCAAGAAGATCATAGTTTGATGACGACCAAGAAGATTCAAATAGGTCAAGAAAGGCTCGTGCAAAAATATATGATGGGTCTAATTTGCCTTTCAATCCAAGAACTGGTACTATCTCTATAGATGAGTACATAAGGCGCTATAAAATGATACGTTCTCGTGCCACAAACAAGTACCTACAACATGATCTTGTTGCACATCTTTGGGCTAAAATATATGATGGGCCTAAGTTTTATGTTGTTAAATGCTTTTAAAAATGTCGTTTAAGTTTCATGTTGTCAAATGTTTTTTGGGTAAAGGACAGTTTACTACCTTCATGTTTGGTGGTTTTCAACATTTAGTACATCAATTTTTTTTTCATCCTAAAGTCATACCTAAAGGGTAAATTTTGTGATAGTCTCATACATCTGTTAGTCAAACTGTTAGTTCTCCTGTTAAGTGATGACTTGGCGCCCTACGTGTCATTAAAAATATTTAAATAATTATTTAAATAAAAATAATATTAAAAAAAACCCGAACCCAGAAAAGAAAAGGAAGAAGAAGGAGAAGGAGCAGGAAGAAGAAGAAGAAAAAAAAATCTGGGATCTAGGTGAGGCGTCCGGGGGGGGAAGAAGAAGGAGAAGGGAGGAGGAAGAAGAAGGAAGAAGAAGGAGAATGAGAAGGAAGAAGGAAAAAAAATTTGGGATCTGGGTGGGGCGCACAGGGGGGAAGAAGAAGGAGAAGGATGATGAGGAAGAAGAAGGAAGAAGAAGGAGAAGGAGGAGGAAGAAGAAAAAAAAAAGGGATCTGGGTGGGGCGCACATGGGGGAGGAAGAAGAAGGAGAGGAGGAGGATGAAGAAAAAAAGAAGAAGAGAGAAACCGAACCCAGAAGAAGAAGAAGAACAAGAAGGAGAGAGAAGAAAAAAAAAATTTATTATTATTTTAATATTATTTTTATTTAAATAATAATTTTTAAAATATTTTTATTTAACTATTTTTTTAAATATTTTTTAATATTATTTTTATTTAAATAAATTTTAAATATTTTTAATGACACGTGGCGCCCATTCAGGGCGCCACGTCATCACTTAACGGGATAACTAACAGTTTGGCTAACGGATGTATGAGACTGTCCCAAAATTTACACTTTTAGGTATGACTCTGGGATGAAAAAAAATTGATGTACTAAATGTTGAACACCACTAAACATTAGGGGTAAAAAAATGAGATATGTCCATTTTTTTTTTATGTTGTATAATTTTTATGTTGGTTAATGTTATTTAATGTTGTTTCATATTGTTTAATGTTGTTTCATGTTACTTAATTTAATGTTGTGTAATGGATGAGGAAGTTATAGGGAAAAAATAGAATTGAAAAAAAAATATGAAACAAATTTTGTGAAATAAAAGTTATAGGAAAAAAATGGAATTTAAAAAAAATATGAAACAAATTTTGTAAAATAGAAGTTATAGAAAAAAAATAGAATTTTTAAAAAAATATGAACCAAATTTTGTAAAATAGAAGTTATAGGAAAAAAATAGAATTTAAAAAAAAATATGAAACAAATTTTGTAAAATAGAAGTTATAGAAAAAAAATAATATTTAAAAAAAGAAAAAAAAAGGTTTAAATTCATAAAAAAGAAAAATTTGAATACAACGGCTAGCTGACTCAGCTAGCCATTGTATTCAATTTTTTCATACTATTCATGTCGGTTATAATTGACACAATTGTAATTAATCAAAATTATTCCTACCTAGCTATTATTATTCGTGTCAGTTATAACCGACACTATTGTGATAAACAAAATTATTCTTGTCGGTTATATCCGACAATTTTAAGCAAAATTCTAGCTAGCTGGAAGGGGCCAGCCTTCTGGCCCTTTGGTCCTTTGAGATTCGGTGGGGCCCACGAGCCCTTTGGCCTAGTCCTCGGTTGGAGACGGTTTTCGGGCTATTTTCGGCCCTCTGGCCATCTGTACCATTCGGTTAGAGATGGCCTAAAGGGCAAAACAATCACCAACCTTCCTTGCAAGCTCTCGACTAAGGCAGAGACCATGTTTGTGTTTTTTGTTTTTGGAAAAATTAGGGTCTACTTGTTATATATATCAAAATTAAGAAATAATTGATGCAATTATATATCAAAATTAACGCATGCACATGAGTAACCAATGTTAAATGAACATAACATAATGGATTAGAAAACCCTAAAAAAATTAGTCAAGACAAGTGTTAGACACTTTATCCTCAATTAAGACAAGTTTACGCCCCACTATGATGCTTGTGGTTGATCGGCGCTTGATAGAAGCATATTTATGAGACTTAGCTTGCTTGTTTTCTTGCATTTTTATTATTATTTAGTATTTATTATAGTGTTTAAAGTTAAATTCATGTGTTTGTAGGTTTTATGGGCTAAGGGTACATTATGAGCCAATTTGGAGTAGTTTGAAGTGTTTTTGGGCCCAAGATGGAGTGCTTATGATCCAAGCTAGATGGATGGACGAATTTGGATATTAATTGGGTTGAAATCTACTTTGAAGATGGATAAGTGAAGCCCAAATTCTAGATGTGAGTGGATGATGCAATGCCTAGCTCACCATGACATTTGAGTGGATGATGCAATGCTTAGCTCACTATGACATGTGAGTGGATGATGCAATGCTTAAATCACCATGACATGTGAGTGGATGACTCAAAACCTAACCCACCAACAATTCTCCACTCTTTGCATTAAACAAGTCCATCCTCTCCCTATAAATACCCATGGTAGCAACCTCATTCAAATCATCCAAGAATCAACCATTCTACAAGCCTTCCCTTGCCTCTCCCTACATATCTAAACTCCTCCCATCCAATCCTCTATATAACCAACCCTTCAACATCATTCCAACCTTGTGTTGCCGCAAAGAAGAAGAGGAGAAGCTCTTGGACGTGCTTGCTATCCAACAAGGATCGTTGGAACGTTTAGGTGTTTTCTTTCTTTTATTTTTAATGTATAATTCTATTTATCTTTGTTTTGAGAACATGAGGAACTAAACCTATTTAGTTAGGGGGAAGTTTGAAGCCATGAACATGCTTGTGATATGAATTGATTTCTTCCAATTGTGATTTAATAAGTTGTGATTGCAATTCAATTATCTATTTTCTTCATAACTAATTCTTGTATGTTTATTAAGGATGCATACTTAGTTTTCATACATGAATTAGATGCTAGAATATAAATGAGTTTCACCTAATCGTTACAAGTTTATATTCATGAGTAGTGAAGGTTGCTTGTCACAATCGCGTTAATTGAATTCTTGGCATAAGTTTCATGCAATTCATAGTAACAAGTGCCTCGTCAACGCTTATGATTTTCATAGAACTTAATGATTCTTGCTTGTATCTCTTTTATGCAATTCATTGAGGGAACTTGTGGGGAATGCCTTGGGTTGTCGTATGCAATCATCCAGTCCATTAACTTAAGGAAAATCTGAGAATTAATCTATGCAATTCATGGTTAATTTGGGGCGTTGAGAATCATAATTTATTGAAAAGCAATTGGAAATCGATTCATGTACAAGTGTGTCATGTGTGAAGAACGGACCCCTAACTAATCCATCCACCATCTTATTTACCAATTTCGTTTTAAAATCTGTTTTGTTTTACAAAATTAAGTGTTCAATTTCACCAAACCAAAATCCCCCTTTTACTTTCTTGTTTTAAAGTCTTTTATTTACATTTTTTAACTTTGTTTTTATGTTTTTGAATTAGTTTAGAGGTTTTAGCAAGCCCTCCTAATCCCCGGTTTAGAACGATCCCTACTTATACATATACTACAATTGTCAAAAGAGGGTTTAATTTGTGTGCGTATAATTCTCACATCAAATTTTGGCGCCGTTGCCGGGGATTAGCAACTTTGCTAATCCCTTGGTTCTTTTCTTTTCGTTTAGTTTGTTTTTGTTTTTGTTTCTGACTTAGTTTATTTTCTTTGTTTGGTGTTACTTTTGATATTTGATTTAGTTCTCTTTCTTTGATTTCAGGTACTAGAGAAACAAGACATGGATTTTAACCAATATCCACGAAGAGATTGGAGTGATCATTCAACTTCTATGTGGTGGGAACCTCAACGATTCCAACAAGGTGGATATTGGCAACAAGAAGATGAGTTCTATCACTGGCCATATGAACTATCACAGCCACCACAACAATTTGCCCAATTCAATTCAGGTACGTCTTCGAATAATGATATACTTAATAAATTACTCACCTCGTTGAATCAGGCCGAAGAATATCGAAACAAAGAGATACAAAATCAAGCCAAGAAGACGAGCGAATTGGAGAAGCATGTTGGGCAGATTTTGGAGTTCATGGCACAAATTAAAGAACAAATGGTTGAAGATGAGCCCATGGATGAATTGCTAATGGTCGAAGAGAAGGAGGATGCACAAGGCACGGCAAGGGAAGAACAACCCTTGCCACAACCTCCCAATGTTCCTACACCACCCCATTCAAGTAAGGTTGTTCCAAATTTAATTATTTCTAACTTTGTTTCCCCAAATGCACCTTTCCCTGGCAGGTTCATGCAATCCATGAAAGATGAGGGGAAGAAAGACATCTTGGACACCTTTCCAACAATTCACGAGGAAAAAGTGGTTGAGGAGCATCTTGAATTCATCAAGGAGGAAATTGGAGTGGATCACACGGCCACAACCTTCAAAATGCCCAATCTGGCTGAAAACATTCCTTGTGCATTTGTTGAATGTGCTGCTACTTTAGAGCCAATATTGCAGCCCATAGGTAACCCACTAACTCCAATTCCAATTCCCACTTCAATTAATCGTGTGTTACCTTCTTCATTGCAGGCACCTACTCAAATCCAATTTGGTGAAAGAGTTTACATGGATCTCAGGACAGATCTCTATTCCCTTCCATACAAAGATCCAATGCTTGCATGTTTTGAGAAGCATTTCGTGGAGAATATACTTAAGTTCTTATTGGAGCACGTAGGAAAGCCACCAACCCAAATTCCAAAGTCGTTTTTGACTAATATGTTGTTGATGTCAATGATTAGGGCACCCACTCTTGAAATTCAACCATTGCCGGAACATTTCAAGTATCATCGTCCATTCAATAATCAACTCCATGCCGTGGATTCCATTCAAGTATGAAAGGAAGCATCGTCCGGCTGTACGACGTTAAAGCAAGCGCTACTTGGGAGGCAACCCATGCATGCAACAAAGGAAGACCTAGAGAGCACTCCAAATTCCAGATTTGCGTTTCTAAAACTCTTCTCTTTGTTGTTGTTTTCATTTATGCCATGTTAAATTTCTTAGTTACTGTTTTGTTTGTTTGTTGATTATTTGTTTTAGTCTATGCTTGAAACATTGAGGACAATGTTTGATTTAAGAGTGGGGGGGGTAACCAAAGTGTTTTGATGCAAATTCGTAGGGTTTTCTCACTCATAATTTCTAATGTTGTTTTTCACTGTTTTAAGCCCTTTTAAGCTGTTTTGGTGTGTTTTAGTGTGTTTTGTGTCAAAAATCCGAAAATCCCATAAAAATTTGAAAAATTGTTTTAAAAACCCAAAAAGAGTTGTTTTTGTGTGTTTGTTTGTGTCTTAGGGTACCTTCCAACACAATGATGAGGATTCGGTTTGTAATTGCATGACGGTTAAAGAAAGTTATAAACATGGATAAAAGTTTGATTTACTCTTTGGTTTATGCTTGGTTGAGGTTGTAACTTATGAATTCACATGTAATCATAAAGGAAAAATTAGTTGTTGTAACATGCTTGAAGGAAGTAACTCAAACCAACGCTACAACCTTGTGAGACTTGAGCTTAAACGTTTATTTGGAGAGTTAATAATCTGTGAACTTGTTGCTTTTCTAAGTCGTTGCATGATCTCATTATTCTTTGCTTGATTGCTACTTAGAAGGCGTTTCATCGTTTAGTTCCAAATGCTAGAACTCATGCCCAATTCATTCAAAGCATGCTATTGATTTGCATATCACATATTCAAGAAGAAGTTGTGTAGTGACCACCACTTTAGCCAAAATACCATGTGCCCTACTCTATTTTATGTTTAAGTTAACCCCGTTGAGCCTTGTTAGCCTATGTTCTTTGTTAACCCATGTTTTCCTCACTTAGCCTAGATTAGGATTATCCATACCCTTGTTCTTAAAGTATAGTAAGCATGATTCAAATTGAATTCCTTTGTGGCAGAAATCAAGTGTGGGGGAAATTTTTATTTTGTGAATTGTGTGCCATAGGCACGATTAATAAAATAAAAAATTAAAAAAAAAAAAAAAAAAAAAAAAAAAAAAAAAAGAGAAAGTTGAAAAGATGACCAAAGTATTGTTTGTTGAAGTAAGGGTCCAAAACAATGAATTCGGCCCTAAAGAGTTGTCTAAGTTTTCCCCTTGTGTTTTCAAGTTAAATTCCACAATCTAAGTGAATTCTAAGTCTTAATTTCATTACTTTGCTTACTATTGCTTGAAGAACGTTTGTTTTCCTTATCCTTTCTTTGATAACCAATACCCCAAGCCCCGTTGCAACCCTTAACTTCTTCTTGAGTGATATGTGTTTCAATTTGTGGAGTTTGTATTTGGTATGAGCATATGGTGTCATTGGTTCTCGCATCTAAGTAGTAGTATTTCATTCATGAGATCATATCTAAACATGCTTATTAAACTCCGGAAATTACGTTCTTGTGATACATATATGTGAGCATTCGTTTTTATATCTACATCAATTCTCTCACATATAACTAGTATAGGGTGTGTAGTTAGAAAATCTGAGTGAAAATAGAGTGCATATCTTGTAAGGATTGAGGGAATTCTCTAAGGCATGTTACTACATTCAAAACATTGTTTTAATTGGTTCATTGTGAACTAGTAAGTAGTGACTATGATTAAGTATGTGCTTAAGTGTTAAATTGACTCAAATATGTGGGAATGATAATCTTTAACATGTCATGTGCATTGGAAATCCCTGAGGCAAACGTTGGAAGGTTTAGGTTATGTTTGTTTATTTGTTTTGTTTTATTTCTTTGTTTTGCTCGAGGACTAGCAAAAGCTAAGTGTGGGGGAATTTGATAGAAGCATATTTATGAGACTTAGCTTGCTTGTTTTCTTGCATTTTTATTATTATTTAGTATTTATTATAGTGTTTAAAGTTAAATTCATGTGTTTGTAGGTTTTATGGGCTAAGGGTACATTATGAGCCAATTTGGAGTAGTTTGAAGTGTTTTTGGGCCCAAGATGGAGTGCTTATGATCCAAGCTAGATGGATGGACGAATTTGGATATTAATTGGGTTGAAATCTACTTTGAAGATGGATAAGTGAAGCCCAAATTCTAGATGTGAGTGGATGATGCAATGCCTAGCTCACCATGACATTTGAGTGGATGATGCAATGCTTAGCTCACTATGACATGTGAGTGGATGATGCAATGCTTAAATCACCATGACATGTGAGTGGATGACTCAAAACCTAACCCACCAACAATTCTCCACTCTTTGCATTAAACAAGTCCATCCTCTCCCTATAAATACCCATGGTAGCAACCTCATTCAAATCATCCAAGAATCAACCATTCTACAAGCCTTCCCTTGCCTCTCCCTACATATCTAAACTCCTCCCATCCAATCCTCTATATAACCAACCCTTCAACATCATTCCAACCTTGTGTTGCCGCAAAGAAGAAGAGGAGAAGCTCTTGGACGTGCTTGCTATCCAACAAGGATCGTTGGAACGTTTAGGTGTTTTCTTTCTTTTATTTTTAATGTATAATTCTATTTATCTTTGTTTTGAGAACATGAGGAACTAAACCTATTTAGTTAGGGGGAAGTTTGAAGCCATGAACATGCTTGTGATATGAATTGATTTCTTCCAATTGTGATTTAATAAGTTGTGATTGCAATTCAATTATCTATTTTCTTCATAACTAATTCTTGTATGTTTATTAAGGATGCATACTTAGTTTTCATACATGAATTAGATGCTAGAATATAAATGAGTTTCACCTAATCGTTACAAGTTTATATTCATGAGTAGTGAAGGTTGCTTGTCACAATCGCGTTAATTGAATTCTTGGCATAAGTTTCATGCAATTCATAGTAACAAGTGCCTCGTCAACGCTTATGATTTTCATAGAACTTAATGATTCTTGCTTGTATCTCTTTTATGCAATTCATTGAGGGAACTTGTGGGGAATGCCTTGGGTTGTCGTATGCAATCATCCAGTCCATTAACTTAAGGAAAATCTGAGAATTAATCTATGCAATTCATGGTTAATTTGGGGCGTTGAGAATCATAATTTATTGAAAAGCAATTGGAAATCGATTCATGTACAAGTGTGTCATGTGTGAAGAACGGACCCCTAACTAATCCATCCACCATCTTATTTACCAATTTCGTTTTAAAATCTGTTTTGTTTTACAAAATTAAGTGTTCAATTTCACCAAACCAAAATCCCCCTTTTACTTTCTTGTTTTAAAGTCTTTTATTTACATTTTTTAACTTTGTTTTTATGTTTTTGAATTAGTTTAGAGGTTTTAGCAAGCCCTCCTAATCCCCGGTTTAGAACGATCCCTACTTATACATATACTACAATTGTCAAAAGAGGGTTTAATTTGTGTGCGTATAATTCTCACATCAGCGCTTGTCTCTCAACATACAACGATCATGTCCTTGTAATAGTAGCACTCCAAATCACAAGGCATCATGAACCACAATTGTCTGGAAAACTCTCATATGGACTCAATGAGACAGTACAAAACTCTCTAATGATAGTGCGCTATATGTATGAATATGTGAATTTAAAACAATGAAAAGTTATTTGTGTTTATAGGGGGCTTCTCTATTTATAAAATTTGAGATACCTCTTTGAAAAATATGTGACTATTCATGAAGTGTCAAAAGTTGCAGCTCTTCATTTGAATTAAACACATTTTTCTACCAAAAGACTCAACTTTTAATTTGCATTCAATTAATAAATTTAATATATAATTATTATTTTTTAATTTCCTAACAATTTCTTTGAGTACTCTTTTCAAGAGGTGGAAAAAAATATCGAAAAATTCAAACTGAACCGAAAAAAAAAAAATTCTGAAATCGAACCGAAAAAATTTCAAACAAAAATTTTTGAAAATTTCAGTACCCAATATCGAACCGATCTTGAAATTTTAGTACGGAAATCGGTCTCACTTTTCATTTCTTTCAGTACTCCCTAAGCGACCCGAAAAAAAATATATATATATATATATATATATATATTATTTAAATATGTATTTAGAATTGTAACAACCGTTCGATTTGGTTGATAATTAATCTCAACTGTTGAATACAAATCAAATTTCAAACCCTCGGATTTTGACTCGACCTCACTTTGTCTCTCCGTCTCTCGACTTCCACTCAACCTTGCCTCAGAGTCTCAGACAACCTCACCACCACCCTCCTCGACCTCACCTCAGGATCCGGCCACACCCACATCACACAAGTGACTCAGCTCTCTGATTTCTCTCTTTCTCGACTTCTCATCCCTCAGATCGTCACTGTTGAAGATTCTTCCTTCATGGCAAAGAGGCAGAGCTATAGCCACCGGCGCTGCTCACCTTTCTGATCTCTCTCTCGACTTTTTTATCCAGATTTCAGTGCACTGTGCACCGATTCTCCCCAAATCAGGTAAATTTTTGAATTAATTTAGGATTTGTGAAATTTAGATTATGGTTTGTGAAATCTAGATTAGGGTTTGTGAAATTTAGCATTTTGAGCATTTTGTTTGAATATTGAGATTCTTGAGACAAAATTATTGAAAAGAGTAGGAATGAGATTCTAGGGTTTCGTTAGCATAAATTCAAGTTCGCAATTTTGATTGACTTTAATTTTTTATGGTCACCACTTTGATTAAGAACATAAAGACCAGGTTTTTTCATGTATGACTTTCAGAAACCTCTTTTTTAGTTGATTTTCTGCTTAATTTTGTGATGCTAATTAATCTATTGTGATTCTGAATTAATGAAAGACTGGTTGTATCAGGTTGAGGACATCCAAAAGAAATTTTGAGGAGCTAATAAAGTGCCATAACAATAGGGTTTCCATTTGGTAATTTGCGTCAGCTGTGTCTTCACTTTACATTATAGCGATAACTTCCCGTTCGTGACTTGGTCTACACTAGCAGTTTAGAGTACATATTACTAGATTATGGTTTCATTTGCTACATACCCGCTTGATTCTTTAGTGAACCTCTGGGAATCCCAGCTCGTATTCCCGGGAAGTCCCTGGTTTGCTTGTGACTTGAGTTCGATTACTTGCTAATTACTTAATTGGGTATATGAAGAAACAGTTGTTAATTACTTGGTAATTCTGATTCTTGAAGATGGTCTTGGGATTTAAATTTGTTCAGTCTGGATTTCTGTTCAAGGGAATTACTGTTTTTGTACTTTGTTTTTAGGGTTTTTTTGTATAGTAAATGGTGGTTGTGATGAACCCAATTGAACTACTAGTCTTCTTGTGATGAACAGATTTTAGTGGATGTTTTTGTAGAGAAAATTGATGTGAAATTACGTGGTTTGTGGCTTAATTTTGTTTACTTGGATGTCTAGATGGTATATATTTTTATTGTCAAAGAAGTTAGCATCTTGGTTAGCTGCAATGTTTTATGATGATTTGTTGTGTGATTGTTGCAAGTTTAATGCTTTAGTTTCTTTTGAGATGATTGAATTGTGCAGATGCAATTGGTTTCTACAGACTCAATTGGATTGGGAATTTGGGTGTCTTAAGTTCTGCAAATGCATATCAGATACAATTGTAGCAGTCTGCCTGCAATTTTGTGTGAATTTTATTTCGGGATTCTTGATTTGTCCCGAAATCTCGAAACTATTTTGGGATTCCCGAAAATTTAGTTTGGGATTGGTCTTGAAATTGGAATTCCTGAAAACTTTGGTTTGAGAATCGTGACAAGAGTCTTTTTCTTTGTTTGTAACCTTAATGTTGTTTTTATTTACTCAATTGTAAAGCTAACAAAAAAGCAGGCCAAGAAGCGAGAAATAGAGTGTGAAAATTATCTAGAATAAAATCCATATACTTCTTGTAAAAATGAACCTGTTTAGAAAAAAGTGCTTTCCCATTTTGGGTGTGTTTGTTTTGTGGGAAAATGGGCTTCAGAATGGGAAATTTTTGCATCTCCATGTTTGGTAAGGTCATGCTGGGGAAACGATTGCCTTGGCCAAGTGAAAATAAAGGGAAAAGTGTTGCCCTCTATCCACCTTGGAAAATCATTTTCTTATATAACAAATATAAATAGCTGGATACCAAAGGAACGATTTTTCAAGGTTTTAAGCCCTATTCCGCAAGGGTGGAGCCATGCTTTACACTATGGAGTTTGATCGTAGACTTGGAGAGGCCGGTTTGGAATGAAAGATTAATTTGTAACGTTTTATGGGAGGAGGAAGCAGAATTAATTATGAGCATCAGGCCTTTTGTAACCACCTGATTCATTGATATGGACTGCTAAAAATAATGGAGGGTCCACAACTAAAAGTGCATATCATGTGGCGAGATCGTGTGGCGAGATCGTGTAGCGAAGTGTCTGGAAATGTGCTTGGCGGTTCTCATTTGATTGCTAATATTAAGTTTTTATGGAAAGCTCTATGGAGAGCTAAGATGCTTGGTAAAGTTAAAATTGACAGAGGTAGCTGGAACGCTATACCGATTCCAGTGAATTTGGTGCATTGTAAGGTCTTAACGAAGGCAAAATGTTTATTTTGTGACAGAGGACTGGATACGGTTTAACGTGCTTTGCTGGATTGCCCTCGCTCAAGCTTCATGTGGTTGTCATATGTGATGGGCCTTGGAACAGGCCGTGACAAACGAGGAGGATTGAGAGAATGGCTATCGAGAGGTTAGCGTCTTCTTTAGCGAAATAGAGTTTTGACTTGGTTTTGGTTCTTCTTCGGAACATATGGACAGATAGAATGCATTCCTATGGAGAGATGTGGCAACGAGTCCACTGGATATTCAGTGCAAATCCATTTAAGAAGTGGCATGGGAAGCATAGCTATAAAAAAGGTTAGTACACGACAAAAATGTAGAAAACCTGCAACGAGGTGGCTGAAAGTTAACTTTGATGGGGCTTAGTGTAATAACCCGTCCCTAATTTTTTTGTTTTTATTAATTTTAAAAGAGTGAATTAACGAAAATGCCCTAGAGGCGAGATTGTTGACTTTCATTTTGATCGTTATTTTGTGATGCATATGAGCTATTATTTTACTTATTTTTGAAGTACTTAATGGTACGAACGCGTAGGCGCAAGTGGAATCGAATTCGGTGTTACGACGAAAATTCTACGGAATTATGAATGTGATGGGCATTTTGGAAATTTTTTGTTTGGAGATATTTTGTGTGTGTTGTTTTCTAAGCCAATGGGGCCTACATCCCATTTTTCTCTCTATTCCGTGTCTCCTACTTTCTCTGCCCATCTCTCATTGGTCACTCACTCTCTCTCTATCTTTACACTATTTCTCTTTCTCTTAGCTATTTCTTATCTTTCTCTCTCGACAAGCGCTGAGATCACACCATACCACACCACTATCGCTGGAACGGCGAGCACCACCACCATAAATCCAGACTAATCGTGGACCACTGCCGACAGCCATGAATTCCCTTCCCTCATTTCACTCTCTCTTTCTCTCTCTTTCTCACTCTAACTCTCCATTTCTCTGCTCCACCACCCTTTCGCCATTTTTCACGGCGAACAACCCAGACCATGGAACCACCAGTACTTTACGAGCCATCAAACCTTTACTCAAGATCTGTACTTTCTAGGCTTGCATGGATCAAGGAAAGTGGTGCGAGAATTACTTGACACACAAATTAAACCCTATTGATGACAATTGTAGTAATGATGTAAGTAGGGATCGTTCTAACCGGGGATTAACTAGGGATGCTAACCAATGTAAAATTAATTTAAAAACGTAAAAAACAAAGTTTAAAACACTAAATTAGACTCAAAACACTTAACTAGAATAACTCAAAATAAAACTAACAAATAAACTAAAATAAATCAAAAGACTCAAAATAATTCAAGACTTTAGAAAACACAAACTAAATTGATTTCTAACAAATCTAACACTTTAAAATAAATGGGGGATTGATTTTGATGGAATTGAATTTAAAACAGAAACTTATAAACAAACTTAAAGCAAAATAGATTATGATGAAATAGAATGATGAGAAACTAGTTAGAGGGTTCCTTATCCACACATGAACATATGCATATAATTTGATTCCCAGTTATGAATTCAACAAACGAATGAATGACAATGCTCCAAGTTAATTAGGTCCGCTTAAATTAACTTTCAGATTTTCCTAAAGTCATTAGATTGGATGATTGCATACGACAACCCAAAACATTCCCCACAAGTTCCCTACATGAATTGCATAATAGAGATACAAGCAAGAATCATTAAGTTCTATGAAAACCATAAGCATTGACGAGGCACTTGTTACTATGAATTGCATGAAACTTATGCCAAGGATTTACTTAACACAATCGTGACTAGCGATCTTTACTACTCATGAATATAAGTTCATAACGATTAGGTGAAATTCCCTTATATCCTAGCATCAAGTTTAGGCATGCAAATTAAGTGTCGACCCTTAACCCACATACATAAACAAGTTCTTAATCAAAACAGAAAAGTAAACCACATCCAACATTCATAAATTCATAACTGGGGTAAATCAAATTATAATAAACATATATCCATGGTTTCAAATTCACCTCTAACTAAAAAGAAATTAGTTCCACATGTTTAACATAATTGAACAACAATTTAAATTAAACATTGAAAAACAAAAGCAAAAGAAAGAAAACACCTAAACTTTCCAACGATCCAAGCGCGTCCAAGGACTTTCCTCTTCTTCTCTTTGTTGCGGCACAAGGCTTTGAATGATGTTGAAGAGTTGGTTTTATGGAGGAATGGATGGGGGAAGTTTAGATATGTAGGGAGAGGCAAGGAAAGGCTTGTAGAATGGTTTATTCTTGGATGATTTGAATGAGGTTGCTACCATGGGTATTTATAGGGAGAGGATGGACTTGTTTAATTCAATTTTTTGGTGGGAATTAAAAGGAAAGTCATGGCAATAAGTGGGATTTATTGGTGGTGGTAGGTTTTGAGTCATCCACTTCACATGTCATGGTGAACTAAGCATTGCATCATCCACTCACATGTCATGGTGAGTTAAGCATTGCATCATCCACTCAAATGTCATGATGAGCTAAGCATTGCATCATCCACTCACATGTCATGGTGAGCTAAGCATTACATCATTTTTTTAGGCCCATTGCAATAGATTTTTGGGCTTCTTTGCATCAAATTCTTGGGCTTCTTTGCATCAAATTCTTGGGCTTCTTTGCATCAAATTCGTCCATCCTCAAGCCTCCATGTTTGCACTATCCAATCTTGGCCCAAAATTGCTCTAGAATGCTCCAAATTGCTTCTTTTTGCATACTTTGACATATAAACCTACAAACACACGAAAAATGACTTTAAACACTAAATTAAGTAAGAAACATAACATAAATGCATAAGAACTAGCTAACTACTTCTTTGTTGATGCTCCTTTGCTCCTTGAGGATTTGAGGAAAGGATCTCCAAGAACACCAAAGATTTGGTGTCTCTAAGTCTCCACACCAAGGACATGGTGTGAAGAGAAGATGGATGACTTAGAGAGTTTTTGATGCTAGTAAAAACCCCCTAAGTTGGCCGGCCTCTTTGGAGAAAAAGGGAGAAAATGTTTCTCCTCTTTGCCTCAAGAAAACCCTAGTGAGAAAAAGGCTATAAAGTTGCCTTTATACCACCTCACATTTGAGTGGCAAACTTGCAATTAACTCAAGTTTGCTACCCTTTCACCCTAGGCCGGTTTTGGCTTTGATTTTGGGTTAATTTCCATTTAGTTTTTAGTTGTCATACAACCTAAACTCAATGGGCCTTTTGGACCAAAAACCCTTTTGGGCCCCGAAACCCAAAACCAACTTAAAAGCCTAATACAAACTTTTCGTATAATTAATTAACTAATTAATTAATCTTGACCATTCTCAATTAAACCATTTAATTGCTTATCCATCTCTTTTGTATCTTCACATTCATCCTTACTCGGTGTACGATCCATTAGGTTCCATTTAGCGAGGCAGTGGGCAATTGTTACTCTTAACGATCGATTGTGAATTGAAACGACATTTCAATTCTCCCTTTGATGAAGATTAGTGTTTGCTAATCCTCAGGGCTTCCACAAACCATGAGTGACACCTAGCAGTATGTCATGGCTACCCAAGCTAAGTAGAAGTGGTTGGAGAACCTATCCAGTTACAACTACAACGCAATACGGTCCTTCTCTAATACAATACTCTCGATCACATTGTTTAAGTGATAGTTTGTTTCATGTCTACTATCCAATGTGATACTTCTCTATATGATTCAATTGAATATGATTTGGAACAAACTTCCTAAGTCATATTCATATGCTTTGGCCAAAGACTCTCGAATCATATCTGAGAGTATTCTCCTTCCACCATGGAAGGTTAAAGATCCCTTATTGTGTATTCATATGCCTACATGACTAGATAGCTTGACCCCAATGATGCCGTGGACACTCTCAATGGAATTCCTTTGACATGATCAAAGATCAAGGACCCAACCATTAGACATCTATGATGCCTCAGGTCAAAGGACTACTTTGCATATTGCAACTTACGAGTTCTTACATGACATGTATGTTCGAACTCCTTTTGATCGTTGTTCAGTGTACTCAATTACCTTTTGAGCACCTATGTGTTTGTCTCAGTGTCCAACACTAAATGACTTGAGACTAGTCATACTCACGCTTGAGTTAACACAACACATACTAACCTTAGCGGATTGTCAATGCCCAATTGGCAATCCTATGGCTAGGAACGTTTCAGAAATGAACATAAGAGAAAGGTCTCGTTAATCCAACTCACTTAGATCACTTCTCTCTTAGATTAAATACATTCCTTGGATTCCCTTATTGCTTAAACACATAATACAATAAATAGTGAATAACAATAAGCTTTGCCCTCTATTAAACATTTTATAGTTTAACACAATAAGTATTCCAAAAGCTATTACATCAAATGAATGGCTTTGTGGGCATACTTCCAACAAGAACTTAAAAATTCAAATCAATACAAATCTACTTTGTACACGTGTTCTCATTTCATTCGTTACAGAATTTTCGTGTTTACAAATTTGGCACGCCCGATGGGATATCTCTGTCTTCAAATTCGCAAAAAGCACAAATGGCATCAAGAAAGCATTAAGTGGTTTTCACAATCAACGTGAAGAACAAGAATATCCTTGCCACGAGTAAGTGGCACTTTTGGCATCACAACCTAAAGCAAGGCACTTTTGGCATCACAACCTAAAGAATATCTCTGCCGTGCCTTCCACCCTTACATCAACTCTGCCAAAGGAGCAAGAGCACCCGAGGCACGAGCCCGTGATCACCCTAGCCTTGCTAAGGGAACCAAGGGAAGAAAGCCCGATAAGGTACTCGAAGTCGTTGACTTTCGATGCCAACTCAAGCAGCAACTCGTATCCTGTAGCCATGCAAGTCATGACTACTGGTGCGACTTCAATCAAAGAGCAGCTGGCACAAATGAGCGAAGTAATCGCAAGGCTGACAAGGACTATAGAGGGAAAGAACTTGCAGATTGGTACACTTATCAACCGTCTAGAGCCGTAGCTGACCTGAAGGTTGATCCACCAAAGGAGGAAATCGCAAAAAGAATAAGCTTCTGATGGACAAAGATAATGAGAAGCTAGATGTAGACCGAGCTGCAATGCTTATGGGATCTCTCTCTATACTGCAAGAGATGATCATAAGCACGGTCAAGGCGCAATATGAAGGAAGTTCACATGACTCCGTTCTGTACTCAAAGCCATACTCCAAGAAGATTGATGCCTTGAGGATGCCAAGGGGTTATCAGCAACCAAAATTCATGCAATTCGATGGAAAGGGCAATCCCAAACAACATATTGCCTATTTCGTCGAAACTTGCAACAATGCTGGGATGGAAGAAGACTACCTCGTCAAGTAGTTCGTGCGTTTACTAAAAGGTAATGCCTTTGACTAGGGGTGGTTTTGGTACATTACCATACCAAAACCTCCGTGCCGATTACCATACCAAATATTTGGTACGACAAAATCTATTACCATTACCGTACCAAACTTTTGGTATACCCAATATCGGTATACCAAATAGTTTGGTTGGTATGGTATGCCAATGGTAATTACCACTTTGTTTTACGCCACTTAGTTTGCCCAAAATCTAATATTTTCTAACCTAATTCAAAGCCCAGAAAATATACACAGTTTGACATATATACACAATTTAACCTAATTCAAGATTTTTTACTATTGTATGTCAAAGTGGTAAAAACTTAATAAATCATAAGACAAGATTTCTATAGTATGCTGAGACTCAAATGAACCAGAAACGTAAGACAGCAAACCACAAAAATGTAAATATCCATAGCTGTGCTCGACGACGGGCTTGCTGATTTGAACCCACAATCAAAGGTGGTAATACCCAATGCATATGTTGTGCCCTCACTTGGAAGGCTAAGTCGCCAGAAACGAGAAACGAAGATGAGTAGATGAGAGAACTGCGACGGCGGAACAAGTCCTAGGTTTCTAATGTGTCGAGCAGGGACTAGAGTGGGAGACTAAGAGTGTTTCGTTTGTGGAGATTTTAGGAATAGGATAAATGAGTCAAAGTGTCAAACGGCATAATATAATATTACATAATACATAATTCTATATATATATATATATATATGAATAGATATATAATATAATATTAATAATATTGGTAACCGGCAGGTATGGTATGCCACCGGTACTAGTTTTGAGTACCAGTACCGTATCGAAACAGTATGGTATGGTACAAATATCATACCATTACCAGTGGTACAAATTTTTTGGCACAACTTTGGTATGGTACGGTTGGTAATACGGTAGGTATGGTAATGTGGTAAAAAATTCCACCCCTACCTTTGACTGGTACATCGACCTCGAGCTCGAGTCTGTCAACAGCTAGGACCAGCTTGAAAGGGAATTCCTCAACCACTTCTACAACACTCGCCGCACCATAAGCATGTTGGAGCTGAGGAGTACAAAGTAGTGGAAGGATAAACCTATCATTGACTACATCAATAGATGGCGTTCATTAAGTTTGTATTGCAAAGATCGGCTTTCTGAAACCTCGACCATTGAGATGTGTGTTCAAGGCATGCACTGGGGGTTACATTACATCCTCTAAGGCATAAAACTGAGAATGTTTGAGGAGTTGGCAACTCCATCCCACGACATAGAGCTGAGTATCGCCAATCCCCAACTTAAAAAATGACAAGGTGTTTACTCCGAAAATGGACAAGGCTGGGAAGAAGCCCACCAATAAAGCTTTTTTACCATCAACAATACCCCTTCCATCAAGATCTCTTTCAAGAAATAAATGAAGGAGATGAAGAGAGGTGAGCCTTCTCGCACCCAAGACAAGTACAAAAACACCTTGAGGGAATTGGAGCAGAAGACGTACCCTTTTCCTGACTTTGATGTGGCTGCAATGCTAGATGACTTGCTGGAAAAGAAAGTGATTAAGCTACCTAAATGCAAGTTTCCCGAAGAGATGAATCACATTACCGATCCTAGGTACTATAAGTACCATTGTATCGTGAGTCATTCTGTTGGCAAATGCTTCGTCCTCAAGGAGCTCATCATGAAGCGAGCAGAACAAGGGCAAATCAAACTTGACCTTGAAGACACCACCGCGACACACACTACTACGATTATTTTTGGATCCTTTTATCCCGTGCCCCTCCAAGTGGCACCTGACCACTTCTGTCCATGCTCAAGTTACACGACACATTCTGCACAACCATCGATAAGGGCAAGCGACCAAAATGCACCCATCAACGATGTAGAATGGTGGATACTGGTGACCTACAAAAAGACAAGGAAGCTAAGACCACAAGCCATATAGCCAAAGGTGGAACGAGAGAAACCACCGCTGCCGCTACAATAGAAAGCCTAAAAGGAACGTCAAAGCTACTAAGCAAACAGACGTAGGGGAACCTATGGAGCAAGAGTCACGCATTCCTATCTCCTTGCACGAATACTTCCCAAAGGACTTCTTCCAACAAGGCACTGTCGCTACCTGTCACATGGTTGAAGTGGAGATAGAAGAGCCCTCAAAAGGCAAAGTTATTGCCCTTGAGGAAGAGAAGACCCTCACTACCAAAGAAAGCTTGCCGGCACACTTAAGCATCAAGGAAGCACTACGATTGGCCAAGGAGATGCAAAAAACATTAGTAGCGAACTTGGTGAGTCCCGACGACCACGAGGTGCAAGTAACCCAGAACAAAGGCTTAAAGCTTCGGCCGCATTAATATGCCACATGCTATCCCGCCCATGACCCAATCAACTTCACTGATGAAGACTTACTGCTAGGGTCAAAGCCTCACAAGAAAAGTAATAGTTTGAATATCCTAACCCAACTCTAACTGACACCGAGGCCTTTTGTGATAAAACCCACACCTGACATATTGTGTAGATGGTAATTACCAAGTTGGGAACAATATTGGTATTGTTGGAAGTGGGCCGTATGACCTGTCTCTCTGATAATTCTACATGGTATCAGAGCCAGGAAGCGGGCCCTTACTGTACTGCCACGTGATGGGTGGGTCCCCTTGGCTCCACATGTAGGGTGAGTTCCATTAGCTCCACGTGGTTGCCGATGTGTGGATATCCCAAGTCTGACCCACTAATTGGGTTCCATGTGAGGGGGTGTGTTGAACCCCACACCGGCCATACAAAAAGAAAAGTAATAGTTTAAATATCATAATCCCACTCTAACTAATACCGAGGCCTTTTGTGATAAAACCCCACACCTGACGAATTGTGCAGGTGGTAATTACCAAATTGGGGACAATACCGGTGTTGTTGGAAGTGGGCCTTATGGCCCGTCTCTCTGATAATTCTACATTATAGACCTCAATATTCGGTTTAAACCCTTTTTTCCCACCATCTCAGCCTGAAGCTTAAGCGTTTCTTCCAACTTCTCCTCTGCACACAACTCTCTTATCAGATTCTCATAACTTTTCTCGGTTGGACAAAAACAATAATCCATTGTTGCACTTCTCATTGTTGGAAATATTGGCGATCAAGATGGTACTTCTCCTATAACAAATCACATAAAATAAATATTAGTTTGATAATTTTCATTTCCACAATTAATTACATAAGATAAACAAAATAAGATAAAATACTTATCTTCTTTAGTCCTTGATTAGAATAAGATTTTAGGTTGAGGCGTGTAAGTTCATTGTCCTTAGGTAGATTGTGCCCCTCGAAGGCAATGTCTCGGTTTAGTAAGTTATTGTGCCCTAACCTCCAGGATACAACAACCTATGATCCTTGTAAGTGTACACTCGCAATACTCGCACAATGATTTCAAGAATTTAATTCTATAGGGTTTACAGCTTAAAATTTATATATAATAAAATAGACCTTTCAATGCAATAACAAATAGTAATGGCATGACACTTATCACGTAGTACAAATTTGTAATTTGAAATGCTCAATCAAAAATTCTGACACTCATAACATTCAAAGCTTCTAAAACGCTACTCTCATCACAAAGCCCCCGAATCAACAAATCCATTGTTGACCCCTCGAGCTTCAAATCTTCTTCCCCGACCCACCTTCTCCCTCTCTTCCGGTCTCTTCACCTCCCCTCCCATCCAAAAAACCCACCTCATCCCACCCTACTCCCGCAACACTCCCTTCCCCACCCCACCCCACCCCACCTCAAACCCCAAAAACCCCAATTTCTCATATTAATATAAAATCAAGGAAAACAAAGGCCTCCCAAAGCAGTAAAATAAGACCAAAAAAATGGAGGTCAGCTTTGAAAGAAGGAAAAAGTTTCAGAGTAGGAGATTGGTATGATCAAGACACAACCGTCGGCTCCGGCGATGGCACTATGTTGCAATCATTAATGGCGGAGCTCGTTAAGATTGGAGCAAACAAAGGCAAAGGGAAGGTTTACATCAAGTGGAAGGGGTGAGAGCTGAGGGAAAAAGCAGATTGCACGAGTTTCGATTGTGGGTGTAAAGGGAAGCAATGGATTCAATCTTCAAGTTGCAGTGGCGAGTTTGACCTCAAAGATGACTTACAATGGTGAGGGTTGGATAGATCAGTTTCGATGCGGTGTCGAGGTTTGACAACAAATGGCGGTGTGGTGGGAGATTCAGAAAATCATGGTTGTCTATGACCCCGCCATGTCCACCTGCTCCATCGCCCCACCACAACTTCTTCATGACCCCAATCTAGTCTGCCATTATCCCGCCCACCTCTGACACCATCTTTGCCCTCCTCAACTACTCCATCAACTCCCCTGTCCTCAACCTTTGAATTTTGGGAAATAAAATTTTTTAATCCATGAAATTTCTGCAGTTTTTTTTCTTCGAATTAAGAGCGAATATAGAGGGATTTTTTTATAGAGATTTGGGGACGAAGAAGAATCAAAAGAATTGGGAGAATTAGAGAATTAGGGTTTAGGGATTGGGAGGAGTTGTGTGCTGGTGGTTATGGAGATTAGTGGAGATAAAGGTCATGTGGTCGGGTAAAAGAGAAGGGCGTGGGCTGACGTGTAATAAGGTATAGTTGTCCAAGTTTTGGAGGGAGTGGGCTAACGTGTAATGGGATCTACTACTGTCACGTCAGCTCTTAACAGATCAATGGATGGAAAATGTAATTGAGGTACTATATTGAAATAAAATAGTACGTGAGGCATGAAAGTGATTTTTTTTAAGATGTTGTATGAGGTTGCAATAAACCTCAAACCGAAAGTGGCAAAGTGTAATTTACCCAAAATTCCAGCACTCCTAACATTCAAATCTTCTAAAACCCTACTCTCATCACAAAACCCCCGAATCAACAAATCCATTGTTCTTGAAATCTTTCTTAAGCATGGCCTTGTACAAGAGCATAGTAGAATCAAGATTTCCTATTTTACAATACCCAGCAACACAAGTACTCTCTATTCCACTCAATCCCATTTCTTTAAAAAACTTTACAACGATTTCTATCTCTCTGATTTTGCAAAACCCGCCAATCATAGTGTTATAAGCAATACCATCAGGCACCACACTTTTAGCTCTCATTTCTTCGCACAACTCTTCTGCTACACTCATTCTATCTTCCTCACAATAAGTAGATCAAAATATTATAGATATAACCATTAGGACAACAATTCAAACCCGTCATTCAATCCCAAATCTCCTTCACCTTCTTCATCACACCATCTTGATAAAACCCCAACATCAATGCATTGAAGTTTCCACACTGGACTAATACTAGCAACCTTTTTTCACATTTTTCTCTAAAACATCACAATCCAATCCAAAATTTTCTCTATTAACCTTGTAACCACCATACGCACCTCAACGCTGCGAATGAACTTGAATCAGAGCATTGCAGGTGCTCAATCTGGAGCTAATCCTATGAGACATCAGTATTCTCACAATCTGGATTTATAGGTTCATCTTCTTTGACTCCAAGCAAGCTTTGATCAACAAATCAAACACAAACGGTGCTAACCCACGGTGCTGGTAGGTTCTGACGAGGTTTTCAAACACTTTTAACTGCTCAGACTCATTGGACGCCCAATGGCGACTTGAATAAGGTCGTAAGCTTAGAACTAGAGCTAGAACTAGAGCTAGGCTTGGGCAGGCAACTAAAGAACAACCTCAACGGGGTGGCTCTATTGCTGGTCACGGTTACAAGCCACGAAATAGAAAGATGGCGCATCATAATCTGATGAACAACTACTTCAACCCTAACTCGGTGTACAACGAAGAGGATTTCAGACGTCGCTTTTGGATGATGTGTCATATCTTCGAGCGTTTACTTCATGATGTCTAAGATGTTAATCTATACTTTCGACAAAAACTGGACATAATAGGTCGTCCTGGTTTCTCACCTTATCATAAGGTTACTATTGAATTCCGAATATTGGCATGTGCCTCCCCAGTTGATGGAATGGATGATACATATGGTATGTCTGAATATACATGCCTTTATAATCTTGCTGAATTTTATCACACAGTTGTTCAACTTTACAAAAATGAGTACCTCCATCAACTAAATCAAGCAAATCCAGATCGACTCCTTCATAAAGCTAAAGACCATGGTTTTCTGGGCATGATAGGGTCATTAGATTGCATGCATTGGCAGTGGAAGAACTATCCCACCGAATGGTAAGGAGGCTTAAGCGGAAGATTAAGAAAGCCAACTATTGTGTTAGAGGGGTTCCGTCATTTAACACATGGATTTGGCATGCTTTCTTTTGAGTCCCATGACCCCAAAATGATATTATAGTTCTTAGGCATTCACCCCTCAGCAAGTAGCCTTTGGGATTCAAAATGTTGTATCAGCCGAGGCTGGTTAGTTTGGGTTAGCCAGTTGGCCCGATTCTCTAATTGTGGCCCAATGAGGCCCACGAGCCTTTTGGCCTAACCTTTAGTTGGAGACGATTTTCGTGTTATTTCGAGCTATGTTCAGCCCTATGGCCCTCTGGCCGGATTAGGTTAAGATGGCCTTACATCCACTCCATCAGTAGACGGGGTGATTTTTTACGGACCTGATCAAAAACTAGGTTTCTAATTTCTATGAGATCATGTTCAATTTATCAAGGGCGGTGTTATCTGCACACTTTTTTAACTTCTATGTACTTTTTAATTTTCAGCTATAAGTCGAATGAATTGAAGAAGATCAATAAATAGAAATTTAACAGTGAATGTAGGTATCGTCTTGGTCCAAATGCAAGATAATTTCTAGACCATGTATTTCGACTGGTCTATTATTAAGCCTTTGGCATGAGTGAGTATCGTCATTCAATCACTAGAGGGCCAAAGCTAATTGCTTGCTTTCAAACTTATATAAGGCTCTTGTGATCGATCTTGGGCTATTTCATGATCTTAAGCAACTCAAGTTCTTCTTTTTGGTGATTCAAAACTTGTAATTAACAAGATTAAAGGCATTCTCTATTGCATGAGTTGCACATTAGCTCCATATCACATGGTCACTACCTAATTGGCCAATACGTTCTCTTGCATCACATTCAAGTACATTTTATGGTTAAGAATGGTGACGCCAATGAACTTGCTCGAATCTCCTCCGGCAAGCAACTCTTAGGGGGTAAGATGAGCTAGGCTATAACGGTCGACAAGGGTTATCCTGGCTCTAGTTATTCAACATGCCCACCAGAAAGACAGCTTGATTAGAACTAGGATAATGTCTTTACCATCTTTATTAGATCATGGGGTGCCAAAATGACATTTGCACTATTGAAGTGATACCCCAAGACTACGAAATGATTAATTATTTAATACCTCAACAATCCAGGGGGAAAACATGATGGAAAAGTCAACCATCATGCCACAAATTACGCCATGTTCTAAAACGAGCCATACACGAAGGGATCTAGGTATTCATGACCACAAATTTAATCCATGTTCCAAAATGAGCCCTATATGAAAGGATCTGGGTGTTCATCAATCAAGATGGAAAAAGAGATGGCTTATCCAGCGCCATGGTTATTTATGGCCAACAGTTGCATGTGGCTATATTCAATGTCAGTTACACGGCTTCATATAATGGGCTCCCCCCGAATGAGATGCATTTGGTGGTGAAACCATGCCCATGGTGTGAAATTAGATTGCACACAAACTTAAACCCTATCAATGTAGTATGTGTAAGTAGGGATCGTTCTAGGCTGGGGATTAAAAAGGATGCTAATCTACACAAACTAAACTTTAAAACACTAAAAAGACTCAAAAGACTAAAAACAGGTACTAAGGATCAAATTGGGCGTTTTCTAAACTTACTAGACTCAAAACAAGCTGATTAGACTCAAAACTAACACTAAAGGCTGGTTTGCATGAAAGTTATGCTAAAAAGACTCAAAATACTAAGAAACACAAGTTTTGACGAATTTAGACTCAACTAACACAACTTAAATGCAATGGATTGGTTTTAGACGAAATTGAACTTAAACAAACAAAATTGAAAAGTAAACTTGAAAAGACACGAAATTGAGTGAATGGAATGGGTGAAAGGCCAGTTAGAGGGTCCTTCTCCACACATGACACATATGCAACAGAAATCGATTTCCAGTTGTTCTTTCGATAAACCATGAACCTCAATGCCCCAAATTAACCGTGACTGCACGCATTAACCCTCATATTTTCCTAAATTCATTGAATTGGACGTAGCGCCGCAAACCAAATTATTCTTATCAAGTTCCCTATATGACTGCATACTAGAGATACATATCAAACATCATTAAGCTTTGTCAAAATCATAAGCATTGACATGACATTCGTGACTATGACTGCATGACACTCATGCCAGGAATTTACTTAATGCGATTGTGACTAGCAACCTCCACTACTTGTAAATATAAGTTCATAATGATTAGGTGAAATTTCCTTATATTTTAGCATCAAATCCTAGCATGCAAACTAAGTGGGCCCCCTTAATCAACATACAAGAATAGGTTATCAATCAAATAGTTAAGCAAATTGCATTCACGATTTATGAAATCACAACTAGATGTAATCAATTCATGTCACATATATGTTCATGGCTTTGAATTCTCCCCTAGCTAAAAATGAGTTTAGTTCCTTATGATTGCAAATAAACAAAGAAAACTAACTTAAACATTAAAAACAAGGACAGAGTACACCTAGAAACTCTCCAGCAATTTAACGTCTTGAATGGCCAGCACAGCTTTAGGTTGCACCTTCTCCTTCCTTCCTTGCTTAGCTGCAGCACAAAAGGGATGTGTGTGGTCAGGGAATGGATGTAGTGTATGAATGATCTAGGGGGTGGTCTGATGATAAGGGATGGTAGAGAAAATATACCGCAAAAACAAAGTATTTATAGCTAAAACCTGCGGCCTAAGTGCTGAAGGGAAAGGATTGCAAGATATAATTTGCATAGGAGAATAATAACACAATCCTAGGAGGAAAGAGCCATCTAGAAGGGCAGAAACCACAAGGGAAAAGGGATAAGGGGTGCGGCAGGTGTTTCTAGAAATAGTCAAAGCGCCAGATTTTTAGGTTCTAGAAAGATAGGGTGGAACACCAATTTAGGAGAGGATTAGAGCTTCTAGAAATGGGTTTTAAGTATCCTAACCTGAAAAGAACTCCCCCTTGCAGCTAGAATTAATTTAGGATATGATTAGGATAAGATAAGGCAAGATAAGGTTAGGATAAGGTTGTTTAAGATAAGGCAGTTTTGGATAATTTTCCTTCTTTTGAGCTGATTCCTTATCTCCAATGACTTAAATTGATTTCTCCAACCTTAAAACACATTCCTAGCCTCATTTGAACTCCAAATTTGTCTATCCATCTTGCACCATGCTTGTGATATCCATTCCAAGCCCAGATTTGCTCCAAATTGCTCCAAAATGCATCTTTTTGCTAACTTTGCTTCTTGGACCTACAAACACACGAAAATGACTTAAAACACTCTAATAAGCAACAAATAACTAAGTAAGTGCAAGAAAACAAACTAACTAAGTCACATAAATATGATCCTATCAGGCCATTTCGAGGATTGGTTATGGATGTCATTTGGAAAATTCTTCCAACCTCTGGTGTGGGCAAACACGCTTGAATCCTAAAAGTTACCAAAAACTTCACAAAATGGGTCGAGGCAAAGTCTTACGCTGAGCTCAGTGCAAAGGAAGTCTATGACTTCGTCGAAGAACATATTGCGCCACGATTCAATATCCTCGAAACAATCGTCACCGATAATGGTACAATTTTCAAGGTTGAAAGGTTCAAACAGTACATATCTGGTCTTAAAATCAGATCAGAAAGCCAACGCCATATTATCCCCAAGCCAATGAACAAGCCGAAGTTAGTAACAAAGTTATTATCAGCATCTTGAAAAAAAATGATTAAAGAAAAGCCTAATCTGTGGCATTTGAACCGTAATGAGGCGGTTTGACCTTAACTAGCGTCATAGTGTTCGACAACAAGGGTTTCCCCTTATGCTCTTAACATATTGGCATGATGCTATTTTGCCAATGGGGATAAGTGATAACCTTGTATGGGTCTCTAACCAGAGCCGAGTGACAAGTGGTGAGTACACACAAACAATGGTGTAAGAGTTTAAAGATTTAGAATAAGCAATGTTTGATGCTTGCAATCTTCTCATGGCTCAAAAGAAGATTGTTGAGAAAGCGTATAACAAAAGAGTAAAGCAACAAGGGGACTTAGTTTGGTAAACATTTTTGCCTATCCGTTTTGTAAACAGTTTTGGTGAGTACATGCGGGCAACGATGCAAGAGTTAGAGGATTTAGAATAAGCAAGGTTTGATGCTTGTAATCTACTCATGCCTCAAAAGAAGATTGTCGAGAAAGCGTATAACAAAAGAGTAAAGCAACAAGGGGACTTAGTTTGGGAAACAACTTGATCCGATCTTTTGTGTTGCCCAACAAATTTCAAAAAGTGACTGTCTAATTTATGAGCTAGGCATATTAAAAGAAAAGACCTTTTGATGGCTGATTTGTCTAGAAAAACTTGGCGCATGAGCAGCTGAACTCGAAGAGCCTATTGGAGTTGTGCCTTAAAAGCCAATTACGTAATATAAGATATTATGTAACACTTCATATTAATTAATAAATAAGTTGGCAACATTATTCATTCATGAGTTTGGCTTTATATTATAAAGATAATGTACTACGAATGAGTCCATAAGATTTAAGGTATGAAGGTCTAATTCATGAGCTAGACATAATAAAAGAAAAGACCTTTTGTTGTTGATTTGTCTAGAAAATACTGGCAGATGAGCATCTTAATTTGAAGAACCTGTTGGAGTTGTGCTTTAAAGCCAATAACGTAATATTAGTTATTATATAACAACTCCATATTAATTAATAAATAAATGGGCAAGATTATTCATTCGTGATTTGGCTTTATATTATAAAGATAAAATACTATGAATGAGTCCAAAGGATTTAAGGTATGAAGATCTAATTTATGAGCCAGACACATTAAAGAAAAGACCTTTTGGTGGTTGATTTGTCTAGAAAATCTTGGCGCATGAGTAGTTGAATTCGAAGAGCCTGTTGGAGTTGTGGCTTAAAAGCCAATTACGTAATATTAGATATTTATGTAAGAATTCCATATTAATTAGGCCAATTTTGTTTTGTGATCCTTGTAGTGATACTCTATTTTTAAATAGACCCATGTGGTGAAAAAAACTATTACTTGGATCGAGTGAACAACTTGATTCTTTCCTTTGGCATATACGAGGTGGAAATTATAATAGCATTTGAGAGAATACAAGAGATTAGGAGATAACAGGATGTTAGGATTCTTTTCAATTAACTACGTGGGGTTTTTAGAAAAGAAGAAGATTACACCCAAGGTTGGAACAAAGGAAGCTATATAAAAGAGCTCAAATAGAACATTAGGATATCAAAGAATATTGCATTAACAATTTTCATAATAATTGAATGTAAATGAGATAACGGCTATAAAATTGATTTTCAACTCTTTATTATGTCATAAAGAATTAGCTAATAGCTTTCATTTGCATAACCTTCCAACATTTGCTACAGGGATTTCCAACGTTACATAACATGCCAAAGATCATTATTCCCACAGATTTTAGTCATCCATACTCTTGAGCATATACTTAATCATAGTTACCATTCACTAGCTCACATTTAATCGTTTAATATAACATTATGGACGTAGTAACATGCCTTAGAGAATCCACTCATTTCCTTACTGGATACACTCTTATTTTCACACAGATTTTCTAACTACACACCCTATACTAGTTATATGTGAGCGAATTGATGTGGATATAAAAACGAATGCTCACATATATGTATCTCAAAGAATGCAATTTCCGGAGTTAATAAGCATGTTTAGATATGATCTCATGAATGGAATGCTACTACTTAGATGCGAGAACCAATGACACCATATGCTCATACCAAATTCAAACTCCAAAAATTGAAACACATAACACTTAAGATAGAAGTTAAGGGTTGTAACGGGGCTTGGGGTAATGGCTAACAAAGAAAGGTTAAGGATAAACAAAAGTTCTTAAAGCGATAGCAAACAAGTAATGAACTTGACACTTTTAGAATTCACTTTTGCGTGCAGAAAATCACTTAGATACAAGGGAATGAAATACACAATACTTAGGGTCTAATTTAACTTATTGGACCCTTTTCTTCAACAACCAACACTTGTGAGTCCTTTCTTGACCCTTTTTTTTTTTTTTTTTTTTTTTTTTTTTTTTTTCAAACTCACATGATAAATACTTCCCCCACACTTATTTTCTGCCCACATTAATCAAAAGGAATTCAATTTGAATTATGCTTACTATACTTTAAGAACGAGGGTATGGATAGTCCTAATCTAGGCTAGGTGAGGATGATGTGGTTTAACAAAGAAAATAGTTTAAACAAGGCTCAACGGGGCTTAAACCTACAAAACAAATGAACATGGGGTACGGCTATTTGGTTCTTGGTTTACTAACAACTTCATCTTGTTATGTGTTATGCAAATCAAATTTATGCTTTGAATGAAACGGGCATGAGTTCTAGTATTTGGAACTAAATGATGAAACGCCTTCTAAGTAGTAACCAAGCAAAGAATAATGAGATCATGCAACGACTTTAGAAGACAACAAATGCACAAATTATTAACTCTCCAAAGAACGTTAAAAGCTCAAGTCTCTCAGGGTTGTAGCATTAGTTTGAGTTTCTTTCTTCAAGCATGTTACAAAAACTAATTTTTCTTTTGATTACATGTGAATTCATGAACTATAATTACAACTAAGCATAAACCAAAGAGCATATCAAACTTTCATCCATGTTTGTAACTTACTTCAACAGTTATGCAATTAAAAACCAAATCCCCATCATTTTGTTGGAAGGTACCCTAAAACACAAAAATGACTCAAAAACGACTCTTTTTTTTGGTATTTTTCAAAAAAATTTCAAATTTTTCTTGGGTTTTCTGTTATATGACACTAAAACACATCAAAACACACTAAAAACACTTTAAAACAATAAGAAACAACATGTGAAGTGATAGGTGATAAAAATCCACAAATTTCATGCAAAAACAGCTTGTTTACCCCCCCCCCCACACTTAAACCAAACATTGTCCTCAATGTTTCAAACATATATTAACACAAAAACAATCAACTAACACAACTCGCAAACATAACACAAATGGCAAAGTAATAGCAATAAAGAGACAAGTTAGGGACGCAAATCTGGATTTGGAGTGAAAGTTCCTTCCTCTCGTGTTTCAACACATGGGTTGCCTCCCAAGAAGCGCTTGCTTTAACGTCTTCCAGCCGGACGGTACCTCCGTTTAAGCTTGACTAGGTTCAACGGCATGGAGGGGTACCTCCTCCACGACATGCTCCTTGAAATACTCATGCATTGGGTCTATGTATGGCATTGGATAATGATGGTCCCAGATTGTGCCGTAGAGCCTCCCAAAGTCAATGTAAGCACTCCCATTCTCATGCATTCGATTTGGTACCTGCACCACAGAAGGCAACAACCTATCAATCGAAATAGGAATTGGAATTAGAGGAGGAGGCTTACTACTGCATGATGACTCAAAATGGGTAGCACAGGTGATGTTCTCGGCATGTTTCTTATGCTCTAAGCCAATCCCCTCTTCGATGATGCTTCTAGGTACATCCTTCTTGATTGGTGTGCATGAATGTTCCTGCTCCACATTTTTAATCATATCTGTAGCAAAACAAGAATGAACATCATTAGGCTTCTTAACAGATTCAGGAACTTTGAATTTAATCATATCACCACCAAACTCCATTGTTAACGCTCCCTTAGCCACATCAATCTTGGTTTGGGCTGTCTTCATGAAAGGTCTCCCTAAAAGGATCGGCAATGGGGTAGAATAGGGTGAATCCTCCATGTCAAGCACATAAAAGTCCGCTGGAAAAATCAAATGACCGACCTGCACCAAGACATCTTCCAAAACACCCTTTGGATATGCATTAGAACGATCGGCTAATTGAATAATCACACCATCATTTTTAAGTTCACCTAAATTCATAGATGCATAAACAGAGTATGGCATAACATTAATCGAAGCCCCTAAGTCTAACATGCATTGTTCAAACTTAGTTTTTCCAATAACGCACGGAATTGTAAAACTACCCGGATCTTTGCATTTAGGGGGTAATTTCCTTTGTAAAACAGCTGAAACATTCTCACTTACCTGGACCACTTCTTTGTCCCGAATTCGCTTCCTTGATGTACAAAGCTTCTTCAAAAATTTCGCATACTTTGGAATTTGCTTTATTGCGGCAATGAGTGGGATATTGACTTGGGCTTTCTTAAAAGTCTCGAGAATGTCACTGTCCTCTTCCTCCTTCTTTGATTGCCTAAACCTACCAGGAAAGGGCACATTGGGTGGAATAATATTAGAATTAACCAAACTTGGACTCATCTTACCTAGGGGGGATGAATTGGAAGGCTTAGGAGCCATGGATGCTTGCGGCAAAGGTTGCTCCACCTTTGGTGTCTCCTCTTCAGATTTCAACTTTTCCTCCTCTTTAGGTCCGAATATTGGTGGTGTAGGACCTGCCCTTACTTCTTTTCCACTCCGTAGCATGATTGCATTTGCGGTTTCGAACCCACCCTTTGGATTCACTACGGTATTGCTTGGTAACTTGCCTTGCTCACGAAACTGCCCCATAAACTCGGCCATTTGCCCAATTTGTTTCTCCAAATGATCCACTCTTTTGTCTCGGTTTTGCATAGCCTTAGCTTGATCTTCCTGTCCAAGAGACAATTTAGTTAGTAACTTAAGGAGTGTATCATTGTCAAGAGACGTACCTGAAGAGTTTGAGGCAGATTGGGGTTGGTTTTGAGGTTGGCCGTATGGCTTGGTAAAGAACCCCGGGGGTTGTTGCCTAAAGCCTCCTTGGTTTTGAGGTTGTTGGGGCTCCCTCCACTTGAAATTTGGGTGGTCTCTCCAACCGGGATTATATGTGTTTGAATATGGATCATTTCTCGGTTGGTTTTGATTTTGGAATCCAATGGAATTAGCAGATTCCCACCCGCCGTTCTCAATCAATTGAGGGCATTGATCATTGGCATGTCCTTGCATTGAGCATACGCCACAAACATGTGGTCCATGAATCTTTATTCCCTCGGCCAACTGAGAAACAACAGAAGTAAGGTTAGCTAATTGGGATTGAATGTCGGACGAAGAACTTACCTCATTCACTTGTGGCCGTGGGGGGTCTCTTTGCCCAACACCTTCGTATTGTTGTGCATTATGAGCTCGGTTGGCAATTAGAACTTTTGCAGCCCCCGGAGTCTTATCCACCAATGCACCTCCCGCCGAGGCATCAAGCATTTGACGTTCCATTGGGAGGAGTCCTTCGTAGAAGTATTGAATGAGTAGCTCCTCCTTCATTTGATGCTGTGGACAAGAAGCAACAAGTGATTTAAATCGTTCATAATAAGAAGGAAACGATTCACCTTGATTTTGTTGGATGCCACTAATCCGTTTCCTCAAGAGGATGACTCTTGAAGTTGGGAAAAACTTCTCCAAGAAAGCTCTTTTCATACTATCCCAAGATGTAACCGTTCCGGGTGCTAACTCATAAAGCCAATCCTTCGCCTTTTCCAAAAGTGAGAATGGAAATGACTTCATCATCAGAATGTTCCCATCGACATTGACGGGTGTCATGCTCGAACAAACCACCTCGAACTCCTTGAGATGCTTGTTGGGATCTTCCATGGACAGCCCATGGTATTTTGGAATGTGGTGCAACAAGCTTGATTTCAACTCGAACTCAGCAGTCTTGCCTAGGGCAGCCGCGGGGTATTGAATGCATAATGGTGCGGCATTGGTCAACCCCGAGGCCGAAAGCTCTTTAATGGTCCGATTGTCCGCTGCCATAACCTCTTCTTTTACTTCTTCAAACTCAGATTCGTCCTCTGAACTTGAACTAGGTTCACTAGGTTCGCTAGGTTCGCTAGGTTCGGGATGCCTCCTCTTTCTTCTCAAATCACGTTCAAAATCGGCGTTAACGTCCAAGATATGCACAGTTTGAAAACTCCGCGTCATGCATTAGTACCTAAACCAAGAAAACAAAACAAAATAAGAAAACTAGGTAAATTACACTAAAAACAACACGGCAAAAAAAACACAAGGGATTAGCAATTTCGCTAATCCCCGGCAACGGCGCCAAAATTTGGTGCGAGAATTACTTGACACACAAATTAAACCCTATTGATGACAATTGTAGTAATGATGTAAGTAGGGATCGTTCTAACCGGGGATTAACTAGGGATGCTAACCAATGTAAAATTAATTTAAAAACGTAAAAAACAAAGTTTAAAACACTAAATTAGACTCAAAACACTTAACTAGAATAACTCAAAATAAAACTAACAAATAAACTAAAATAAATCAAAAGACTCAAAATAATTCAAGACTTTAGAAAACACAAACTAAATTGATTTCTAACAAATCTAACACTTTAAAATAAATGGGGGATTGATTTTGATGGAATTGAATTTAAAACAGAAACTTATAAACAAACTTAAAGCAAAATAGATTATGATGAAATAGAATGATGAGAAACTAGTTAGAGGGTTCCTTATCCACACATGAACATATGCATATAATTTGATTCCCAGTTATGAATTCAACAAACGAATGAATGACAATGCTCCAAGTTAATTAGGTCCGCTTAAATTAACTTTCAGATTTTCCTAAAGTCATTAGATTGGATGATTGCATACGACAACCCAAAACATTCCCCACAAGTTCCCTACATGAATTGCATAATAGAGATACAAGCAAGAATCATTAAGTTCTATGAAAACCATAAGCATTGACGAGGCACTTGTTACTATGAATTGCATGAAACTTATGCCAAGGATTTACTTAACACAATCGTGACTAGCGATCTTTACTACTCATGAATATAAGTTCATAACGATTAGGTGAAATTCCCTTATATCCTAGCATCAAGTTTAGGCATGCAAATTAAGTGTCGACCCTTAACCCACATACATAAACAAGTTCTTAATCAAAACAGAAAAGTAAACCACATCCAACATTCATAAATTCATAACTGGGGTAAATCAAATTATAATAAACATATATCCATGGTTTCAAATTCACCTCTAACTAAAAAGAAATTAGTTCCACATGTTTAACATAATTGAACAACAATTTAAATTAAACATTGAAAAACAAAAGCAAAAGAAAGAAAACACCTAAACTTTCCAACGATCCAAGCGCGTCCAAGGACTTTCCTCTTCTTCTCTTTGTTGCGGCACAAGGCTTTGAATGATGTTGAAGAGTTGGTTTTATGGAGGAATGGATGGGGGAAGTTTAGATATGTAGGGAGAGGCAAGGAAAGGCTTGTAGAATGGTTTATTCTTGGATGATTTGAATGAGGTTGCTACCATGGGTATTTATAGGGAGAGGATGGACTTGTTTAATTCAATTTTTTGGTGGGAATTAAAAGGAAAGTCATGGCAATAAGTGGGATTTATTGGTGGTGGTAGGTTTTGAGTCATCCACTTCACATGTCATGGTGAACTAAGCATTGCATCATCCACTCACATGTCATGGTGAGTTAAGCATTGCATCATCCACTCAAATGTCATGATGAGCTAAGCATTGCATCATCCACTCACATGTCATGGTGAGCTAAGCATTACATCATTTTTTTAGGCCCATTGCAATAGATTTTTGGGCTTCTTTGCATCAAATTCTTGGGCTTCTTTGCATCAAATTCTTGGGCTTCTTTGCATCAAATTCGTCCATCCTCAAGCCTCCATGTTTGCACTATCCAATCTTGGCCCAAAATTGCTCTAGAATGCTCCAAATTGCTTCTTTTTGCATACTTTGACATATAAACCTACAAACACACGAAAAATGACTTTAAACACTAAATTAAGTAAGAAACATAACATAAATGCATAAGAACTAGCTAACTAAGGTGCATAAATATGCTCCTATCAGAAAGATCCATCTTGAGTTAAATTTCTCCGACGTGGCTTTGCCATTTATGGCTTAGGTAAGCTTCGAGGTTCATCCTTTCTCTTCATTGTGATGAGATGGCTTGATTTCTTACTTACCATGTGAAAAATGAACATGTTTTAGTGCAAAAATACCTCAGGGAAATATTTCCCAACTTTCCAGTGAACCATCTGAGTTTTGCAGGCTTTTTTCGGTTGATCTTGACTATGGCTTGACGTGATTTTGGTATATAATCCTTTTTTTCCTCTCTAAGCTTCAAATCCATATATTTTGTGTTAAAAATAGTTGTGAAATCGGGCTAATCGGTGCTGGAGAAGTTTCTCGGTCAAAATTTTGGTGTTCTCTTTCCCTGGATCTGACGGGTGCAACCCGTGAGTCAACCAGTTAAAAAAAGGGCCTAAGCCCAAATTTGGCCCAACCCTAGCCTAAACAATTGGGCCATTTTTCCAGCCCGGCCTAATTCGGAAATGGGCCTAGAATATTTTGGGAATATTCCCTTTGTTGACTTGTTATGAAATTTTTTCGAAAACCTTCCTAGGCTAATTTCGATGTCCCGAGTCTGTTTTTGAGATCTATTTAGTGAAATTCCAAAATTTTAGTGTAGTTGACCGCCTTGGTGGCATGATTGACTATTTAGGGTTGACCGTTGACTTTTTTGTTGACTTTTTATGAAAATTGCCCGGGACCCTTCTTAGCGTATTTCGACGCTCTAATTCCAAATCTATACTCCGTTTTCTCAAATTTAATCATTTTAGTTGAGAAATAGTCCCTTCAAAAGTTCGTGTCATAAGGCTCGCAATGCGCACCCTGTATTTCTTCTTCCAACGTTCATCCTTTCCACAATGAGCATGTTCCTTTGGATTTTCTTGCCTTCTTCTTATGCAACCTTTTCCTTGTGATTGCATTCTCACTCCCACTGTCCTTTTTGAAACTTTGTTCAAACTCAAAGCACATGTCAATCATCTCGGTAAAAGCATGATCAAATGTATTCACTTTATAGTTTACTATAAACTTAGTGAAATCATCCAAGAGAGATGCAAGGAAAAAGTCTTGGGCCATTTTCCCATCGATGGAAGTTCCTAAACTCTCAAGATCTTGAAGGATCCTTTCCATCTTTTGTCCATGCTTTTGGACCGATGTCCCCTTTGCCATTTTGGCATTCAATAGACTACAAACATTTGAGAATCGTACGTTACTTGTCTCAATGTCGTGCATCTTATCCAAACTATCAACCGTGGCACAAGAAGTGTCTATGTGCTAATGTAGCTTCTTAAGCTCCTCACTAAGTGAAGTGAGGATTAAGCATTTGGCTTGTAAGTCATCCTCATAGTGTCTAGTGTAATTTTGACACTCCTCTTTTGAAGCTAGTTTCGTAGGAGGTACATGAGGAAGGGATTGCTTGAGCACATACGATATGTCATTCATCTTTGAGACATTCTCAATGTGATGATACCAAGCAAGGAAACGTTGGCCCCTAAGGCCATTTTTGTCAAGTATAATGGTAGGTGTAATTTTAGGCATGTCGTTAACTACATAACATAACAGAAATCGTATTAGATTGTTGATTTTATAACTACTTGATTGGGTCTTAAATCGAATAGTACCACCCACTATTTTTGGCAAATTCCACATCCCTCAATGGAATCCAAGAGTTATGTTGAACTTTTAGTGGGGTATGGGAGGCTCACCATTACCAAGCCCACTTCACAATGATATGATGTTAGTTAGCAAAAATAATGATGAGAGAATAACGCTTTAGTCATTTACAACTCTTGTAATTACCCATCTAGTTTGGCCTTTAGAGAATGATGCCTCACAATGATATGATGTTGGCACCATTGCACTTAGTTAAGTCATTCCCACCATGCTAGTTCGTGTAGGGGTCCAAGAATAGCCTCACAATGATATGATGTTGGCCATCCTTGTTGCCTACCTCACCACATCATGTATGTACATATGGGCTCCTCTGAAGGTAAGCACATACTTTGAACTTCCCCATGATAGGGTAAAGCCGGTGTATGAGTCACAAACGATTGGAGCCCACCACGGTGGAAGGCCTACGAAGAGATGTTCAAAGCATCTCTCGTTTATCAACTTAATATTCGTTTTGTTGAGGTAGTAGTGTTGGGCTACATCAATTTCATTTTAATCGTATTAAAAAGACTTAGGATGATTATGAACCTTTTGATTTGATCCAACACGAGCCTTGTGTTGGACCTTGGGTCTAAGGTAGGTAGTTGTTGATTTTAGTTACGTGTTTAATCTAATTAAACCGTCATTTCCTATTGGGCGTTGGACCCAACTATTCCAATTTGCATACAAATAAACAAAAAAGGAATACATGAAAAAAAAAGAAGGGCTTATGCCCTTTTACAACACATTTGAACTAATCAAATTACATTCAAATCTAATCTACTTAACCCAAACATTCATAATGTAAAGCGGCCAATCACATAGCTCAATTATCGAGGCATTTGGTTCATAATCACCTTTTTTCTTAATCAATCACATTAACTAAGAAAACAACTTAAACAATTGGTTTTTGGTTTCATAGAATTGATTTAAATGGAACTAAATGAAATGAAAATCCAATTCTCATTAAAGAGACAAAACCATTTTGTTCTCATCACAGTTTGGGCCGAAAAAGCAATGACCACAACTATTGGGCCACAATGCTAAAACATAAACTGTTGGGGTCACTTTGTAAAAACACAAGAGTCCACAACTTCATGTAATTACAACTAGAACCCAAAAAATTTCAGCAATCACAAAAACTTCATTGAAGGAGCAAAACAATTTGTCCTTTAGTGATTTTGGGCCTTCACGTAAAAACGTAAACTTTCGGGTCAAAGTGCAAATACACAAAAGTATCAAAACTTTATGTAATTGCATAAAAGACCCAAAAGTACCCTACTTATTAGGGTGGCCGGTTTTGGAGGGTTAAAAGGAGGTGTAGGTTTTGGTGAAAATTCAAATTTAAATAAAGTGTTGAAAAGGTAAAACGTATGGGTTGTAAAGTTGATAGGTATGGTTGAAAAGGTTGATTGGTATAGGTTGTAAGAAATAGGTAAGGTGTAGCTATTATTAAATAATAAAACAAAAATCATCCATCACCAATCATCCATCACCAATCAATAGCAAACCAAAACTTTATGAAAAACATCAAACACTTTGAATCAAAACACCAAACCTTTTTGTTCTTGGTAAGAACATCAAGAACATTGAAGAACACACATGAAAACTCATAAGAGCTCCATGAATGTTTTCACTCAATAAAATTCAAATTTTCACTACTCAAAAGAGGGTTAACATCCTAGGGTACTTAGGGGTTCCAAAAGTCACATTAAAACACTTTTAACAAGACTAACATGAACCAAAAAATCAACCCTTTGGATTTGGCCGAATTTCCCCACATACATGGCACCAAATTTTAGTTCCAATATTCATGCTTAATTGAACTACATCTACAACATTTGAGATGCTAAATTTTCAAGCAAAATTTATATTCAAAAGCAAGAACAAAGCTTGTAACATTTACAACATTTAAATCACTAATCATGAACAACACAAAACCCAAAAGGATTCACCATACTCTAGACCTAGGCTTTGATATCACTTGAAGGAAAAAATTTGTCCTAGCTAAGAACATGTGAGAACATTTGAACACATATGCAAATTAATAACACTTTAAAGTAGGCATGCATTAAAAAACAATTCTAAAACCCATGAATTTCAAAGCCTAGAGAATGGTGAACCATAAGACTCTTTAACCACATTAAAGAGAAGGAAGGATTTGAGATTCAATACCCTTGAAGCTCATCCTTGTTTACACAAGGGATTCACCCAAGTGGAGGGCCTTCAAGTCACCTCCTAGCTCCTTGGATCTTCCTTGTGATTTTCTTCTTTGTTGATGCTCCTTTGCTCCTTGAGGATGTGAGGAAAGGAACTCCAAAAGTACCAAAGGTTTGGTACCTCTAAGTCTCCACACCAAAGATGTAGTGTGAAGAGAAGATGGATGACTTAGAGAAATTTTGATGCTACTGAAAAACTCTCTAAGTGGCCGGCCTCTATGGAGAAAAAGAGAGAAAAATGTTTCTCTTCTTTGCCTCAAGAAAACCCTAGTGAGAGAATGGCTATAAAGTTGCCTTTATACCACTTCACATGTGAGTGGCAAACTTGCAATTAACCCAAGTTTGCTACCACTCACCCTAGGCTGGTTTTGGCTTTGTTTTTGGCTTAATTTCCATTTAGTTTTAGTTGTCACACAACCTAAACTCAATGGGCCTTGTGGACCAAAAACCATTTTGGGCCCCGAAACCCAAAACCAACTTAAAAGCCCAATACGAACCTTTCGTATAATTAATTAACTAATTAATTAATTAATCTTGACCATTCTCAATTAAACCATTTAATTACTTATCCATCTCTTTTATATCTTCACATTCATCCTTACTCGGTGTACGATCCATTGGGTTTCATTTAGCGAGGCAGTGGGCGATTGTTACTCTTAATGATTGATTGTGAATTGAAACTACATTTCAATTCTCCCTTTGATGAAGATTAGTGTTTGCTAATCCTCAGGGCTTGCACAAACCATCAGTGACACCTAGCAGTATGTCACGGCTACCCAAGCTAAGTAGAAGTGGTTGGAGAACCTATCCAGTTACAATTACAACGCAATACGGTCCTTCTCTAATACAATACTCTTGATCACATTGTTTAAGTGATAGTTTGTTTCATGTTTACTATCCAATGTGATACTTCTCTATATGATTCATTTGAATATGATTTGGAACAAACTTCCTATGTCATATTCGTATGTTTTGGCCAAAGACTCCCGAATCATATCTCAAAGTATTCTCCCTTCAGCATGGAAGGTTAGAGATCCCTTGTTGTGCATTCATATGCCTACATGACTAGATAGCTTGACCCCAACAATGTCGTCGACACTCTCGATGGAATACCTTTGACATGATTGAAGATCAAGGACCTAACCATTAGGCATCTATGATGCCTCAGGTCAAAGGACTACTTTGCATATTGCAACTTACGAGTTCTTACATGACATGTATGTTAGAACTCCTTTTTTATCGTAGTTCAGTGTACTCAATTACCTTTTGAGCACCTATGTGTTTGCCTCAGTGTCCAACACTAAATGACTTGAGACTAGTCATACTCACGCTTGAGTTAACATAACACATACTAACCTTAGCGGATTGTCAATGCACAATCGGCAATCCTATGGCTATGAACGTTTTAGGAATGAACATAAGAGAAAGGTCTTGTTAATCCAATTCACTTAGATCACTTCTCTCTTAGATTAAATACATTCCTTGGATTCCCTTATTGCTTAAACACATAATACAATAAATAGTGATTAACAAGAAGCTTTGCCCTCTATTAAACATATAATAGTTTAACACAATTAGTATTCCAAAAAGCTATTACATCAAATGAGTGGCTTTGTGGGCATACTTCCAACACCGAGAACCAACCATGCTTTCTAGTGAGAGAGAGTAAACCAATTCCTCGACACCCACATGGGTCTGCTCTCTAAAGTGAGAAGATAAACTTTACACTTTGAATATCCAGGCGTGGATGAGCCGGGCTACCCTAGTATAACTAGAAGCATGATGGCTTATGCCAGGATTCCTAGAAGTAGCCACAACGATCTTTTTCAAGGCCTGGCTAACTGAAGGATTTTGGGTCTCTTGGCCTAATCCGTGGGGAACCGAGCCTTAGAGACAGAAGGGGCACATTACACAGTACACCTTAGAGACGGCTGCCCTAGAACCCTAAAATTGCTAACGAGTGCACTAAGATAGCCTACGGTTTCCAGAAGATTGCCTACGGCTTGCCCTTCGAGTAGTAAATCCATGCTAGAGTTATACAACTGCATATTCTTGTGAAAGGTTAAATAAGCTAGTGTGCATATACGAAGCCCTATACACTACCTACATGTTACGTAGTCGATAAGCTTTACCTTTGCCAAGCGCAGAATGATTTACACCAAATCTTAAAGTGTTGTGATACTTGCTACGCAAGCTATGGATTTGGAAGAAGCCAAGGTTAAATGCTTAGTGGTTACGCGGACTTGTCTGCTTCTGTAAGTAAGGCATCTACCTGCCAACCCTATGGCTACCAACATCTAAGGCTATGTAGGCTACGCAAGCTTGTCTGCTTATAGAAAAGTGGCACGCCTACCACTGACCTACAAAGTCTAAAGGTTAGGGCATGAACAAAAGAAGCGAAGATGGAGAAAATTGAAGGAAGCAAGTTTACTAAATTTTCTAACAAAATTGATAAACAATTAGCAAAGACCAAATGAGTACAAGCAAATAAAAAAACAATGAGGGAAACAAAGAAAATTCTAAAAACTACATAGAATACTACTCTTTAGTAGCTTGGCCACTTCATGACTACTCGGTCGCCATACCTTCAGCAGCCGCGACATTCTCAGCAGCGGTACCATCCGACGCTTCACCCCTGGCTGCTCCAGCCTGGGCACCAACATCTCCGACTACTTCACTAATGGAGGTCTCTAAAGAAAAGGCAAGAAAGTCTTCTAGAGAAATAGAGAAGGTTTTGAAGTCTCTCCCAGCAAACTTGAAGTCAGACAGCCTACCAAAGAGATGATCTACATAACCCAGCTTGTTGAAACCAGCCTCACTCTGAGCAAGCGGAGCCTCAAGCCCAGCCTTCTCACCTTTCAGCTACTTGATCTCCTGGAACAGACCAACATGGATGCACTACAGCACATCCACTTCTTTCTTCAAACTTTCATTGATCTTCAGTGCACCTTGGAGTTCCAACACTTAGGGTTCAAGCCTATCAGTAACCTTCTTGAAGTGGATCACTTGGTTATAAGCAGCAATCAACTTTTCATCCTTAGCATAAGTAGCAGAACGAAGCTCAGAAATGGCACATTCAAGATCTTGAATCTGAGAAGAATAAGCTTTGGCTACCACATCCCTTGCCATCTCCTTAGCAGCCTTGGTATCTATTTGGTCAAGGAGTATAGATTTGGCTGTCAGAATAGTCGTCTTCTGCATCATGGCAAGTAAGGCAGTCTTCATATACTCGGTGGTATGTTTTGCAAAGGAATTTGGGCAAACAATCTCTCTAATGCCATCGACAAACTTGCCATACGCGTCTATGTCTTCAAGCATATTTGGTTTCAAAAGCGCACATATTTCAATAGCCTCCCCAGAAGTAGGCTTAGTGGATTTCTCACAGCTGCCCACGTAAGCAGTCTCCTCATTCCCAGTAGGTGATTCAGTTTCAGTAAAAGGAAGAGTGGGCCTTGGCACCACTTCAGCAGCTGAGTCCACCTTATAACTCTTCATAATAGCAAGCATCTCCAAAGGTGAACCAGACTTAGCTCGTAATGAATGTCTTGGTACAAACTTCGGCACTGGTGCATGACAAGACCTCTACGCTGAGCAACCTTATCAGCAGTCGAACTAGCTATCTTAGGCATGGCAGGCGTCACTGGCTCAGATCTAATAGCCTTATTTTCATCCCCTTGGAAAAAGTCAAGTCAATCACAAGTCTGGGGGCAACCGGCGAACCCTCGCGAGTAGCGAAAGAAGTCTTTGGTTTTTTCTCAGCTAACATCTCTTTAGCAAGCGAGGAAGATCTTTTTTCCTACATTCACTTGTAGCGAGATCCACAACATCGATTGGATGAGCCAAAGCATCTGCCTTGATCATATTCATCTTCTTTCTCAAGAAGCAGCCCACCTTTTTTTTCCCAGGGAAGATGACTAAGCAGCCAACCTCATTCATGGTACTCAGCAAGGGAGCTCCCATGAAGCCTGCAACTTCCTCATTTCTCCTAATCGCCGACCTAGCCTGTGTCAGGTCTAAGAGCCCAGTGGACATGAGCCATACAACTTGTCTAGTACTGCGCCCCAGCGTCATAATCTGCGGTCCTAGATGCATAAGCTGCCAGTGGCTTTAGCCAAGCCGAGTAACCTAAAGTAATGGTCCCTACCACAACACCTCATTGGTCTATGTCGAGCCGACTCCTGGCCCTTGCCAGCTGAAGTGCCGTACCACCTCGATGGCAGCCCCGCGACAGCACTATTCAAGACAAAGAAAAGAAAAATTAAATTTTTCTTACATCGGTGCGGCACGGAGAAGACGAAGAAAGCAACGAAAGATAGTCATTTGCACGGGCAAGATGTAGAAGATTGCTAGAGGAGGAGGAACAAATATCCCCTAAGCTCTCTTTCTCTTGGAGGGTAGAATAAATTCCTCTTCAAAGTTGATTTAATAACCCACTTAAGGTGGACTTAAATAGGCTTTGAGAGAAATTTGATTTCCCTTTCATGAAAGGATCTAATTTCCTATTAAAGAGGGAATCTACATTAAAATAAGAAGCAGTCCTAAGTTTCCTAAAGCAAGAAAATCTCTACACCTGTTGCCTTTTCCTACGAGCAGCCCAACAAGTTTAGGGGCATTTGTGGAGCCAAAAATAATCACAAGGCGACACTTAGACTTCTGGGTAAAGAAGGACAAAAATACCCTTGAGGCACAGCAGAATTCCTACGCGTGAGCAACATGCAATCATCCATCAACCAAGTCAAAAGTGCCCAAAATAGGTAACAATTCAAAACCTATTTTATCCATCTTTATCAAATCTTCTCCACATGGTAACTCCCAAATCCTTCCCTTTTTATTATATTGATTAGCTAATCAATTAGGCAATTATTCTATTAATTTACTAATTAATTAGTTAATTATTCAATTATTCCTAATTCAATACAAATCATGAGCCTAGCCCACAAATAGAGCCAAGTGACCAGTCCTTTCTCACCCAAGGAGACCGGCCACTCCCCTATAAAAACTCACTCATCCTCTCCAAAATTCAATTCCAATTCTCTTGCAAAATTCTCTAAAATTCTTCAAACACTTTTTCCTCAAAATTCTAACTTTGGCATTAGAGGTTCTTCGACCAAAGCGCCCTCTCCCCCCATTCATTGTGGGTGCGTGAGGCTCTTAGCCTTGACCTAAGGCATTATTTGTTTTGTAGGTGCAATTTTATCCACGAACAAGGAGGAAGAAATTTGCATCCACAATATGTTTATAAGTATAAGCATTATCATAATTCAATTAGTGTTTTCTTCATTACTATTACATTTAGGTGGTGGGTGAATATGGGCTTAGCTGAAAAGTTGAACTTCATCAGAGACAGATTGATTGAGTCACCTTTAAACCTCAACAAAGTAATGTCAAGAAAGACTTGCCAAAAGTGGCTGGTCTAGTAACCACCATTGATGATGTCTAAGATGTTTATGGTATTGTGGATGAACTAGAGTTTTTTTTTTTTGTGTGAATAGAAGGGGTAAAGACACCCCAGAGGAACTACTACAAAGCGGCCCCTAAAACAACCTACATTGTAAGATCCCACATCGCCTAGAGGCAAGGATTCTGTAAGCCTTATATATGTACATGCCCACATCCAGATAGCACGAGGCCTTTTGGGAGCTCACTGGCTTCAGATTCTATCGGAACACCGAAGTTAAGCGATTTTGGGAGAGAGCATTCCTAAGATGGGTAGCCCACTGGGAAGTTCTCGTGTGAATTCCAGAAACAAAACTGTGAGGGTGTGGTAAAGGCCCAAAGCAGACAATATCGTGCTACGCCAGAGTCGAGCCCGGAAAGTGGTCGAGCTCGAGTTGGGATGTGACATACATGATCATCTGTTATATGTTCATAAACCATTGGGGAGGAAATTGAAACGAATGCAACCTAAGGTCCAAATTGTAGCTTTATTTGGCTAGTTGATCTATAACACTATTCACTTCCCTAAAAATATGCTTTAGCTCACAATGCTCAATTCATCTCATCAAATCCATGCAACTCTTCACAAGGGTAGCAAGGGGTGAAAAGAATCTGGCACATACTGCCCAAAACTTTAGCATCTATAATCTGCCGTTTCCCTAGATTAATAGAAAAACCTCCCAAACATTCACCATTGTGGTAAAAAAGAATTCCATTGATGTTGCTTGAATCTATTTTTCTAGATCCATCCACATTCAACTTGTTGCAACTAAAAACATAAGGCTCCCAGTTCAACATAACATGCATCTGAGAAGGTGGTTTATTAATTTTTAGAAGGGAATCCATCCATTCAGATGCAGCTCCAACAATAACCTTTTTAGGATCACTAGGGAGGGAGAAATCCACATAAAAAATCTAGTGTCTCTTCCATTTCCAGATATACCAGTAAGCAAAGACAAACAAAAAATTCCATGCTATCTTATCAGACCACATTACCTTGGACATCATGTTAGCCATCAGCCAGGCTTTGAAGTTTAAATTAAAAGTATTTCCAATTGAGAATGAATCTATAGAATATCCCAAATATATTTAGCTCTGCCATATTCCCTTAGAATATGTGTGATGGTCTCCAAAGGGTCGATTCATCTCTATCGTTTTCTTTAATCCCACACCTCCAACGCATTTGGGCCTGCAAACAAGGTTCCTTTGACACATTTTCTGTTGAGAGTCCCTCTAAAAGAAATTTCTGTTCAACTTATCCAAATACTTGCAAACACTAATCGGAAGCTTAGTAGATCAATGGCATCCCTAAATAATTTCCATCATTATCAGATAAAGGAGATCCACAAATAGCACTAATTTTTCTAGCCTCATTTGCACAAGTATTTAGAGAACGATACAACATAGATTTCTCAAAGTTGACTACCTGGCCAGATGCTAAGTAGAATTTGTCAATACATCTCTTCATCACCCTAGCTTGTTTTGGTGTTGCACCTGCAAAAAGCATAAGATCATCTGAGAAAAAAGGTGTGAGACATAAGGACAAAATTGAGAAGCTTTAACAGGTTTCCACTGACCAGAATTGACTTAATTAGTAATAATGTGAGATAGCTTCTCAATACAGAGTACAAAAGATCCTTTTGCCTGATACCATTACTAGGCATAAAGTTCTCAATTAATTCACCATTAATAGATATGCAGTCCATAATAAGATGGATCAAACTTTCATGTAGGCCAATCTCATAGAGCAGACCACTGATAAAGCTCCAGTTTAAATGATCATAAGCCTTGGACAATTCAATTTTCCAAGCCAAAAAAACTTTCTTACCCTTGGACTTTCTAAATTTATAAAGAATTTCTTGTGCAATGAGAATATTATCCATTATATGTTTGTAAGGCACAAAACTAGCTTGATTTGGGCTTATCAATTTAGGGATGAGAGGCCTGAGCCTAGCTACAATAATCTTAGTTATGACCTTATATAAAGTACAAGATAGACTGATTGGTCTAAAATTCAGCATCCTTTGAGGGTTCTCAATTTTAGGCACAAGAGCAATTAACGTACTGTTCAAACCATGAGGTAATCTATGAGTTTGAAATGTTGTTTTAACCATATCAACAATATCACTTGCATATCTGCCCCATTGAGCTTGATAAAATCAAGCAGGACACCCATCTATACCCGATGCTTTAGTACCTCCAATACAGAAAAAGGTTAATTTCAACAGGGTCAATCTCTCTATTAAGTTATCCGATATCATCCAAATAGAAAGAAAAAGTTTAAGTAGAGAAGTAACCTGTCGAGACCATTGTCCATAGAGAATAGTGTTTGAAAGTACTCCACAGCAAGACTCTTCAGGTCATCAGGGTCTACAATCCATTCACCTTGGTCATTCTTCAGTCCCTCAATTCTATTTCTCCTTCTTCTTACAATCGTGGTAAGATGGAAAAAGTTGGTATGACAAAGACAATATACAATCACTTACTTTTCAATAAGCATTTAATTCAGATTTACTTGTGGCATTCCATTGCGTACTTGTGCTACTTAGATGGGATATCAAAGTTTTAGAAAATCTCCCAGATTACATGAAGCTTTGTTTTCTAGCCCTTTATAACATGGTGAATGAGATGGTTTATGACACTCTAAAGAAGCAAAGAGAAAACGCACACCCTTATGTCACAAAAGATGTACGTACATTACATTCATGTTATCATATATCAATATACATATATATATATATATATATATATATTTATATATAATGCTACTTAGACATATAAAATTAACCACCTTATTGATGTACAATATAACTATTATGATGTGATAGAAACTAACACACAAATTAAACCCAGTTTTTGATAGTCGTAGTATGTGTAAATAGGGATTGTTCTAGGATAGGGATTAGGAGGGTTGCTAATCTACAAAAATTAAACTCTAAATCACTAACCTAGATTGAAAAACATAAAACTAGACTTAAACTACTCAAAATAAGCTAAACTGACTCAAAACTAGCACTAAAGGGTGGTTTGGACAAAAATTAAACTAAGAAGACTTGAAATACTAAATGGGAGGTTGTTTTGATGAATTTAAAACTTAAACAAATGAACTTGTAGAAATAAACTTAAAGGGTACGAAATTAGGGTGACTTAAAGGGTGAAAGGATAGCTAAAGGGTCATTCTCCACACATGACACATATAGAACACAAATCAATTTCCAGTTATTATTCCTATAAACCATGAATGACAATGCCCCAAGTTAACCGTGAACAACACTAATTAACCATCAGGTTTTCCTAAATTCATTGAATTGGACTCAGCGACGCAACCAAATTATTCTTATCAAGTTCCCTATATGATCATCATAATAGAGATACATATCAAAGATCATTAAGTTCTATGAAAATCATAAGTATTGACATGACATTCGTAACTGTGAACAGCATGATACTCCTGCCAGGAATTTACTTAACGTGATCGTGACTAGCAACCTCCACTGCTTGTGAATAAAAGTTCATAACTATTAGGTGAAACTCCCTTATATTCTAGCATCAAATCCATGCATGCAAACTAAGTATGCACCCTTAATCAACATACAAGAATAAGTTTTCAATCAATAGTTAAGCAAATTGCATTCACGATTTATGAAACAATAATTGGATCTAATCAATTCATATCTCATATATGTTCATGGCTTTGAATTCACCTCTAGCCAAAACGAAATTAGTTCTGCATGTTCATCATAACCGAAAACCAAATTAAAGCAAACATTGAACTAAAAACTAAGGATATAATACACCTAGAAACGCTCCAGTAACCCAAAGGTCTTGAATAGCAAGCACAACTCTAGGCTTTTCTTTCACTTTCCTTGCAAAGCTGCGGCACAAATTGCATTTTCTGATTTACGATTCTTGTGTGTGGTTGTTCCCCCCTCTGAATTTCGCCAGAATTATGTTTATATAGAGTAGGGCATGCTGAAACCAATGGGGAGAAGGATTAAGTTGTTTGCATTGGTTTAGGACTCCTAAAATCAGATGGGAAGTATTTAGAATAGGATAATGACTCCTTTTGCAGCTGAAAATATGATGAGATAATGTTGGATAAGATAAGGTAAAACTGGATAAGATAAGATAAGTTTGGATAAGGTTTGCATACGATAAGGTAGTTTGGATAATGTTTCCTTCTTCTTAGCTAATTCCTTTTCCCAAAACTGCTCTAAAATGCTCCAAAATTGCACTTTCTTGCCAACTTTGTCATTTGAACCTACAAACACGTGAAAATGACTTAAAACACTCTAATAAGCAGCAACTAACTAAATAAATGCAACGAAACAAGCTAACTAAGTCGCATAATATGCTCCTATCATATTGCTGTATTAGAGAATATCTACAATGTAGTCAATTTTCTTTCAACATTAATAATATTATTTTATTCTCCAATTAAATTATAACTTCAGTTTCCAATTGTAGTTAAGTGCAATCTTTTGAATTCTATATATCTTAGTGGGCTAATTTGTGCAAAGCATTTCTAATCAAGACAACACGGTGCTATAACAAGCACACACCCACATTTGAAAAATATATTGACAGTGCATGAATATTAGTCTCAGGAGTAGTGTTCTTAGTTCATACATATTTTCTCCTCAACCCAAAGATCATGTTGGAACATGACATATTGGAGGATATCAGGAGTCCCATTGACCCGAGTCTAATCGGTTTGTCAGCTAGGGTTTACTGGTTTACTCAATATGTAAGACAGCTAGGGTTTAACCTTTTATCCGTTGTGTTTACTTGTGCTGTAATCAACCTTAAATCAAGGAGTCTTCATATTGGAAATAGATTAGGAGTGATTTGAGGAAGGTTGAGTGTGGTTCTCCCTTTCCTCCCTTCCTATATATGCTGCCATTGTAACTGATTCAATCTAAAAAAAGATACATCTAAAATTCAATATGGTATCAGAGTAAAAATTCAAAATTCCTGTTTCTGTTTCATTTTCGCTGCTCTTTCCTTTAAGCCAAGATGGCTGAAGATAATACTTCAGAAGCTGAAAGCTCCTTTGCTGCTTCAGATTCAACCGAAGTCGAAGTTAATCCTAATCAGCGTCTCATCTCGGTTATGCTGAACGAATTCAATTATCTTCCTTGCACTCGTGCCATTTCACTTGCACTTGGAGGAAGATCAAAGCTAGGCTATGTGAATGGCGCCATTGCTGCTCCTGGAGTCACCTTTTCTACCTATGCGGCGTGGCTATGTAAAGACTAGCTGGTCATGTCATGGCTCCTCAACTCCATGGAGCATAGGATTGCTAAAATTTTCAGCTATTCTGAGTCATCGATGCATCTCTGGAAACAAGTTCATGAGATGTATGGAAATCAAAATAATGATGCACGTGTCTTCCAGCTCAAGAATGATATCTTTAGTCTCCAACAAAAGGAAAAGAATTTTGTGCAACACCTTGGCAAACTTACAAGCATGTGGAATGAACTCGATGTTTATCGTTCTCACACCACTGATGCCACTGTGTTGATTAAGAGAGCGGAAGAAGATAAGATCTTCCAGCTCTTCGCAAGCTTAGGTCCAGAATTTGAAGATCTCAGAAGCCACATTTTAATGAATGCTGAGCTTCCATCTTTCACTGGGGTTTGTGCTATTATCCAAAGGGAAGAAGTAAGGAAGAAAGTCATGAGTCAAGAGACTAAAGATGCTGTCTCCGAAACAAATGCTTTTGTTTCCAACAACAACCGTCATGAGGGCAAATCTTACAAGGGAAAGAGACTTGAGTGCAGCTACTGTGACCTACTTGGACACACCCGAGACAAGTGCTGGATCTTTCATCCAAAGTTGAAACCCAAGTTCATAAAGGATGCAAAGAGTTCGCAGAGAAACTCGAACAACAACTTTTTCAAAGCAAATCATGCATCTTCCCCTTCGACTGAAGGCATGGTGAACTTCACTGCCAATCCTGCTGCACTAATCAATGAATTCGCAGCATATCTTCAAAACAAACTAGTGCACAACAATGGAGATGAAGCACCTGCAGCAGTTGAGAAGAAGAATACAGCCTTACTTGGAAGATTTGCTAACTTCTTGGCTGAACATGATCATGTCTCTCATAAAGACATCCCAGGTATCTCAAGTGCCTTTTTAACTGCCAATGAAGAGACATGAATTGATGGATTAGATTCATAATCTAATACATTTACGCTTCCAATACGTTACTCTAATTCTTCCTCATTCTTGAGCAATCCATCCTTAGTATTTCTTAAATACTTAAGGATTCACTTGACAGTTGCCATGGTTCTGATCATGGGCTTGCATTGATATCGTCTTGTACTAATCTTAATACAACTCATATCAACGTTTTTCATACAATATGAAATACGTAAATTACCTTTCCGCATATGCATAAAGGATTCCTTTTACGCATTATTTCTTTGGGAGTCAAAAGGGTACGTTCCCTTTGTGAAGAGCAACTTCCTAGTTTCACTAGGATTGTCCTTCTTATTGAAGTTTATCATCACATGAGAAACTTCCTAGCATCTTTTGTCTATCACTAGGGATTGATATAATCCAATTATATCCTGAAATCTATCATTATAGATTTCCATCCCATGTATATAAACTATGTCTCCCATATACATTCTATCATTATAGAATGTTTAAAGTCATAACTTTAACGAAGAAGAATTCCTTTCATTTACAAAATTAATATATATCGTGTATATATGTTCAAATTTAGGAATATGATTAACTCCCACTAATCTTTTGTAAACTTAGTAAACAAAAGATTCATTTACATCTTTATGAGAAATCAAACGATTTGATCTTTTTTCCCATAAGATGTTTATAGCTCCCACTAGCTTGCTGAGATTCATGATTGATGGATCTCTACAACTTACATATCTTGTGATTCCTAGTTTTAGACATATATTATCAAGACTATCTTGTTAATGGTTTCGGAAACCCACATTATGTCCAAACATTGAATCACCCTTTAGTTGTGTCAAGCAATCTTCGAATTAATAGAAACCAAGGCTATATCAAAGATGGTTTCTTCCAAGTCAACCAATCTCGTTGATTGTAGTCACCTTAAGCTATTAGCTTTGAAGGTTTCATTATTTCGAATCAAATGGTTTTATATCATTTTCTAGATTATATGTCGTACATACACTCAATGTAGTCATAAGGGTATCCATTCTTATTTCTTTCGAATTAAGAGATGTAACTCTATGATATAGTCATAAAGTTCAAACCATTCAACTGAGACGGTTTATAGATCCTTCTCGACTACCTTGGACCTAGTGGTGTAGGAACTAGGTTGTTATATTTGTTGATTATCATCTTGTCTCTCAAAGAACCCATTCTTTGAGTTCTATCTCTCGTTCATTTGCTCTATCTTAGGCAAATCCTATTGTAGGATTATAATGAACGGCCCAACAAACAACCTTTGTTAGTTGGTCCATAGATATGATATCCAAATGTTAATTTAAGGATATCCCACAAGATTATTCTCAAACAAATATTGCTTATTAGCACAAAACCCAAACCTTAACACAATTAAGATTTGTCTTTCTTTCCAACTACATCCTATAGAGTCATGAAAATTTGGGAAGATATTCTAATTGACAATAATATTGTCTTAGAAGTATATATATCCTATATATGAGTTATTTGATAATATCCAACGAACTAAATCTTATTCTTGTTCGTTCTTCTCGCAATGAAGAAGTCCATTATCTTATGATGCTACTTTCCTTGATATCTTTCAAGGAAACTCTTCTAAAGTGTCCTTTTTCCTTGGATCAAATCTAAGGAGGTAAATACTTTAGATGTCTTACTCATCAACTTACATTCTTGAATTCTTTGAAACCTTTTGCAAAGTATTCGGACTCGTGTTTATTCAAAATAAACGATGGTCCAACCGAGAGCGATCTTCGGTGAATGTCTTACAACATGAGTAGTATTATGTTGTGGACAAGTGCCACTAACATCTAAGTGATTTAACCTCATCATCTTTGTGATTCTTTCTTCTTTAAAAAAGAATAAAGATTCGAACATTTCGCCTCTATACAATTTTAACAAGAAGGCATTGGATCCGTATCTAACGATCCAAAGCATCCATCTATGACCAACTCGTAATTTATGTTTTAGAGGTGTCACAACTCAGTGGGATTAGTCACTACCTTGTAACCTTTTGGGTTTTAAGCATCGTCATATTCTAAACAGTTAACACTACCACATTATCTCTACTATAGAGACAATCAATTAGATTACGATAATCCAACCATTCATTAATAAAGAACAATGTTTTGTCAAACAAAGCATTCATCCATCTCTTATAGTGATGGAATTAAATTCCTTATTCAAATTGGGATGTAAAGACAATCTTTGTTTTTCCAATTTCTTTGGTAGTTCATATGAGGAAGCAAGCACCTTTTGCTTTCGCAGAGATCTATATCTTATTCACATTTCGAATGTGATGTACTTTTTCTTCTCTCATTAATCTTCTACTTCTTATTAGCCACACTTTTACAACGATTGTAAAACATAGTTGCTAATACAAAATCATGTATTCAAGTAGAAGAACCAACTGTTTTGAATTATTTAAGAACAATTTACAACACCTTCGAAAGGTATGTTCTTGACACTTGCAAGACATTTCTTGCAAATACCCCTTCCAATGTCCATCCTTTCATAAAGAAAGTTTGTTCCCTTGGAGTTATTTCGCCTACTTCATTTGACTTCTCCATTACTACAATAGTCATGGTCTCTAAACTCCCACTATCTCTCTTGAAACTTATTTCAATTGTGTTATACACATCAAACGATTTGGAGAGCGTGCGGTTATTGTTCACTATATAGTTTACAATAAACTTAGTGAACCATTTGGATAGGGACTCAAAGGTGAAGTCCTTGCCTAGTTTCCATCTCTAGAAGTGGTTTAACACTTCTACACTCAATGATTCAAAATCATCATAAGTCCATGTTGATGGACTATTTTTGTCAACCAACCATTATGTTCTAAACATAATTACAAACTTTTAAGAATTGTTCAAGGCAACTCTCATTTCTTCATACAACAATTTGTAAGTGAAGAATCATGGCACATAAAGTGTCTATGCCCTTGTGCTTTCTACTGAAGTTCCTTGTTCGTGTAACAAAGAGACAAGCACTAGTGTTTGCGTTGTCCTCTTTATGATAGACTTATCTAACATGTTCTTTCATTGATACATTATCAATAGGAAGATTGTGAGGATGATACTACATAGGCACTTTTACAATCCATTCAAGACAATCTATGGGATTGTGGTACCAAGTTCGGAAACTAAAGCATTCGGCTTTTCTTTCTCAAGTTTTGGATAGCATTTGCAAATATATCGGTAAACAAATGCATAAAGAATATAAATTGATTGATTTTAAGCTATTTGATCCGGGTCTTTAAATCAAATAGCACCACCCACTATTTTTAGCAAATTCCATATCCCTCATTGGAATTCGAGAGTTTTGGAGGAAACTCTTAGTAGGGTATGGGAGACTCACTATTACCAAGCCCACCTCACAATGATATGATGTTGGCTAGCAAAAATAATAATGAGAGAGTACGCTTACTCATTTACATCTAATGTAAGAACCCATCTTATTTGGCCTCTAGAGAATGATGCCTCACAATGATATGATGTTGGCGCCATTGCACTTAGTTAAGTCATTCCCACCATACAAGTTCGAGTAGGGGTTCAAGAACAACCTCACAATGATATGATGTTGACCATTCTCGTTGACTACCTTCACAACATCATGTATGCATATAGAACTCCTCCAGAGTGTAAGCACATACTTTGTACTCCCCATATGATAGGGTGAAGTTGCTATACGAGTCACAAACTATTGGAGACTACCACGGTGGAAGGCCACGAAAGAGTGTTCAAAGCACTCCCATGCTTGTTAACTTAATATTGGTTTGGTTGAGGGTTTTAGGTCTCATCACATATAAGCATGCTTTCAATCACATTAAAACATTTTGGTCCTATTACAACTATTGGTCCATGTGATTGATTTAGTAGTATATAATAATCCCACTATGCTTGTAAAACGGTTTTTAAAGCAAAACTATATAGAACTACTAACATTAGATTTGCATTCATTGATGGACTATATAGTTGCCTTAGGACCTTAGGATGACTATGAACCTTTGATTCGATCCAACACAAGCCTAGTGTTGGATCTCGGTCTCGGGATGTTGATTGATTTTAGTTACGCGTTTAATCACATTAAGGCACGTTTTCTTATTGGGCATTGGACCCAACTACTCCAATTTCATGCATATCGAATAAAACAAGAAAGGAGTACTTCAAAGTAAAGAAGAGCTTATGCTTTTTTACAACAATTGATCAAATCAAATTACTTTAAAGTTAAAGAAGATCTTATGCTCTTTTACAACAATTGAAGTGATTAAATTGCAAAGTGTGTCAAACGGATATGTTACCGCACAAATGCTTAAAAAAGAGCAAATACACTCCAAATGGAAAAATAGTGTACTTTTCAAACCAAATAAGCATTCTTATTGGTGTATTATATGAGTTTAAGTTATTAAATTCCAAAGTGTGTCAAACGGACGCTCGTTTTACAACACGAATGCTTAAAAAAAAAAAAAACTCCAAATGGAAAAATAGTGTACTTTTGACACCAAATAAGCATTTGATCTTTTGAGAACTCATTTTTAATGTCATATTACTGTATTATACGTGTTTGAATGCTTAAGTTCCAATGTGTGGCAAATGAACACTTGTTTTATCACACGATTGTTTAAAAAAGATCAAATACACACCAAATGGAAAAATAGTGTACTTTGTTGACACAAAAAAAGCATTTGATCTTATAAGACCTCATTCTCAATGTCTTACTGGTGTACTATATGAGTTTAAGTGATTAAATTCCAAAGTGTGTCAAACGAACGCTTAAAAAAGAACAAATACACTCGAAATGGAAAAATAGTGTACTTTTGACAGCAAATAAGCATTTGGTCTTTTAAGACCTTATCCTTAATGTCTTATTTGTGTATTATATGAGTTTAAGTGATTAAATTCCAAAGCGTGTCAAATGGACGCTCTTTTTGCTGCACGAATGCTTAAAAAAGAGCAAATACACTCCAAATGGAAAAATAGTGTACTTTTGAGACAAAATACGGATTTGATCTTTTGAGAACTCATTTTTAATGTCATATTAGTGTATTATATGAGTTTAAGTGATTAAATTCCAAAGACCTCATTCTCAATGTCTTACTGTGTATTGAGTTTAAGTGATTAAATTCCAAAATGTGTCTAATGGATGCTCGTTTTACCACACGAATGCTTTGAAGTGAACAAATCCACTCCAAATGGAAAAATAGTGCACTTTTGACACCAAATAAGCATTTGATCTTTTAAGACCTCATTCTTAATGTCTTATTTGTGTATTATATGAGTGATTAAATTCCAAAGTATGTCAAACGGACGCTAGTTTTAACCCACAAATGCTTAAAAAAGAGCAAATACAGCCGAAATTACAAAATAGTACTAAATAAGCATTTGAACTTTTGAGCACTCATTTTTAAAGTCTTATTAGTGTATTATATGCATTTAAATCCTTAAGTTCCAAAGTGTGTCAAACGAACGCTCGTTTTATCCCACGAATGCTTAAAAAAGAGCAAATATAATCGAAATGGAAAAAAAGTATACCTTTGACACCAAATAAGGATTTTATCTTTTGAGAAATAATTTTTAATGTCTTATTAGTGTATTAGATGAGTTTAAATTCATAAGGTAACGAACGCTCGTTTTACCACACAAATGCTTAAAAAAGAGCAAATACACTCCAAATGGAAAACTAGTGTACTTTTGACACCAAATAAGCATTTGATCTTTTGAGAACTCATTTTGAATGTCATGTTAGTGTATTATATGTGTTTAAATGCTTAAGTTCCAAAGTATGACAAACGGACGCTCGTTTTATCACACGAATGCTTAAAAAAGAGCAAATATAGACCAAATGGATAAATGGTGTACTTTTGACACCAAATAAGCATTTGATCTTTTAAGACCTCATTCTCAATGTCTTACTGGCGTATTATATGAGTTTAAGTGATTAAATTGCAAAGTGTGTCAAACGGACGCTCGTTTTACCACACGAATGCTTACAAAAGATCAAATACACTCCAAATTGAAAAATCGTGTTTTTTTGGCACCAACTAAGCATTTGATCTTTTAAGACTTCATTCTTAATTTGTTATTGGTGTATTATGTCAGTTTAAGTGATTAAATTGCAAAGTGTGTCAAACGGACGCTCGTTTCACTGCACAAATGCTTAAAAAAAAAAACTCCAAATGGAAAAATAGTGTACTTTTGACACCAAATAAGCATTTAATCTTTTGAGAACTCATTTTTAGTGTCATATTAGTGTATTATACGTGTTTGAATGCTTAAGTTCCAATATATGGCAAACGGACGCTCGTTTTATCACACGATTGTTTAAAAAAGATCAAATACACACCAAATCGAAAAATAGTGTACTTTGTTAACACAAAAAAAGCATTTGATCTTTTAAGACCTCATTCTCAATGTCTTACTGGTGTACTATATGAGTTTAAGTGATTAAATTCCAAAGTGTCAAGCGAACGCTCGTTCTACCACACGAACGCTTAAAAAAGAACAAATACACTCCAAATGGAAAAATAGTGTACTTTTGACACCAAATAAGCATTTGGTGTTTTAAGACCTCATTCTTAATGTCTTATTTGTGTATTATATGAGTTTAAGTGATTAAATTCTAAAGTGTGTCAAACGGACGGTCGTGTTACCGCACAAATGCTTAAAAAAGAGCAAATACACTCCAAATGGAAAAATAGTGTACTTTTGAGACAAAATAAGGATTTGATCTTTTGAGAACACATTTTTAAAGTCATATTAGTGTATTATATGAGTTTAACTGATTAAATTAAAAAATGTGTCAAACGAACGCTCGTTTTATCACACGAATGCTTAAAAAAGAGCGAATAGACACCAAATGGAAAAATAGTGTACTTTTGACACCAAATAAGCATTTGATCTTTTCAGACCTCATTCTCAATGTCTTACTGGTGTATTATATGAGTTTAAGTGATTAATTCCAAAGTGTGTCAAACGGACGCTCGTTTTACCACACGAACGCTTAAAAAAGAACAAATACACTCCAAATGGAAAAATAGTGTACTTTGGACACCAAATAAGCATTTCTTCTTTTAAGACCTCATTCTTAATGTCTTATTGGTGTATTATATGAGTTTAAGAGATTAAATTCAGAAGTGTGTCACACGGACACTCGTTTTACAACACGAATCCTTAAAAAAGATCAAATACACACCAAATGGATAAATAGTGTACTTTTTTGACACGAAATAACCATTTGATTGTTTAAGACCTCATTCTCAATGTCTTATTGGTGTATTATATGAGTTTAAGTGATTAAATTCCAAAGTGAGTCTAATAGATACTCGTTTTACCACACAAACGCTTAAAAAAGAACAAATACATTCCAAATGGAAAAATAGTGTACTTTTGACACCAAATAAGCATTTCTTCTTTTAAGACCTCATTCTCAATGTCTTACTGGTGTACTATATGAGTTTAAGTGATTAAATTCCAAAGTGTGTCAAACGAAAGCTCGTTTTACCACACGAACGCTTAAAAAAGAACAAATACACTCGAAATGGAAAAATAGTGTACTTTTGACACCAAATAAGCATTTGGTCTTTTAAGACCTCATTCTTAATGTCTTATTTGTGTATTATATGAGTTTGAGTCATTAAATTCTAAAGTGTGTCAAACGGACGGTCGTTTTACCGCACAAATGCTTAAACAAGAGCAAATACACTCCAAATGGAAAAATAGTGTACTTTTGAGGCAAAATAAGGATTTGATCTTTTGAGAACTCATTTTTAAAGTCATATTAGTGTATTATATGAGTTTAAGTGATTAAATTCGCAAATGTGTCAAACGGACGCTTCTTTTATCACACGAATGCTTAAAAAAGAGCGAATAGACACCAAATAGAAAAATAGTGTACTTTTGACACCAAATGAGGATTTGATCTTTTAAGACCACATTCTTCATGTCTTATTGGTGTATTATATGAGTTTAAGTTATTAAAGGCCAAAGTGTGTCAAACGGACGCTCGTTTTACCACACGAATGCTGAAAAAGAGCAAATACACTCCAAATGCAAAAATAGTGTACTTTTGACACCAAATAATTCAAGACCTCATTCTCAATGTCTTACTGGTGTATTATATGAGTTTCAGTGATTAATTCCAAAGTGTGTCAAACGGACGCTCGTTTTATCACACGAACGCTTAAAAAATAACAAAACCACTCCAAATGGAAAAATAGTTTACTTTGGACACCAAATAAGCATTTGATCTTTTGAGAACTCATTTTTAATGTCATATTAATGTATTATACGTATTTAAATGCTTAAGTTCCAATGTGTGGCAAACGGACGCTCGTTTTATCACACTATTGTTTAAAAAAGATTAAATACACACCAAATGGATAAATAGTGTACTTTGTTTACACAAAATAAGCATTTGATCTTTTAAGGCCTCATTCTCAATGTCTTACTGGTGTACTATATGAGTTTAAGTGATTAAATTCCAAAGTGGGTCAAACGGACGCTCGTTTTACTACACGAACGCTTAAAAAATAACAAATGCACTCCAAATGGAAAAACAGTGTACTTTTGACACCAAATAAGCATTTCTTCTTTTAAGACATCATTCTTAATGTCTTATTGGTGTATTAGTGTATTATATGTGTTTAAATGCTTAAGTTCCAAAGAGTGACAAACGGACGCTCGTTTTATCACACGAATGCTTAAAAAAGATCAAACACACACGAAATGGATAAATAGTGTACTTTTAACACCAAATAAGCATTTGATCTTCTAAGACCTCATTCTTAATGTCTTATTTGCGTATTATATGAGTTTAAGTGATTAAATTGCAAAGTGTGTCAAACGGACGCTCGTTTTACCACACGAATGCTTAAAAAAAAAAAACACTCTAAATGGAAAAATAGTTTACTTTCTTGCCACAAAATAAGCATTTGATCTTTTAAGACCTCATTCTCAATGTCTTACTGGTGTATTATATGAGTTTAAGTGATTAAATTGTAAAGTGTGTCAAACGGACGCTCGTTTTACCACACAAATGCTCAAAAAAGAGCAAATACACTCCAAATGGAAAAATAGTGTACTTTTGACACCAAATAAGCATTCGGTTTTTCAAGACCTCATTCTCAATGTCTTACTGGTGAATTAGATGAGGTTAAGTGATTAATTCCAAAGTGTGTCAAACGGACGTTCGTTTTACTACACGAACGCTTAAAAAAGAACAAATACACTTGAAATGGAAATATAGTGTACCTTTGACACCAAATAAGCATTTGTTCTTTTAAGACCTCATTCTCAATGTCTTATTGGTGTATTATATAAGTTTAAGTGATTAAATTGCAAAGTGTGTCAAACGGACGCTCGTTTTACCACACGTACGCTTAAAAAAGACCTCATTCTCAATGTCTTACAAAAGACCCCAAACAACCATTTGATTGTTTAAGACCTTATTCTCAATGTCTTACTGGTGTATTATATGAGTTAAGTGATCAAATTCCTAAGTGTGTCAAACGAACACTCGTTTTACCACACGAACGCTTAAAAAAGCATAAATACACTCCAAATGCAAAAATAGTGTACTTTTGACACCAAATAGACATTTGGGTTTTTAAGACCTCATTCTTAATGACTTATTGGTGTATTATATGAGCTTAAGTGATTAAATTCTAAAGTTTGTCAAACGGACGCTCGTTATACAACACGAATGCTTAAAAAAGAATAAATACACTACAAATGCAAAAATAGTGTACTTTTGACACCAAATAAGCATTTAATCTTTTAAGACCTCATTCTTAATGTCTTATTGGTGTGTCAAACGGACGCTCGTTTTACCACACGAATTCTTAAAAAAAAAACAAATACCCTCCAAATGGAAAAACAGTGTTCTTTGTTGACACCAAATAAGCATTTGATCTTTTAAGACCTCATTCTCAATGTCTTACTGGTGTATTATATGAGTTTAAGTGATTAAATAGCAAAGTGTGTCAAACGGACGCTCGTTTTACCACACGAACGCTTAAAAAGGAACACATACACTCGAAATGGAAAGATAGTGTACCTTTGACACCAAATAAGCATTTCTTCTTTTAAGACCTCATTCATAATGTCTTATTGGTGTATTCTATGAGTTTAAGTGATTAAATAGCAAAGTGTGTCAAACGGACGCTCATTTTACGGCACAAATGCTTAAAACAGAGCAAATACACTCCAAATGGATAAATAGTGTACTTATGAGAGAAAATAAGGATTTGATCTTTTGTGAACTCATTTTTAAAGTCATATTAGTGTATTATATGAGTTTAAGTGATTAAATTCGAAAATGTGTCAAACGGACGCTCGTTTTATCACTCGAATGCTTAAAAAAGAGCGAATAGACACCAAATGGAAATATAGTGTACTTTTGACACCAAATAAGCGTTTGACCTTTTAAGACCACATTCTTCATGTCTTATTGGTGTATTATATGAGTTTAAGTGATTAAATTCCAAAGTGTGTCAAACGGACGCTTGTTTTACCACACGAATGCTTTAAAAAAGCAAACACACTCCAAATGGATACTTTTGACACACAATAAGCATTTGATCTTATAAGACCCCATTCCTAATGTCTTATTGTTGTATTAAATGACTTTAAGTGATTAAATTGCAAAGTGTGTCAAAGGGACGCTCGTTTTACCACGCGAATACTTAAGGAAGAGAAAATACACTCCAAATGGAAAAATAGAGTACTTTTGACGCCAAATAAGCATTTGATCTTTTGAGAACTCATTTTCAATGTCATATTAGTGTATTATATGTGTTTAAATGCTTAAGTTCCAAAGTGTGACAAACGGACGCTCGTTTTATCACACAAATGCTTAAAAAAGATCAAATACACACCAAATGGATAAATAGTGTACTTTTGACGCCAAATAATCATTTGACCTTTTAAGACATCATTCTCAATGGCTTACTGGTGTATTATATGAGTTTAAGTGATTGAATTCCAAAGTGTGTCAAACGGACGCTCGTTTTACCACATGAACGCTTAAAAAAGAACAAATACACTCGAAACGGAAAAATAGTATACTTTTGACACCAAATAAGCATTTGGACTTCTAAGACCCCATTCCTAATGTCTTATTGGTGTATTATATGAGTTCAAGTGATTAAATTCCAAAGTCTGTCAAACGAACGCTCGTTTTACCACAAGAATGCTTAAAAAAAAAGTATACTCCAAATGGAAAAATAGTGTACTTTTGACACCAAATAAGCATTTGATCTTTTGAGAACTCATTTTTAATGTTATATTCGTGTATTATACGTGTTTAAATGCTTAAGTTCCAAAGTGTGGCAAACGGACGCTCGTTTTATCACACGATTGTTTAAAAAAGATCAAATACACACCAAATGGATAAATACTGTACTTTGTTGACACAAAATAACCATGTAATCTTTTAAGACCTCATTCTCAATGTCTTACTGGTGTATTATATGAGTTTAAGCGATTAAATTCCAAAGTGGGTCAAACGGACGCTCGTTTTACCACACGAACGCTTAAAAAAGAACAAATACACTCGAAATGGAAAAATAATGTACTTTTGACAGCAACTATGCATTTGGTCTTTTAAGACCTCATTCTTAATGTCTTATTTGTGTATTACATGAGTTTAAGTGTTTAAATTCGAAAGTGTGTCAAACGGACCCTCGTTTTACCGCACGAATGCTTAAAAAAGAGCAAATACACTCCAAATGGAAAAATAGTGTACTTTTGAGACAAAATAAGCATTTCATCTGTTGAGAACTCATTTTTAATGTCCTATTAGTGTATTATATGTGTGTAAATGCTTAAGTTCCAAAGAGTGACAAACGGACGCTCGTTTTATCACACGAATGCTTAAAAAAGATCAAATACACACCAAATGGATAAATAGTGTACTTTGTTGACACAAAATAAGCATTTGATCTTTTACGACCTCATTCTCAATGTCTTACTACTGTATTATACGAGTTTAAGTGATTAAATTGCAAAGTGTGTCAAAGGGACGCTCGTTTTACCACACGAATGCTGAAAAAAGAGCAAATACACTCCAAATGGAAAAATAGTGTACTTTTGACACCAAATAAGCATCTGGTCGTACAAGACCTCATTCTTAATGCCTTCTTGGAGTATTATATGAGTTTAAGTGATTAAATTCAGAAGTGTGTCACACGGACACTTGTTTTACGACACGAATGGTTAAAAAAGATCAAACACACACCACATGGATAAATAGTGTACTTTCTTGACACCAAATAACCATTTGATTGTTTACGACACGGATGCTTAAAAAAGAACAAATACACTCCAAATGGATACATAGTGTACTTTGTTGACACCAACTAAGCGTTTGATCTTTTAAGACCTCATTCTCAATGTCTTACTGATGTATTATATGAGTTTAAGTGAATAAATTCAAAAGTGTGTCAAACGGACACTCGTTTTACCACACGAACGCTTAAAAAAGAATAAATACACTCCAAATGGAAAAATAGTGTACTTTTGACACCAAATAGACATTTGGCCTTTTAAGACCTCATTCTTAATGACTTATTTGTGTATTATATGAGTTTAAGTGATTAAATTCCAAAATTTGTCAAATGGACACTCGTTTTACAACACGAATGCCTAAAAAAGAACAAATACACTCCAAATGCAAAAATAGTGTACTTTTGACACCAAATAAGCATTTAATCGTTTAAGACCTCATTCTTAATGTCTTATTTGTGTATTATATGAGTTTAAGTGATTAAATTCCAAAGTGTGTCAAACGGACGCTCGTTTTACCACACGAATGCTTAAAAAAAAGAAATACACTCCAAATGGAAAAATAGTGTTCCTTGTTGACACCAAATAAGCATTTGATCTTTTAAGACCTCATTCTCAGTGTCTTACTGGTGCACTATATGAGTTTAAGTGATTAATTTGCAAAGTGTGTCAAACGGACACTCGAAATGCAAAGATAGTGTACCTTTGACACCAAATAAGCATTTCTTGTTTTAAGACCTCATTCTTAATGTCTTGTCGGTGTATTATATGAGTTTAAGTGATTAAATTCCAAAGTGTGTCAAACGGACGCTCGTTTTACCACATGAATGCTTAAAAAAAAACAAGTACACTCAAAATGGAAAAATAGTGTACTTTTGACACCAAATAAGCATTTGACCTTTTGAGAACTCATTTTTAATGTCATATTAGTGTATTATACGTGTTTAAATGGTTAAGTTCCAAAGTGTGGCAAACGGACGCTCGTTTTATCACACGATTGTTTAAAAAAGGTGAAATACACACTAAATGGATAAATATTGTCCTTTGTTGACACCAAATAAGCATTTGATCTTTTAAGACCTCATTCTCAATGTCTTACTGGCGTATTATATGAGTTTAAGTGATTAAATTCCAAAGTGTGTCAAACGGACGTTAGTTTTACCACACGAATGCTTAAAAAAAAATACACTCCAAATGGAAAAATGGTGTACTTTTGACACCAAATAAGCATTTGATCTTTTGAGAACTCATTTTTAATGTCATATTAGTGTATTCTACATGTTTAAATGGTTAAGTTCCAAAGTGTGGCAAACGGACACTCGTTTTATCACACGATTGTTTAAAAAAGATCAAATACACTACAAATGGATAAATAGTGTACTTTGTTGACACCAAATAAGCATTTGATCTTTTAAGACCTCATTCTCAATGTCTTACTGGTGTATTATATGAGTTTAAGTGATTAAATTGCAAAGTGTGTCAAACGGACGCTCGTTTTACAACACGAACGCTTAAAAAGGAACAAATACACTCGAAATGGAAAGATAGTGTACCTTTGACACCAAATAAGCATTTCTTCTTTTAAGACCTCATTCTTAATGTCTTATTGGTGTATTATATGAGTTTAAGTAATTAAATTCCAAAGTGTGTCAAACGGAGGCTCGTTTTACCACACGAATACTTAAACAAAACAAATACACTGCAAATGGAAAAATAGTGTACTTTTGACACCAAATAAGCATTTGACCTTTTGAGAACTCAATTTGAATGTCGTATTAGTGTATTATACATGTTTAAATGGTTAAGTTCCAAAGTGTGGCAAACGGACGCTCGTTTTATTACACGATTGTTTAAAAAAGGTCAAATACACACCAAATGGATAAATATTGTCCTTTGTTGACACCAAATAAGCATTTGATCTTTTAAGACCTCATTCTCAATGTCTTACTGGCGTATTATATGAGTTTAAGTGATTAAATTCCAAAGTGTGTCAAACGGACGCTCGTTTTACCACACGAATGCTTAAAAAAAAACAAATACACGCCAAATGGAAAAATAGTGTACTTTTGACACCAAATAAGCATTTGATCTTTTGAAAACTCATTTTTAATGTCATATTATTGTAATATACGTGTTTAAATGGTTAAGTTCCAAAGTGTGAGAAACGGACGCTCGTTTTATCACACTATTGTTTAAAAACGGTCAAATACACACCAAATGGATAAATAGTGTACTTTGTTGACACCAAATAAGCATTTGATCTTTTAAGACCTCATTCTCAATGGCTTACTGGTGTATTATATGAGTTTAAGTGATTAAATTCCAATGTGTGTCAAACGGACGGTCGTTTTACCACACGAATGCTTTAAAAAAAACAAATACACTCCAAATGAAAAAATAGTGTACTTTTGACACCAAATCAACATTTGATCTTTTGAGAACTCATTTTGAATGTCATATTAGTGTATTATATGCGTTTAAATGCCTAAGTTCCAAAGTGTGACAAACAGACGCTCGTTTTATCACACGAATGCTGAAAAAATATCAAATACACAACAAAAGGATAAATAGTGTACTTTTTGACACCAAACAAGCATTTGATCTTTTAAGACCTCATTCTGAATGGTTTATTCGTGTATTATATGAGCTTAAGTGATTAAATTCCAAAGTGTGTCAAACGGATGCTCGTTTTGTTGGAAAATTCGTAGGATTTGACCACCTAACATTTCAAAAGTTGTTTTTCACTGTTTTTGAGTGTTTTTAGTGTGTTTTGAAGCTTTTTAGTGTGTTTTGACTCAAAAATCCGAAAATCCCATAAAAATTTGAAAAGCAATTTAAAAAAAAGAAAAACCTAAAAAGAGTTGTTTTTGTGTGTTTGTTTATGTCTTAGGGTACCTTCCAACACAATGATGAGGATTCGGTTTGTAATTGCATGGCTGTTAAAAAGAGTTGTAAACAAGGATGAAAGTTTGATTTACTCTTTGTTTATGCTTGGTTGTGGTTATAACTTATGAATTCACATGTAATCATAAAAGAAAAATCAGTTTTTGTAACAAGCTTGAAGGAAGGAACTCAAACTAACGCTACAACCTTGTGAGACTTGAGCCTAAACGTTTATTTTGAGAGTTAATAATCTATGTATTGTTGTTTTCTAAGTCGTTGCATGATCTCATTATTCTTTGCTTGGTTACTACTTAGAAGGCATTTCATCATTTAGTTCTAAACACTAGAACTCATGCCCAATTCATTCAAAGCATGTTATTGATTTGCATAACACATATTCAAGATGAAGTTGTGTAGTGACAACCATAGCCAAATTGCCGTATCTCCCTATTTCATTGTGTTTTGTAGGTTTTAACCCCGTTGAGCCTTGTTTAGCCTATGTTCTTTGTTAACCCACATTATCCTCACCTAGCCTAGATTAGGACCATCCATACCTTTGTTCTTAAAGCATAGTAACGCATGACTCAATATGAATTCCTTTTGGTCATTGTTGGCAGAAAACAAGTGTGGGGGAAGTGAGTTTTGTTGTGAGTGTGCCAAAGTCTATATTGAGGCACGGCAAAGAAAAGAAAAAAAAATTCGTGGAAAATAGAAAGAAAAAAAAGAAAAGTTGAGAAAAGTATGCAAAAGAGTTGAAAAAGATGTGAAAAAGTGTTCTAAAATGTTGTTTGTTGAAGGAAGGGTCCAAAACATTGAATTCGGCTCTAATTGATTGCTTGAGTCTTCCCTTTGTGGTTAAGTCGATTTCTGCAATCTAAAGTGAATTCCAAGTTCTATTTCATTACTTTGCTTGCTATTGTTTTAAGGACGTTTCTTTTTCCTATCCTTTCGTTGTTAGCCAACACCCCAAGCCCCGTTCAACCCTTGACTTTAATCTTGAGTGTTGTGTGTTTCAATTTGTGGAGTTTGAATTTGGTTTGAGGATATGGTGTCACTGGTTCTCGCATCTAAGTAGTAGCATTCCATTCATGAGATCATATCTAAACATGGTTAATAACTCCAGAAATTGCGTTCCTTGTTATACATGTATATGAGCATTCGTTTTCATATTTACATCAATCTTCTCACATATAACTAGTGTAGGTTGTGTAGTTAGAAAATCTGAGTGAAAATAGAGTGCATATCTAGTAAGGAATTGAGAGAGTTCTCTAAGGCATGTTACTACATTCAAAACATTGTTTCAATTGGTTAAATGTGAACTAGTAAGTAGTGACTATGATTAAGTATGTGCTTAAGTGTAAAGATGGCTAAAATCTGGGGGAATGATGATTTTTGACATGTCATGTGCATTGGAAATCCCTGAGGCAATTGTTGGAAGGATTAGGTTGTGTTTTAGTTGTTTGTTTCGTTTTGTTTTGCTCGAGGACTAGCAAAAGCTAAGTGTGGGGGAATTTGATAGGAGCATATTTATGCTACTTAATTAGTATGTTTTCTTGTATTTCCTTAGCTATTTATTGCTTATTATAGTGTTTAAAGTCATTTTCGTGTGTTTTTAGGTCCAAGGAGCAAAGTTGGCAAAAAGATGCATTTTGGAGCATTTTGGAGCAAATCTGGGCTTGGAATGGATAGCACAAGCTTTGGGCAAGAAGATGGACGAATTTGGAGTCCAAATGGAGTTGGGAATATGTTTCAAGGTTGGAGAAATAAATTCAAATCATTGAAGATAAGGAATCAGCTCAAAAGAAGGAGAATTATCCAAAACATTATCCAAACAACCTTATCTTATCCTTATCTTATCCAATCCTTATCCTATCTTAACTAGCCTTATCTTATCCTAATCTTTCCCTAACCTATTTCCAGCTGTAAAGAGGGTTTATTTCTTGATTGGAGTACATTTAAATTAGGTTTCTAGAAGCCCTTATCCTCTCCTACATAGGTGCCGCACCTTATCCCTTGTTTTTCTAGAAATCAGCCACAAAACATGTTTTCTAGAAGGCCTTATCCCTTGTCCTTAAAATCTGGCACCTCTCCCTCTTCTAGAAGCTCTAGAACCTGCAATCCTTTTCCCTTAGGATTGTGCAATCCTTTTCCCTTCAGATTTTGGTGAACCCTAGTCCTTTTCCTTCATGAATTGTGCCAAATACACATTCCTTTCCTTCAGAAATTCGTGGGTTTCCCTAGCCCTATAAATACAGCCCTTTGTGCAGCAAACAAACCACCACCTTCTACCATAATTCACCTACATCCATCCACCACCACAAATCCACACAAAAATCCCTCTTGTGTCGCAATTATTCAAGGAAGGAAGGAGAATTTGCCATTTGGAGTCGTGAATGCCATTCAAAGCATTGAATCGCTGGAGCTTTTCTAGGTGTTGTCTATCCTTGTTTTTAATGTTTCAATTTAGTTTTCTTTGTTTAATTGCTATCATGAGGAACTAAATCCCCCCTAAGCTAGGGGGGTAATTCGAAACCATGTCCATGCTTGCTATATGATTTGATTACTTCTAATTGCGTTTCATAAGTTGTGAATTCAATTTACTTATCCGTTCGTATAAAAACTGATTTGTGTATGTTGATTGAGGGTCGACACTTAGTTTGCATGCATGAATTTGATGCTAGAATATAAGGGAGTTTCACCTAATCGTTACAAACTTATATTTACAAGTAGTGAAGGTTGTTGATCACAATCGCGTTAAGTAAATTCTTGGCATAAGTTTCATGCAATTCATAGGAACGAATGCCTCGTCAGTGCTTATGGTTTTCATAGAACTTAATGATTCTTGCTTGTATCTCTATTATGCAATTCATGTAGGGAACCTGTGGGGAATGCTTTGGGTTGTCGTATGCAATCATCCAATTCAATAACGTTACGAAAATCTGAGGGTTAATTACTGCAACTCACGGTTAATCTGGGGCGTTGAGAATTCATGGTTTATTGAAAAGCAATTGGAAATCATTTTGTATGCAAGTATGACATGTGTAGAGAAGAACTCCCTAGCTAGCCTTCCATCCATTTAATTCACCCAAATTCGTTTTACAATCTATTTTAATTACAAAGTTTTTGTTTAAGTTTCAATTTCGTCAAAACAATCCCCTTTGCTTTTAAATCTTGTTTTTAGAGTCAAAATCTGTTTTCTTTTACTTCTTTGAGTATTTTGAGTCAAGTTAAAACCAATTTTCGTCCAAAGTCATCCCTAGTGTCTAGTTTGAGTCTATTTAGTTGTTTTATGCTGTTTTGAGTCTTTTAAGTTTGTTTTGAGTCTTGTTAAGTGTTTTGAAGTTTATTTTTGTGTTCCTATGTCAGTTTAGTTTAGATTAGCAATCCCTCCTAATCCCCGGTCCAGAACGATCCCCACTTATACATATACTACAATTGTCAAAAGAGGGTCTAATTTGTGTGCTTATATATTTCGCATCACGCTTACTGGTGTATTATATGAGTTTAAATGATTAAATTCCAATGTGTCAAACGGACGCTCGTTTTACCACACGAATGCTTTAAAAAAAACAAATACACTCCAAATGGAAAAATAGTGTACTTTTGACACCAAATACGCTTTTGATCTTTTGAGAACTCATTTTTAATGTCACATTAGTGTATTATATGTGTTTAAATGCCTAAGTTCCAAAGTGTGACAAACTGACGCTTGTTTTATCACACGAATGCTTAAAAAATATCAACACGAATGCTTACAAACGAACAAATACAGTCCAAATGGATACATAGTGTACTTTGTTGACACCAACTAAGCGTTTGATCTTTTAAGACCTCATTCTCAATGTCTTACTAGTGTATTATATTTGTTTAAGTGATTAAATTCCAAAGTGTGACAAACGGACGCTTGTTTTACCACACGACAGCTTAAAAAAAACAAATACACTCCAAATAGAAAAATAGTGCACTGTTAACACCAAATAAGCATTTGATCTTCTGAGAACTCATTTTTAATGTCATATTAGTGTATTATACGAGTTTAAATGGTTAAGTTCCAAAGTGTGGCAAACGGACGCTCGTTTTATCAAAAAAGATCAAATACACACCAAATGCATAAATAGTCTACTTTGTTGACACCAAATAAGCATTTGATCTTTTAAGACCTCATTCTCAATGTCTTATTAGTGTATCATATGAGTTTAAGTGATTAAATTCCAAAGTGTGACAAACGGACGCTCGTTTTACCCCATGAATGGTTAAAAAAAAGCGAATACACTCCAAATGAAAAAATAGTGTACTTTTGACACCAAATAAGCATTTCTTCTTTTAAGACCTCATTCTTAATGTCTTATTGGTGTATTATATGAGTTTAAGTGATTAAATTCCAAAGTGTGTCAAACAGACGCTCGTTTTACCACATGATAGGCTCATATTTATATATATTTTTACATCAAATTCACGTGTCTTTTCTTAGTTAGTTCCTCATATTTTGAGCTATTTACTTCGCTTTTGTGTTTTATAGAATTTATTTAGTAAAGAAAATAAAATTAGAACAAGTGCAAATTTTTAGTAATAAAATCGTCAAAACTGCTTTGCCCACTCTATTTGGTTAATAAAAATAAGAAAGTATTATATATATATTTATATATATATATATATTTATTTATTTATATGTATATATATATGATGATTGTGTGTGTGTGATTTCAAGCTGGCACACGGTTTTGATAAGAAAAGATGATGGCAACCAATTATGGTCACATGCATTTGGCAGGAAAGAAAAGCACCGAAAGAGGAATAATGAGTGCAAGAAGAAAAGGGCAGCTGCCCTTTTGTTTAATTTAGAAAAGGGAAAGGCGCCAGTGAGGGAAGCCAGCTTCAATTTGGGCAGTTTAATAAACAAAAGAAAAGACGAAGATGCTGTCTTGGTGGGCAGCGTGCGAGAAGGCATCCAAGAATAAAACAGAAGCTAAGGCCTCGAAGAAGAACGGCATTTAAGGGGGAGAAAAACAGAAAACTGCTTGGGGGAGAGAGCACGGAGGAGGGCGCTGCCCTTCGGTTTTAAGAGCAAAGCTGCCTTGGCAGCTACACGGTAGACGGTGTGAGAAGGGAGTGAAGGCAAGGCTGCCTTCCTAGGCAGCGCGCAGAATAAAGAGAGGAGAGAGGGCTGCCCAGTGGGCAGCGTGGAAAAACGCAGGAAAAGAGGCGCAGGGTCTTGGGCAGGAAACGGAAACAGTAAGGAACTCACGGTGCAGAGCCAGTGAGAAGAAAGGAAGGCTGCGGTGGAGCTCCTCGGGGAGGACAGATCAGACAGAGAAGCACAGAGCACAAATTACCCTCTTTGGTTTAATCCCTCCAAACTCATGTTTAATTTCTGTTTTAATAATGTGTAATTAATTTGTTTGGCTAGAGGTTAATTCGAAGCCATGATTATATTTGTAATATGAATTGATATCTTCAGTTGTGATTTCTGAGTTGTGATTTAATTTGCTTAACTGCTTGATTGATAACTTATTTGTGTATGTTGATTAAGAATGCATACTTAATTTACATGCATGAATTTGATGCTAGAATATAAGTGAATTTCACCTAATCGTTATGAACTTATATTCATGAGTAGTGAAGGTTGCTATCCACAATCGTGTTAAGTAAATTCTTGGCAGGAGTATCATGCTTTTCATAGTTACGAATGCCTCGTCAGTATTTATAGTTTTCACAAAGTTTAATGATCTTTGATTGTATCTCTATTGTGCTTTTCACGTAGGGGACTTTTAGAGAATGTGTTGAATTGTTGTATGCTGTTCATCCAATTCAATAACTTAAGGAAAACTTGAAGATTAAAAAAGTGCTGTTCACGGTTAATCTGGAGTATTGAAATTTACAATTTATTGAAAGAACAACTGAAGGTCAATTTAGGTTGCATATGTGTCTTGTGTGGAGAAAAACCCTCTAGCCAATCCGTCGCCTATCTTTTCACCTTTATTTTATGTTTTTGTCAATTCTGTAATTTATTTAAGTTTAATTTACGTTTTATCCAAACCAACCCCCCCATTATTATAATATTATTATTTAGTTAATTTTTATTATTTTTAATCTTTTAATTTAATTTCCGTCCATTTTAATTCCTAGTTTTTATTTTAAATTGTTTTCATTATTTTGAGTCATTTTTAGTGTGTTTCAAGTTTTTAGCTTAGTTTGTATTTTCTAGAGTCTTGAGTTGTTTTGAGTCTTTTGATTTATTTTAGTTTATTTGTTAGTTTTATTTTGAGTTATTTTAGTTAAGTGTTTTTATTTTAGTTTAGTGTTTTAAACTTTGTTTTTACGTTTTTAAATTATTTTAGAGGTTTTAGCAAGCCCTCCTAATCCCCGGCCTAGAACGATACCCTACTTACATCATTACTACAACTGTCAAAAAGAGGGTTAAATTTGTGCGGTTTAAAAAGCCCGTCAAAGTTTTGGCGCCGTTGCCGGGGATTAGCAAATTTGCTAATCCCTTTATTTTTGTTTGTGTTTATTTTTATATTTGTGTTTTTGTTTGTGTTTGTGTTTGTGTGTTTTATTTTTGATATTTGATTTATTTTTCGTTCTTTGATTTTAGGTTCAAATGGAGCGAGACATGGCACTTGCATCCATTCAAGCTCAATTGGCGAATCTCACGTCTCAGTTGACTCAGAATGCCGAAAGGGCCACAATGCCAAGTGTCCCTACATTTGGTGCATCGTATGGGCAAGGATATCAAAATCATCAATATCCCCAATTTTCTGCAAATGAAGATGTTTGGGGACATCAAGGATTTCAAGCCAATCAATGTCCACCAAGAGATTAGAGTGATCATTCAAACTCTATGTGGTGGGAAGCTCAACAAGTTCAACATGAGGCATATTGGCAGCCATATGAGGAGTTTTATTCAAAACCTATGGAACCACCACAACCTCATATGCAATATCCTCAATCAAACTCAGGTTCGTCAATAGATTATAATCAAATTCTTAATGAATTAAACTCTTTGGTGCAGGACCAACAAAATCAAGCTAAGGAGACTCACCAAGGAGAATATTGGCAGCCGTATGAGGAATTCTATCAATGGCCATGTGCACCACCACAACCTCCCCCACAACCATTCCAATCAAATTCAAGTATGTCCATGGATAATGATCAAATTTTTCAATTACTAACCTCTTTGGTGCAGGACCAACAAAATCAAGACAAAATAATGGATAACTTGAAGAATCAAATGGGAGAGATGGTGGAATCCATGGCACAGATTCAAGAACAACGTGAACTCTCCAATTCAAACATTGCAAATTCAAGGGGAGAAGTTGAACTTGATGAACCCATCACTTTGGAAAGTGATATGGAGGATGAAGATATCCTAGAACCGGCCAAACATAACCCGAACGTGGATGACTTGCTGTTGCAAGAAGAAGATGAGGAGGACGATTTGGGCAGTTTAGAAGAATTCTTGTCGCAAGCCCCTCAAGTCCTTATGTCATCCAACTCAGATGTGCAAAGTGAAATCCAAATTCTTGGTGTACCAAATCAAGTTCCCGATAGTGTGGAAACATTCAAAGAACCGTGCACACCAAGAAGAGGGATTTCAGAAAAGGAAGTGATCGGAGAATATGTTGAATGCATCAAGGAGGATGTAGTTGAGACAGCCAAGGCCCTAGAAGTTGAGACTGAGGACACGGGACAAGCCACAACAATCATAATAAATTTGGCCAAATTCAAAGTCCCTGAAACATTCAAAGACGTGATTTTTGTTATTGAGTTTGCGTCGGAGAATGAAAGTAAGCCATCTTCTCCATTTTTAATTTTGTTTTTTACTAACAATCTGATTTTTATGATTCAGGCACCCACTCGTGAATTCAAACCATTGCCGGATCATTTCAAGTACCACTGTCCGTTCAAGGATAAAGCCATGCACTTGAATAAAGAAGGGAAGCCTAGGAATCACCCACAATCAGATTTGCATTCCTAAACCCTTCTATTTACTGCTTTCATTTTGTTTTGTTTAGTTAGTTGTGTTATTTGGTTGATTTTTGTTTAGTTTGTGTTTAAATAAATTAAGGGCAATGTTTATTTTTAGTGCAGATAAACAAAGTCTTTTTGCATTAATTTATATATTTCGATTTACATATTTTATATTGCTTAAAATAAACTTAAAAAAAAAAAAAAAAAAAAAAAAAAAAACTTAAAAAAAAAATAAAAATAAAATTACAATAATACGAAAAACTAATAGCATTCACTGATCATTGGTTAGGTGGCGCCTCAGAAGTCGAAGGAGCCCCGGGAAGTCGAAGAGCCAGAGTTGGAATCTCCGGAGCCGGAACGCTTGGTGCTACTCCAGAGGACGAAGGCAACATAAACCTCGGGAGTAGCGCCATGAACCTTTCATGATCGCTCTGAATCCGACCGTCCGACTCCTGCAGCTGGTCCAGCTTCCTCTTCATGCTGGTCGAGTAACTAGTTGCAAGCATGTGCAACTCCTTGTTCTCGTGCCTGAGTCCTCTGACTTCTTGCCGAAGACTGGCCACCTCCGCCATCAGCGACTCCACCTGACGAGACCGGGCAAGCAAGCGCTGGCCCATGTTCGAAACTGAGCCTGCACTTTGGACGCTGAGGGCAAGAGATTCCTGAACGGCCAGCTCGTCCGACCGCCTAGATAGCATCCTATTGTCCCTTGGAGTGAGCAGATTTCTGGCAATCACCGTAGCGGTGATTTCATTCCTCATCATTGTGTCCCCGACTGTAAGAGGACCATTGGGGGATATGAAGGACGGATTCCAAATGTTGTTCGGAGAAGACGAGTCATCGTCTTCCCCGACATTCAAGTTTAGGTGACGGTCGGAAGGGCAAGACATTTTTAGAGGGGGTTGAGGAAGAAAAGAGTTCGGAAAGATTAAGACTGCTGAAGCGGAAGAAGAGAGCGGAAAGATTAAAAGTGCAGAAGTGCAAAAAGAGTTCGGAAGGATTATGAGTGTTTACAGAAGGGAGTATTTTTAGAAGGAAGTGTTTGAGGGAGTTCAAGTGTGAGGTGGAGCAGAATTAGCGCCTCTATAAAAAGAAGCAAATCAAAGAGGCGCCCGCTCCTCAGAGGTGAAGACGCGTCCTCACGCAAATCGGAAAAGCTGGACGCTCCTTTCTCAAATGCCGGAGTCCTGTCTCAAAAAAGCCGTTTCCTTTCTCAAAAGCTGGGCTTGACTCAGCAATCACGTGGCCTCAGCTTTTCCAATTTTGTCGTGACTCATGACGTGCAGCGTGGAGCGTTGCGAAAACCACGAGCCGCACCCGGTTTTGAACCCCGGTTTTCAAAAGATCATCATTCCAATTTGTCGTCACTCGTCGCATGCGCAGTCAGCTTCGCGGAAATTACGGAAGCTTGGTCAGAAAGCGCGTAACGGGCACTGTTCATCCATCCACCGGCTGCCGACAAATAGTGAGGGAACAGTTCCGGTTGTGAAGGAAAATTTCTATAAAGTCGACCTTCGCCTTCCACATCAAAGGCACACCTTCACACCCTCTCAACCTCTCAACCTCTCTTCATCTCCGATAATGTCTTCCCAATGAAACCTTTCGAGTCACTCAGTGTTCTTCATCCCTTGGATCACCCCAGAAAACAAATCATCCAGAGCAAAAGTATTTCATATCAAAAAGGTTAAAAGCAAAAGTATCTCAAATCACGTTTTCTCCTCACTTTCATCTGAAGAACATGGAGAAAGTGAGATCCTGATTGCTTACCTAGTCTTGCTCTCGAGTACTCATCTCAGACCCCTCCCAACACACTTCAAAAATAAACCTGTGTTAAGGTACTTCTTCAAAAACAAAAGTACCTCACAGACGAAGCAGGATGAGTCTGAGTTACTTCGAAGAGCAGATGAGTCTGGGTTGATCCAAGAGTTCAAGAAGATGCCACACCTGCGTGGAGACCGGACTACTTGAAGCATGTGGAGACAACGTGTTGATTCATCCTCAACTAAGCTGAGGAGCACTTGCAAGAAAGGAGGCCCATCCTGTTCAAGATGAAAGCTGTGGAAAATCAACAAGGACGACCAATGATCACCTATTAGTTCTTTTCATTATCATTTATTTTCAATTTTTATTTTTCGTTTGCTTATTTTCTATTTTTTCTTGCGTGCTTAACTGATTTATTTCTTTTCTTTGCAGGAACGTTTGGTTATTTCCTCCCTTGAAGTTGATTGCAAAATTTACGTTTGGGGGTCATTGATTGAGTTTTCTGCAAATTAGGGAAGTTTTCAGCCCTTTTGCTTTATTTTGTTTCTTTTCATTTAGTAATTTTATTTTATTTTTATTTTTATATTTATTTGCGTATTAATGTTTTCTGACATTGGGGACAATGTCTAGTTTAAGTGTGGGGGTATCAAGTATAAAAAATGACCAAATTGAAAATTTTTGTACCTTCGACTTCGAACTGGTTTCTTTTGTTCCCGTGTTGTTGCTTTGTGTTTTCCTAATTAGTTTTGTTTTTTTTAATAAATTAATTTTTTTCGAAAAATTTAAAAAAAAATCCAAAAATATTGTCTTGTTTTCCTTATTGTTTTGAATTAGATTTTTATTAGTTTCCCGACCCAATGATATAATTGGATTAAATTTGAACCATGATTATCAAGAACTTAGTTAACATGTGTTGTATGAAACTCCTTATTCTCTTGTTAGTTTGTACATGTTTGATCATTCTTGAAAAACCAAATGCACATAGCCTTGTTGATGTGAAACTAAAGCATGACTTAAAGCTTCATATGTGAATTTAGTGACCATATACATCCTATGTGAGTTTTTGAGCCTATTGAAAGTGTGTGCATTTTTCATACACTCCTATTCTTTCATGTGTGATGAACTTATGTGAGATACATCTCTAGAACTTGCGTAACGATCTTTCGAAATATTTGTCATTAATTGCATGAACTTGAAAATGATAGAGGCATTAGGTTCACCACCATGGCCCAAATAACCATATTTCCCAAAGAAAAAAAAATGATATCACTAGATTGCCAATTTGAGCCGTTATGTTGAGCCTTTTATTTCTTATCACCAGATATGTCTACCCTTATACCTCAAACATGTTTCCTCACCCTTTCCAAGAGAGCAATTTGAGACTGTCTTATGAGAAATGTTTGTGAAGTACTTGGAAGGAATTTGGCAAAAGAATAAGTGTGGGGGTATTTCATGTTTGTATTTATAAAAAAAAAAAAAAAATGAGAAAAGAAAAAAAAAAAAAAAAAAAAAAAAAAAAAAGATTGTATTCGAAGAAAATAAAAAGTTTAAAGTTTCAGTTTAAGGGTGTGATGGGAGGTGTTAGAAGAATCACTGAGAACTTGAGTTCTTATAAATCTCAACTAAAAGAATTGCTTGAAATGTAGCTTGGAACTTGTGTTTTCCTATTCTTTCGTTTCAATAGCCCTATCCCTAAGCCTCATTACATCCACTAAAAGTTCTCTTGATTTAAGTTTTGCAATTATGATTGTGGAGAAGTGATTTTTATGCAAGCTTATGGTAGATCTTTCACATTTGTTTCTTTGAGCGAAACACATTAAAACTAAACACATGTGTGATTGAGTGCATATCCCGTGAGAAGGTTGCTGGTTTGCATATGATGATTTTAAAAATAAAAACTTGAAATTGCATTAGCATGGCTATCTCACACACTACACTTCAAGGATGATTTAAAGATTACTGCTAATATTTGAATAAGGAAGATGAGCTTGAATTAGCTTGTTTGGTGTTAGCTATGGTTCTTGCTGATTTGCGTTCTCGAATGAAATTCTATGAGGGTCAAATAGGGGGAAGCTAATATTTTTCATGTTATTACTTTTTCTGTTTTCTTTGTTTTGCTCGAGGACTAGCAAAAGCTAAGTGTGGGGGTATTTGATAGGCTCATATTTATATATATTTTTACATCAAATTCACGTGTCTTTTCTTAGTTAGTTCCTCATATTTTGAGCTATTTACTTCGTTTTTGTGTTTTATAGAATTTATTTAGTAAAGAAAATAAAATTAGAACAAGTACAAATTTTTAGTAATAAAATCGTCAAAACTGCTTTGCCCACTCTATTTGGTTAATAAAAATAAGAAAGTATTATATATATATTTATATATATATATATATTTATTTATTTATATGTATATATATATGATGATTGTGTGTGTGTGATTTCAAGCTGGCACACGGTTTTGATAAGAAAAGATGATGGCAACCAATTATGGTCACATGCATTTGGCAGGAAAGAAAAGCACCGAAAGAGGAATAATGAGTGCAAGAAGAAAAGGGCAGCTGCCCTTTTGTTTAATTTAGAAAAGGGAAAGGTGCCAGTGAGGGAAGCCAGCTTCAATTTGGGCAGTTTAATAAACAAAAGAAAAGACGAAGATGCTGTCTCGGTGGGCAGCGTGCGAGAAGGCATCCAAGAATAAAACAGAAGCTAAGGCCTCGAAGAAGAACGGCATTTAAGGGGGAGAAAAACAGAAAACTGCTTGGGGGAGAGAGCACGGAGGAGGGCGCTGCCCTTCGGTTTTAAGAGCAAAGCTGCCTTGGCAGCTACACGGTAGACGGTGTGAGAAGGGAGTGAAGGCAAGGCTGCCTTCCTAGGCAGCGCGCAGAATAAAGAGAGGAGAGAGGGCTGCCCAGTGGGCAGCGTGGAAAAACGCAGGAAAAGAGGCGCAGGGTCTTGGGCAGGAAACGGAAACAGTAAGGAACTCACGGTGCAGAGCCAGTGAGAAGAAAGGAAGGCTGCGGTGGAGCTCCTCGGGGAGGACAGATCAGACAGAGAAGCACAGAGCACAAATTACCCTCTTTGGTTTAATCCCTCCAAACTCATGTTTAATTTCTGTTTTAATAATGTGTAATTAATTTGTTTGGCTAGAGGTTAATTCGAAGCCATGATTATATTTGTAATATGAATTGATATCTTCAGTTGTGATTTCTGAGTTGTGATTTAATTTGCTTAACTGCTTGATTGATAACTTATTTGTGTATGTTGATTAAGAATGCATACTTAATTTACATGCATGAATTTGATGCTAGAATATAAGTGAATTTCACCTAATCGTTATGAACTTATATTCATGAGTAGTGAAGGTTGCTATCCACAATCGTGTTAAGTAAATTCTTGGCAGGAGTATCATGCTTTTCATAGTTACGAATGCCTCGTCAGTATTTATAGTTTTCACAAAGTTTAATGATCTTTGATTGTATCTCTTTTGTGCTTTTCACGTAGGGGACTTTTAGAGAATGTGTTGAATTGTTGTATGTTGTTCATCCAATTCAATAACTTAAGGAAAACTTGAAGATTAAAAAAGTGCTGTTCACGGTTAATCTGGAGTATTGAAATTTACAATTTATTGAAAGAACAACTGAAGGTCAATTTAGGTTGCATATGTGTCTTGTGTGGAGAAAAACCCTCTAGCCAATCCGTCGCCTATCCTTTCACCTTTATTTTATGTTTTTGTCAATTCTGTAATTTATTTAAGTTTAATTTACGTTTTATCCAAACCAACCCGCCCATTATTATAATATTATTATTTAGTTAATTTTTATTATTTTTAATCTTTTAATTTAATTTCCGTCCATTTTAATTCCTAGTTTTTATTTTAAATTGTTTTCATTATTTTGAGTCATTTTTAGTGTGTTTCAAGTTTTTAGCTTAGTTTGTATTTTCTAGAGTCTTGAGTTGTTTTGAGTCTTTTGATTTATTTTAGTTTATTTGTTAGTTTTATTTTGAGTTATTTTAGTTAAGTGTTTTTATTTTAGTTTAGTGTTTTAAACTTTGTTTTTACGTTTTTAAATTATTTTAGAGGTTTTAGCAAGCCCTCCTAATCCCCGGCCTAGAACGATACCCTACTTACATCATTACTACAACTGTCAAAAAGAGGGTTAAATTTGTGCGGTTTAAAAAGCCCTTCACCACACGAATGCTTAAAAAAAAACTAATACACCTCAAATGTAAAAATAATGTAATTTTGACACCAAATAAGCATTTGATCTTTTGAGAACTCATTTTTAATGTCATATTAGTGTATTATATGTGGTTAATAACTTAAGATCCAAAGTGTTACAAACGGACGCTCGTTTTATCACACCAATGCTTAAACAAGATAAAATACACACCAAATGGATAAATAGTGTACTTCTTTGACACCAAATAACCATTTGACCTTTTAAGACCTCATTTTGAATGGCTTATTGGTGTATTGTATGAGTTTAAGGGATTACATTACAAAGTGTGTCAAACGGACGCTTGTTTTATCACACGAATGCTTAAAAAAGATCAAATACACACCAAATGGATAAATAGTGTACTTTTTTTGACACCAAACAAGCATTTGATCTTTTAAGACCTCATTCTGAATGGCTTATTGGTGTATTGTATGAGTTTAAGGGATTAAATTCCAAAATGTGTCAAACAGACGCTCGTTTTATCACACGAATGCTTAACAAATATCAAATACGCAACAAATGGATAAATAATGTACTTTTGACACCAAATAAGCATTTGAGCTTTTAAGACCTCATTCTCAATGGCTTACTGGTGTTGTATATGAGTTTAAGTGATTAAATTCCAATGTTTGTCAAACGGACGCTCGTTTTACCACACGAATGCTTTAAAAAAAACAAATACACTGCAAATGGAAAAATAGTGTACTTTTGACACCAAATAAGCTTTTTATCTTTTGAGAACTCATTTTTAATGTCATATTAGTGTATTATATGTGTTTAAATGCCTAAGTTCCATAGTGTGACAAACAGACGCTAGTTTTATCACACGAATGCTTAAAAAATATCAACACGAATGCTTAAAAAAGAACAAATACACTCCAAATGGATACATAGTGTACTTTGTTGACACCAACTAAGCGTTTGATCTTTTAAGACCTCATTCTCAATGTCTTACTAGTGTATTATATTTGTTTAAGTGATTAAATTCCAAAGTGTGTCAAACGGACGCTTGTTTAATCACACGAATGCTTAAAAAAGATCAAATACACACCAAATGGATAAATAGTGAACTTTTTTTACACCAAACAAGCATTTGATCTTTTAAGACCTCATTCTGAATGGCTTATTGGTGTATTGTATGACTTTAAGGGATTAAATTCCAAAGTGTGTCAAACGGACGCTCGTTTTATCACACGAATGCTTAACAAAGATGAAATACACACCAAATGGATAAATAGTGTACTTTTGACACGAAATAAGCATTTGATCTTTTAAGACCTCATTCTCAATGGCTTGCTGGTGTGTTATATCAGTTTAAGTGATTAAATTCCAAAGTGTGTCAAAGGGACGCTCGTTTTACCACACGACTGCTTAAAAAAAACAAATACACTCAAAATAGAAAAATAGTGCACTTTTGACACCAAATAAGCATTTGATCTTTTGAGAACTCATTTTTAATGTCATATTAGTGTATTATACGAGTTTAAATGGTTAAGTTCCAAAGTATGGCAAACGGACGCTCGTTTTATCAAAAAAGATCAAATACACACCAAATGCATAAATAGTCTACTTTGTTGACACCAAATAAGCATTTGATCTTTTAAGACCTCATTCTCAATGTCTTATTAGTGTATCTTATGAGTTTAAGTGATTAAATTCCAAAGTGTGACAAAAGGATGCTCGTTTTACCCCATGAATGGTTAAAAAAAAGCGAATACACTCCAAATGAAAAAATAGTGTACTTTTGACACCAAATAAGCATTTCTTCTTTTAAGACCTCATTCTTAATGTCTTATTGGTGTATTGTATGAGTTTAAGTGATTAAATTTCAAAGTGTGTCAAACAGACGCTCGTTTTATCACACGAATGCTTAACAAAGATCAAATACGCAACAAATGGATAAATAGTGTACTTTTGACACCAAATAAGCATTTGATCTTTTAAGACCTCATTCTCAATGGCTTACTGGTGTTTTATATGAGTTTGAGTGATTAAATTCCAATGTGTGTCAAACGGACGCTCGTTTTACCACACGAATGCTTTAAAAAAAAACAAATACACTGCAAATGGAAAAATAGTGTACTTTTGACACCAAAGAAGCTTTTTATCTTTTGAGAACTCATTTTTAATGTCATATTAGTGTATTATATGTGTTTAAATGCCTAAGTTCCAAAGTGTGACAAACAAACGCTCGTTTTATCACACGAATGGTTAAAAAATATCAACACGAATTCTTAAAAAAGAACAAATACACTCCAAATGGATACATAGTGTACTTTGTTGACACCAACTAAGCGTTTGACCTTTTAAGACCACATTCTTCATGTCTTATTGGTGTATTATATGAGTTTAAGTGATTAAATTCCAAAGTGTGTCAAACGGACGCTTGTTTAATCACACGAATGCTAAAAAAAGATCAAATACACACCAAATGGATAAATAGTGTACTTTTTTTACACCAAACAAGCATTTGATCTTTTAAGACCTCATTCTGAATGGCTTATTGGTGTATTGTATGAGTTTAAGGGATTAAATTCCAAAGTATGTCAAACGGACGTTCGTTTTATCACATGAATGCTTAACAAAGATGAAATACACACCAAATGGATAAATAGTGTACTTTTGACACCAAATAAGCATTTGATCTTTTAAGACCTCATTCTCAATGACTTACTGGTGTGTTATATGAGTTTAAGTGATTAAATTCCAAAGTGTGTCAAAGGGACGCTCGTTTTACCACACGACTGCTTAAAAAAAACAAATACACTCCAAATAGAAAAATAGTGCACTTTTGACACCAAATAAGCATTTGATCTTTTGAGAACTCATTTTTAATGTCATATTAGTGTATTATACGAGTTTAAATGGTTAAGTTCCAAAGTGTGGCAAACGGACGCTCGTTTTATCAAAAAAGATCAAATACACACCAAATGCATAAATAGTGTACTTTGTTGACACCAAATAAGCATTTGATCTTTTAAGATCTCATTCTCAATGTCTTATTAGTGTATCTTATGAGTTTAAGTGATTAAATTCCAAAGTATGACAAACGGATGCTCGTTTTACCCCATGAATGGTTAAAAAAAAGCGAATACACTCCAAATGAAAAAATAGTGTACTTTTGACACCAAATAAGCATTTCTTCTTTTAAGACCTCATTCTTAATGTCTTATTGGTGTATTGTATGAGTTTAAGTGATTAAATTCCAAAGTGTGTCAAACAGACGCTCGTTTTACCACACGAATGCTTAAAAAAAAAAATACACCTCAAATGTAAAAATAATGTACTTTTAACACCAAATAAGCCTTGATCTTTTGAGAACTCATTTTTAATGTCATATTAGTGTATTATATGCGGTTAATAACTTAAGATCCAAAGTGTTACAAACGGACGCTCGTTTTATCACACCAATGCTTAAACAAGATAAAATACACACCAAATGGATAAATAGTGTACTTCTTTGACACCAAATAACCATTTGATCTTCTAAGACCTCATTTTGAATGGCTTATTGGTGTATTGTATGAGTTTAAGGGATTAAATTCCAAAGTGTGTCAAACGGACGTTCGTTTTATCACACGAATGCTTAAAAAGATCAAATACACACCAAATGGATAAATAATGTACTTTTGACACCAAATAAGCATTTGATCTTTTAAGACCTCATTCGCAATGGCTTATTGGTGTATTATATGAGATTAAGTGATTAAATTCCAAAGTGTGTCAAACGGACGCTTGTTTTATCACACGAATGCTTAAAAAAGATCAAATACACACCAAATGGATAAATAGTGTACTTTTTTTACACCAAACAAGCATTTGATCTTTTAAGATCTCATTCTGAATGGCTTATTGGTGTATTGTATGAGTTTAAGGGATTAAATTCCAAAGTGTGTTAAACGGACGATCGTTTTATCACACTACACACCAAATGGATAAATAGTGTACTTTTGACACCAAATAAGCATTTGATCTTTTAAGACCTCATTCTCAATGGCTTACTGGTGTGTTATATGAGTTTAAGTGATTAAATTCCAAAGTGTGTCAAATGGACGCTCGTTTTACCACACGACTGCTTAAAAAAAACAAATACACTCCAGGTAGAAAAATAGTGCACTTTTGACACCAAATAAGAATTTGATCTTTTGAGAAATCATTGTTAATGTCATATGATAGGAGCATATATATGCACGTTAGTTTAGCTTGTTCTTGTGCATTTATAGTGTTTTTCCTTAGTAAAGTAAGTCTTTTAAGCTAGTTTTATGTGTTTTCAGGTTTTAAGGGCAAAGGGAGCAAAAGGGAGCATTTTGGAGCCTTTTGGAGCAAATGAGGCCATCTCCAACTGATGGCTGGCCAGAGGGCTCGTTTTAGCCCTCTGGCCCTCCAAGATTCTCCAAGATATTAATATTTTAATGAACAGTACAGGGCCATATTTGCCTCCGTCTCCAACCGAGGGCCAGAGGGCTAGAGGGCTCGTTTTAGCCCTGTCACAAAAAACCGTCTCCAACCGAGGACCAAACATAATTTATTATTTTAATTTAAAAACTACAACAACTTAAATTTAAAAACAACTTAAATTTAAAAACTACAAATTAAATTTAAAAACAACATTAACTTAAATTTAAAAACTACAACAATTTAAATTTAATATGGATAATCAACATCATCTTCATCATCCGCCATTGTAGGAGTATAGTCAGAGGTAAACAACTGCCGCCGAGCCATAATTTCCTTTTTTTTCATATCAAAATAGGCCTTACTCATTGGAGTGTAATTCGAAGTGTTCCTTTCCATATTCTTGTCATCCATCTCTTCTTGTATTTGTTTGGCCTGTTGTTCATGCCTACACTTCCTTTCTTCCGCCTCACGGGCATTTTGCTCCGCCATTAATCGCAATGAGGCCGCCATTTCAAGTTGAGCAGCGTAATTATCATTTGCCTTGCCCTTTTCCTTCAACCTTCGGGCCTTGTTTCGTCCCATAGGCCTAGGTAAAGCACCTTCGGCTGGAGTAGGAGATTCATTTTCATCCGTATCTACAACTGGGGACGTAGTTCTGAACTCCGGCATAGGATCTACTCTACGTTGAGGTGGATCTTCAAATAATACCCACCCTTTACAAATTTCCCAACAACTGTGAAATTGAAAGGGTTTTGAGTTGCCCTCCATATACAATTCCTCCGCTTGGCGTACCTAGAAAATATAATTACAAAAATTAAAGGAAATTAATTCATGAAAATAAATGTAATATAATTAAACATTTAAAATAAATTATGTAAACACTAACTTCGTCATAGTAATTGGCGCCGCTTTGATATCTATTTGCGGCTGCTAATAGTGCTTGATGCCATTTATTCAAACTTGGATGAAGATGTTTCTTCCATCTTGAAGAACAACTTTCATGGTTTCGGGTATTTGGTGGAATGGTGCCTTCGTAGAACTCTAAGTATTTTTTGGACACACGAGTCCAAACACCTTCACTTGTTTGACAAATCCCCCTCACACTATCTTCCGAGACCCATCTATAAGCCCTGCAAAGAGCTTCATCTTCTTTTCGGTCCAAGCCCTACCTTTCATTGCAGTTGAGGCCATTTTTATTGAAAAAATATTGAAGGAAACTATTGAAAAATTTGAAGAAATATTGAAGAAAATTATTGAAAAAATATTGAAGGAAACTATTGAAAAATTTGAAGAAATATTGAAGGAAATTATTGAAGGAAACTATTGAAAAAATATTGAAGGAAATATTGCATATGAAGGAAATATTGAAAATGAAGGAAATATTGTAGATGAAGTGAAGAATTGAAAGAAATTCATCATATTTATAGAAGAAAAAACAAGATTTAAATTTAAAAAAAAAAAAATTCCAACGGCTAGTTTTTTTTAAAATTATTACTGTCGGTTATAACTGACAGTATTAATAAAACCTTTATTAATGCTGTCGGTTACAACCGACAGCAGTAAGAAAATTATAAAAAAATTCCAACGGCTAGTTGCAACGGCTACTTTTTTTTAAACTATTAGTGTCGGTTATAACCGACACTAATAGTAATTCAAAAAAAAAATTTGCCTTGAATCCTTACTACTGTCGGTTATAACCGACAGTATTAATAAAACCTTTATTAATGTTGTCGGTTACAACCAACAGCAGTAAGAAAATTATAAAAAAAAAATAGCCAGCCCTCTCCGATCCCGTGGGGCCCTCCCAGATTCCAGAGCCCTCTGGCCTAGCCCTCGGTTGGAGACGGTTTTAGGGCTATTTTCGGCCCTTTGGCCCTCTGGACCCTTCGGTTGGAGATGGCCTTAGAGCTTGGAATGAATGTCATATGCTTGGAGCCATGAGGATGGACGAAATTGAAGACTTGAAGATGATGATTCCTACTTGAGCAAGGTTTCCTAGTTGGAGTAGGAAAAGCCCTAATGGAAGATGGAGTCCTAGCTAAATTGGGTTTCCTAGTTGAAATGGGAATCCTAGTTGAAATTGGTTTCCTAGTTGAATTGGGAAACCTAGAAGATTGAAGTTTCCTACTCAAACAAGGTTTCCTACTTGAAGTAGGAAATGTAAACCCCAAATGGCATCAAGTTGCAGCTACAAGGAAGATTTCCAAGTCCAAGAAGGAAAAGGTTCCAAGATGAAGAAGGAGAAGAATTCCAAGTCAAGGATGGAGTGGGACATGTTTTCCTAATGCTAGAAGGACTCCTAAACATGGTAGGACACAAATGAGAAGGTTCTAGGAGGTTCCCTTGTCTTGCCGTGGGTTGTATCCAAATCCCTTTGGTTTTGGGCTTCTAGAAGCCCTATCCTTCACCCTACAAATCTGCCGCCCTTATCCCCTTCTAGATGGACCTAATCCCTTGCCTTGCAAGGCTTTCTAGAAGCCTTAGCCTAATTCCCCAACCTGCCGCATGTTTCCCCTAAATCTGTGAGGTTTCCTACCTTCTAGAAGGCTTATTCCTATAGGATTTAGATTATATAATCCTTTTCTGATTCCTAGCTCTAAATCTGCAACCTAAACACTATAAATAGGACCCTTGGCCGCACCATTTAATTCATTCACTTTCTCATACATTCAAAAATTCACACCACACAATTCATTCTCCCTTTACCGCAACCATTCTTAACCATTCTCCCTAAATTCTGTTCTTACCGCACCCCCACCTCTCCTAAACACCTTTACCGCACCACATATCCATTCACCCATCTAAATACCATCCAAACCTTGTCCTTAGACCCTTTGCCACACCAAGGAGGAGGAGAAGGAAGCTTGGAAGTTCATGCAATTCAAGTTCGCGTCGCTGGAATTTCTAGGTGTTTCTTTTCCTTTGATTTCAATGTTTAAATTTAATTCTCGTTGTTTTGTGCGTATGAGGAACTAAACCCCCCTTGGCTAGGGGGGATTCGAAATACATGTTTATGCTTGCGATATGATTTGATTACTTCTAATTGCGGTTTCATAAGTTATGAATTCAATTTACTTATCTATGTGAATTACATTGGTTTGTGTGTGTTGGTTGAGAGTGCACACTTAATTATCATGCATAAATTGAATGCTAGGATATAAGGAAGTTTCACCTAATCGTTATGGAATTATATTCACAAGCAGTAAAGGTTGATGACCTCAATCAAGTTAAGTAAATTCTTGGCATAAGTTTCATGCAATCATAGTAACGAATGCCTCGTCAATGCTTATTGTTTTCATAGCACTTAATGATTCTTGCTTGTATCTCTATTATGCAATTCATGTAGGGAACTTGTGGGGAATGCTTTGGGTTGTCGTATGGAATCATCTAATTCAATAACGTTAGGAAAATCTGAGGGTTAATTAGTGCAATTCACGGTTAATCTGGGGCGTTGAGAATCCATGGTTTATTGAAAAGCAATTAGAAATCGTTTTGTATGCAAGTATGACATGTGTGGAGAAGAACCCCTTAGCTAGCTTTCCATCCATTCAATTCACCCAAATTCGTTTTACAATCTGTTTTAATTACAAAGTTTTGTTTTGTTTTCAAATTCGTCAAAACCAGAACCCCCATTTTACTTTCTTGTTTTAAAGTGTTTAGAATCTGTTTAGTTTGTGTTTTTAAGTATCTTGAGTCAAGTTATAACTATTTTCATCCAAATTCTTCCTCAGTGCTCAAAACTGCCCAGAAAGTGGTTTTAAGGCAGTTTTGAGTCTTTTGGTTTGTCTTAGTGTTTTAAAGTATAATTTTGTATTCTTTGAGTCTAGTTTAGTGTTTTAACTTTCTTTTTACGTTTTTGAGTCAGTTTTCAAGTGATTTAGCAATCCTTCCTAATCTCTGGTCTAGAACGATCCCTACTTACATTCTTTACTACAATTGATAAAAAGGGTTTAATTTGTGTGCGTATATATTTTGCATCAAATTTTTGGCGCCGTTGCCGGGGATTAGCAACTTTGCTAATCCCTTGGATTGTATTTTCGTTTTGTTTAAGTAAGGTCAGATTCTGAGTTGTTTTTGTTTGTTGTTTAGGTACTAGTTTATGACTCGAACTTCTAATCCGATTCATGAACATATTCTGGACTTTGACGACGATTTTGAGCGCGAGTTGAGACGAAAGAGGAAGAACTCGGAACCTAGTGAATCAAGTGCAAGTTCTGAGTCCGTTTCTAAATTTGAAGAGGAAATGGAAGACATGGCAGCGGACAACCGAACAATCAAGGAGCTTTCCGCTTCGGGATTAGACAATGCCGCACCTCTATGCATTCAATATCCTAGGGCGGCTCCGAACAAGACTGCCGAGTTCGAATTGAAGTCAAGCTTGTTACATCACATTCCGAAATACCATGGGCTATCCATGGAGGATCCGAACAAGCACTTGAAGGAGTTTGAAGTCGTTTGCTCGAGCATGACCCCGGTGAACGTTGATGAGAGCATCTTGAAGATGAAGGCCTTTCCCTTTTCTCTCCTTGAGAAGGCGAAAGATTGGTTGTACGAATTGGCTCCCGGAACTGTCACATCTTGGGAGAGCATGAAACGAGCCTTCTTGGAGAAGTTTTTCCCAACTTCTCGAGTCATCCTCCTACGCAAAAGGATAAGTGGAATTCAACAAGATGAAGGTGAATCTTTTCCTACTTATTATGAACGTTTTAAATCTCTTGTTGCTTCATGTCCACAACATCAAACGAAGGAGGAACTTCTCTTACAATACTTCTATAAGGGACTTGTACCAATTGAACGCCAAATGCTAGATGCCTCAGCGGGAGGAGCCTTGGTGGACAAGACCCCCATGGTTGCAAAGACCTTGATTGCTAATCGTGTGTTGAATGCTCAACAGTACGAAGGAGTTGGACAAAGGAGCACCCCACGGCAACACCAAGTCAATGAGGTAAGTGCCATAACCGAACTTCAAAATCAAATGGCTAACCTTACTACCTTGCTTTTTCAGGTGGTGGAAGGTCCAAAAATCCAAACCGTCGCATCTTGTGGTGTGTGCTCCATGCAAGGACATCCCACGGATAAGTGTCCACAATTGATTGAGAATGGAGGATGGGAAACACTCAATGCCGTGGGATTTGGGAATCAATACCAAAATCGTGGTGACCCCTTTTCCAATACTTACAATCCCGGTTAGCGTGATCATCCAAATTTCAAATGGCGAGAACCCCAACAAGGCCAACAACAAAGCGGATTTAGGCAACAACCCCCGGGTTTCTATCAAAAGCCGTTGGCACCAACACAAGCCCAAGCACAACCAGCCCAAAACAATTCAGGTTCTTCAAGTGATAATGATAAGATTTTTCAATTACTAACGTCTATGGCGCAGGGTATGCAAACCAGGGACAAAAGAATGGATGAGTTGGAGAAGCAAGTAGGGCAGATTGCCGAGTTCATGGGGCAATTTCGAGAGCAAGGTAGGTTGCCAAGTTCAACCGTTGTTAATCCTAAATGAGGCTTCGAAACCGCTAAGGCAATCATGTTGCGAAGTGGTAAACAAGTCGAAAGTAACCCCGACCCATCCAAATCAAGTCAAGACAAGGATGAAAAGCTGCTACAAGACGAAGCACAAGAACCAAAACTCACGGCCAATGATGTTCCACCCTTGCCACACCCATCCAATGCTTCTCAACCGTCCCAAACCACCAAGGTAAGTCCAAATTCGAATTTATCTAGTTCCATTCCATTGAATGTGTTGGAAGTATGCCCACAAAGCCACTCATTTGATGTAATAGCTTTTTGGAATACTTATTGTATTAAACTTTTATATGTTTAATAGAGGGCAAAGCTTACTGTTAATCACTGTTTATTGTATCTTGTGTTTAAACAATAAGGGAATCCAAGGAATGTATTTGATCTAAGAGATAAGTGATCTAAGTAAGTTAGATTTTCGAGACCTTTCTCTTATGCTCATTCCTAAAACGTTCCTAGCCATAGGGTTGCCAATTGGGCATTGACAATCCGCTAAGGTTAGTATGTGTTATGTCGACTCAAGCGTGGATATGACAAGTCTCAAGTCATTTAGTGTTGGACACTAAGACAAACACATAGGTGCTTGAAAGAGTAATCGAGTACACTGAACGACGATCAAAAGAGAGTTCAAACGTACATGTCACGTAAGAACTCATGGTTACAATATGCAAAGTAGTCCTTTGACCTGAGGCATCATTGATGTCTAATGGTTAGGTCCTTGATCTTTGATCGTGTCAAATGGCATTCCTTTGGAGTGTCCACGGCATGGTTGGGGTCAAGCTATCTAGTCATGTAGACATATGAATGCACAACAAGGGATCTCTAACCTCATGGAAGGAGAATACTCTAAGATATGATTCGAGAGTCTTTGGCCAAAGCATATGAATATGACTAAGGAAGTTTGTTCCAAATCTTATTCAAGCGAATCATATAGAGAAGTATCACATTGGATAGTAGACATGAAACAAACTATCACTTAAACAATGTGATTAAGAGTATTGTATTAGAGAAGGACCGTATTGCATTGTAGTTGTAACTGGATAGGTTCTCCAACCACTTCTATTTAGCTTGGGTAACCATGACATGCTGCTAGGTGTCACTCATGGTTTGTGGAAGCCCTAAAGATTGGCAAACATTATTCATAAGGGGGAATTGAAATGTGGTTTCAATTCACAATCGATAGTTAAGAGTAACATCGCCCACTGCCTCGCTAAATGGAACCTAATGGATCGTACACCGAGTAAAGATGATAGTGAAGTAATTAAATGAAATGGATAAGCAATTAAATAGTTAATTGAAGAATGGTCAAAATTAATTAATTAGTTAATTAATTATACGAAACGTTCGTATTGGGCTTCTAAGTTAGTTTTGGGTTTCGGGGCCCAAAAGTGTTTTGGTCCACAAGGCCCATCATGTTTAAGTTGTATGACAACTACAACAAAATGGGCAATTAGCCCAAAGACAAAGCTAAGGCCGGTCAACAACGTGAGGGGTGGCAAACTTGTGTTAATTACAAGTTTGCCACTCACAAGAAATAAAGTATAAATTCAAAGTTATAGCTTTATTTCATTTAGGGTTTTCCTTAAGAAATTGGGTGAAACATTTTCTCTCAAAATTTCCAAAAGGGGGCCGGCCACTTAGAGAGAGAAATCTAGCAATTTCTTCTTCCCTAAGTCATCCATTTTATCTTCACAATTTATCTTTGGTGTAGAGACTTGGAGACATCAAATTTTTGGTGTTTTGGAGAACAAATCCTCAAGGAAGCAAGGAGGTGACTTGAAGGCCCTCCACTTGGGTGAATCCCTTGTGTAATCAAGGATGAGCTTCAAGGGTAATGATTCTCTAAATCCTTATTCTCTTTAATGTTGTTAAAGAGTCATGGTTCACCATATACTAGGCTTTGAAAGTCATGGGTTTTATGAATTATTTTTGAATGCATGTCTAATTTAATTTGTTAATATTTTGCATATGTATTCAAATGTTCTTTAATGTTCTTCACTAGGACATAATTTTTCCTTCAGAATGTGCCCTTTCCTAGCAGGTTCATGCAATCAAGGAAGGAGGAAGAGGACAATGACATTCTAGAGACCTTTAAGAAAGTCCAAGTCAATATCCCGCTCATTTCTGCAATAAAGCAAATTCCAAAGTATGCGAAATTTCTGAAGAAGCTTTGTACATCAAGGAAGCGAATTCGGGAAAAAGAAGTGGTCCAGGTAAGTGAGAATGTTTCAGCTATTTTACAAAGGAAATTACCCCCTAAATGCAAAGATCCGGGTAGCTTTACGATTCCTTGTGTTATTGACAATACAAGATTTGAACATGCCATGTTAGACTTAGGTGCATCCATCAATGTCATGCCATATTTTGTTTATGCATCTATGAATCTAGGAGATCTTAAAAATGATGGCGTTATCATTCAATTAGCCGATCGTTCTAATGCCTATCCAAAAGGAGTTGTGGAAGATGTTTTGGTGCAGGTGGATCATCTAGTATTCCCGGCTGATTTCTACGTACTTGAGATGGAGGACTCGGACCACTCTCCACCAATGCCACTCTTACTTGGACGACCATTCATGAAGATAGCCCAAACCAAGATTGATGTGGCTAAGGGAGCGTTAACAATGGAGTTTGGTGGTGATATGGTTAAATTCAAAGTTCCTAAATCTGTTAAGAATCCTAAGGATGTTCGTTCTTGTTTTGCCATAGATGCAATTAAAGATTCGGGGCAGGAACATTCATCAACACCAATCAAGAAGGATGTACCCAAAATCACCATCGAAGAGGGGATTGGAGTGGAGCATAGGAAGCACGCCAATACTCCCCAAATATCAAATCTGGCCGAGAGCACTACCCTCACCGCTCCTTTTGAGTCTTCATCGAAATGCATTGGTAAGCCTCCTCCGCTAATTCCAATTCCTATTTCGACTAATCGGTTATTACCTTTTGTGGTGCAGGTACCAAATCGAATCCGTGATAGTGGGAATGCTCACATTGACTTTGGGAAGCTCAATGCCACAATCTGGGAGCCTCATTATCCACTGCCATACATAGACCCAATCCATGAGTATTTCGAGGAGAATGTCATGGAGGAAATACCCTTCCATGCCGTGGACCCTGGGGGAGTTTAAACGGAGGTTTCTTCCGGCTGTACGACGTTAAAGCAAGCGCTACTTGGGAGGCAACCTATGCATTCAACAAAGGAAGACCGAGAAAGCACTCCAATTCCAGATTTGCGTTCCTAAACCCTTCTCTTTGTTGCTATTTTGTTTCTGCCATGTTAGGTTGTTTAGATGTTGTTTCGTTTGTTTGTTTGTTATTTGTGTGAGTCTATGCTTGAAACATTGAGGACAATGTTTGATTTAAGTGTGGGGGGGTAACCAAAGTGTTTTGATGCAAATTCGTAAGGTTTATCATAAATAACTTCTAAATGTTGTTCCTTGCTGTTTTTAAGTGTTTTTAACCTGTTTTAGTGTGTTTTGACTCAAAAATCCGAAAATCCCATAAAAATTTGAAAAATTGTTTTTAAAACCCAAAAAGAGTTGTTTTTGTGTGTTTGTTTGTGTCTTAGGGTACCTTCCAACACAATGATGAGGATTCGGTTTGTAATTGCATGACTGTTAAAGAAAGTTGTAAACATGGATGAAAGTTTGATTTACTCTTTGGTTCATGCTTGGTTGTGGTTATAATTTATGAATTCACATGCAATCATAAAAGAAAAATTAGTTTTTGTAACATGCTTGAAGGAAAGAACTCAACTAACGCTACAACCTTGTGAGACTTGAGCCTAAACGTTTATTTGGAGAGTTAATAATCTGTGCATTGTTGTTTTCTAAAAATCGTTGCATGATCTCATTACTCTTTGCTTGGTTGCTACTTAGAAGGCGTTTCATCATTTAGTTCCAAACACTAGAACTTATGCCTAATTCATTCAAATACACACCAAATGGATAAATAGTGTACTTTTTTTTACACCAAACAAGCATTTGATCTTTTAAGACCTCATTCAAAATGGCTTATTGGTGTATTGTATGAGTTTAAGGGATTAAATTCCAAAGTGTGTGAAACGGACGCTCGTTTTACCACACGAATGCTTAAAAAAGATCAAATACGCAACAAATGGATAAATAGTGTACTTTTGACACCAAATAAGCATTTGATCTTTTAAGACCTCATTCTCAATGGCTTACTGGTGTATTATATGAGTTTAAGTGATTAAATTCCAATGTGTGTCAAACGGACGCTCGTTTTACCACACGAATGCTTTAAAAAAAACAAATACACTCCAAATGGAAAAATTGTGTACTTTTGATACCAAATAAGCTTTTTATCTTTTGAGACCTCATTTTTAATGTCATATTAGTGTATTATATGTGTTTAAATGCCTAAGTTCCAAAGTGTAATTTGTTGACATCAACTAAGCGTTTGATCTTTTAAGACCTTATTCTCAATGTCTTACTGGTGTATTATATTTGTTTTGAAGGAAAATTTATGTCCTAGTGAAGAACATTAAAGAACATTTGAATACATATGCAAAATATTAACAAATTAAATTAAACATGCATCCAAAATCAATTCATAAAACCCATGACTTTCAAAGCCTAGTAGATGGTGAACCATGACTCTTTAACAACATTAAAGAGATTAAGGATTTAGAGAATCTTACTTTTGAAGCTCATCCTTGATTACACAAGGGATTCACCCAAGTGGAGGGCCTTCAAGTCACCTCCTTGCTTCTTTGAGGATTTGTTCTCCAAAACACCAAAGATGTGGTGTCTCCAAGTCTCTACACCAAAGACAAATTGTGAAGATAAAATGGATGACTTAGGGGTGAAGAAATTGCTAGATTTCCTCCCTAAGTGGTCGACCCCTTTAGAGAAATTAGAGAGAAAGTGTTTCACCCAATTTCATCCAAAAGAACCCTAAATGAAATAAAGCTATAAAGTTTAATTTATACTTCATTTCTTGTGAGTGGCAAACTTGTAAATAACACAAGTTTGCTACCCTTGACATATATGGCCGGCCATTCCTTGTCTTTGGGCTAATTGCCCAATTTGTTTTAATTGTCATACAACTTAAACATAATGGGCCTTGTGGACCAAAACACTTTTGGGCCCCGAAACCCAAAACTAAGTTAGAAGCCCAATACGAACGTTTCGTATAATTAATTAACTAATTAATTAACTTTGACCATTCTTCAATTAACTATTTAATTGCATATCCATTTCATTTAATTACTTCACTTTCATCTTTACTCGGTGTACGATCCATTAGGTTCCAATTAGCGAGGCAGTGGGCGATGTTACTCTTAACTATCGATTGTGAATTGAAAGCACATTTCAATTCTCCCTTAAGATCAGTGTTTGCCAATCTTTGGGGCTACCACAAACCATGAGTGACACCTAGCAGCATGTCATGGTTACCCAAGCTAAGTAGAAGTGGTTGGAGAACCTATCGAGTTACAATTACAATGCAATATGGTCCTTCTCTAATACAACACTCTTAATCACATCGTTTAAGTGATAGTTTGTTTCATGTCTACTATCCAATGTGATACTTCTCTATATGATTCGCTTGAATAAGATTTGGAACAAACTTCCTTAGTCATATTCATATGCTTTGGCCAAAGACTCTCGAATCATATCTTAGAGTATTATCCTTCCATAAGGTTAGAGATCCCTTGTTGTACATTCATATGTCTACATGACTAGATAGCTTGACCCCAACCATGCCGTGGACACTCCAAAGGAACGCCATTTGACACAATCAAAGATCAAGGACCTAACCATTAGACATCAATGATGCCTCAGGTCAAAGGACTACTTTGCATATTGTAACCATGAGTTCTTACATGACATGTATGTTTGAACTCTCTTTTTGATCGTAGTTCAATGTACTCGATTACTCTTTCAAGCACCTATGTGTTTGTCTTAGTGTCCAACACTAAATGACTTGAGACTTGTCATATCCACGTTTGAGTCGACATAACACATACTAACCTTAGCGGATTGTCAATGCCCAATTGGCAACCCTATGGCTAGGAACGTTTTAGGAATGAGCATAAGAGAAAGGTCTCGTAAATCTAACTTACTTAGATCACTTATCTCTTAGATCAAATACATTCCTTGGATTCCCTCATTGATTAAACACAAGATACAATAAACAGTGATTAACAATAAGCTTTGCCCTCTATTAAACATTTATAAGTTTAATATAATAAGTATTCCAAAAAGCTATTACATCAAATGAGTGGCTTTGTGGGCATACTTCCAACACCCACCACCACAACAACCATCATGTGCCGCCACCATTGGAGGAGAGAAAGAGTAATGTCATGCAGTCCAAAGGAAGGAAGAAACCTTGCGCATGCCATCTGCCACCATGGGAGTGTCTAGAGTTCTTTCTTCTCCTGTTTCTGTTTTCATGTTTAATTTAAGTTGCTGTTCAATTATGTTAAACATGTGGAACTGATGTGAAAATTAGATTGACACTCAAATTAAACCCTATGGATGACAATTGTAGTATATGAGCAAATAGGGATCGTTCTAGACCGGGGATTAACTAGGGATGCTAATCAATGTGAAATTGACTCAAAAACGTAAAAACAATATTCAGAACACTAAACTAGACTCAATGAATGCAAAACTAGAGTTTAAAACACTTAAACAAACCAAAACACTCAAAACAGCACAAAAACACTCAAAACTGCCTTAGAATCACTTTCTGGGCAGTTTTGAGCACAAACACAAATTTGGACGAAATTAAGTTGTAACTTGACTCAAGAATCTTAAAAACACAAACTAAATCGATTTCTAACTAATCTATCACTTTAAAATAAAATGGGGGATTGGTTTTGACGAATTTAAAATTAACACAGAAACTTGGAAACAAAACATATTCTAAAACCGATTTTTATGAATTGAATGGATGAGACACTAGTTATAGGGTTCCTTATCCACACATGAACATATGCATATAATTTGATTCCCAGTTATGATTCCAACAAACTTATGAATGACGATGCTCCAAATTAATTGTATTGAACGAATCAATTCTCAGATTCCCCTAGATTCATTGGATTGAATGGGATACGCATTACAACCAAATTATTCTTCATCAAAGTCCCTAACTATGGAATACGCATGATAGAGACATTCAACAAAGATCATTAAGTTCAATGGAAATCATAAACATCGACTAGGCATTCATAACTATGGAATACGCATGTTAATCCAACCTAGGGTTTACTAAACACAATCGTGACTAGCGATCTTTACTACTCATGAATACAAGTTAATAACGATTAGGTGAAATTCCCTTATATCCTAGCATCAAGTTTAAGCATGCAAATTAAGTGTCGACCCTCAACCCACATACATAAACAAGTTCTTAATCAAAACAGAGAAGTAAACCACATCCAAAGTTCATGAATTCATAACTGGAGTAAATCAAATCATAACCAACATATGTCCATGGCTTCAAATTCGCCTCTAACTATAAAGAAATTAGTTCCACATGTTTAACATAATTGAACAACGAATTAAATTAAACATGAAACAGAAACAAGAAAAGAAAGAACTCCAAACACTCCAATGGTGGCAGATTCTTGCCTGAGCCTACTTCTCCCCCTTGGACTGCACGGTGCACTCTCCTCCTAGCCTCCAAAGGTGGCGCACACGGTGGCTTTTGTGGTGGAAAGGTACGGTGAAGGTTGTATGAATGGTGTAAGGCACGGTGGAGAATGGTGGTGTGTATGGAAGCTTGCGGCAAGGGGTTTTGTGGTGGTGAATGGCGCTGTGATGTAGAGAGGATGGTGTGGGAGGTGCGGCTCTTTTAATTTCTGAGTAGAGGAATCCTCCATGGTGCGGCACACATAAGGAAAATATATATAGGCACCCTAAACCCTAGGTCAATTCAGATTAAGGCTTGGATTTCATTTAATTCATGGATTAGGCCCCCTAAGTCTAGTAGGAATTGTAAGTCCAATAAGGAAAAGGGTTTATGGCCCAATTACCCCAAATCCACAAGGAATAGGGCTAATTAAATCTGAAATCCAAGGAGGATTAGGGTCCAAGGTGCGGCAGCAATTAAGGGATAGGATATGGCTTCTAGAAAGCCTTGCAAGGCAAGGAGTTAAGGGCTTCTAGAAGGGAAGGGTGCGGCACCTTTGTAGGGATAAGGATAGGGCTTCTAGAAAGCCTAATCCCATGGGAAATAGGTGAACTTACAGCCAAGGCAAGGGAAAGCTCTAGAACCTTCCATTTGTGTCCAACAATGTTTAGGAACCCTTTGTGCACTAGGATTAGGGAAACTAATCCTTCTTCATCATGGAATTCTTTTTCCTTCTAGAACTAGGAAAACATCTTTGTTGCTGCAACTTGAGGCCATTTGGGGTTTAACTTTCCTACTTCAAGTAGGAAACCTTGTTTGAGTAGGAAACTTCATTCTTCTAGGAATCCTAATTCAACTAGGAAACCAATTTCAACTAGGAATCCTAATTCAACTAGGATTCCATCTTCCATTAGGGGTTTTCCTACTCCAACTAGGAAACCTTGCTCAAGTAGGAATCATCATCTTCAAGTCTTCAATTTCGTCCATCCTTTTGGCTCCAAACATACGATATCCATTCCAAACTCTAATTTGTTCCAAAAGGCTCCAAAATGCCTCCTTTTGCATACTTTGCCCTTAAAACCTGAAAATACATAAAACTAGCTTAAAAGACTACTTTAACTAAGGAAAACAATATAAATGCACAAGATCAAGCTAAACTAAGGTGCATAAATATGCCCCTATCAGGAACTAATTCCTTTTTAGTTAGAGGCGAATTTGAAGCCATGGACATATGTTGGTTATGATTTGATTTACTCCAGTTATGAATTCATGAACTATGGATGTGGTTTACTTTTCTGTTTTGATTAAGAACTTGTTTATGTATGTGGATTGAGGGTCAACACTTAATTTGCATGCATAGATTCGATGCTAGGATATAAGGGAATTTCACCTAATCGTTATGAACTTATATTCATGAGTAGTAAAGATCGCTAGTCACGATTGTGTTTAGTAAACCCTAGGTTGGATTAATGATAGACGCATATTTATGCGACGTATCTAAAGTAATTGTTTTCACTGATCATGCAGCTCTGAAATACTTGCTCACCAAAAAGGAGGCCAAGCCCCGACTAATTCGGTGGATGTTGCTACTTCAAGAGTTCGACATCGAGATTCGTGACAAGAAGGGAAGTGAAAATGTGGTGGCTGACCACCTAAGCCGAATGGTGCATAATGAGGAGTCTTTACCCATTGCCGAGACATTCCCCGATGAACAATTGTTGTCCATAAAGGTTAGTGAGCCTTGGTATGCTGATTTAGTTAACTTTTTGGTGTCAAAACGAATTCCAAGTGATTTCACTAGGCACCAACGTGATAAACTTAGGCATGATGCACGGTTTTATGTGTGGGATGATCCATATTTATGGAAATTTTTCCCCGATCAGATTGTCCGTCGTTGTGTGCACGATTCTGAATGTCATTCAATTTTGAGTTTTTGTCATACATATGCATGTGGGGGGCATTTTGGCACACAACGCACAGCCCTCAAAGTGTTACAATGCAGATTCTATTGGCCTAGTATTTTTAAGGATGCTAGAACTTTTTGCTTAACATGTGATAAATGCCAAATAATGGGTAGTATTAGTGCAAGGGACCAAATGCCGCAGGTTTCTATCCTAAATGTTGAAATTTTTGATGTTTGGGGCATTGATTTTATGGGTCCTTTTCCTTCATCGTATGGTTTCATGTATATTTTGCTTGCGGTTGATTATGTGTCGAAGTGGGTGGAAGCAAAAGCCACCCGGACTAATGATTCTAAAGTGGTTGCAGATTTTATTAGAACTAACATATTTGCAAGGTTTGGCATGCCACGAGTGATCATTAGTGATGGAGGGTCACACTTTTGCAACCGGACCATTGAGGCGTGATGTGAAATATATAAGCACACAAATTAAACCCTCTTTTTATCAATTGTAGTGAAGAATGTAAGTAGGGATCGTTCTGGACCGGGGATTAGGAGGGATTGTTAATCACTTGGATTTGACTCAAAAACGTAAAAACAAAGTATAAACCACTAAACTAGACTCAAAGAATGCAAAATCAAACTTTAAAACACTAAAACAAACCAAAAGACTCAAAACAGCAAGAAAACACTCAAAACTGCCTTAAAACCACTTTCTGGGCAGTTTTGAGCACAAAGGAAGAATTTGAACGAAAATATGTTATAACTTGACTCAAAACTCTTAAAAACACAAACTAAATCATTTTCTAACTAATATGACACTTCAAAATAAAAGGGGAATTGGTTTTGACGAATTTGAAAACAAAACAAAAACTTTGTAATTAAAACAGATTGTAAAACGAATTTGGTTTAAATGAATGGATGGGAATCTAGCTAAGGGGTTCTTCTCCACACATGTCACACTTGCATACAAAACGATTTCTAGTTGCTTTTCAATAAACCATGGATTCTCAACGCCCCAGATTAACTGTGAATTGCACTAATTAACCCTCAGATTTTCCTAACGTTATTGAATTGGATGATTGCATACGACAACCCAAAGCATTCCCCACAAGTTCCCTACATGAATTGCATAATATAGATACAAGCAAGAATCATTAAGTTCTATGAAAACCATAAGCACTGACGAAGCATTCGTTACTATGAATTGCACGAAACTTATGCCAAGAATTTACTTAACGCGATTGTGATCAACAACCTTTACTACTTGCGAATATAAGTTCATAACGATTAGGTGAAATTCCCTTATATCCTAGCATTCAATTTATGCATGCAAACTAAGCGGGCCCTCTTAACCAACATACACAAATCAGTTTTAGTTCAAACGGATAAGTAAATTGAAATCACAATTTATGAATCACAACTAGAGGTAATCAAATCATATAGCAAGCATGGACATGGTTTCGAATTACCCCCCTAGCTAAGGGGGAATTAGTTCCTCATGATAGCAAATAAACAAAGAAAACTAAATTGAAACATTAAAAACCAAGATAGACAACACCTAGAATTGCTCCAGGCATTCACGACTCCAAATGGCACTTTCTCCTTCCTTCCTTGAATAATTGCGGCACAAGAGGGATTTTTGTGTGGATTTGTGGTGGTGGATGGATGTAGGTGAATTATGGTAGAGGGTGGTGTAGGGGGTGCGGCAAAGGTGGATGGATGTAGGTGAATTATGGTAGAGGGTGGTGTAGGGGGTGCGGCAAAGGCTTGGAAAATATGGAGAATGGTGGTTGATTTCTGCGGCAAAGGGAGAGTGAATTGTGAATTTCTGAATGTGGAGGAGTGAATGAATTAAATGGTGCGGCAATGAGGGATAAGGTGTTCTAGAAGACCCAAAACCTAAGGGAACTAGGTGAAACCCACGGCAAGGAGGGGATAAGGCTACTAGGAGGGATAAGGTGTTCTAGAACCTTCCCTTGTGTCCAACAATGTTTAGGAGACCTTCATGCACTAGGAAAATTAATCCTTCTTCATCTTGGAATTCTTCTCCTTCTTGAACTTGGAAAACTTTCTTGTTGTTGCAACTTGAGGCCATTGGGATTTGCCTTTCCTACTTCAAGTAGGAAACCTTGTTTGAGTAGGAAACTTCAATCTTCTAGGAATCCCAAATCAACTAGGAATCCTAATTCAACTAGGAAACCAATTTCAACTAGGAATCCTAATTCAACTAGGAATCCACTACCATTAGGGATTTTCCTACTTCAACTAGGAAACCTTCCTTCAGTAGGAATCATCATCTTCAAGTCATGAATTTCGTCCATCCTCTTGGCTCCAAGCATATGATATCCATTCCAAGCTCTAAATTGCTCCAAAAGGCTCCAAAACGCATCCTTTTCCTTACTTTGCCCTTAAAACCTGAAAATACATAAAACTAGCTTAAAAGACTACTTTACTAAGGAAAAACACTCTAAATGCACAAGAACAAGCTAAACCAAGGTGCATAAATATGCTCCTATCAAATTCCCCCACACTTAGCTTTTGCTAGTCCTCGACCAAAACAAAACGAAACCAAGTGAACAAAACGAAACCAAACAAGTAAAACACAAACTAAACCTTCCAACAATCATCTCAACGATTTCCAATGCACATGACATGTTAAAAATCATCATTCCCACATATTTTGGCCATCTTTACACTCGAGCACATACTTAATCATAGTCACTACTTACTAGTTCACAAATAACCAATTAAAACGATGTTTTGAATGAAGTAACATGCCTTAGAGAATTTCCTCAATTCCTTACAAGATATGCACTCTATTTTCACACCGATTATCTAACTCCACACCCTACACTAGTTATATGTGAGAAGATTGATGTAAATATAAAAACGAATGCTCACATATAAGTATAACAAAGAACGCAATTTCCGGAGTTAATAACATGTTTAGATATGATCTCATGAATGGAACGCTACTACTTAGATGCGAGAACCAGTGACACCATATGCTTAAACCAAATTCAAACTCCACAAATTGAAACACACAACACTCAAGATTAAAGTCAAGGGTTGTAACGAGGCTTGGGGAGTTGGCTAACAATGAAAGGATAGGGGAAACAAACGTTCTTAAAGCACTAGCAAGCAAAATAATGAAATTGAACTTAGAATTCCCTTTAGAATGCAGAAATCAACTTTTAAACACAAAAGGGACGATTCAAGCAACAATTAGGGCCGAATTCAATGTTTTGGACCCTTCCTTCAACAAACAACACTTAAGACTCTTTTCACATCTTTTCAACTCCTTTTTCATTCTTTTCACAACTTTTCTTTTTTTTTTTCATTTTATTTTCCACAGAAAATTTTTTCCTTTCTTTTTTTTCTTTTTCTACCCGTGCCTTATTCAAGACTTTGGCACAGCCACATATCAAGAATCCTTCCCCCACACTTGTTTTCTGCAATGCAATGAGCAAAAGGGGTTCATCTTGAGTTATGCTTTTACTATGCTTCAAGAACAAAGGTATGGATGGTCCTAATCTAGGCTAGGTGAGGATAATGTGGGTTAACAAAGAACATAGGCTAAACAAGGCTCAACGGGGTTAAAACCTACAAAACACAATGAATTAGGGAGATATGGCCATTTGGCTATGGTGGTCACTACACAACTTCATCTTGAATATGTGTTATGCAAATCAATAACATGCTTTGAATGAATTGGGCATGAGTTCTAGTGTTTGGATCTAAATGATGAAACGCCTTCTAAGTAGCAACCAAGCAAAGAATAATGAGATCATGCAACGACTTTAGAAAACAACAATGCACAGATTATTAACTCTCCAAATAAACGTTTAGGCTCAAGTCTCACAAGGTTGTAGCGTTAGTTTGAGTTCCTTCCTTCAAGCATGTTACAAAAACTGATTTTTCTTTTATGATTGCATGTGAATTCATACGTTATAACCACAACCAAGCATAAACCAAAGAGTAAATCAAACTTTCATCCATGTTTACAACTTTCTTTAACAGTCATGCAATTACAACCCGAATCCTCATCATTGTGTTGGAAGGTACCCTAAGACACAAACAAACACACAAAAACAACCCAAAACAACTCTTTTTGGATTTTTCAAAACAATTTTTCAAATTTTTATGTGATTTTCGGATTTTTGAGTCAAAACACCCTAAAACGGCTTAAAAACAGCAAGGAACAACATTAGAAGTTATGAGTGATAAAACCCTGCGAATATGCATCAAAACACTTTGGTTACCCCCCCCCCCCCACACTTCAATCAAACATTGTCCTCAATGTTTCAAGCATAGACTCACAGAAATAACAAACACGCAAACAAAACAACAACTAAACAACCTAACATGGCAGAAACGAAATAGCAACAAAGAGAAGAGTTTAGGAACACAAATCTGGAATTGGAGTGCTTTCTAGGTCTTCCTTTGTTGAATGCATGGGTTGCCTCCCAAGTAGCGCTTGCTTTAACGTCGTACAGCCGGACGAAGAACCTAATCACTCCAGATTGGAGCCCACGGCATCCAAGGGGATGTCATCCACGGTGTGCTCCACAAAGTTCTCATAATAGGGCTTCAAACGATGCCCGTTCACCGTGAATTCATGTCCCGTTTTCAAGCTTTGGATTTGGACTGCACCATGAACAAAAACATTAGTAATAACAAACGGTCCAATCCACTTGGAACGTAACTTACCGGGAAACAATCGTAAGCGGAAATTGAACAATAGCACTTTCTGCCCAATGGAGAAGGATTTCCCACGGATCATGTTGTCATGGAAAGCTTTGGTCTTTTGCTTGTAAATGCTTGCATTCTCGTACGCCTCGTGCCGTATTTCATCAAGCTCATTCAATTGGAATTTCCTATGACTGCCTGCTTCATCTAAGTGCATGTTAAACTTTTTGACGGCCCAAAGAACTTTATGTTCCAACTCCACGGGAAGATGGCACGCCTTGCCATAGACAAGTCGAAAGGGGGACATGCCAATGGGAGTTTTGTATGCCGTACGATACGCCCAAAGTGCATCATCTAACCGTAAACTCCAATCCTTCCTTGTTGGCCCAACGGTCTTTTCTAGGATTTGCTTGATCTCTCGGTTGGAAACCTTGGCTTGGCCATTTGTTTGAGGATGGTAAGGTGTAGAAACCTTATGGTTGACACTGTATCTCCTCAATAACGCCTCAATGGTTCGGTTGCAAAAGTGTGACCCTCCATCACTAATGATCACTCGTGGCATGCCAAACCTTGCAAAAATGTTAGTTCTAATAAAATCTGCAACCACTTTAGAATCATTAGTCCGGGTGGCTTTTGCTTCCACCCACTTCGACACATAATCAACCGCAAGCAAAATATACATGAAACCATATGATGGCGGAAAGGGACCCATAAAATCAATACCCCGAACATCAAAAATTTCAACATTTAGGATAAAAACCTGCAGCATTTGGTCCTTTGCACTAATACTACCCATTCTTTGGCATTTATCACATTTTAAGCAAAAAGTTCTTGCATCCTTAAAAATACTAGGCCAATAGAATCCACATTGTAACACTTTGAGGGCCATGCGTTGTGTGCCAAAGTGCCCTCCACATGCATATGTATGACAAAAACTCAAAATTGAATGACATTCAGAATCATGCACACAACGACGTATAATCTGATCAGGGCAAAATTTCCATAAGTATGGATCATCCCACACATAAAACCGTGCATCATGCTTCAGTTTGTCACGTTGGTGCCTAGTGAACTCACTTGGAATTCGTTTTGACACCAAAAAATTAACTATATCGGCATACCAAGGTGTACTAACCTTTATGGACAACAATTGTTCATTGGGGAATGTATCTGCAATGGGTAGGGACTCCTCATTATGCACCATTCGGCTTAGGTGGTCAGCTACCATGTTTTCACTTCCCTTCTTGTCACGAATCTCGATGTCGAACTCTTGAAGTAACAACATCCACCGAATTAGTCGGGGCTTGGCCTCCTTTTTGGTGAGCAAGTACTTTAGAGCTGCATGATCAGTGAAAACAATTACTTTAGTACCAATTAGATATGATCAAAATTTATCTAAAGCAAAGACAACGGCAAGAAGTTCTTTTTCTGTAGTAAATGACATGCGGCCTCTTGTCCTTTCTTGGTCCCAAAACAGCCCCTAAAGCATAATCGAACGCATCACACATAAGCTCGAACGCATCACACATTGAGGAAATACAGTGTCAACCATAAGGTTTCTACACCGTACCATCCTCAAACAAATGGCCAAGCCGAGGTTTCCAACCGCGAGATCAAGCAAATCCTAGAAAAGACCGTTGGGCCAACAAGGAAGGATTGGAGTTTACGGTTAGATGATGCACTTTGGGCGTATCGTACGGCCTACAAAACCCCCATTGGAATGTCCCCCTTTCAACTTGTCTATGGCAAGGCGTGCCATCTTCCCGTGGAGTTGGAACATAAAGCTCTTTGGGCCGTCAAGAAGTTTAACATGAACTTAGATGAAGCAGTAGTCATAGGAAATTCCAATTGAATGAGCTTGATGAGATACGGCACGAGGCGTACGAGAATGCAAACATTTACAAGGAAAAGACCAAAGCTTTCCATGACAACATGATCCGTGGGAAATCATTCTCAATTGGGCAGAAAGTGCTATTGTTCAATTCTCGTTTACGATTGTTTCCCGGTAAGTTACGTTCTAAGTGGATTGGACCGTTTGTTATTACTAATGTTTTTGTTCATGGTGCAGTCCAAATCCAGAGCTTGAAAACGGGACATGAATTCAAGGTGAACGGGCATTGTTTAAAGCCCTACTATGAGAACTTTGTGGAGCAACCCGTGGATGACATCTCTTTGGATGCCGTGGGCTCCACTCTAGAGTAAATGGGCGTTTCGTCCGGCTGTATGACGTTAAAGCAAGCGCTACTTGGGAGGCAACCCATGCATTCAACAAAGGAAGACCTAGAGAGCACTCCAATTCCAGATTTGCATTCCTAAACTCTTCTCTTTGTTGCTATTTCATTTCTGCCATGTTAGGTTGTTTAGTTGTTGTTTTGTTTGCTTGCTTGTTATTTGTGTGAGTCTATGCTTGAAACATTGAGGACAATGTTTGATTTAAGTGTGGGGGGGGGGGGGGGTAACCAAAGTGTATTGATGCAAATTCGTAGGGTTTTATCACTCATAACTTCTAATGTTGTTCCTTGCTGTTTTTAAGTGTTTTTAAGCTGTTTTAGTGTGTTTTGACTCAAAACTCCGAAAATCACATAAAAATTTGAAAAATTGTTTTGAAAAACCCAAAAAGAGTTGTTTTGAGTTGTTTTTGTGTGTTTGTTTGTGTCTTAGGGTACCTTCCAACACAATGATGAGGATTCGGTTTGTAATTGCATGACTGTTAAAGAGAGTTGTAAACATGGATGAAAGTTTGATTTACTCTTTGGTTGATGCTTGGTTGTGGTTATAACTTATGAATTCACATGCAATCATAAAAGAAAAATCAGTTTTTGTAACATGCTTGAAGGAAGGAACTCAAACTAACGCTACAACCTTGTGAGACTTGAGCCTAAACGTTTATTTGGAGAGTTAATAAATCTGTGCATTGTTGTTTTCTAAAGTCGTTGCATGATCTCATTATTCTTTGCTTGGTTGCTACTTAGAAGGCGTTTCATCATTTAGTTCCAAACACTAGAACTCATGCCTAATTCATTCAAAACATGTCATTGATGTGCATAACACATATTCAAGATAAAGTTATGTAGTGACCACCATAGCCAAATTGCCGTAATCCCCAAGTTCATTTGTTTTGTAGGATTTAATTGTGTAGCCTATTTTCTTTGTTAACCCACATTATCCTCACCTAGCCTAGATTAGGACAATCCATACCTTTGTTCTTGAAGCATAGTAACGCATGACTCAATATTAATTCCTTTTGATCATTGTTGGCAGAAAACAAGTGTGGGGGAAGTGAGTTTTGTTGTGGGTGTGCCAAAGTTGTGAAAAGAATGAAAAATGAGCTGAAAAGATGTGAAAAAGAGTTCTTAAGTGTTGTTTGTTGAAGGAAGGGTCCAAAACATTGAATTCGGCCCTAATTGTTGCTTGAATCTTCCCTTTGTGTTTAAAAGTTGATTTCTGCATTCTAAGGGGCATTCTAAGTTCGATTTCATTATTTTGCTTACTATTGCTTTAAGAACGTTTGTTTTTCCTATCCTTTCGTTGTTAGCCAACACCCCAAGCCCCGTTACAACCCTTGACTTTAATCTTGAGTGTTGTGTATTTCAATTTGTGGAGTTTGAATTTGGTTTGAGCATATGGTGTCACTGGTTCTCGCATCTAAGTAGTAGCATTCCATTCATGAGATCATATCTAAAACATCTTATTAACTCCGGAAATTGCGTTCTTTGTTATACATATATGTGAGCATTCGTTTTTATATTTACATCAATCTTCTCACATATAACTAGTGTAGGGTGTGTAGTTAGAAAATCCGAGTGAAGATTGAGTGCATATCTTGTAATGAATTGAGAGAATTCTCTAAGGCATGTTATTACATTCAAAACATCGTTTCAATTGGTTAATTGTGAACTAGTAAGTAGTGACTATGATTAAGTATGTGCTTAAGCGTAAAGATGGCCAAAATCTGTGGGAATGATGATTTTTAACATGTCATGTGCATTGGAAATCCCTGAGACGATTGTTGGAAGGTTTAGGTTGTGTTTTACTTGTTTGGTTTCGTTTTGTTTTGCTCGAGGACTAGCAAAAGCTAAGTGTGGGGGAATTTGATAGGGGCATATTTATGCACCTTAGTTTAGCTTGTTCTTGTGCATTTATAGTGTTTTTCCTTAGTAAAGTAGTCTTTTAAGCTAGTTTTATGCATTTTCAGGTTTTAAGGGCAAAGTATGCAAAAGGATGCATTTTGGAGCCTTTGGGAGCAAATTAGAGCTTGGAATGGATATCATATGCTTGGAGCCAAGAGGATGGACGAAATTGAAGACTTGAAGATGATGATTCCTACTTGAGCAAGGTTTCTTAGTTGAAGTAGGAAAATCCCTAATGGAAGATGGAATCCTAGTTGAATTAGGATTCCTAGTTGAAATGGGTTTCCTAGTTGAATTAGGATTCCTAGTGGAGATAGGTTTCCTAGTTGAATGGGGATTCCTAGATGATTGAAGTTTCCTACTCAAACAAGGTTTCCTACTTGAAGTAGGAAAGTTAAATCCTAATGGCCTCAAGTTCCAGCAACAAAGAGGTTTTCCAAGTCCAAGAAGGAAAAGAATTCCAAGATGAAGTAGGATTAGTTTTCGTAATCCTAGTGCATAAAGGTCTCCTAAACATTGTGGAACACAAATGGAAGGTTCTAGAGCTGTCCATTGCCTTTGCCGTGAGTGTCACCTATTCCCCATTGGATTAGGGCTTTCTAGAAGCCTTATCTTATGCCTACAAACCTGCCGCACCTATCCTCCTTCTAGAACATGTTTTTCCTTGCCTTGCAAGGCTTTCTAGAAGCCTTATCTCCCTAAACCCTAATCTGCCGCACCCTAGGCTTTTTCCCATTCAAAATCTGATTGTTTTAAGCCTTTTCCTGATGGGTTTTGGTTCTAGAAGTCCAAATTTGATTTGCTAGGGTTTTAGGAGCCTATATATATGTGTGTTAAGCCTTGCCGCAAAATATCACCTCCCATACATTTAGAAATTCGCCACAATTCATTCCTCTCCCTTTGCCGCAGAAAACCTTCACCATTCACTCAATTCCCTGAACTTGCCGCACCCCCCAACCCTCCTAAACACTACCATACCTTCCCACATCCATTCCTCCACATAAATACCACCCAAAACCTGTCCCTAGACCTTGTGCCGCAACAAAAATGAGGAGAAGAAGGCTTGGACGTTCATGCAATTCAAGTTCGAGTCGCTGGAAGTTTTAGGTGTTTCCTCTCCTTTGATTTCAATGTTTAAATTTAATTCTCTTTGTTTTGTACGTATGAGGAACTAAACCCCCCCTTGGCTAGGGGGGGATTTGAAACCATGTTCATGCTTGCTATATGATTTGATTACCTCTGGTTGTGATTCATGAGTTATGGATTCAATTTACTTATCTATTTGAATTAAACTGATTTGTGTATGTTGGTTGAGAGTGCACGCTTAATTTTCATGCATAAATTGAATGCTAGGATATAAGGAAGTTTCACCTAATCGTTACAAACTTATATTCACAAGTAGTAAAGGTCGATGATCTCAATCGTGTTAAGTAAATTCTTGGCACAAGTTTCATGCAATTCATAGTAACGAATGATTCGTCAATGCTTATGGTTTTCATAGAACTTAATGATTCTTGCTTGTATCTCTATTATGCAATTCATGTAGGGAACTTGTGGGGAATGCTTTGGGTTGTCGTATGCAATCATCCAATTCAATCACGTTGGGAAAATCTGAGGTTAATTAGTGCAATTCACGGTTAATCTGGGGCGTTGAGAATCCATGGTTTATTGAAAAGCAACTAGAAATCGTTTTGTATACAAGTATGATATGTGTGGAGAAGAACCCCTTAGCTAGCCTTCCATCCATTCATCTAAACCAAATTCGTTTTAAAATCTGTTTTGTTTTACAAAGTTTTGTTTCCGTTTTCAAATTCGTCAAAACCAAAACCCCCCTTTACTTTCTTGTTTAAAAGTGCTTAGAATCTGTTTAGTTTGTGTTTATAAAGTGTCTTGAGTCAAGTTATAACTATTTTCGTCCAAATTCTTCTTTAGTGTTCAAAACTGCCCAGAAAGTGGTTTTAAGGCAGTTTTGAGTGTTTTCTTGCTGTTTTGAGTCTTTTGGTTTGTTTTAGTGTTTTAAAGTTTGATTTTGCATTCTTTGAGTCTAGTTTAGTGGTTTATACTTTGTTTTTACGTTTTTGAGTCAAATTCAAGTGATTTAGCAATCCCTCCTAATCCCCGGTCCAGAACAATCCCTACTTACATTCTTCACTACAATTGATAAAAAGAGGGTTTAATTTGCATGCGTATAATTCTCACACCACTAATCCGCCGTTGTTTCTTTTTGTTTATTTTTTATATATTTTCGTTTTAGTTTCTGAGTTTGTTTTGTTTTTGTTTTAGGTACTAGTTTATGACTAGAAGTTCAAAACCTGTTCGTGAGCACATCCTTGACTTTGACGACGATTTTGAACGGACTTTGAGGAAACAAAAGCATCAACAAGACCCTAACCCACCTTCTTCTAGCTCTAGATCCGAGTTTGAAGAAGTAAGAGAGGAAGAAGCCCTCACGGCAAAGTTTGTAGAGGAAGCACAAGCCATGGCAGCCGACAATCGAACCATCAAAGAGCTCTCGGCCTCAGGTTTGGACAATGCCGTGCCTTTATGCATCCAATACCCCGCGGCGGCTCAAGGTAATACAAAGGAGTTTGAACTTAAGTCAAGTTTGTTACACCATATTCCAAAATTCCATGGGTTGTCCATGGAAGATCCTAACAAACATCTTAAGGAATTTGAAGTTGTTTGCTCAAGTATGACATCCATCAACGTGGATGGGAGTATTTTGAAAATGAAGGCCTTTCCATTCTCCCTAATGGAAAAGGCCACAGATTGGTTGTATGAATTGGCTCCCGGAACCGTCAATTCTTGGGAAAGTATGAAGCGTGCATTTTTAGAGAAGTTCTTCCCCACTGTAAGAATCATTCTCTTGAGGAAACGAATTAGTGGCATCCAACAAAATCAAGGTGAGTCGTTTCCCGCTTATTATGAACGTTTTAAAACTCTTGTTGCTTCATGTCCACAACACCAAATGAAGAAGGAGCTGCTCATTCAATATTTCTACGAGGGACTCCTTCCCATGGAACGTCAAATGCTAGATGCCTCGGCGGGTGGTGCATTGGTGGACAAAACTCTGGTGGCTGCCAAAACTCTAATTGCAAACCGAGCACACAATGCTCAACAATATGAAGGTGTTGGACAAAGAGAGGGGCCACGGCAACTTAGTGTGAATGAGGTAAGTGCAATTTCTGATATTCAATCACAATTGGCTAATTTTACTTCTCTTGTGTCTCAGGTTGTCAAAGGGTCAAAACCACAAGAAAACCAAGTGTGTGTCGTGTGTTCCATATAAGGGCATTCATCCGAGACATGCCCTCAGTTGATAGAAAATGGAGGATGGGAATCTGCCAATGCTATTGGATTCAAAGGCCAAAACCAAACCAAATACGATCCATACTCGAACACCTACAACCCCAGATGGAGATATCACCCTAATTTGAAGTGGAGAGAGTCCCAACAATCTGCACAACAAAGGGGATTTCAACAAAACCCCCCTGGGTTCCCACGGCCATACCAACAAAATCAGCCACAATCCTCCCAAAACAACTCAGGTTCGTCTTTTGATAATTCTCAAGTTATTCAATTACTAACTACGTTGGTGCATGGGCAGGAAAAACAAGCCAAAGACATGCACAATTACGCCAACGAAGTGCAAAATCAAGCTCGAGAGGTGACTGAATTGAAGAGACAAGTAGGACAAATGGCTGAATTCATGGGGCAATTTAGTAGAGAACAAGGTAAGTTACCAAGCTCAACGCATGTGAATCCAAAGGGAGGTGATGTGAAAATTAACTTAACACACAAATAAAACCCTCTTGTTATCAAATTGTAGTAAAGGTGCAAGTAGGGATCGTTAGGGACCGGGGATTAGAAGGGCTTGCTAAAACCTCTAAACTGACTCAAAAACATAAAAAACAAAGTTAAAAACGTTCACAAAGACTCAAAGACTCCAAAACAAGTTCAAAAGACTCAAAACTGACTAAAAAGACTCAAAACTGCCTAAAAAGACTCAAAACTGCCTAAAAACACTAAATAGGCAGTTTCTAGTTCTAAACACAATTTTGGACGAAAATAAGGTTTTGGGTTGACTCAAAACCTTCTAAAACATAAATAAAACAGATTCTAAACACTTTAGAACAAGAAAGTAAAGGGGAGTTTTGGTTTTGACGAAAATTGAAATAACAAAGCGATGTATGAAACTAGACAGATTGTAAAACAAATTTGAGAAATAAGATGATGGATGGATTAGTTAGAGGTCCATTCTCCACACATGACATATTTGTATATGAATCGATTTTCCAATTGCTTTTCACTAACTATGATGCTCAACACCCCAAGTTAACCGTGATTGCACTAATTAACCATCAGATTTTCCTTTACTCATTGAATTGGATGAACTGCATACAACAACCCAAATCATTCTCTAAAAGTCCCCTACATGACTGCATAATAGAAGTACAAATAGAGATCATTACGTTCCATGAAAATCATAAGTGTTGACGAGGCAATTGTAACTATGACTGCATGATACTCTTGCCAAGAATTCAATTAACGCGGTTGTGACTAGCAACCTTCACTACTTATGAATATAAACTTGTAACGATTAGGTGAAACTCGTTCATAATCTAGCACCTAATTCATGAATGAAAACCAAGTATGCATCCTCAACAAACATGCATGAATCAGTTATGAATAAAACAGATAATTGAATTGCAATCACAACTTGACAAATCACAATTGGAAGGAATCAATTCATATCTCAAACATGTTCATGGCTTCAAACTTTCCCCTAACTAATTAGGGGTTTAGCCACTCATGATTACAGCAAGACAAGGTGAACAGAAATTAAACATAAGAGACATGAAACGAATTACACCTAAAACGCTCCAATCTTCAAACGTCCAATCCTTCTTCTCCTTGCTGCGGCACAAGTGCTCAGGGTATGGTGGATGTGTATGGATGAAAGGGATATGTTTAGGGTAGAGGGGTGGTGCGGCAAGAGTGAAGGATGGACAGAAATTGTGAAGGACTTAGAGAGAAGTTGCAGCAAGGACTTGGAATGGTGTCTAGGTTGTGTAAAAACTGAATTGTGGTGAATGAATGGACTTATATATATAGGGCACGGCTTAGGGTTCAGGAAAGGCCTTTTAAAACTTAGCTAAAATGGTTCCCTAATTGAATAAGGAAGAAAAGAAATCAGAAAATAAAATAGGAATGTGAAATTCGGCAGAATTATGTAGGAGGAAAAAGGAATGTGTTTAATGGTCAGAAAATAGGAAAGAGAGGGTCCTCCTTGTGTGGCAAGGCTAGGTACTAAAGGGGAATGTGTTTTATGACAGAAAATAGGCAACTAAGGTGCAGGAATTAAAGAGAATAGGAAAGGAAATTCGGAGGAATTTATGGGACAGATTTAGGAATGTGAGATGTGTCCAGAAAATAGGAAAGAACCTCCCTTCCTTGTGTGACAGATTTGTGAAGGAAATAGGAATGTTTTTAGGACACAAAACAAGTAGGAAATCACCCTCCTTGCACGGCAAGGACTAGCACAAAATAGGTATGTGCTTATGTTCAGAAATTAGGCAAGAAAGGGTGTCCATGTGCGGCAAGGAAAAGGAATGTGCAAGGGATGTGCGGCAAGGATTGTTTAGGAATGCTTAGGCTTCTAGAACCCTCAATTGATTATCCTCACATATTTAGGAACTCCTTTGTGGCTAAAACTTTGGTGAAGAAGGGTTGGGAAACTTCCATTCCAAGAATAGAAACTCTTCAAGAATGGAAACCTTCGAAAATAGAAACTTCCAAACTTAGAAACTTCCAAACTTAGAAACTTCGGTTTCCAAATTTGACTCTTCATTCTTCATTTGCCTTGAATTCCATTCTTCACATCTTCATTCGCTCCTTAGCTCATTTGCACTTCAATTCCATCCTTCCGTTTAGCTCCAAACATGTCCTATCCATCTTAGGCCCAAAATTGCTCCAAAACGCTCCAAAATGCACCTTTTTGCATACTTAGACCTTAGAACCTGAAATTGCACGAAAATGGCTTAAAGTACTAAAACAACTAGGTTCTAACAACGTAAATGCAAGGAAATGAGCTAGTTAAGTCGCATAAATATGCTCCTATCAAATTCCCCCACACTTAGCTTTTGCTAGTCCTCGAGCAAAATGAAATAAACAAAAAGAAACAAAACTCAACCTAAACCTTCCAACATTACCTCAGGGATTTCCAAAGCACATAACACATTAAAGATCATGATTTACATAGATTTTGGTCTTCCATACACTTAAGCACATACTTAACCATAGTTACCATTCATTAGTTCACATTTAATCAATGAAAACAACATTTTGAATGTAGTAACATGCCTTAGAGAATTCCCTCATATCCTCACTAGATATGCACTCAATTTTCACTCATTTTCTAACTACACTCCTTATACTAGATATATGTGAGAAGATTGATGTCAACATGAAAACTAATACTCACATATGTTTTAACAAAGAAAGCACTTTTCTGGAGTTATAAGTGAATGTATGAATATGATCTCATGCAAGGAATGCCACCACTTAGATGCAAGAACCATTGACACCATATGCTCATATCAATCCCAAACTCCACATATTGAACACATAACACAATCAAGGTAGAAGTGTAAGGGTTGTAACGGGGCTAAGGGTGTTTGGTTAACAAAGAAAGGATATGGAAAACAAAGGTTCTTAAAGAAATAGTGAGCAAAGTATTTGAATCAACTTAGAATTCACTTTTGAACAAAAAGGGAAGATTTAGACAATTTAGGGCCAGATTTGGGGTTTTGGACCGTTTCTTCAACATTCAACACTTAATCACTCATTCATACATCTTTTCAAGCTCTTTTTTTCTTTCTTTCTTACTTTTCTTTTCTGTTTTTCTTTTCCATACGTTTTTCACAACTTTTTCTTTTCTTTTGAACCCCAAAACATACATAAGAACTTAGGAACAATCATTCCTTCCCCCACACTCATTTTCATACATAATGTAACTCAAAAGGAATTCATTTAAGTCATGCTCACTATCTTTTAAGAACAAGGGTGTGGACTGTCCTAAACTAGGCTAGGTGAGAGTAATGTGGTTTAACAAAGAATAAAGGCTAAACAAGGCTCAATGGGGCTAAAACCTACAAAACATACGAAATATGGGAAGTAAGGCTATTTGGCTATGGTGGCAACTACACAACTTCATCTTGATATGTGTTATGCAATTCAATGTCATGCTTTGAATGAAATGGATACAAGTTCTAGCATTTAGTTCTATCATGATACGAATGCATTCTAAGTGACAACCAAGCAAAGAATAATGAGATCATGCAACGACTTTAGAAAACAAAGAAATCACAGATTATAACTCTCCAAAAGAAAGCAAAGGCTCAAGTCTCACAAGGATGTAGCGTTAGTTGAGATCTTTCCTTCAAGCATGTTACAAAAACTGATTTTAACCACTTTATAATCAAATGTGAGTTCATAAACATCACTACAACCAAGCATAAGCCAAGAACATGTCAAACTTCAATCCATGCTTGTAACTTTCTTTAATAGTTATGTAATTAAAAACCAAATCCTCATCATTGTGTTGGAAGGTACCTAAGACACAAACACACTAAAACGACTCAAAAACAACTCTTTTTGGGTTTTTCAAAACAATTTTTCAAATTTTTATGTGATTTTCGGATTTTTAAGACACAACACACTAAAATGCTTCAAAACAGCTTAAAAACACCTTAAAACAGCAAGGAACAAGTCCAAAAGTATTGGGTGATAGAATCCCACGAATTTGCATTAAAAACACTTAGTTACCCCCCCACACTTAAATCAAACATTGTCCTCAATGTTTCAAGCATAAAATCACACCAAATATAAAGAAACACACAAACAGCAACTATAATGCTATACTAGGCAGATTAGAAAGAATCAACAAAGAGAAGGGTGTTAGGAACGCAAATCTGGAATTGGAGTGATTCCTAGGGCTTCCTTTGTTGAATCGCATGGGTTGCCTCCCACGAAGCGCTTTCTTTTACGTCTTGCAGCCGGACGAAGAACTCCACTCATTCCCCATTGGAGCCCACGGGTTGGAGAGTGATGTCTTCCACCACTTGCTCCTTGAACAGATCGTAATAGGGCTTCAAACGATGCCCATTCACCTTGAATTCATGTCCGGTTTGCAAGCTTTGGACTTGGACTGCACCATGAGAAAAAACATTAGTCACAACAAAGGGCCCAATCCATTTAGATCGCAACTTACCAGGAAATAAACGCAATCGGGAATTGAAAAGCAACACTTTCTGCCCAATGGAAAAGGTTTTGCCCCTTATCATCTTGTCATGAAACGCTTTTGTTTTCTCCTTGTAAATGCGGGCACTCTCATATGCTTCATTCCGTATCTCCTCAAGTTCATTCAATTGGAGTTTTCTATGCATTCCAGCCGCATCTAACTCCAAATTGAATGTTTTCACGGCCCAGTGTGCTTTATGCTCCAGTTCCACCGGTAAGTGACATGGCTTGCCATAGATAAGCCGAAAAGGTGACATGCCAAGGGGAGTCTTGTAGGCCGTACGATAAGCCCACAATGCATCGTCGAGGCGCAAACTCCAATCCTTCCTTGTGGTGCCCACGGTTTTCTCCAAAATCTGTTTGATCTCCCTATTCGACACCTCGGCTTGCCCATTGGTTTGAGGATGATAAGGTGTGGAAACCTTATGGGTAATGTTGTACTTCTTGAGCAAAGCCGCAATGGTTCGATTACAAAAATGGGAGCCACCATCACTGATTAGAACTCGAGGCATTCCAAACCTAGCAAAAATGTTAGTTCTCACAAAATCTGCAACCACCTTAGAATCGTTAGTACGGGTGGCTTTAGCTTCCACCCATTTAGACACGTAATCAACGGCAAGCAAGATATAAGTGAAACCAAACGAAGAAGGAAAAGGACCCATGAAATCAATGCCCCAAACATCAAAGATTTCGACATTGAATATGGGAGTTTGTGGCATTTGGTCCTTAGCACCGATTGTACCTGTTCTTTGGCATTTATCACAAGTCAAACAAAACATTCGAGCATCCTTAAACAATGTTGGCCAATAAAATCCACACTCTAGCACCTTAAGGGCCGTTCTTTGGGTGCCAAAATGACCCCCACATGCATAAGAGTGACAAAAGGCTAGAATGGAATTAAACTCAGAATTGTGCACACATCGTCTAATAATCTGATCTGGGCAATATTTCCACAAATATGGATCATCCCACACATAAAATCGTGCATCTTTCCTAAGCTTATCACGTTTGAATTTTTCAAGAGTGCTAGGAACTTGTTTTGTGACCAAATAATTCACCAAATCAGCAAACCAAGGGATACTTACCTCTAAAGACATTAATTGCTCATCAGGGAATGTTTCTTGAATGGGTAAGGAGTCCTCAATGTGCACCAAACGGCTAAGGTGGTCAGCCACCACGTTTTCACTCCCCTTTTTGTCTTTAATTTCCACATCAAACTCTTGAAGTAGGAGCATCCAACGAATTAGCCTTGGTTTAGCTTCCTTTTTGGTGAAAAGGTACCTAAGAGCTGCATGGTCAGAAAATATAATCACTTTAGTGCCAAGTAGGTATGAACGAAATTTATCTAAAGCGAACACAACTGCAAGAAGTTCTTTCTCAGTGGTAGAGTAATTTAATTGAGCATCATTTAGGGTACGAGAAGCATAATAAATAACATGGGGCTGTTTGTTCCTCCGTTGGCCTAAAACAGCACCAATGGCATAGTCGGATGCATCACACATTAACTCAAACGGAAGGCTCCAATCAGGAGGAACAATAATGGGGGCCGAAGTGAGCTTTTCTTTGAGTTGCTTGAATGCCAATTCACACTCCTCATCAAACTTGAAAGGCACATCTTTCTGGAGCAATCGGCAAAGTGGGTTGGAAATCTTGGAAAAATCCTTTATGAAACGCCTATAGAACCCTGCATGACCAAGAAAAGATCGGACCTCTCTAACCGAAGTTGGAGAGGGTAAGTGACGCACAAGGTCTATTTTGGACTTATCTACTTCAATTCCTTTTTCTGAAACAATATGTCCTAGAACTATACCTTGTTTTACCATAAAATGACATTTTTCCCAATTTAAAACAAGATTAGTTTCAACACATCGTTTCAAGATCAAGGTTAAATTATCCAAGCATTTATCAAAAGAATCCCCAAACACACTAAAATCATCCATAAACACCTCAATGATTTTCTCAACATAATCGGAAAATATACTTACCATACACCTTTGGAAAGTGGCCGGGGCATTGCATAACCCAAATGGCATGCGCCTATAAGCAAAAGTACCAAAGGGGCACGTGAAAGTAGTCTTCTCTTGGTCATCGGGGGCTATCACAATTTGGTTATATCCAGAATAGCCATCAAGAAAGCAATAAAAAGCATGACCGGCTAACCTTTCAAGCATTTGGTCGATGAACGGCAAAGGAAAATGATCTTTCCTTGTTGTGGCATTTAGCTTCCTATAGTCAATACAAACCCGCCATCCAGTTTGAATTCGAGTAGGCACAAGCTCATTCTCATCATTTCTTACCACGGTGACTCCGGACTTCTTTGGCACAACTTGAACCGGAGATACCCAACGGCTATCAGAAATTGGGTAAATCACCCCACAATCAAGTAACTTGATGATTTCCTTCTTCACAACGTCTAGCATGGGTGGATTGAGGCGGCGTTGTGCTTCCCTAGATGGTTTGGCCCCCTCCTCCAAGAGTATGCGATGCATGCAAGTGGTAGGGCTAATTCCCTTAATATCGGCCAATGTCCATCCAATGGCAGTTTTGTAGTCTCGAAGCACCCTCACCAACTTGTCCTCCTCTTGTACCGTGAGTGAAGAAGAGATTATGACGGGCAATGTCTCTTTTTCACCCAAAAACACATATTTCAAATGGCTCGGCAATGGTTTAAGCTCTAAAGATGGTGGCTGCACTATAGAAGGAAGTAACTTGTTAGTCGAAACGGGAATTGGAACTAGGTTAGGAGACTTACCCGTATGCTCTGGAATGGACTCTAGGGCAGCAACCATCTCCACCAAAGCTTCTTGACTAGGCACGGCAAGGAATGGCTTGTTGTGGCCGTGAGCACCCTTAAGTGCCAAACCTTCGTTTTTGAGTCCAATGCCTTGTGTTAGGGTCTTTTCAAGTGCATCCTCATTCAAATCATCAAGGAATTCCTGCGCCAAAGAATCAATCACATCAATAGAAAAACAAGAGTGATCATCATGAGGATATCTCATAGCATCAGAAACTTTGAAATCAATCACTTCCCCATCAAATTCCATGGTTAATGTTCCTTTGAAGACATCGATCTTGGTACGAGCAGTCTTCATGAATGGGCGGCCAAGTAAGATAGGTAATGTAGGGGCATGGTCCGAGTCTTCCATCTCAAGCACATAAAAATCCGCCGGAAAAATGAGGTGATTCACCTGCACTAAGACATCTTCCAACACACCTCTCGGATATGCGTTAGATCTATCGGCTAATTGAATAATCACGCCATCATTTTTTAATTCACCCAAATTCATAGATGCATAAATGGAATAAGGCATGACATTTATTGATGCACCTAGATCTAGCATGGCAGATTCAAAGCGAGTATTGCCTATTACACAAGGAATTGTAAAACTTCCGGGATCCTTACACTTAGGAGGCAATTTTCTTTGTAACATGGCCGAGACATTCTCACTTACCCGTACGACCTCTTTGTTTGACGCCCTTTTTCTTGTTGTGCACAACTCTTTCAAGAACTTAGCATACTTGGGAACTTGTTTAATTGCATCCAAAAGGGGAATGTTGACTTGCACCTTCCGGAATGTGTCAAGTATGTCTTTGTCATTCTCCTCCTTCTTGGATTGTGCAAATCTGCGAGGAAAGGGTGCATTGGGGGGAATAGAGTTAGAAATTACAGAATTTGAACTCAACTTACCCATGGTGGTCGAATTGGAAGATTGTTGCGGCAAGGATTTCTCAATCCTTGCCGTGGGCTCCTCTTGATCTTTCTCCTCAGATTGCACACTTTCATCCTTCTTTTGGTTGGATTTAGATGGGTTAGGGTCAGATCGTACCTCTTTTCCACTTCGCAAAAGGATGGCTTTGGCAGATTCGAATCCCCCTTTGGGATTCAAATTTGTCAAACTTGGTAGCTTACCTTGTTCTCTGCCAAATTGCCCCATGAATTCAGCCATTTGTCCCACTTGTCTTTTCAATTCACTCACCTCTCGAGCTTGATTTTGCACTTCATTGGCGTAATTGTTCATGTCCTTGGTTTGTTTTTCTTGCCCCTGTGCCAATGTAGTTAGTAATTGAATAACTTGAGTATTCTCACAAGACGAACCTGAGTTGGTTTGGGACATTTGTGGCTGATTAGCTTGGTATGGCCGTGGGAACCCAGGGGGGTTTTGTTGAAATCCCCTTTGTTGTGCAGATTGTTGGGGATCGCGCCATTTGAAATTAGGGTGATCTCGCCATCCGGGGTTGTAGGTGTTGGAGTATGGATCATATTTGTTTTGATTTTGGCCTTGGAAACCAATAGCATTTGCGGATTCCCATCCTCCATTTTCTATCAACTGAGGACATGTCTCGGATGGATGCCCTTGCATTGAACACACGCCACACACTTGGTTTTCTTGTGGTTTTGATCCCATGACAACCTGAGACACAAGAGTAGTAAGATTAGCCAATTGTGATTGAAGATCAGAAATTGCACTTACCTCATTCACACTTTGTTGCCGTGGCCCCTCTCTTTGTCCAACACCCTCGTACTGTTGTGCATTGTGTGCACGGTTGGCAATGAGAGTTTTGGCAGCCACCGGAGTCTTGTCCACCAATGCACCACCTGCCGAGGCATCTAGCATTTGGCGTTCCATGGGAAGGAGGCCCTCGTAGAAATATTGAATGAGTAGCTCCTCCTTCATTTGGTGCTGTGGACATGAAGCAACAAGTGATTTAAAACGTTCATAATATGATGGAAACGACTCACCGTGATTTTGTTGGATGCCACTAATTCGTTTCCTCAAAAGAATGATCTTTGCAGTGGGAAAGAACTTCTCTAAGAATGCACGCTTCATACTTTCCCAAGAATTGACGGTTCCGGGTGCCAATTCATACAACCAATCTTTGGCCTTGTCTACTAGGGAGAATGGAAAGGACTTCATCTTTAAAATGCTCCCATCCACATTGATGGGCGTCATACTTGAGCAAACAACTTCAAATTCCTTAAGATGTTTGTTAGGATCTTCCATGGAAAGTCCATGGAATTTCGGAATATAATGTAATAAACTAGACTTAAGTTCAAATTCGTCCGTCTTACCTTGAGCCGCCGCGGGTGGTGCGAGAATTAACTCGACACAAATTTAACCCTCTTTTTGACAGTTGTAGTATGGATGTAAGTAGGGTATCGTTCTAGGCCGGGGATTAGGAGGGATTGCTAATCACTCTAAAATTAAAAACGTAAAAACAAAATTTAAAATACTAAACTAAAATAAAAACACTTAACTAGAAAAACTTAAAATAGAACTGACAAATAAACTAAAATAAATCAAAAGACTCAAAAATACAAAACTAGGCTAAAAACTCTAATAATTTGAAACACACTTAAAATGACTCAAAATAATGAAAACAATCAAATTAAACACTAGGAATTTAGAATGGACGGAAATTGAAATAAAAGATTAAAACAATAAAAACTAAATAATAATATTTTAATGGGGGGATTGATTTGATTTTTACGAAGTAAATTAAACTTAAATAAATTACAAAATTGACAAAAACATAAATTAAAAATGAAATGATAGATAACGGATTGGCTAGAGGGTTTTTCTCCACACATGGCACATAAGCAACCTAAATTGATTCCCAGTTATGAATTTAACAAACGCATGAATGACAATGCTCCAAGTTAATTAGGTCCGCTTAAATTAACTTTCAGATTTCCCTAGAGTCATTAGATTGGATGATTGCATACGACAACCCAAAACATTTCCCACAAGTTCCCTACATGAATTGCATAATAGAGATACAAGCAAGAATCATTAAGTTCAATGGAAATCATAAACATCGACTAGGCATTCATAACTATGGAATACGCATGTTAATCCAACCTAGGGTTTACTAAACACAATCGTGACTAGCGATTTTTACCACTTGTGAATATAAGTTCATAACGATTAGGTGAAATTCCCTTATATCCTAGCATCAAGTCTAAGCATGCAAATTAAGTATCGATCCTTAACCCACATACATAAACAAGTTATTAATCAACACAGAAAAGTAAACCACATCCAAACATTTATACATTCATAACTGGAGTAAATCAAATTAAAATTACAAATATAATCATGGTTTCGAATTAACCTCTAGCCAATATAAATTTAATTACACATTATTTATAAATACAAAAACATAAATTAAAAACATAAGTTGGAGGAGATAAACCAAAATGAGAATTTTCTGTGCAAGGATCTGTGCTTGTATGTTGTGCACCGTTAGTTTTCTGCTGCTGCCAGTTGGCAGCACTCCTGCCTTTCTCCCTCCTTCAGCAGCACCGTCTCTGACTAGCGCCACCCTTTCTCGTCACTTTCAGGAGCTCCCCACATCGTGCGCTCGGTGCTCTCCGAGACTGCCTCGTTATTCCCTGCACTCCCCTATTGTTTTTCTCAATCCTTCCGAGGAGCTCCCTCTGTTTTCTCCCTTCACAGCTGCCCAGCAACTCTCTCGCAGCCCCCTCCTTATCTCTCCAAACTCCTTCTTCCTCCCTGCCTCTCAAACAGCCTCTTGGCTTTTATTATTATATTTTTTTATTTTTATTTTTAGTCTACTGCTACCAGGAGCTCCGAGCTCCTTCCTTCCAGCCTCCTCTGTTTTCTCTAATCTTCTTGTTTTTAAGCTGCCCTCTTGATTCCGTCCCCAGCTTTTTCTTTCATTTTATTTTTTTATTTTTCTTATCTCTTGACTTTTCTTTCCGTGTGCCTCAGTGGATCCTGCTGGCACTCCAGTGCTCCACCTTTGCCTCACGCTGCTTGGAAGGCAGCATTGCTTTCGGTGCTTATATGCTATTTTATTTTCACGCCTGTTATCACACACATTATATAAACATATAAATAAATATATATATATATAAAAATATAAATATATATATTATTTTTCAAAAGATAAGTTGTATTCAACAAGCAAGATAGTTTAGACGAAATTATTACTTAACACTTCACTTATTCTATTTTTATTTTCTTTACTAGATAAATTCTATAAAACACAAAAACAAAGTAAATAGCTCAAAATATAACGAACTAACTAAGAAAAGACGAGTGAATTTGATATAAAAAATGTATATAAATATGGTCCGATCAAATACCCCCACACTTAGCTTTTGCTAGTCCTCGAGCAAAACAAAGAAACAAAAACAAAACTCAATCTAAACCTTCCAACATTTATCTCAGGGATTTCCAATGGACATGACAAATTAAAAATCATCACTTACACAGATTTTGGCAATCCATACCCTTAAGCACATACTTAATCACAGTCACCATTTATTAGTTCGCATTTAATCAATTAAAACAACATTTTGAATGTAGTAACATGCCTTAGAGAATTTACTCTATTCCTTACTAGATATGCACTCAATTTTTCGCTCACATTTTCTGACTACACTCCCTACACTAGGTATATGTGAGAAGAATGATGTAAGCAAGGAAACGATCACTCACATATGTTATAGCAAAGAAAGCATTTTCTGGAGTTATTAATGTGCATATGAATATGATCTCATGAACGGAATGCTACTACTTAGATGCAAGAACCAGGGACACTATATGCTCATACCAATCCCAAACTCCACATATTGAACGCACAACAACCAAGATAGAAGTCAAAGGGTTGTAACGGGGCTAAGGATATAGGCTTAACAAAGAAATGCTATGGAAAAAACAAATGTTCTTAAAGAAATAGTAAGCAAAGTAATAAGGTTAACGCATAGAATTCACTTTTGAATGAAAATTCAACTCTAAACCCAAGGGGAGGATTCACACACTTTATGGCCAAATTTCAAACTCTTTTTCTTCTTTCTTTTCTTTTCATGCGTTTTTCTCTTTTTTTTTTTTTTTTTTTTATTTTTTTTTATTTTTAGAAACGCAAAACGTACAATTGAGCTCAAAACAACCAATTCCTCCCCCACACTTGTTTTTCTGTATAGTGTAGAATAAAATGAATTTTTTTTTTTTTTAAAGTTATGCTCACTATTCTTTAAGAACAAGGGTGCGGACGGTTAGGTGCAGTTTAATGTGGTTAACAACAAAAATAGGCTAAACCAGGCTCGAAAGGGGTTAAACCTACAAAACATAAGAAAGATGGAGGGTAAGGCTTTTTGGGATGTGGTGGTTCACTAAACAACTTCATCTTGATATGTGTTATGCAATTCAATGTCATGCTTTGAATGAAACGGATATGAGTTCTAGTATTTGGAACTAAGATGATAAAACGCCTTCTAAGTAGCAACCAAGCAAAGAATAATGAGATCATGCAACGACTTTAGAAAACAAAAACATCAAGATTAATAACTCTCCAAACAAGGTATAAGCTCAAGTCTCACAGGGATGTAGCATTAGTTTGAGTTCCTTCCTTCAAGCATGCTACAAAAACTAATTTTATCCTTTTGTGATCAAATTTAAATTCATAAACAACAACTACAACTAAGCATAAACCAAGAGCATATCAAACTTCCATCCATGTTTATAACTTTCTTTAACAGTCATGCAATTAAAAACCATATCCTCATCATTGTGTTGGAAGGTACCTAAGACGCAAACACACAAAAACAACTCTAAAATAAAATTCTTTTTGGGTTTTTCAAAATATTTTTCAAATTTTTATGTCATTTTCGTAAGATTTCCTCAAAACACAATAAAACACACCAAAACAGCATAAAACACTAAGAAAACAAAAAGCAACAACACGGAAACAAATGAAACCAGTTCAAAGTCGAAGGTATAAAAATTGTCAATTTGGTCATTTTTTATCTTGATACCCCCACACTTAAACTAGACATTGTCCCCAATGTCAGAAAACATTAATAAACAAATAAAAATAAAATAAATAAATAATACGAAACAAAATAAAGTAAAGGACTGAAAACTTCTCTAATTTGCAGAAAACCAAGCGATGACCCCCAAGCGTAAATTTTGCAATCAACTTCAAGGGAGGAAATAACCAAACGTTCCTGCAAAGAAAAGAAATAAATCAGTTAAGCACGCAAGAAAAATAGAAAAAGCAAACAAAAAAAATTGAAAATGAAAATAAAAGACAATAAATAAAACTAATAAATGATCATTGGTCCTGTTTGTTTATTTTCCACAGCTTTCATCTTGAACTGGATGGGCCTCCTTCTTGCAAGTGCTCCTCAGCTTAGTTGAGGATGAATCAGCACGTGTCTCAACATGCTTCAAGTAGTCCGGTCTCCACGCAGGTGTGGCATCTTCTTGAACTCTTGGATCAACCCAGACTCATCTGCTCTTGGGTACACCTCAGACTCCTCCTGCTTCGTCTGTGAAGTACTTTTGTTTTTGAAGAAGTACCTCAACACAGGTTTATTTTTGAAGTGGGTTGGGAGGGGTCTGAGATGAGTACTCGAGAGCAAGACTAGGTAAGCAATCAGGATCTCACTTTCTCCATGTTCTTCAGATGAAAGTGAGGAGAAAGCGTAATATGAGATACTTTTGCTTTTAACCTTTTTAATATGAAATACTTTTGCTCTGGAAGGTTTGTTTTCTGGGGTGATCCAAGGGATGAAGAACACTGAATAACTCGAAAGCTTTCTTTGGGAAGACATTATCGGAGATGAAGAGAGGTTGAGAGGTTTAGAGGTGGAGAGGGTGTGAAGTTGAGAGGTTGAGAGGGTGTGAAGGTGTGCCTTTGATGTGGAAGGCGAAGGTCGACTTTATAGAAATTTTCCTTCACAACCGGAACTGTTCCCTCACTATTTGTCGGCAGCCGGTGGATGGATGAACAGTGCCCGTTACGCGCTTTCTGACAACGCGTCCGTAATTTCCGCGAAGCTGACTGCGCATACGACGAGTGACGACAAATTGGAATGATGATCTTTTGAAAACCGGGGTTCAAAACCGGGTGCGGCTCGTGGTTTTCGCAACGTTCCACGCTGCACGTCATGAGTCACGACAAACTGGAAAAACTGAGCCCTCGTGATGCCACGTGATTGCTGAGTCAAGCCCAGCTTTTGAGAAAGGAAACGGCTCTTTTGAGAAAGGAGCGTCCAGCTTTTCCGAATTGCGTGAGGACGCGTCTTCAACCTCCGAGGAGCGCTCTTTGATCTCTGAGGAGCGGGCGCTCTTCATTTTCTTCTTTTTATAGAGGCACTAATTCTGCTTCACATCACACTTGAACTCCCTTCCTCAAACACTCTCCTCTGTAAACACTCTCTTCTGCACTTCTTAATCTTACTCCTTCCGCTCTCTTCTTCCGCTTCAGCCATCTTAATTTTTCCGAACTCTTTTCTTCCTCAACCCCCACTAAAAATGTCTTGCCCTTCCGACCGTCGCCTTAACTTGAATGTCGGGGAAGACGATGACTCGTCTTCTCCGAACAACATTTGGAATCCATCCTTCATATCCCCCAATGGTCCTCTTACAGTCGGGGACACAATGATGAGGAATGAAATCACCGCTACGGTGATTGCCAGAAATCTGCTCACTCCAAGGGACAATAGGATGCTATCTAGGCGGTCGGACGAGCTGGCCGTTCAGGAATCTCTTGCCCTCAGCGTCCAAAGTGCAGGCTCAGTTTCGAACATGGGCCAGCGCCTGCTTGCCCGGTCTCGTCAAGTGGAGTCGCTGATGGCAGAGGTGGCCAGTCTTCGGCAAGAAGTCAGAGGACTCAGGCACGAGAACAAGGAGTTGCACATGCTTGCAACTAGTTACTCGACCAGCATGAAGAGGAAGCTGGACCAGCTGCAGGAGTCGGACGGTCGGATTCAGAGCGATCATGAAAGGTTCATGGCGCTACTCCCGAGGTTTATGTTGCCTTCGTCCTCGGGAGTTGCACCAAGCATTCCGGCTCCGGAGATTCCAACTCTGGCTCTTCGTCTTCCCGGAGCTCCGTCGACCTCTGGGGCGCCACCTAACCAAAACCAATGAACACTATTAGTTTTTCCGAATTATTGTAATTTAATTTATTTTTATTTTTTTTTAAATTTATTTAAATATTTATATATATATATATATATATATATATATATATATATTACTAATATTATTATTATTATTATTATTAATTTTTTTTTGTTTTTTTTTTTTTTGTTTTTTTTTTTTTAGGTTTATATTAAGCAAATATAAAATATGTAAATCAAAATATGTAAATTAATGCAAAAAAACTTTGTTTATCCGCACTAAAAATAAACATTGCCCTTAATTTATTTAAACACAAACTAAACAAAAATCAACTAAATAAAACAACTAACTAAACAAATCAAAAATTGTAAAGTAAAGGAAAAGTAGGGTGTAAGAATGCAAATCTGGTTGCTTGGGTTGCCTCCCAAGAAGCGCTTGCTTTAACGTCTTTAGCCGGACGATTCTTTCCTTATCCTCCCCTCGGCTCTAAAGCATGGAATTTATCTTTTAATGGGAGGTGATACTTGAAATGATTCGGCAATGGCATTAATTCAAGAGTGGGCGCCTGAATCATTAAAATGAGAAAAATGTTAGTATAAAATAAAATAAAAATTAAAATTGGAGAAGATGGCTTACTGTCGTTCTCCGAAACAAACTCAATGACAAAAACCACGTTTTTGGACAATTCCGGGATTTTGAACTGGGCCAGGTTTACAATGATGGTTATGGCCTGTCCCGTGTTATCAAACTCAATTTCTTGGGCCTTTGTAGTCTGCACAGCCTCTTGAATGTATTCTTGATATGCAACGCATTCTCCAGCCACTTCGATGTCTTGAATCTCTTTTCTTGGTGTGCAAGGTTCGGGAACTTGTTTTGGTGCACCAAGAATCGAGATATCACTTTGCACCTCTGGAAAAGCTTCCACAATGCCATTTTCACTTTCTTCGATAATTGGAATTAAAAATCTGCAAGGAAAAAGGACATTCGGTGGAAGACTGTTAGAATGAATTGAACTTGGAACAACCTCACCATAATTGGACGACATAGGGACTTGAGGGGTTTGAGACAAGAATTCGTCTAAACTGCCCAAGTCGTCATCCTCATCTTCTGCTTGCAGCGGTGATTCGTCCAAGTTTGGGCTGTGTATGGATGGTTCTGGGACAGCTTCATCCTCCACATCACTTATGGCTTCATCGATTTCCACTTCTCCCTTTGAATTTGCAAATGTGGAGTTGGAAAGTTCACTTTGATCTTGAATCTGTGCCATGAATTCCATGATCTGCCCAACATGTCTATCCAATTCGTCCACTCTGTTGGTCCGGTCTTGCATCTCCTGGATTCGATTTTCCACTCCCTGATTCAAAGAGGAGAGTAACTTATTAAATGTATCATTATCCAGAGATGTACCTGAATCGAATTGGGCAAATTGTTGTGGTGGCTGTGATGGTGATGTATAGAACTCATCATACGGCTGCCAATATTCTCCTTGGTAAGTCTCTTCAGCTTGATTTTGTGACTCCTGCACCAAAGAGTTTAATTCGTTAAGAATTTGATTATAATCCACGGGCATACTTGAATTCGATTGGAATTGTTGTGAGGGATGTTGTGGTGGCTGCATAGGTCTTGAATAGAACTCATTTTGCTGCCAATATCCACTTTGTTGAAATTGCTGAGGTTCATCCCACATCTGATTTGAATAATCCCTCCAATCCGAATTGCAAGCGTTGGAATACATGTTGCCCCTTGATTGGCTGTGGCCTTGATATCCCCAATCATCTTCATATGCAGAAAATTGAGGATATTGCTGAGTTTGATATCCTTGCCCATAGGGCACATCAAATGTAGAGACATTTGGCATTGAGGTCCTTTCGGCATTATTAGTCAATTGAGCAGTGAGCTGCGCCAATTGAGCTTGAATGGATGCCATATCTTCATCCATTAGTACCTAAAATCAAATAAAGAAAACTAAATCAAATATCAAAAGTAAAAGACAAAAACACAAAAATAAACAAAAACACAAACAAACAAACAAACAAAAATTAAACACAAACAAAAAAATAAAGGGATTAGCAAAGTTACTAATCCCCGGCAACGGCGCCAAAATTTGGTGCGAGAATTAACTCGACACAAATTTAACCCTCTTTTTGACAGTTGTAGTATGGATGTAAGTAGGGTATCGTTCTAGGCCGGGGATTAGGAGGGATTGCTAATCACTCTAAAATTAAAAACGTAAAAACAAAATTTAAAATACTAAACTAAAATAAAAACACTTAACTAGAAAAACTTAAAATAGAACTGACAAATAAACTAAAATAAATCAAAAGACTCAAAAATACAAAACTAGGCTAAAAACTCTAATAATTTGAAACACACTTAAAATGACTCAAAATAATGAAAACAATCAAATTAAACACTAGGAATTTAGAATGGACGGAAATTGAAATAAAAGATTAAAACAATAAAAACTAAATAATAATATTTTAATGGGGGGATTGATTTGATTTTTACGAAGTAAATTAAACTTAAATAAATTACAAAATTGACAAAAACATAAATTAAAAATGAAATGATAGATAACGGATTGGCTAGAGGGTTTTTCTCCACACATGGCACATAAGCAACCTAAATTGATTCCCAGTTATGAATTTAACAAACGCATGAATGACAATGCTCCAAGTTAATTAGGTCCGCTTAAATTAACTTTCAGATTTCCCTAGAGTCATTAGATTGGATGATTGCATACGACAACCCAAAACATTTCCCACAAGTTCCCTACATGAATTGCATAATAGAGATACAAGCAAGAATCATTAAGTTCAATGGAAATCATAAACATCGACTAGGCATTCATAACTATGGAATACGCATGTTAATCCAACCTAGGGTTTACTAAACACAATCGTGACTAGCGATTTTTACCACTTGTGAATATAAGTTCATAACGATTAGGTGAAATTCCCTTATATCCTAGCATCAAGTCTAAGCATGCAAATTAAGTATCGATCCTTAACCCACATACATAAACAAGTTATTAATCAACACAGAAAAGTAAACCACATCCAAACATTTATACATTCATAACTGGAGTAAATCAAATTAAAATTACAAATATAATCATGGTTTCGAATTAACCTCTAGCCAATATAAATTTAATTACACATTATTTATAAATACAAAAACATAAATTAAAAACATAAGTTGGAGGAGATAAACCAAAATGAGAATTTTCTGTGCAAGGATCTGTGCTTGTATGTTGTGCACCGTTAGTTTTCTGCTGCTGCCAGTTGGCAGCACTCCTGCCTTTCTCCCTCCTTCAGCAGCACCGTCTCTGACTAGCGCCACCCTTTCTCGTCACTTTCAGGAGCTCCCCACATCGTGCGCTCGGTGCTCTCCGAGACTGCCTCGTTATTCCCTGCACTCCCCTATTGTTTTTCTCAATCCTTCCGAGGAGCTCCCTCTGTTTTCTCCCTTCACAGCTGCCCAGCAACTCTCTCGCAGCCCCCTCCTTATCTCTCCAAACTCCTTCTTCCTCCCTGCCTCTCAAACAGCCTCTTGGCTTTTATTATTATATTTTTTTATTTTTATTTTTAGTCTACTGCTACCAGGAGCTCCGAGCTCCTTCCTTCCAGCCTCCTCTGTTTTCTCTAATCTTCTTGTTTTTAAGCTGCCCTCTTGATTCCGTCCCCAGCTTTTTCTTTCATTTTATTTTTTTATTTTTCTTATCTCTTGACTTTTCTTTCCGTGTGCCTCAGTGGATCCTGCTGGCACTCCAGTGCTCCACCTTTGCCTCACGCTGCTTGGAAGGCAGCATTGCTTTCGGTGCTTATATGCTATTTTATTTTCACGCCTGTTATCACACACATTATATAAACATATAAATAAATATATATATATAAAAATATAAATATATATATTATTTTTCAAAAGATAAGTTGTATTCAACAAGCAAGATAGTTTAGACGAAATTATTACTTAACACTTCACTTATTCTATTTTTATTTTCTTTACTAGATAAATTCTATAAAACACAAAAACAAAGTAAATAGCTCAAAATATAACGAACTAACTAAGAAAAGACGAGTGAATTTGATATAAAAAATGTATATAAATATGGTCCGATCAGCGGGGTATTGAATACATAAAGGAACGGCATTATCTATACCTGAGGCAGAAAGTTCTTTGATGGTTAGATTGTCCCCCGCCATGGTTTGTACTTCTCCTACAAACTGTGCCGTGGGCTCTCCTTCCTCACCAACTTCTTCAAACTCGGATGTAGAGCTAGGAGACGGTGGTTCAGGGCCTTGTTGATTCTTTTGCTTCCTCAAAGTCCGCTCAAAATCGTCGTCAAAGTCAAGGATGTGCTCACGAACAGGTTTTGAACTTCTAGTCATAAACTAGTACCTAGAAATAAGAACAAAAGATAAAGTCAGTAACTAAAACGAAAATAAATGAAAAATAAACAAAAAGAACAACGAGGGATTAGCAAAGTTGCTAATCCCCGGCAACGGCGCCAAAATTTGATGTGAAAATTAACTTAACACACAAATAAAACCCTCTTGTTATCAAATTGTAGTAAAGGTGCAAGTAGGGATCGTTAGGGACCGGGGATTAGAAGGGCTTGCTAAAACCTCTAAACTGACTCAAAAACATAAAAAACAAAGTTAAAAACGTTCACAAAGACTCAAAGACTCCAAAACAAGTTCAAAAGACTCAAAACTGACTAAAAAGACTCAAAACTGCCTAAAAAGACTCAAAACTGCCTAAAAACACTAAATAGGCAGTTTCTAGTTCTAAACACAATTTTGGACGAAAATAAGGTTTTGGGTTGACTCAAAACCTTCTAAAACATAAATAAAACAGATTCTAAACACTTTAGAACAAGAAAGTAAAGGGGAGTTTTGGTTTTGACGAAAATTGAAATAACAAAGCGATGTATGAAACTAGACAGATTGTAAAACAAATTTGAGAAATAAGATGATGGATGGATTAGTTAGAGGTCCATTCTCCACACATGACATATTTGTATATGAATCGATTTTCCAATTGCTTTTCACTAACTATGATGCTCAACACCCCAAGTTAACCGTGATTGCACTAATTAACCATCAGATTTTCCTTTACTCATTGAATTGGATGAACTGCATACAACAACCCAAATCATTCTCTAAAAGTCCCCTACATGACTGCATAATAGAAGTACAAATAGAGATCATTACGTTCCATGAAAATCATAAGTGTTGACGAGGCAATTGTAACTATGACTGCATGATACTCTTGCCAAGAATTCAATTAACGCGGTTGTGACTAGCAACCTTCACTACTTATGAATATAAACTTGTAACGATTAGGTGAAACTCGTTCATAATCTAGCACCTAATTCATGAATGAAAACCAAGTATGCATCCTCAACAAACATGCATGAATCAGTTATGAATAAAACAGATAATTGAATTGCAATCACAACTTGACAAATCACAATTGGAAGGAATCAATTCATATCTCAAACATGTTCATGGCTTCAAACTTTCCCCTAACTAATTAGGGGTTTAGCCACTCATGATTACAGCAAGACAAAGTGAACAGAAATTAAACATAAGAGACATGAAACGAATTACACCTAAAACGCTCCAATCTTCAAACGTCCAATCCTTCTTCTCCTTGCTGCGGCACAAGTGCTCAGGGTATGGTGGATGTGTATGGATGAAAGGGATATGTTTAGGGTAGAGGGGTGGTGCGGCAAGAGTGAAGGATGGACAGAAATTGTGAAGGACTTAGAGAGAAGTTGCGGCAAGGACTTGGAATGGTGTCTAGGTTGTGTAAAAACTGAATTGTGGTGAATGAATGGACTTATATATATAGGGCACGGCTTAGGGTTCAGGAAAGGCCTTTTAAAACTTAGCTAAAATGGTTCCCTAATTGAATAAGGAAGAAAAGAAATCAGAAAATAAAATAGGAATGTGAAATTCGGCAGAATTATGTAGGAGGAAAAAGGAATGTGTTTAATGGTCAGAAAATAGGAAAGAGAGGGTCCTCCTTGTGTGGCAAGGCTAGGTACTAAAGGGGAATGTGTTTTATGACAGAAAATAGGCAACTAAGGTGCAGGAATTAAAGAGAATAGGAAAGGAAATTCGGAGGAATTTATGGGACAGATTTAGGAATGTGAGATGTGTCCAGAAAATAGGAAAGAACCTCCCTTCCTTGTGTGACAGATTTGTGAAGGAAATAGGAATGTTTTTAGGACACAAAACAAGTAGGAAATCACCCTCCTTGCACGGCAAGGACTAGCACAAAATAGGTATGTGCTTATGTTCAGAAATTAGGCAAGAAAGGGTGTCCATGTGCGGCAAGGAAAAGGAATGTGCAAGGGATGTGCGGCAAGGATTGTTTAGGAATGCTTAGGCTTCTAGAACCCTCAATTGATTATCCTCACATATTTAGGAACTCCTTTGTGGCTAAAACTTTGGTGAAGAAGGGTTGGGAAACTTCCATTCCAAGAATAGAAACTCTTCAAGAATGGAAACCTTCGAAAATAGAAACTTCCAAACTTAGAAACTTCCAAACTTAGAAACTTCCAAACTTAGAAACTTCGGTTTCCAAATTTGACTCTTCATTCTTCATTTGCCTTGAATTCCATTCTTCACATCTTCATTCGCTCCTTAGCTCATTTGCACTTCAATTCCATCCTTCCGTTTAGCTCCAAACATGTCCTATCCATCTTAGGCCCAAAATTGCTCCAAAACGCTCCAAAATGCACCTTTTTGCATACTTTGACCTTAGAACCTGAAATTGCACGAAAATGGCTTAAAGTACTAAAACAACTAGGTTCTAACAACGTAAATGCAAGGAAATGAGCTAGTTAAGTCGCATAAATATGCTCCTATCAGGAGGCTTTGAATCTGCCAATGCCATCACCTTGCGAAGTGGAAAAGAAGTTGGATCTGACCCTAACCCATCCAAATCCGAGAAAGAAAATATGCCATCCAAGGTGATAGGAGCATATTTATGCGCCTTAGTTAGCTAGTTCTTATGCATTTATGTTGTGTTTCCTTAGTTAAAGTAGTCTTTTAAGCTAGTTTTATGCGTTTTCAGGTTTTAAGGGCAAAGAATACAAAAAGATGCATTTTGGAGCCTTTTGGAGCAAATTGGAGCTTAGAATGAATGTCATATGCTTGGAGCCAAAGGATTGGACGAAATTGAAGATTTGAAGGTGTTAGGTTTCCTAATCAACAAAGGATTCCTAATTGAAGAAGGATTCCTACTCGCATGAGGATTCCTAATTGAAGAAGGATTCCTAATCAAAAGAGGATTCCTAGAAGAATGAGGATTCCTAATCCAACAAGGATTCCTACTTGAAGTAGGAAAGTTAAGCCAAGGTTTCCTATTTTGGTTGACTTTTCCTAAACCTAAATGTCTCTAAATTCCAGAAACTTTGAAGGTTTCCTAAGCATTTTAGGACACAAAACAAAGGCCCTAGAACACCTAAAAGCCCTTGCCGCACCCTCTCCTTGTTTTCCTTTCCTTTTTCCTAGTTTCCTATTTTCCTAATCCCTTTCTCTTTAGTTTTAGGACATTATACCTTTCCCAAAGCCTTTTGCCACACCTTGTGAGGGATCCCTGACCTTTCCTCTTCCTTGCCGTCCAAGGAAGAGTGATTCTTTCCTATTTTCTGAAATAAAACACATTCCTTTTGTGTTTTAAACCCTAGCCGCACCTTTTAGTTAATTCCTTTAAATTTCTGATTTGTTTCCTATTTTCTGGAAGCCTTGGACTTAATTTCTGATTACCTAAATAAACCTAGGGTTTTAATTCCTGTTTTCCTTTAAATAAACCTCCTTGTTACAGCCACAAAAAAACCATTCTCTTCCATTCACGCCAGAAACATAACCCTACTCTTTGCCGCACCAATCCTTCACCCCCATCCATATTTTCTGACCCCAAACACCTCTAGCCGCACCATACATCCATTCTAAACACCCTCCATACATCACCACTTGTGTGCCGCAGCAAGAAGGAAAAAGGAAGGAGCCTTGGATGTTCAAGCTTCATCGTTGGTGCATTCTTGGTGTAATTCGTTTTATGAATTCATTGTGTAATCTGTTTTCCTTTCGTTTTGCTATGAACATGAGTGGCTAAACCCTTATTGGTTAGGGGTGATTTCGAAGCCATGACTATTTGTGCAATTTGATTTGATAAATTCCAGTTATGAATTCTTGAATTGTGAATGCAATTGGCTTAACTATTCGATTAATAACTTATTTGTGTTTGTTAATTAGGGGTCGACACTTAATTGGCATGCATAAATATGATGCTAGAGTATAAGGTTGTTTCACATAATCGTTGCAAACTTATATTCATATGTAGTGAAGGTTGCTAGTCACAATCGCGTTAAGTTCAATTCCTAGCATGAGTGACATGATGTCATAGTTACAAGTGCTTTGTCGTTGCTTATGATTTTCATTGAGCGTCATGATCTTTGATCGTATCTCTGTTATGATGTCATGTAGGGAACCTTTGAAGAATGCTTTGGGTTGTCGAATGATGCCATCCAATCCAATAACATAAGGAAAATCTGAGAATTAACTAGTGATGTCACAGTTAATTTGGGGCAATGCCGTTTATAATTCTATGAAAGAATAACTGGAAATCGAGTTGTTTGCATACATGTCATGTGTGGAGGAAGAGCCTCTAACTAATCCATCATCCATCTAAAGTCCCAAATCGGTTTTACAATCTGCCTAGTTTTATAACTTGCTTTGTTATTTCAATTTTCGTCAAATCAAAATCCCCCTTTTACTTTCTTATTCTAAAGTGTTTAGAATCTGTTTTGTTTATGTTTTAGAAGGTTTTGAATCAACCCAAAACCTTAATTTCGTCTAAAATTGTGTTTAGGTCCAAAACTGCCCAGAAAGTGTTTTTAAGGCAGTTTTGAGTGTTTTTACAAAGTTTCTGTTTTGATAAGTTTAAATTCGTCCAAAACAATTCCCCCATTTACTTTCTTGTTTCAAATTAGTCTAAACTTGTTTTGTTTGTATTTTTGAGTAGTTGGAGTCAAGTTAAAACCCAAATTCGTCCAATTTAGTGCATTGTGTCCAAAACTGCCCAGAAAGTGTTTTTAAGGCAGTTTTGAGTCTTTTGGTTGCTGTTTTGAGTTTTTGGTTTGTTTTAGTGTTTTAAAGTATAGTTTTGCATTCTGTGAGTCTAGTTTAGTGTTTTAACTTTGTTTTTACGTTTTTGAGTCAGTTTCCAAGTGATTTAGCAATCCTTCCTAATCCCCGGTCCAGAACGATCCCTACTTACATTCTTTACTACAATTGATAAAAAGAGGGTTTAATTTGTGTGCATAATATATTTTGCATCACAAGGAGGAGGAGCAATCCTTGCCAAAACCACCTACACCTCCAAATTCGGCCACCAAAGGTAAGTTGGGTTCAAAATTCATTATTTCTAACTCCATTCCACCCAATGCACCCTTTCCTCACAGATTTATGCAAGCAAGTAAGGAAGAAGATGAAAAGGACATTTTGGAAACATTTCGGAAAGTGCAAGTCAACATTCCACTCCTTGATGCAATCAAACAGATTCCAAAGTGTGCCAAGTTTTTGAAGAAGTTGTGTACAACGAAGAAGAAAATTCAAGAGAAAGAGGTGGTTAGGGTAAGTCAAAATGTCTCCGCAATCTTACAACGTAAACTGCCCCCCAAATGCAAAGATCCGGGTAGTTTTACGATTCCTTGTGTTATTGGAAATACTAAGTTTAAACATGCTATGTTAAGACTTAGGGGCTTCAATAAATGTCATGACATACTCCATATATGCATCTATGAATTTGGGAGAACTTAAAAATGATGGAGTAATTATCCAATTGGCTGATCGATCTAATGCATATCCAAAAGGTGTTTTGGAGAATGTTTTAGTGCAGGTGGGTCATTTGATATTCCCAGCGGACTTTTATGTGCTAGACATGGAAGAATCAACCCATTCTTCTCCATTGCCGATCCTCCTTGGAAGGCCATTCATGAAAACAGCATCAACCAAGATTGATGTAGCCAAGGGAGCTTTAACTATGGAATTTGATGGAAAGATGATTAATTTTAATGTTTGTGAATCTGTTGATGTTCATTCTTGCTTTCTTATTAACATGAATGAAAATGTAAGGTAGGAACATCAAGCAACTCTCAAGCATGATGCATCTCAACCCACCAATGAAGAAGGAATTGTAATGGAGCACCAAGAACAAGCCATTACACCTAAACCACCCAATCTGGCCAAATGCACACTTTCTGAAATTATTGATCAATCAAATGCTTTTGAGGGTTATTGCATTCCATTGGTGAGTTTTCCCCTATAAGTCAATTTCCTATTTCAACTAATAGGGTGCTCCCTTCTTTGGTGCAGGTGCCAAATCGAATTCATGCTTGTGGAAGTATCCATTCAAACTACTATCATTTGCCGTTCATAGATCCATTGTTGGAGCAATTTGTGGGGCATGTTGTGGAGGAGATTCCTTTCCAAGCCGTGGCCTCCAAGGAAGAGTGAGTAGAGTTCTTCGTCCGGCTGCAAGATGTTAAAGAAAGCGCTTCTTGGGAGGCAACCCATGCATTCAACAAAGGAAGACCTAGGAATCACTCTAATTCCAGATTTGCGTTCTTAAAACCCTTCTCTTTGTTGTTTTTTCGTTTCTGCTTTGTTTAGTATGTTTAGTTGCTGTTTGTTTGTTGGTTTGTTATTTGTGTTAGTTTATGCTTGAAACATTGAGGACAATGTTTGATTTAAGTGTGGGGGGGGGGTAAACAATCTGTTTTGCATGATTTTCGTGGGTTTTATTCACCTATCACTTCCAATGTTGTTTCTCATTGTTTTTAAGTGTTTTTAGTGTGTTTTGAAGCATTTTAGTGTGTTGTGACTTAAAAATCCGAAAAACTCAAAAAAATTTGAATTTTTTTTTTGAAAAACGCAAAAAAAGTTGTTTTTGTGTGTTTGTTTGTCTTAGGGTACCTTCCAACACAATGATGAGGATTTGGTTTTTAATTGCATAACTATTAAAGAAAGTTACGAGCATGGATTAAAGTTTGATATATTCTTGGCGTATACTTAGTTGTAGTTGATGTTTACGAACTCACATTTGATCACAAAAGGATAAAATCAGTTTTTGTAACATGCTTGAAGGAAGGAACTCAAAATAACGCTACATCCCTGTGAGACTCGAGCCATTACCTTCTTTGGAGAGTTATAATCTGTGATTCTTTGTTTTCTAAAGTTGTTGCATGATCTCATTATTCCTTGCTTGGTTGCTACTTAGAATGCATTCGTATCATGATAGAACTAAATGCTAGAACTTGTATCCGTTTCATTCAAAGCATGACATTGAATTGCATAACACATATCAAGATGAAGTTGTGTAGTTGCCACTAAGCCAAATAGCCTTGCTTCCCATATTTCATATGTTTTGTAGGTTTTAACCCCATTGAGCCTTGTTTAGCCTTTATTCTTTGTTAACCCACATTATCCCTACCTAGCCTAGAATGGGACCATCCATACCCTTGTTCTTAAAAAGATAGTGAGCATGACTTAAAATGAATTCCTTTTGAGTTACATTATGCAAGAAAATGAGTGTGGGGGGAGGGAACGTTTGTTTTTGAGCTCAATGTATGTTTTGGGGTTTAAAAGAAAAGAAAAAGTTTGAAAAACGTATGAGAAGGAAAATAGAACAGAAAAAGAAAGAAAGAAAGGAAAAAGAGCTTGAAAGAAAAAAAAATGAGTGTTTAAATGTTGACTGTTGAAGGAAGGGTCCAAAACATCAAATATGGCCCTAAAGTGAGTGAATTCTCCCCTTTTTGTTTAAAAGTTGAGTTTGCATTCAAAAGTGAATTCTAAGTTGATTCCATAGCTTTGCTCACTATTTCTTTAAGGACCTTTGTTTTCCGTAGCCTTTCTTTGTTAGCCACACACCTTTAGCCCCGTTATAACCCTTACACTTCTATCTTGATCGTTATGTGTCAATAATGTGGAGTTTGGGATTGGTATGAGCATATGGTGTCAATGGTTCTTGCATCTAAGTTGTGACATTCCTTTCATGAGATCATATTCATACATTCACTTATAACTCCAGAAAAGTGCTTTCTTTGTTAAAACATATGTGAGTCTTAGTTTTCATGTTTGCATCAATCTTCTCACATAGACTTAGTGTAGGGAGTGTAGTTAGAAAATCTGAGTGAAAATTGAGTGCTTATCTAGTGAGGATTTGAGGGAATTCTCTAAGGCATGTTACTACATTCAAAACATTGTTTTAATTGGTTAAATGTGATCTAGTGAATAGTGACTGTGGTTAAGTGTGTGCCTAAGTGTATGGACGACCAAAATCTATGTAAGTGATGATCTTTAATGTGTTATGTGCATTGGAAATCCCTGAGGTATTGTTGGAAGGTTAGATTGTGTTTTAGTTCTTTTGTTTAATTCGTTTTGCTCGAGGACTAGCGAAAGCTAAGTGTGGGGGAATTTGATAGGCGCATATTTATGCGACGTAGCTAGCTTGTTTTCGTGCATTTATGTTGTTATTCCTTAGTTAGTTTAGTGTTTAAAGTCATTTTCGTGCAATTTCAGGTTCTAAGGACAAAGTATGCAAAAAGGTGCATTTTGGAGTCTTTTGGGGCAAAATTGGGCTTGGAATGAATATCACATGCTTGGAGCAAAAGAAATGAACGAAATTGAAGACCTAAAGATGCTAGGATTCCTAATTGAAGAAGGATTCCTAATCAAAGGAGGATTCCTAGAAGAACGAGGATTCCTAATCACACAAGGATTCCTAATTGATGAAGGATTACTACTTGAAGTAGGAAAGTTAAGCCAAGATTTCCTATTTTGGTTTGACATTTCCTAATCCTAATTGTGTCTAAGTTCCAGCAACATTGAAGGCCTTTATGCATTCTAGGACACTAAACAAGAGCCTAACTTTCCTTAAAAGTCTTTTGCCGCACCATTGCCTTGTTTCCTTCTCCTTGCCGTGCAAGGGAGCAGGTTTCCTACCTGTTTTGTGTCCTAAATTCTTTCCCTTCACATCTTAGGTTAATGTTGTACCTTTCCCTTAGTTTCTTTCCAATTTCTGAACCAAAATACTTCTTATTTTGGGTCAAACGTTTTCTTACCTATTCTATTTTAATTTCTGATTTCTTTTCTTCCTTATTCCATTAGGGAATTGATGCGAAACGAATGTGACACACAAATTAAACCCTGTTTGTGACAATTGTAGTAATGATGTAAGTAGGGGTCGTTCTAACCGGGGATTAACTAGGGGTGCTAATCTAATATAAACTGACTTAGAAACACAAAAACTAAACTTAAAGACTCTAACTAGACTACTATGACTCAAAACAGATTTGAAACACTCAAAACTGCCTAAAACGATCAAATTGACTCAAACAGGAACTAAAACTTGATTTGAACGAATTTGAAAATTCTTGTGACTCAAAATACTTAAAAACACAAAATAAGACAGATTATGAAGACTAAGACTTAACAAAATATGGGGGGATTGTGTTTGGACGAAATTTAATTCAATGGACAGATTAGAAGAAAACAGATTGTAATGCAAATTGTGATAAACCAATGGATGATGGAATGGCTAAGGGGTTCTTCTCCACACATGAAATATATGCAACGTAAATCAATTTCCAGTTATCAATTCAATAAGTTATGAACCTCGACACTCCAAGTTAATTAGGTCCGCTTAAATTAACCTTCAGATTTCCCTAGAATCATTGAATTGGATGAATATGCATCGCAACCAAATTATTCCTAACAAGTTCTCTATATGAACAGCATGATAAAGACACAAGTTAGAATCATTATGTTCGTTGGAAATCATAAGCATCGACAAGGCATTTACTCCTGCCAGGAATCTACTTAACACAATCGTGACTAGTGACCTTCACTACTTGTGAATACAAATTCATAACGATTAGGTGAAACAAATTTATATCCTAGCACCAGATTCAAGCATGCAAATTAAGCGTGCACTCTCAATCAACATACAAGAATAAGTTCTAAATCAAACGGTTAAGCAAATTGTAGACGAATTTAGCCAACCATACTCAAAACAAAACAAAGGTTACATGAATTAGACATTGAAATATAAGATAGAATACACCTAAAATTGTTCAACAACTCAGAATGTAGAGCCAAACAATTGAGTGAATCTGTCTCCTTTCCCTTGCTTGCTGCAGATTGGGGGGTGATGGTTTCTGGGTTGTTTTGATGATGTAGAATGGATTTTGGGGTGTTTAGAGGCACGGCAAGGGATGTAGGTTGAGTGTGGATGAGTGTTTGATGGTTGGAAGGTGGTGGAATGGCTGGTTGTGTCTCTGGGTTGCAGAATGGTGTTTTGGGATCAATAGATGTGTGTGGGAGTGGATGGACGAATTTGTGGCTGCCACAAGGAAGTTTATAAAGAGGATTCAGGAATTAAAACCCTAGGTTATTTAGGTAATCAGAAATTAAGTCAAAAGCTTCTAGAAATAGGAAATCAAAATAGAAAATTAAAGGAAATAGTCTAAGATATGCGGCAAGGGTGCAAAACACAAAAGGAATGTGTTTTAATTCAGAATTTAGGAAAGAAACACTCTTCCTTGCACGGCAAGGAAGAGGAAAGGTCAGGGATCCCTCACAAGGTGTGGCAAAAGGCTTTGGGAAAGTCTAAGTGTCCTAAAACTGATGGGAGAAGAACCTCCTTGCACAGCAAGGGAATGTGATAAAGGGTAAGGTGCGGCAAAGGTCCCTAAGGGGTCTAGGACCTTTATTTTGTGTCCCAAAGTGCATATAAACCCTCTTTTTATACGCACACAAATTAAACCCTCTTTTTATCAATTGTAGTGAAGAATGTAAGTAGGGATCGTTCTGGACCGGGGATTAGGAGGGATTGTTAATCACTTGGATTTGACTCAAAAACGTAAAAACAAAGCATAAACCACTAAACTAGACTCAAAGAATGCAAAATCAAACTTTAAAACACTAAAACAAACCAAAAGACTCAAAATAGCAAGAAAACACTCAAAACTGCCTTAAAACCACTTTCTGGGCAGTTTTGAACACTAAAGAAGAATTTGGACGAAAATTGTTATAACTTGACTCAAGACACTTTAAAAACACAAACTAAACAGATTCTAAGCACTTTTAAACAAGAAAGTAAAGGGGGATTTTGGTTTTGACGAATTTGAAAACAAAACTTAAAACTTTGTAAAACGAACAGATTTTAAAACGAATTTGGATTTAATGAATGGATGGAAAGATAGCTAAGGGGTTCATCTCCACACATGCCATACTTGCATACAAAACGATTTCTAATTGATTTTCTATAAACCATGAATTCTCAACGCCCCAGATTAACCGTGAATTGCACTAATTAACCCTCAGATTTTCCTAACGTTATTGAATTGGATGATTGCATACGACAACCCAAAGCATTCCCTGATGTGAGAATTTTATACGCACACAAATTAAACCCTCTTTTTATCAATTGTAGTGAAGAATGTAAGTAGGGATCGTTCTAGACCGGGGATTAGGAGGGATTACAAAATCACTTGGAATTGACTCAAAAACGTAAAAACAACGTTTAAAACACTAAACTAGACTCAAACAATGCAAAACTATACTTTAAAACTCTAAAACAAACGAAAAGACTCAAAACAGCACAAAAACACTCAAAACTGCCTTTAAACCACTTTCTGGGCAGTTTTGGACACTAAAGAAGATTTTGGACGAAAATAGTTATAACTTGACTCAAGACACTTTAAAAACACAAACTAAACAGATTCTAAGACTTTTAAACAAGAAGGTAAAGGGGGGTTTTGATTTTGACGAATTTGAAAACAAAACTTAAAACTTTGTAAAACGAACAGATTTTAAAACGACTTTAGATTTAAGGAATGGATGGAAGGCTAGCTAAGGGGTTCATCTCCACACATGTTATACTTGCATACGAAACGATTTCCGATTGCTTTTCAATAAACCATGAATTCTCAACGCCCCAAGTTAATTAGGTCCGCTTAAATTAACCTTCAGATTTTCCTAAAGTTATTGAATTGGATGATTGCATACGACAACCCAAAGCATTCCCCACAAGTCCCCTACATGATTGCATAATAGAGACACAAGCAAGAATCATTAAGTTCTATGAAAACCATAAGCATTGACGAAACACTTGTTACTATGATTGCATGAAACTTATGCCAAGAATTTACTTAACTCGATTGAGATCATCAACCTTTACTACTTGTGAATATAAGTCCATAACGATTAGGTGAAATTTCCTTATATCCTAGCATTCAATTCATGCATGATAATTAAGCGTGCACTCTCAACCAACACACACAAATCAATGTAATTCACATAGATAAGTAAATTGAATTCATAACTTATGAAACGCAATTAGAAGTAATCAAATCATATCGCAAGCATAAACATGTGTTTCGAATCCCCCCCTAGCCAAGGGGGGGGTTTAGTTCCTCATACGCACAAAACAAAGAGAATTAAATTTAAACATTGAAATCAAAGGAAAAGAAACACCTAGAAATTCCAGCGACGCGAACTTGAATTGCATGAACTTCCAAGCTTCCTTCTCCTCCTCCTTGGTGCGGCAAAGGGTGTAGAGACAAGTTTAGGACCTTATGTGGATGGGTGGATGGGTATGGAAGGATATAATGGTGTTTAGGTATGGTGGTGGCTGCGGCAAAGACTTAGAACTAGGGAGGATGGTGTTTTGGCGAATTTCTGAATGTGGGAGAGTGAATTATGGAGGTGGTGCAGCCAAGGGGTGTATTTATAGGCTGAAATTCGCAGCCCCTATGTAGCAAAGGAAAAGGATTTAAAGGCCTAATTTGTATAGGATAATAACACACAATCCTTGAAGGAAAAGGCTAAGGCTTTTAAAAACCAAGGGGGAAAGGAATAATCAGGTTTCTAGAAGTTCTAGAAAGGTTTGGGGCGTCACTTTTGTAGGACAAGGGATAAGGCCTTCTAGAAAGGTTGTTTTGTGGCTGATTCCTAGAAAAACAAGGGATAAGGTGTGGCACCTTTGTAGGAAGGGATAAGGCTTCTAGAAATCAGGTTTTAAGCTCCAAATAGGAAAAGAAATCTCTTTTATAGCTGAAATCTTTATGCATTAGGATTAGGAAAACTAATCCTTCTTCATCTTGGAATTCTTTTCCTTCTTGGACTTGGAAAACTTCTTTGTTGCTGCAACTTGAGGTCATTTGGGGTTTAACTTTCCTACTTCAAGTAGGAAACCTTGTTTGAGTAGGAAAACTTCAATCTTCTAGGAATCCCAATTCAACTAGGAAACCTATTTCCACTAGGAATCCTAATTCAACTAGGAAACCCATTTTAACTAGGAATCCTAATTCAACTAGGAAACCCATTTTACCTAGGAATCCTATTTCAACTAGGATTCCATCTTCCATTAGGGACTTTCCTACTTCAACTAGGAAACCTTGCTCAAGTAGGAATCATCATCTTCAAGTCTTCAATTTCGTCCATCCTCATGGCTCCAAGCATATGACCTTCATTCTAAGCTCTAATTTGCTCCAAAAGGCTCCAAAATGCTTCCTTTTGCACACTTTGCCCTTAAAACCTGAAAACACATAAAACTAACTTAAACGACTACTTTACTAAGGAAAAACACTATAAATGCACAAGAACAAGCTAAACTAAGGCGCATAAGTATGCTCCTATCATTCCCCACAAGTTCCCTACATGAATTGCATAATAGAGATACAAGCAAGAATCATTAAGTTCTTTGAAAACCATAAGCATTGACGAAGCACTCGTTACTATGAATTGCATGAAACTTATGCCAAGAATTTACTTAACACGATTGAGATCATCAACCTTTACCACTTGTGAATATAAGTTTGTAACGATTAGGTGAAACTTCCTTATATGCTAGCATTAGAATTATGCATGACAATTAAGCGTGCACTCTCAACCAACACACACAAATCAGTTTAATTCAAATATATAAGTAAATTGAATTCACAACTTATGAAACTGATAGGAGCATATTTATGCGCCTTAGTTTAGCTTGTTCTTGTGCATTTATAGTGTTTTTCCTTAGTAAAGTAGTCTTTTAAGCTAGTTTTATGTATTTTCAGGTTTTAAGGGCAAAGTGTGCAAAAGGAAGCATTTTGGAGCCTTTTGGAGCAAATTAGAGCTTGGAATGAAGGTCATATGCTTGGAGCCATGAGGATGGACGAAATTGAAGACTTGAAGATGATGATTCCTACTTGACCAAGGTTTCCTAGTTGGAGTAGGAAAAGCCCTAATGGAAGATGGAGTCCTAGCTAAATTGGGTTTCCTAGTTGAAATGGGAATCCTAGTTGAAATTGGTTTCCTAGTTGAACTGGGAAACCTAGAAGATTTAAGTTTCCTACTCAAACAAGGTTTCCTACTTGAAGTAGGAAATGTAAACCCCAAATGGCCTCAAGTTGCAGCAACAAAGAAGTTTTCCAAGTCCAAGAAGTAAAAGAATTCCAAGATGAAGAAGGATTAGTTTTCCTAATCCTAGTGCATAAAGGTCTCCTAAACACTTTAGGACACCCTATCCTTATTCTAGAAGCAATGCCGCACCTAGCCTTCTAGAAGACCTTAGAAACCTTTCTAGAAGCTCTTATCTATTCCTACATTGGTGTTGCATGTTTTTAGGCCTTGTTCTTCTAGAAATCAGCCAAATAACACTCTTTCTAGAATCCCCTATAAAAGTGGCGCCCCAAATCCTTCTAGAAGTCCCAATTTCTGCCACTAAACACTTTGTTTCTAGAACCCCTAAAAATCTGGCCCCTCAACCCTTTGGGTTTCTGAATTAATTAGGCCTTCTCCTTGTGGATTTGGATTGCCTAATTCCTTTTTAATTCTAAGTCCTTGACCTTGCAGATTTGGGTGTGATTTTGCCCTATAAATACACCATTCAGCCACATAAATCATACACCACCTCCATAATTCACAATTCACGTCAGAAATTCTCCCACACCCTTTGCCGCATCCATACTTCACCATTCTCCATAATTTCAGCCCAAAAACACCTTTGCCACACCACCTAAACCCTTAGAACCTGTTCTAGACCCTTTGCCGCACCAAGGAGGAGGGAAAGAAGCTTGGGAGTTCATGCAATTCAAGTCGCGTCGCTTGAATTTCTAGGTGTTTCTTTTCCTTTGATTTCAATGTTTAAATTCAATTCTCTTTGTTTTGTGCGTATGAGGAACTAAACCCCCCCTTGGCTAGGGGGGGATTCAAAACACATGTTTATGCTTGCGATATGATTTGATTACTTCTAATTGCGTTTCATAAGTTATGAATTCAATTTACTTATCTATGTGAATTACATTGGTTTGTGTGTGTTGGTTGAGAGTGCACGCTTAATTATCATGCATAAATTGAATGCTAGGATATAAGGAAGTTTCACCTAATCGTTATGGACTTATATTCACAAGTAGTAAAGCTTGATGATCTCAACCGAGTTAAGTAAATTCTTGGCATAAGTTTCATGCAATCATAGTAATGAGTGCTTCGTCAATGCTTATGGTTTTCATAGAACTTAATGATTCTTGCTTGTATCTCTATTATGCAATCATGTAGGGGACTTGTGGGGAATGCTTTGGGTTGTCGTATGCAATCATCCAATTCAATAACTTTAGGAAAATCTGAAGGTTAATTTAAGCGGACCTAATTAACTTGGGGCATTGAGAATTCATGGTTTATTGAAAAGCAATTGGAAATCGTTTCGTATGCAAGTATAACATGTGTGGAGATGAACCCCTTAGCTAGCCTTTCATCCATTGTTTTAAGCCAAATTCGTTTTAAAATCTGTTTTGATTTACAAGTTTATGTTTTGTTTTTAAATTCGTCAAAACCAATCCCCCCCCCCCCCTTTTGTTTTCAAGTGTCAATTAGTTAGAAAGTGTTTGATTTGTGTTTTTAAGTGTTTTGAGTCAAAGTTATAAGTATTTTCGTCCAAAATCTTCTTTAGTGTTCAAAACTGCCCAGAAAGTGGTTTTAAGGCAGTTTTGAGTGTTTTTGTGTTATTTTGAGTCTTTTGGTTTATTTTGGTATTTCAAGTTCTAGTTTTGCATTGATTGAGTCTAGTTAGTGTTTTAAACTTTGTTTCTACGTTTTTGAGTCAATTCCAAGTGATTTTGCAATCCCTCCTAATCCCCGGTCTAGAACGATCCTGATAGGAGCATATATATGCACCTTAGTTGAGCTTGTTCTTGTGCATTTACAGTGTTTTTCCTTAGTAAAGTAGTCTTTTAAGCTAGTTTTATGTATTTTCAGGTTTTAAGGGCAAACTGTGCAAAAGGAAGCATTTTGGAGCCTTTTGGAGCAAATTAGAGCTTGGAATGAAGACCATATGCTTGGAGCCATGAGGTTGGACGAAATTGAAGACTTGAAGATCATGTTTTCTACTTGAGCTAGGTTTCCTAGTTGAAGTAGGAAAATACTTAGAAAGATGGAATCCTAGCTAAATTGGGTTTCCTAGTTGAAATGGGAATCCTAGTTGAAATTGGTTTCCTAGTTGAATTTGGAAACCTAGAAGATTGAAGTTTCCTACTCAAACAAGGTTTCCTACTTGAAGTAGGAAATGTAAACCCCAAATGGCATCAAGTTGCAGCTACAAAGAAGTTTTCCAAGTCCAAGAAGGAGAAGGTTTCCAAGATCAAGTAGGAGAAGAATTCCAAGTCAAGGAAGGAGAGAGACATGTTTTCCTAATGCTAGAAGGACTCCTAAGTATTGTAGGACACAAATTGGAAGTTATAGATCATTCCTCCTCCTTGCCGTGAGTTTCATGAAGTTTCTATCAGTTTTGGGGCTTTCTAGAAGCCCTATCCTACTCCCTTGATCCATGCCGCACCCTAGCCTTCTAGATGGCCTAATCCCTTGCCTTGCAAGGCTTTCTAGAAGCCTTATCACCTTATTCCTAGCTGCCGCACCTTTTGTTCCTTATCCCTTAGGATTTCTGGTTGTTTTTACCTTTTTCCTTGTGGATTTGGATTCTACAAGTCCTAATCTGGTTTGCTAGGGTTTTAGGAGCCTATATAAACCACCTTAACCCATTCATTCATTCATTCATTCACTCCACAAAATCAGAAATTCGCCAAGCACCATTCTCCCTAGTTTTAAGTTCTTGCCGCAGCCACCACCATACCTAAACACCACTATACCCTCTCCTAACCATTCATCCATACACATAAGGTCCTAAACCTGTCTCTAAACCCTTTGCCGCACCAAGGAGGAGGAGAAGGAGGCTTGGAAGTTCATGCAATTCAAGTTCCATCGCTGGAATTTCTAGGTGTTTCTTTTCCTTTGATTTCAATGTTTAAATATAATTCTCTTTGTTTTGTGCGTATGAGGAACTAAACCCCCCCTTGGCTAGGGGGTATTCGAAACACATGTTTATGCTTGCGATATGATTTGATTACTTCTCATTGCGTTTCATAAGTTATGAATTCAATTTACTTATCTGCGTGAATTACATTGATTTGCGTGTGTTGGTTGAGAGTGCACGCTTAATTATCATGCATAAATTGAATGCTAGGATATAAGGAAATTTCACCTAATCGTTATGGACTTATATTCACAAGTAGTAAAGGTTGATGATCTCAATCGAGTTAAGTAAATTCTTGGCTTAAGTTTCATGCAATCATAGTAATGAGTGCTTCGTCAATGCTTATGGTTTTCATAGAACTTAATGATTCTTGCTTGTATCTCTATTATGCAATCATGTAGGGGACTTGTGGGGAATGCTTTGGGTTGTCGTATGCAATCATCCAATTCAATAACTTTAGGAAAATCTGAAGGTTAATTTAAGCGGACCTAATTAACTTGGGGCGTTGAGAATTCATGGTTTATTGAAAAGGAATTGGAAATCGTTTCGTATGCATGTATAACATGTGTGGAGATGAACCCCTTAGCTAGCCTTCCATCCATTGTTTTAAGCCAAATTCGTTTTCAAATCTGTTCGTTTTACAAAGTTTTAAGTTTTGTTTTCAAATTCGTCAAATTCAAAACCCCCATTTTCTTTCTTGTTTAAAATTCTTAGAATCTGTTGAGTTTGTGTTTTCTAAGTGTTTCAAATCAAGTTATAACTATTTTCGTCCAGAATCTTCTTTAGTGTCCAAAACTGCCCAGAAAGTGGTTTTAAGGCGGTTTTGAGTGTTTTTGTGCTGTTTTGAGTCTTTTGGTTTGTTTTAGAGTTTTAAAGTATAGTTTTGCATTGTTTGAGTCTAGTTTAGTGTTTTAAACTTTGTTTTTATGTTTTTGAGTCAATTCCAAGTGATTTTGCAATCCCTCCTAATCCCCGGTCTAATTTGTGTGCGTATAATTTTCGCATCAAAATTTTGGCGCCGTTGCCGGGGATTAGCAACTTTGCTAATCCCTTGGATTGTATTTTCGTTTTGTTTAAGTACGGTCAGATTCTGAGTTGTTTTTGTTTCTTGTTTAGGTACTAGTTTATGACTCGGAGTTCTCATCCGATTCACGAAGATATTTTGGACTTTGACGACGATTTCGAGCGCGAGTTGAGACGAAAAAGGAAGAATCCAGAACCTAGTGAATCAAGTGCAAGTTCTGAGTCCGTTTCTGAATTTGAAGAGGAAGTAGAAGACATGGCAGCGGACAACCGAACAATCAAGGAGCTTTCCGCTTCGGGATTAGACAATGCCGCACCCCTTTGCATCCAATATCCTAGGGCGGCTCCGGACAAGACTGCCGAGTTCGAATTAAAGTCAAGCTTGTTACATCACATTCCGAAATACCATGGGCTATCCATGGAGGATCCGAACAAGCATTTGAAGGAGTTTGAAGTAGTGTGTTCGAGCATGACCCCGGTGAATGTTGATGAGAGCATATTGAAGATGAAGGCCTTTCCCTTTTCTCTCATAGAAAAGGCGAAAGATTGGTTGTACGAATTGGCTCCCGGAACTGTCACATCTTGGGAGAGCATGAAACGAGCCTTCTTGGAGAAGTTTTTCCCAACTTCTCGAGTCATCCTCCTACGCAAAAGGATAAGTGGCATTCAACAAGATGAAGGTGAATCTTTTCCTACTTATTATGAACGTTTTAAATCTCTTGTTGCTTCATGTCCACAGCATCAAATGAAGGAGGAATTGCTTCTACAATACTTCTACGAGGGACTTCTACCAATTGAACGTCAAATGCTAGATGCCTCAGTGGGAGGAGCTTTGGTAGACAAGACCCCCACGGCAGCAAAGATGTTGATTGCCAACCGAGCGTTGAACGCTCAACAATACGAAGGAGTTGGACAAAGAGGAACCCCACGGCAACATCAAGTCAATGAGGTAAGTGCCATAATCGAACTTCAAAATCAAATGGCTAACCTTACTACTTTGCTTTCTCAGGTGGTGGAAGGTCCGAAAGTCAAAACCGTAGGTTCTTGTGGCGTATGCTCTATGCAAGACCACCATACGGACAAGTGCCCACAATTGATCAAGAATGGAGGATGGGAAACCCTCAATGCCGTGGGTTATGGCAACCAATACCAACCACGTGGTGATCCATTTTCCAATACTTACAATCCCGGTTGGTGTGATCATCCAAATTTCAAATGGCGAGAACCCCAACAAGGCCAACAACAAAGCGGATTTAGGCAACAACCCCCGGGTTTCTATCAAAAGCCGTTGGCACTACCACAAGCCCAAGCACAACCTGCCCAAAACAATTCAGGTAATTCAAGTGATAATGATAAGATTTTTCAATTACTTACTACTTTGATGCAGGAAGTCCAAAGTCAAAACAAAGAGAGGCAAATCCAAGACAAGAGGATGGATGAGTTGGAGAAACAAGTGGGACAAATGGCCGAGTTCTTGGGGCAATGTCGTGAGCAAGGAAGGTTGCCTAGCTCAACGGTGGTCAATCCGAAAGGTGGATTCGAATCTGCACAAGCCATAAGTTTGCGAAGTGGACGACAAGTAGGATCTGACCTTAAACCATCCAAATCACGCTCCAACGAGGAGGAAGAGTTGCGAATTGAAGAGGAGGAGCAAAGGCCACCAACGGCCAAGGTGGAAACACCTTTGCCGCAAGCCCTAAGTGACCCTAAACTGTCCAATTTGTCCAATAGAGGTAAAAACGTGTCAAATTCAATTCCTACTAATGTTTTTCCTTCGAATGTTCCCTTTCCTAGTAGGTTTATGCAAGCAAAGGAAGAAGAGGATGAAAAAGACATTCTGGAAACGTTTAGGAAGGTGCACGTCAATATACCGCTCCTTGATGCTATAAAGCAAATCCCGAAGTACGCCAAGTTTTTGAAGAAGCTTTGTACAACAAAGAAGCGGATTCGGGAGAAAGAGTTGTTGCATGTAAGTGAGAATGTCTCTGCGATGTTGCAAAGGAAGCTGCCACCTAAATGCAAGGATCCGGGTAGTTTCACTATCCCTTGTGTAATTGGTAATATACGGTTTGAACATGCTATGCTAGATTTAGGTGCATCAATTAATGTCATGCCATATTCTATTTATGCATCTATGAATCTAGGAGAGCTTAAAAATGATGGTGTTATTATTCAATTAGCCGATCGATCTAATGCATATCCGAAAGGAGTTTTGGAGGACGTTTTGGTGCAGGTAGACCATTTGGTTTTTCCTGCAGATTTCTATGTGCTTGACATGGAGGATTCGGCCCACTCTCCATAATCACCACTTTTACTTGGCCGACCTTTCATGAAAACGGCTCAAACCAAGATTGACGTGGCCAAGGGAGCAGTCACTATGGCTTTTGGTGGTGATATGATTAACTTTAAGATTTCTGAATCGGTTGAGAATACTAATGATGTTCGTTCTTGTTGTGCTATTAATGTAATTGAAAATATAGGGCAAGAATGTTCAACGCTAGTCAAGAAGAATGCGCCTCAACCCACCGTCGAGGAAGGAATTGGAGTGCACAACAAGGAGTGCATGGCCCCAACTTTGCAATCACCAAATCTGGCCGAAACCACCCCTTGTGCAGCTGTCCATTGTGCTACCACTTCCTTGCCGTACAAAGGTAAGCCACCTATTCCAATTTTGATTCCCATTTCTACTAAAAGGTTGTTACCTTGTATGGAGCAGGTACCTAATCGAATTCAACGTGGTGGGAGAGTTCGTGTTGATTTAGAAAAGCCAAACACCACAATCAGAAAAGACCATTATCCCATCCCATTCAAGGACCCAAAGTATGAAATATTTCCGAGGGCAGATCGTAGACGATACACCTCTCCATGCCGTGGGGTCCAATAAGCTTCAAAGGAGTTTCGTCCGGCTGTACGACGTTAAAGCAAGCGCTACTTGGGAGGCAACCCATGCATTCAACAAAGGAAGACCGAGAAAGCACTCCAATTCCAGATTTGCGTTCCTAAACCCTTCTCTTTGTTGCTATTTCGTTTCTGCCATGTTAGGTTGTTTAGATGTTGTTTTGTTTGTTTGGTTGTTATTTGTGTGAGTCTATGCTTGAAACATTGAGGACAATGTTTGATTTAAGTGTAGGGGGGTAACCAAAGTGTTTTGATGCAAATTCGTAGGGTTTATCACTCGTAACTTCTAAATGTTGTTCCTTGCTGTTTTGAAGTGTTTTTAAGCTGTTTTGGTGTGTTTAAGTGTGTTTTGACTCAAAAATCCGAAAATCCCATAAAAATTTGAAAAATTGTTTTAAAAAACCCAAAAAGAGTTGTTTTTATGTGTTTGTTTGTGTCTTAGGGTACCTTCCAACACAATGATGAGGATTCGGTTTGTAATTGCATGACTGTTAAAGAAAGTTGTAAACATGGATGAAAGCTTGATTTACTCTTTGGTTCATGTTTGGTTGTGGTTATAACTTATGCATTCACATATAATCATAAAGAAAAAGAAAAATCAGTTTTTGTAACATGCTTGAAGGAAGGAACTCAAACTAACGCTACAACCTTGTGAGACTTGAGCCTAAACGTTTATTTGGAGAGTTAATAAATCTGTGTATTATTGTTTTCTAAAAAATCGTTGCTTGGTCTCATTATTCGTTGCTTGGTTGCTACTTAGAAGGCGTTTCATCATTTAGTTCCAAACACTAGAACTCATACCCAATTCATTCAAAGCATGTTATTGATTCACATAACACATATTCAAGATGAAGTCGTGTAGTGACCACCATAGCCAAATTGCCATATTTCCCTATTTCATTGTGTTTTGTAGGTTTTAACCCCGTTGAGCCTTGTTTAGCCTATGTTCTTTGTTAACCCACATTATCCTCACCTAGCCTATATTAGGACCATCCATACCTTTGTTCTTGAAGCATAGTAAAGCATAACTCAAGATGAATTCCTTTTTGATCATCGCATTGCAGAAAACAAGTGTGGGGGAAGGATTCTCGATATGTCGATGTGCCAAAGTCTTGAATAAGGCATGGGTAGAGAAAGAAAAAGAAAAAAAAAATTTCGTGGAAAATAGAAAGGAAAAAAAGAAAAGTCGTGAAAAGAATGAAAAAGAAGTTGAAAAGACATGAAAAAGTGTTCTTAAGTGTTGTTTGTTGAAGGAAGGGTCCAAAAAGTTGAATTTGGCCCTAATTTGTGCTTGAATCTTCCCTTTGTGTTTAAAAGTTGATTTTTGCATGCTAAAAGGAATTCTAAGTTCAAATTCATTATTTTGCGTGCTATTGCTTTAAGAACGTTTGTTTTTCCTATCCTTTCATTGTTAGCCAACTCCCCAAGCCCCATTACAACCCTTGAGTGTTGTGTGTTTCAATTTGTGGAGTTTGAATTTGGTATGAGCATATAGGTGTCACTGGTTCTCGCATCTAAGTAGTAGCATTCCATTCATGAGATCATATCTAAACATGTTATTTACTCTAGAAAATGCTTTTCTTGTTATACATGTATGTGAGCATTCGTTTTCATATGTACATCAATCTTCTCACATATAACTAGTGTAGGGTGTGTAGTTAGAAAATCTGAGTGAAAAGAGAGTGCATATCTAGTAAGGAATTGAGGAAATTCTCTAAGGTATGTTACTACATTCAAAACATCGTTTTAATTGGTTATTTGTGAACTAGTAAGTAGTGACTATGATTAAGTATGTGCTTAAGTCTAAAGATGGTTAAAATCTGTGGGAATGATGATTTTTAACATGTCATGTGCATTAGAAATCCCTGAGGCGATTGTTGGAAGGTTTAGGTTGTGTTTAACTCGTTTTGCTTTGTTTTGTTACTTTGTTTCGTTTTGTTTTGCTCGAGGACTAGCAAAAGCTAAGTGTGGGGGAATTTGATAGGAGAATATATATGCACCTTAGTTGAGCTTGTTCTTGTGCATTTACAGTGTCTTTCCTTAGTAAAGTAGTCTTTTAAGCTAGTTTTATGTATTTTCAGGTTTTAAGGGCAAACTGTGCAAAAGGAAGCATTTTGGAGCCTTTTGGAGCAAATTAGAGCTTGGAATGAAGACCATATGCTTGGAGCCATGAGGTTGGACGAAATTGAAGACTTGAAGATGATGTTTTCTACTTGAGCTAGGTTTCCTAGTTGAAGTAGGAAAATACTTAGAAAGATGGAATCCTAGCTAAATTGGGTTTCCTAGCTAAATTGGGTTTCCTAGTTGAAATGGGAATCCTAGTTGAAATTGGTTTCCTAGTTGAATTGGGAAACCTAGAAGATTGAAGTTTCCTACTCAAACAAGGTTTCCTACTTGAAGTAGGAAATGTAAACCCCAAATGGCATCAAGTTGCAGCTACAAAGAAGTTTTCCAAGTCCAAGAAGGAGAAGGTTTCCAAGATCAAGTAGGAGAAGAATTCCAAGTCAAGGAAGGAGAGAGACATGTTTTCCTAATGCTAGAAGGACTCCTAAGTATTGTAGGACACAAATTGGAAGTTATAGATCATTCCTCCTCCTTGCCGTGAGTTTCATGAAGTTTCTATCAGTTTTGGGGCTTTCTAGAAGCCCTATCCTACTCCCTTGATCCATGCCGCACCCTAGCCTTCTAGATGGCCTAATCCCTTGCCTTGCAAGGCTTTCTAGAAGCCTTATCACCTTATTCCTAGCTGCCGCACCTTTTGTTCCTTATCCCTAAGGATTTTTGGTTGGTTTTACCTTTTTCCTTGTGGATTTGGATTCTACAAGTCCTAATCTGGTTTGCTAGGGTTTTAGGAGCCTATATAAACCACCTTAACCCATTCATTCATTCATTCATTCACTCCACAAAATCAGAAATTCGCCAAGCACCATTCTCCCTAGTTTTAAGTTCTTGCCGCAGCCACCACCATACCTAAACACCACTATACCCTCTCCTAACCATTCATCCACACACATAAGGTCCTAAACCTGTCTCTAAACCCTTTGCCGCACCAAGGAGGAGGAGAAGGAGGCTTGGCAGTTCATGCAATTCAAGTTCACATTGCTGGAATTTCTAAGTGTTTCTTTTCCTTTGATTTCAATGTTTAAATATAATTCTCTTTGTTTTGTGCGTATGAGGAACTAAACCCCCCCCCCCCCCTTGGCTAGGGGGGATTCGAAACACATGTTTATGCTTGCGATATGATTTGATTGCTTCTCATTGCGTTTCATAAGTTATGAATTCAATTTACTTATCTATGTGAATTACATTGATTTGTGTGTGTTGGTTGAGAGTGCACGCTTAATTATCATGCATAAATTGAATGCTAAGATATAAGGAAATTTCACCTAATCGTTATGGACTTATATTCACAAGTAGTAAAGGTTGATGATCTCAATCGAGTTAAGTAAATTCTTGGCATAAGTTTCATGCAATCATAGTAATGACTGCTTAGTCAATGCTTATGGTTTTCATAGAACTTAATGATTCTTGCTTGTATCTCTATTATGCAATCATGTAGGGGACTTGTGGGGAATGCTTTGGGTTGTCGTATGCAATCATCCAGTTCAATAACTTTAGGAAAATTTGAAGGTTAATTTAAGCGGACCTAATTAACTTGGGGCGTTGAGAATTCATGGTTTATTGAAAAGCAATTGGAAATCGTTTCGTATGCAACTATAACATGTGTGGAGATGAACCCCTTAGCTAGCCTTCCATCCATTGTTTTAAGCCAAATTCGTTTTCAAATTTGTTCGTTTTACAAAGTTTTAAGTTTTGTTTTCAAATTCGTCAAATTCAAAACCCCCCTTTTCTTTCTTGTTTAAAAGTCTTAGAATCTGTTTAGTTTGTGTTTTCTAAGTGTTTCAAATCAAGTTATAACTATTTTCGTCCAAAATCTTCTTTAGTGTCCAAAACTGCCCAGAAAGTGGTTTAAAGGCAGTTTTGAGTGTTTTTGTGCTGTTTTGAGTCTTTTCGTTTGTTTTAGAGTTTTAAAGTATAGTTTTGCATTGTTTGAGTCTAGTTTAGTGTTTTAAACTTTGTTTTTACGTTTTTGAGTCAATTCCAAGTGATTTTGCAATCCCTCCTAATCCCCGGTCTAGAACGATCCCTACTTACATTCTTCACTACAATTGATAAAAAGAGGGTTTAATTTGTGTGCGTATAATTTTCGCATCAGATCCCTACTTGCATTCTTCACTACAATTGATAAAAAGAGGGTTTAATTTGTGTGCTTATATATTTTGCATCAGAAACGCAATTAGAGGTAATCAAATCATATAGCAAGCATGATCATGGTTTCGAATCCCCCCTAGCCAAGGGGGGTTTAGTTCCTCATACGTACAAGACAAAGAGAATTAAATTTAAACATTGAAATCAAAGGAGAGAAAACACCTAAAAATTCCAGCGACTCGAACTTGAATTGCATGAACGTCCAAGCCCTCTTCTCCTCCTCTTTGTTGCGGCACAAGGTCTAGGGACAAGGTTTGGGGGTGAATGGTATGGATGGATGGATGTGGGATGGTGTAGTAGTGTTTAGGAGGGATGGGGGGTGCGGCACGGATGTAAACTATGGTGAATGGTGAAGGTTTTTGCGGCAAAGGGAGAGTGAATTGTGAATTTCTGAATGTGGAGGAGTGAATGAATTAAATGGTGCGGCAAGGGCCTCTATTTATAGTGTTTAGGGTGCAGGTTTAAGGCATAGGAATCAGAGAAGGAATACATCATCTAAACCCTATAGGAATAGGCCATCTAGAAGGTAGGAAACCCCAAAGGACAAGGGAAACTTGCGGCAGATTTGAAATAAGGAGATAGGGCTTCTAGAATGCCTTGCAAGGCAAGGAAATAGGGTTTCTAGAAGGCTAGGGTGCGGCACTTTCTTAGGGATCAGAATATGGTGTTCTAGAAGACCCCACAACCTAAGGGAACTAGGTAAAACCCACGGCAAGGAGGGGATAAGGCTTCTTGAAAGGATAAGGTGTAAGGTGATGCGAGAATTAACTCGACACAAATTAAACCCTCTTTTGTCAATCGTAGTATAGGTATAAGTAGGGTATCGTTCTGGACCGGGGATTAGGAGGGATTGCTAATCAAGGTAAAAATAATTTAAAAACGTAAAAACAAAATTTAAAATACTAAACTAAAATAAAAACACTTAACTAGAAAAACTTAAAATAAAACTAACAAATAAACTAAAACAAATCAAAAGACTCAAAATAACTCAAGACTCTAGAAAATACAAACTAAACTAAAAACTCGAAACACACTAAAAATGACTCAAAATAATGAAAACAATTTAAATTAAACACTAGGAATTGAAATGGACGGAAATCGAATTAAAAGATTAAAAATAATAAAAATTAACTAGAAAATATAATATAATAATGGGGGGTTGATTTGGTTTTGACAAAGTAAATTAAACTTAAATAAAATACAAATTGACAAAAACATAAAATTAAAGTGAATGATAGGCGACGGACTGGCTAGAGGGTTCTTCTCCACACATGACACATAAGCAACCTAAATTGATTTTCAGTTGTTCTTTCAATAAATTGTAAATTTCAATACTCCAGATTAACCGTGAACAGCACTTTTTTAATCTTCAAGTTTTCCTTATGTTATTAAATTGGATGAACAGCATACAACAATTTAACACATTCTCTAAAAGTCCCCTACGTGAAAAGCACAATAGAGATACAATCAAAGATCATTAAACTTTGTGAAAACTATAAATACTGACGAGGCATTCGTAACTATGAAAAGCATGATACTCCTGCCAAGAATTTACTTAACGCGATTGTGGATAACAACCTTCACTACTCATGAATATAAGTTCATAACGATTAGGTGAAATTCACTTATATTCTAGCATCAAATTCATGCATGTAAATTAAGTATGCATCCTTAATTAACATACACAAATAAGTTATCAATCAAGCAGTTAAGCAAATTAAATCACAACTCAGAAATCACAACTGAAGTTACCAATTCAAATTACAAATATATCCATGGTTTCGAATTAACCTCTAGCCAAACAGAATTTAGTTACACATGTTTAACATAATTAAAAAGGTAAATTAAATTAAACATGAGTTTAAGAAAAATTAAACCAAATGGTGAGTTGCTCTCTGTGCTCCGGTGACTCAAGCCTTCCCGAGGCTCTCCACAAATCCAGCACCGTGGACTGCCTTGGACGCTGCCTTTGCGCAGCTTTCGGTCTTCTCACCGCGCCACCTGCCTCGCTGCTTTGTTTTTCCCGTGAGTTGCCAAAGGCAACTTTGCCTTCACTCTCCCCAGCTGCAAAGCAGCTCTCTCCCTGGCAGCTCTCGCTGCCCTTCTTTTATTTTTATTTTTTTTTTATTTCTTTTCTGACTTGCTGCCAGGCAGCTTTCAACTCCTGCCCTAGCAGCTAAGAGAGCTGCCTTCTTCAATGCCCCGCTCTCCCGCTAGGACCTCTCCCTCCGTTTTTCTGTTTTCCCAGCCTTTTTTTTAAGGGCAGCGCTGACGCCCCTCTCATTATTTTCTGAACTTTCTTTTGTGCCGACTGCCTGTAAAGGCAGCTTTGCCCATTATTCCTTCGGTGCTCTCCCAACTGTAATCACACACACACATATATTAATATATATTAATATATAAATATATATAAACATATAATATAAATAAACATATAAATATATATATAAAATAAAATATATAAATATATATATATATAATATAAAATATACATATAAATATATATATAATATAAAAAATATATATATAATAAAATATAAATATAAATATTTTTCTTAACAAGATAGATCTTATAAAAACATAAAAATAACGTAATTAGCTCAAAATATAATGAACTAACTAAGAAAAGACGAGTGAATTTGATATAAAAATATGTATAAATATGGTCCGATCATAAGGGAATGTTCTAGAACCTTCCTTTGTGTCCAACAATGTTTAGGAGACCTTCATGCACTAGGATTTAGGAAAACTAATCTTTCTTCATCTTGGAATTCTTCTCCTTCTTCATTTTGGATTCCTTTTCCTTCTTGGACTTGGAAAACTTCTTTGTTGTTGCAACTTGAGGCCATTGGGATTTGCCTTTCCTACTTCAAGTAGGAAACCTTGTTTGAGTAGGAAACTTCAATCTTCTAGGAATCCCAATTCAACTAGGAAACCTTATTCAACTAGGAAACCAATTTCAACTAAGAATCCTAATTCAACTAGGAAACCACTTCCATTAGGGATTTTCCTACTTCAACTAGGAAACCTTGCTCAAGTAGGAATCATCATCTTCAAGTCTTCAATTTCGTCCATCCTCTTGGCTCCAAGCATATGATATCCATTCCAAGCTCTAATTTGCTCCAAAAGGCTCCAAAATGCATCCTTTTGCATACTTTGCCCTTAAAACCTGAAAATACATAAAACTAGCTTAAAAGACTACTTTACTAAGGAAAAACACTATAAATGCACAAGAACAAGCTAAACTAAGGTGCATAAATATGCTCCTATCACACGGCAAGGAAGGGATAAGGCTTCTAGAAGGGATAAGGTGCAAGGGAATTCTAGAACCTTCCTTTGTGTCCAACAATGTTTAGGAGACCTTCATGCACTAGGATTTAGGAAAACTAATCCTTCTTCATTTTGGAATTCTTCTCCTTCATGAACTTGGAAAACTTCTTTGTTGTTGCAACTTGAGGCCATTGGGATTTGCCTTTCCTTCTTCAAGTAGGAAACCTTGTTTGAGTAGGAATCTTCATCTTCTAGGAATCCCAATTCAACTAGGAAACCTCAATCCACTAGGAATCCTAATTCAACTAGGAAACCCATTTTAACTAGGAATTTTCTTACTTCAACTAGGAAACCTTGCTCAAGTAGGAATCATCATCTTCAAGTCTTCAATTTCGTCCATCCTCTTGGCTCCAAGCATATGATATCCATTCTAAGCTCGAATTTGCTCCAAAAGGCTGCAAAATGCATCCTTTTGCATACTTTGCCCTTAAATCCTGAAAATACATAAAACTAGCTTAAAAGACTACTTTACTAATGAAAAACACTCTAAATGCACAAGAACAAGCTAAACTAAGGTGCATAAATATGCTCCTATCAAGCCACCACGTTTTCACCTCCTTTCTTGTCCCAGATTTCAATATTGAACTCTTAGAGAAGAAGCATCCAACGAATGAGTCGTGGTTTGGCCTCTTTCTCGGTGAACAAGTACTTCAACGCTGCATGGTCAGTGTAAATAATAACTTTAGTACCAAGCGAATAAGAACGGAATTGATCTAAAGCAAACACAACAGCAAGAAGTTCTTTTTCAGTGGTAAAGTAATTCAATTGCGCATCATTCAAAGTCCGGGATGCGTAATAGATAACATGCGGCCTTTTGTCCTTCATTTGCCCCAAAACAGCTCCTAATGCATAATCGGAAGCATCACACATAAGCTCAAAAGGAAGGCTCCAATTTGGTGGTACAATGATGGGGGCCGTAGTTAGCATCTCTTTGAAGTGTTTGAATGCCTTCTCACACTCCTCGTTGAAGTCAAACGCCACATCTTTCTGGAGGAGACGGCAAAAAGGGTTTGAAATCTTGGAAAAGTCCTTGATAAATCGCCTATAAAATCCTGCATGTCCAAGAAAAAAACGAACCTCTCGAACCGAAGTAGGAGAGGGTAAGTAGCGTACAAGATCTATTTTTGATTTATCAACTTCAATTCCTCTTTCTGAAACGATATGCCCTAAAACTATGCCTTGTTTAACCATAAAGTGACATTTTTCCCAATTTAACACAAGGTTAGTTTCTACGCATCGTTCCAAGATTATTGCGAGATTTTCCAAACAACCATCAAATGAATCACCAAAGACACTTAAGTCCTCCATAAATACCTCAATAATCTTCTCCACAAAATCTGAAAAGATACTTACCATTGATGTGAAAATTAACTTAACACACAAATAAAACCCTCTTGTTATCAAATTGTAGTAAAGGTGCAAGTAGGGATCGTTAGGGACCGGGGATTAGGAGGGCTTGCTAAAACCTCTAAACTGACTCAAAAACATAAAAACAAAGTTAAAAACGTTCACAAAGACTCAAAGACTCCAAAACAAGTTCAAAAGACTCAAAACTGACTAAAAAGACTCAAAACTGCCTAAAAACACTAAATAGGCAGTTTCTAGTTCTAAACACAATTTTGGACGAAAATAAGGTTTTGGGTTGACTCAAAACCTTCTAAAACATAAATAAAACAGATTCTAAACACTTGAGGACAAGAAAGTAAAGGGGAGTTTTGGTTTTGACGAAAATTGAAATAACAAAGCGATGTATGAAACTAGACAGATTGTAAAACAAATTTGAGAAATAAGATGATGGATGGATTAGTTAGAGGTCCATTCTCCACACATGACATATTTGTATATGAATCGATTTTCCAATTGCTTTTCACTAACTATGATGCTCAACACCCCAAGTTAACCGTGATTGCACTAATTAACCATCAGATTTTCCTTTACTCATTGAATTGGATGAACTGCATACAACAACCCAAATCATTCTCTAAAAGTCCCCTACATGACTGCATAATAGAAGTACAAATAGAGATCATTACGTTCCATGAAAATCATAAGTGTTGACGAGGCAATTGTAACTATGACTGCATGATACTCTTGCCAAGAATTCAATTAACGCGGTTGTGACTAGCAACCTTCACTACTTATGAATATAAACTTGTAACGATTAGGTGAAACTCGTTCATAATCTAGCACCTAATTCATGAATGAAAACCAAGTATGCATCCTCAACAAACATGCATGAATCAGTTATGAATAAAACAGATAATTGAATTGCAATCACAACTTGACAAATCACAATTGGAAGGAATCAATTCATATCTCAAACATGTTCATGGCTTCAAACTTTCCCCTAACTAATTAGGGGTTTAGCCACTCATGATTACAGCAAGACAAAGTGAACAGAAATTAAACATAAGAGACATGAAACGAATTACACCTAAAACGCTCCAATCTTCAAACGTCCAATCCTTCTTCTCCTTGCTGCGGCACAAGTGCTCAGGGTATGGTGGATGTGTATGGATGAAAGGGATATGTTTAGGGTAGAGGGGTGGTGCGGCAAGAGTGAAGGATGGACAGAAATTGTGAAGGACTTAGAGAGAAGTTGCGGCAAGGACTTGGAATGGTGTCTAGGTTGTGTAAAAACTGAATTGTGGTGAATGAATGGACTTATATATATAGGGCACGGCTTAGGGTTCAGGAAAGGCCTTTTAAAACTTAGCTAAAATGGTTCCCTAATTGAATAAGGAAGAAAAGAAATCAGAAAATAAAATAGGAATGTGAAATTCGGCAGAATTATGTAGGAGGAAAAAGGAATGTGTTTAATGGTCAGAAAATAGGAAAGAGAGGGTCCTCCTTGTGTGGCAAGGCTAGGTACTAAAGGGGAATGTGTTTTATGACAGGAAATAGGCAACTAAGGTGCAGGAATTAAAGAAAATAGGAAAGGAAATTCGGAGGAATTTATGGGACAGATTTAGGAATGTGAGATGTGTCCAGAAAATAGGAAAGAACCTCCCTTCCTTGTGTGACAGATTTGTGAAGGAAATAGGAATGTTTTTAGGACACAAAACAAGTAGGAAATCACCCTCCTTGCACGGCAAGGACTAGCACAAAATAGGTATGTGCTTATGTTCAGAAATTAGGCAAGAAAGGGTGTCCATGTGCGGCAAGGAAAAGGAATGTGCAAGGGATGTGCGGCAAGGATTGTTTAGGAATGCTTAGGCTTCTAGAACCCTCAATTGACTATCCTCACATATTTAGGAACTCCTTTGTGGCTGAAACTTTGGTGAAGAAGGGTTGGGAAACTTCCATTCCAAGAATAGAAACTCTTCAAGAATGGAAACCTTCGAAAATAGAAACTTCCAAACTTAGAAACTTCCAAACTTAGAAACTTCGGTTTCCAAATTTGACTCTTCATTCTTCATTTGCCTTGAATTCCATTCTTCACATCTTCATTCGCTCCTTAGCTCATTTGTACTTCAATTTCATCCTTCCGTTTAGCTCCAAACATGTCCTATCCATCTTAGGCCCAAAATTGCTCCAAAACGCTCCAAAATGCACCTTTTTGCATACTTTGACCTTAGAACCTGAAATTGCACGAAAATGGCTTAAAGTACTAAAACAACTAGGTTCTAACAACGTAAATGCAAGGAAATGAGCTAGTTAAGTCGCATAAATATGCTCCTATCAACCATACATCTTTGGAACGTGGCCGGTGCATTGCATAAACCGAATGGCATGCGACAATAGGCAAAGGTACCAAAGGGGCACGTGAAAGTGGTCTTTTCTTGGTCATCCGGAGCTATGACAATCTGATTATATCCAGAATAACCATCAAGAAAGCAATAAAAAGAATGACCAGCTAACCTTTCAAGCATTTGATCAATGAACGGCAAAGGGAAGTGGTCCTTCCTTGTGGTGGCGTTGAGCTTCCTACAATCGATGCACACTCACCAACCTGTTTGGATACGGGTTGGCACCAGCTCATTCTCGGCATTCTTCACCATAGTGACTCCGGATTTCTTTGGAACACATTGCACCGGCGAAACCCAACGACTATCTGAGATGGGATAAATCACTCCACAATCAAGAAGCTTGATAATCTCCTTCTTCACAACTTCCATCATTGGAGGGTTGAGTCAGCGTTGTGATAGGAGCATATTTATGCTACTTAGTTAGCTTGTTTTCTTGCATTTACGTAGTTAGTTATCGTTTATTATAATGATTTAAGCTATTTTCGTGTGTTTGTAGGTTCACATGGCAAGTGAAGCAAGAAAGTGCGTTTTGGTGCATTTTAGAGCTAAATTGAGCTTAAATGGAGTACATGCATATGGAGCACCATGGATGGACGAATTTGGTGCTAAAATGAGCTAGGAATCAGTTTTAAAGATGATGAAACAAGTTTGGGACAAAGAAGATAAGGAAAGTGCAAGAAAGGTGGAACATTATCCAAAACATTATCCATATTCTTATCTTATCCAACATTATCCAAACACGTTCCATAAAACATGCTACATGTTTCATGTCATGTTTTGTGTCGTGTTTCATGTCTTGTCTCTTCTAGAATGCCTTATCCATTCCTAAAGACATGCCTTGTGTTTCATGCCTTGTTCTTGCCTAAAAACATGCTGAAATGTCTTTCTAGAAGCCTAAAACAGATTTCCTAGAAAGGTGGCGCCTAGAACCTTTCTAGAAGGCCTTTGCCTTGCCTTGCAAGCCATCCCCCTTTCCCTTCAATTTGTGCCGCACCTTTTCCCCTTTTCCCCTTTGGATTTCTGATTTAATTGGCCCTTTTCCTTGTGGATTTGGGTTCAGTGGGCCATAAACCTTTTCCCTTATGGACTTACAATTCCTGCTGCACCTAGGGGCCCTAATCCATCACTTATGCTAAGTCCAAGCCCTAATATGATTTGCCCTAGGGTTTGTGAGGTCTATATATATATATATATATTCTCTAAATGTGTCGCACCCTTATCACTCATTCTCCCCAAAAATCTATTCAGCCGCATCCAACATCTTCTCATCCTAAAATCAGCCACACCATTCTTCCACCACCACCATAGCAACCACCTTGTGCCACCACCATTGAAGGAGGGGATGAGTAGTGCCATGCAGTCCAAAGGAAGGAACAAACCTTGCGCATGCCATCTGCAACCATGGGAGTGTCTAGAGTTTTTTCTTCTTTTGTTTTTGTTTTCATGTTTAATTTAATTTGCTTTTCAATTATGTTAAACATGTGGAACTAATTTTTGTTTAGTTAGAGGCGAATTTGAAGCCATGGACATATGTTGGTTATGATTTGATTTACTCCAGTTATGAATTCATGAACTATGGATGTGGTTTACTTTTCTATGTTGATTAAGAACTTGTTTATGTATGTGGGATGAGGGTCGACACTTAATTTGCATGCATAGATTTGATGCTAGGATATAAGGGAATTTCACCTAATCGTTATGAACTTATATTCATGAGTGCTAAAGATCGCTAGTCACGATTGTGTTTAGTAAACCCTAGGTTGGATTAACATGCGTATTCCGTAGTTATGAATGCCTAGTCAATGTTTATGATTTCCATTGAACTTAATGATTTTTGTTGAATATCTCTATCATGCGTATTCCATAGTTAGGGAGTTTGATGAAGAATAATTTGGTTGTGATGATTATCCCGTCCAATTCAATGAGTCTAGGGAAATCTGAAAGTTAATTTAAGCGGACCTTATTAACTTGGAGCATTGTCATTCATCGTTTGTTGAAGTCATAACTGGGAATCAAGTTATATGCATATGTTCATGTGTGGATAAGGACCCCTCTAACTAGTGTCTCATCATTCTATTTCATCATAATCGGTTTACTTTGAAGTTTGTTTACAAGTTTCTGTTTTAAATTAAATTTCGTCAAAATCAATCCCCCATTTATTTTGAAGTGTTAGATTAGTTAGAAATCAATTTAGTTTGTGTTTTTGAGAGTCTTGAGTCAAAGTATAACCTATTTTCGTCTAAATTGGTGTTTGTGTTCAAAACTGCCCAGAAAGTGGTTTTAAGGCAGTTTTGAGTGTTTTTGTGCAGTTTTGAGTCTTTTGGTTTGTTTTAGTGTTAGTTTTGCATTCTTTGAGTCTAGTTTAGTGTTTTACACTTTGTTTTTACGTTTTTGAGTCTTATTCACATTGATTAGCATCCCTAGTTAATCCCCGGTCTAGAACGATCCCTACTTGCGTACATACTACAATTGTCATCCATAGGGTTTAATTTGAGTGTCAAGTTAATTTTCACATCACGTTGGGCCTCTCGAGTTGGTTTATTCCCCTCCTCTAGAAGCATGCGATGCATGCACATAGTAGGGCTTATTCCCTTAATATCGACCAAAGTCCACCTAATAAGCATTTGATCTTGTAAGACCTCATTCTTAATGTCTAATTGGTGTATTATATGAGTTTAAGTGATTAACTTTTAAAGTGTGTCAAACGGACGCTCATTTTACCACAGGACTGCTAAGAAAAGAACAAATACACTCCAAACGGAAAAATAGTTTACTTTTGAAACCAAATAAGCATTTGATCTTGTAAGACCTCATTCTTAATTTCTTATTGGTATATTATATGAGTTTAAGTGATTAACTTTCGAAGTGTGTCAAACAGAGGCTCGTTTTACCACACGAATGCTTGGAAAAGGAGAAATACACTCCAAATAGAAAAATAGTGTTCTTTTGACACCAAATAAGCATTTGATCTTGTATGACCTCATTCTTAATTTCTGATGCGAAATATATAAGCACACAAATTAAACCCTTTTTTTATCAATTGTAGCAAGTATGTAAGTAGGGATCGTTCTGGACCGAGGATTAGGAGGGATTGCTAAATCGCTTGAAAATTGACTCAAAAACGTAAAAACAAGGTTAAAACACTCAACTTGACTCAAAGAATGCAAAACTATACTTTAAAACACTAAAACAAACCAAAAGACTCAAAACAGCAAACAAACACTCAAAACTGCCTTAAAACCACTTTCTGGGCAGTTTTGAGCACTAAGGAAGAATTTGGACGAAAATATGTTATAACTTGACTCAAGACTCTTTAAAACACAAACTAAACAGATTCTAAACACTTTAAAACAAGAAAGTAAAAGGGGGGAATTGGTTTTGATGAATTTGAAAACAAAACGAAACTTGTAAACTAAAACAGATTTTAAAACGAATTTGGTTTAAATGAATGGATGGAAGGCTAGCTAAGGGGTTTCTCTCCACACATGTCACACTTGCATACAAAACGATTTCTAGTTGCTTTTCAATAAACCATGGATTCTCAACGCCCCAAATTAACCGTGAATTGCACTAATTAACCGTCAGATTTTCCTAACGTTATTGAATTGGATGATTGCATACGACAACCCAAAGCATTCCCCACAAGTTCCCTACATGAATTGCATAATAGAGATACAAGCAAGAATCATTAAGTTCTATGAAAACCATAAGCATTGACGAGGCATTCGTTACTATGAATTGCATGAAACTTATGCCAAGAATTTACTTAACGCGATTGTGATCAACAACCTTTACTACTTGCGAATATAAGTTCATGACGATTAGGTGAAATTCCCTTATATCCTAGCATTCAATTTATGCATGCAAACTAAGCGGACCCTCTTAACCAACATACACAAATCAGTTTTAGTTCAAACGGGTAAGTAAATTGAAATCACAATTTATGAATCACAACTAGAGGTAATCAAATCATATAGCAAGCATGGACATGGTTTCGAATTACCCCCCCTAGCTAAGGGGGGATTAGTTCCTCATGATAGCAAATAAACAAAGAAAACTAAATTGAAACATTAAAAACCAAGATAGACAACACCTAGAATTGCTCCAGCGATTCAATGCTTTGAATGGCATTCACGAATCCAAATGGCACCTTCTCCTTCCTTCCTTGAATAATTGCGGCACAAGAGGGATTTTTTGGGTTTGGGGATGTGTTTGGTGAGGGATGGATGATGACGGATGGCGTAGGGATTTTTGTAGAGAGGACTTGCGAATGAAGGGATGTGTGAAGGCAGAGAATGAATGAAGGCTTCATGATTCAATTGGTGCGGCAAAGAGGTCTATTTATAGGGTTTAGGGTGCGGCAAAAGTCTTAGGAATTCGAGAAGGATTACACAACCTATTTTAAATATCCCCCAATCAGAATATAAACCCTCATTGTACCAGGAATTAAGTTTAGACAAGGATAGGATAAGATAAGGTTAGTTAAGATAGGATAAGTATTGGATAAGATAAGATAAGATAAGGTTGTTTGGATAATGTTTTGGATAATTCTCCTTCTTTTGAGCTGATTCCTTATCTTCAATGATTTGAATTTATTTCTCCAACCTTGAAACATATTCCCAACTCCATTTGGACTCCAAATTCGTCCATCTTCTTGCCCAAAGCTTGTGCTATCCATTCCAAGCCCAGATTTGCTCCAAAATGCTCCAAAATGCATCTTTTTGCCAACTTTGCTCCTTGGACCTAAAAACACACGAAAATGACTTTAAACACTATAATAAGCAACCACTAGCTAAGGAAATACAAGAAAACATACTAACTAAGTAGCATAAATATGGTCCTATCAATTTCTTATTGGTATATTATATGAGTTTAAGTGAATAACTTTTAAAGTGTGTCAAACGGAGGCTCGTTTTACCACACGAATGCTTGGAAAAGGAGAAATACACTCCAAATAGAAAAATAGGGTTCTTTTGACACCAAATAAGCATTTGATCTTGTAAGACCTCATAAGTTATAACCACAACCAAGCATAAACCAAAGAGTAATGATAGTAGCATATTTATGATACTTAGTTAGCTTGTTTTCTTGCACTTACATAGTTAGTTATCGTTTATTATAGTGATTTAAGTTATTTTCGTGTATTTGTAGGTTCAAATGGCAAGTGAAGCAAGAAAGTGCGTTTTGGTGAGTTTTAGAGCTAAATTGAGCTTAAATGGAGTACATGCATATGGAGCACCATGGATGGACGAATTTGAAGTGCAAATGAGCGAAGGACGAATGAAGAGTCAAAAGTGGAAACCGAAGTTTCTAATTTGGGAAGTTTCTAATTTCGAAGGTTTCCATTCTTGAAGAGTTTCTATTCTTGGAATGGAGATGTCCTAATCTTGTCTAGAAGGCCATTTCTGGGCCTATGTGAATGCCGCACCATCTAAGCCTTATCCATCTTGGATTTCAGATTTGAGTGGCCTTGTTTTGGGTTAATTGGGCCAAAGCTATTTTTCCTTGTGGACTTCCACTTTGTGCCGCACCTAGGGCTTTCTAGAACTAATTTTGCCTTGCCTTGCAAGGCCTTTCCTTGGCCCTAACAAATCAGCCGCACCTAAACCCTAGCCCAACCCCTTTGTGCCGCACATAATTCTTTCTAGAAACCCTAGCCCTTTAAACCAAATCAGCCGCACCCTAGGGCCCAATTCCCTTTAGTTTCTGATTGTTTTAACCTAATTTCTGATGGATTTGGCCTTTTAGAAGCCTTAAACCTGATTCACCTAGGGTTAGAAGTTTATATATTTGTGTTTAAGGGTTGGCCGCAGGAATCATCATTCCCCACTCAGAAATAAAAGTGCCGCACCCTTTCTCTCATCCATTCCGCAACCATTCATCCAAAAACCCAGAAATTCAACCTTTGCCGCAAGCACCATCACACTACCATTTAGCCACCGCCACAACCACCACTCATACAACCCTAGCCGCACCTTCCACCACCATAACCACCGTGCACAGCCATCTTTGGAGGAGAAGAGAAGAGCACCGTGCATGCCAAAAGGGAGAAGAAGGCTCATGCACAAATCTGCCACCATTGGAGTGTTTGGAGTTCTTTCTCTCTTTGTTTCTGTTTCATGTTTAATTTAATTCGTTGTTCAATTATGTTAAACATGTGGAACTAATTTCCTTTTAGTTAGAGGCGAATTTGAAGCCATGGACATATGTTGGTTATGATTTGATTTACTCCAGTTATGAATTCATGAACTTTGGATGTGGTTTACTTTTCTGTTTTGATTAAGAACTTGTTTATGTATGTGGGTTGAGGGTCGACACTTAATTTGCATGCTTAAACTTGATGCTAGGATATAAGGGAATTTCACCTAATCGTTATTAACCTATATTCATGAGTAGTAAAGATCGCTAGTCACGATTGTGTTTAGTAAACCCTAGGTTGGATTAACATGCGTATTCCATAGTTATGAATGCCTAGTCGTTGTTTATGATTTCCATTGAACTTAATGATTCTTGTTGAATGTCTCTATCATGCGTATTCCATAGTTAGGGACTTTGATGAGGAATAATTTGGTTGCGATGCGTATTCCATTCAATTCAATGAATTTAGGGAAATCTGAGAATTAATTAGTTCAATACAATTAATTTGGGACATCGTCATTCATAAGTTCATTGAAATCATAACTGGGAATCAAGTTGTATGCATATGTTCATGTGTGGATAAGGAACCCTCTAGCTAGTTTGTCTCATCATTCAATTCATTAGAAATCTGTTTTAGAATCTGTTTTATTCTCAAGTTTCTGTTTTAATTCTAAATTCGTCAAAACCAATCCCCCATTTATTTTCAAGTGTTAGATTAGTTAGAAATACATTTAGATTGTGTTTCTAGGAGTTTTGAGTCAAGTTAGAACTAATTTTCGTCAAAAATTGTGTTTGTGCTCAAAACTGCCCAGAAAGTGATTTTGAGGCAGTTTTGAGTGTTTCTGGGCTGTTTTGAGTCTTTTGCTTTGTTTAAGTGTTTTAAACTCTAGTTTTGCATTCTTTGAGTCTAGTTTAGTGTTTTACATTGTGTTTTTACGTTTTTGAGTCAGTTTCACATTGATTAGCATCCCTAGTTAATCCCCGGTCTAGAACGATCCCTATTTGCTCATATACTACAATTGTCATCCATAGGGTTTAATTTGAGTGTCAATCTAATTTTCACATCAAGTAAATCAAACTTTCATCCATGTTTACAACTTTCTTTAACAGTCATGCAATTACAAACCGAATCCTCATCATTGTGTTGGAAGGTACCCTAAGACACAAACAAACACACAAAAACAACTCTTTTTGGGTTTTTAAAACAATTTTTCAAATTTTTATGGGATTTTCGGATTTCTGAGTCAAAACACACTAAAACAGCTTAAAAACACTTAAAAACAGCAAGGAACAACATTTAGAAGTTATGAGTGATAAACCCTACGAATTTGCATCAAAACACTTTGGTTACCCCCCCACACTTAAATCAAACATTGTCCTCAATGTTTCAAGCATAGACTCACACAAATAACAAACAAACAAACAAAACAACATTTAAACAACCTAACATGGCAGAAACAAAATAGCAACAAAGAGAAGGGTTTAGGAACGCAAATCTGGAATTGGAGTGCTTTCTCGATCTTCCTTTGTTGAATGCATGGGTTGCCTCCCAAGTAGCGTTTGCTTTAACGTCGTACAGCCGGACGAAACCTCCGTTTAAACTCCCCCAGGGTCCACGGCATGGAAGGGTATTTCCTCCATGACATGCTCCTCGAAATACTCATGGATTGGGTCTATGTATGGCAGTGGATAATGATGGTCCCAGATTGTGTCATTTAGCTTCCCAAAGTCAATGTGAGCACTCCCACTATCACGGATTCGATTTGGTACCTGCACCACAAAAGGCAATAACCGATTAGTCGAAATAGGAATTGGAATTAGCGGAGGAGGCTTACCAATGTATTTCAAATAAGACTCAAAAGAAGCGGTGAAGGTAGTGCTCTCGGCCAGATTTGATATTTGGGGAGTATTGGCGTGCTTCCTATGCTCCACTCCAATCCCCTCTTCGATGGTGATTTTGGGTACATCCTTCTTGATTGGTGTGGATGAATGTTCCTGCCCCGAATCTTTAATCGCATCTATGGCAAAACAAGAACGAACATCCTTAGGATTCTTAACAGATTCAGGAACTTTGAATTTAACCATATCACCACCAAACTCCATTGTTAACGCTCCCTTAGCCACATCAATCTTGGTTTGGGCTGTCTTCATGAATGGTCGTCCAAGTAAGAGTGGCATTGGTGGAGAGTGGTCCGAGTCCTCCATCTCAAGTACGTAGAAATCAGCCGGGAATACTAGATGATCCACCTGCACCAAAACATCTTCCACAACTCCTTTTGGATAGGCATTAGAACGATCGGCTAATTGAATGATAACGCCATCATTTTTAAGATTTCCTAGATTCATAGATGCATAAACAGAATATGGCATGACATTGATGGATGCACCTAAGTCTAACATGGCATGTTCAAATCTTGTATTGCCAATAACACAAGGAATCGTAAAGCTACCCGGATCTTTGCATTTAGGGGGTAATTTCCTTTGTAAAACAGCTGAAACATTCTCACTTACCTGGACCACTTCTTTTTCCCGCATTCGCTACCTTGATGTACAAAGCTTCTTCAGAAATTTCGCATACTTTGGAATTTGCTTTATTGCAGCAATGAGCGGGATATTGACTTAGACTTTCTTAAAGGTCTCTAGAATGTCACTGTCCTCTTCCTCCTTCCTTGATTGCATGAACCTGCTAGGAAAGGGCACATTCAATGGAATGGAACTAGATAAATTCGAATTTGGACTTACCTTGGTGGTTTGGGACGGTTGAGAAGCATTGGATGGGTGCGGCAAGGGTGGAACATCATTGGCTGTGAGTTTTGGTTCTTGTGCTTCGTCTTGTAGCAGCTTTTCATCCTTGTCTTGACTTGATTTGGATGGGTCAGGGTTACTTCCGACTTGTTTACCACTTCGTAACATGATTGCCTTAGCGGTTTCGAAGCCTCCTTTAGGATTAACAACGGTTGAACTTGGCAACCTGCCTTGTTCTCTAATCTGCCCCATGAATTCCGCTATTTGCCCCATTTGCTTTTCCAAGTTATCCACCCTTTTGTCTAGGATTTGCCTCTCTTTGTTCTGAGTTTGGACTTCCTGCGTCAAAGTAGTAAGTAATTGAAAAATCTTATCATTATCACTTGAATTACCTGAATTGTTTTGGGCAGGTTGCAATTGGGTTTGATTGGGGACGAATGGCGTTGTATAAAAGCCCGGTGGTTGCTGCCTAAATCCGCTTTGTTGTTGGCCTTGTTGGGGTTCTCGCCATTTGAAATTTGGATGATCACGCCAACCGGGATTGAAAGTATTGGAAAAAGGATCACCACATGGTTGGTATTGATTGCCAAAACCCACGGCATTGAGTGTCTCCCACCCTCCATTCTCAATCAATTGTGGGCACTTATCCGTGGGATGTCCTTGCATGGAGCACACGCCACAAGAAGCCACGGTTTGCACTTTTGGTCCTTCAACAACCTGTGAAAGCAAAGTAGTAAGGTTAGCCATTTGATTTTGAAGTTCGGTTATGGCACTTACCTCATTTACTTGGTGTTGCCGTGGGGTGCTCCTTTGTCCAACACCTTCGTACTGTTGAGCGTTCAACGCACGATTAGTAATCAAGGTCTTTGCAACCGTGGGGGTCTTGTCCACCAATGCTCCTCCCGCTGAGGCATCTAACATTTGACGTTCAATTGGTAGGAGTCCCTCGTAGAAGTATTGTAGAAGTAGTTCCTCCTTCATTTGATGTTGTGGACATGAAGCAACAAGTGATTTAAAACGTTCATAATAAGTAGGGAAAGATTCACCTTCATCTTGTTGAATGCCACTTATCCTTTTGCGTAGGAGGATGACTCGAGAAGTTGGGAAAAACTTCTCTAAGAAGGCTCGTTTCATGCTTTCCCAAGATGTGACGGTTCCGGGAGCCAATTCATACAACCAATCTTTCGCCTTTTCTAGGAGAGAAAAAGGAAAGGCCTTCATCTTCAATATGCTCCCATCAACATTCACCGGGGTCATGCTCGAACACACTACTTCAAACTCCTTCAAATGCTTGTTCGGATCCTCCATGGACAGCCCATGGTACTTCGGAATGTGATGTAACAAGCTTGACTTTAATTCGAACTCGGCAGTCTTGTCCGGAGCCGCCCTAGGATATTGGATGCATAGGGTGCGGCATTGTCCAATCCCGAAGCGGAAAGTTCCTTGATTGTTAAGTTGTCCGCTGCCATGTCTTCTTCACCCACACTTGCCGTGAATTCCTCTTCTTCAAATTCAGAAACGGACTCGGAACTTTCACTTGATTCGCTAGGTTCTGGGTTCTTCCTCTTTCGTCTCAACTCTCGCTCGAAATCGTCGTCAAAGTCCAAGATATGTTCACGAATCGGATGAGAACTCCGAGTCATAAACGAGTACCTAAAACAAGAAACAAAACAAGATGAAGAATCTGGAATAAAATAAACGAAAATAAAACAATCCAAGGGATTAGCAAAGTTGCTAATCCCCAGCAACGGCGCCAAAATTTGATGTGAGAATTTTATACGCACACAAATTAAACCCTCTTTTTATCAATTGTAGTGAAGAATGTAAGTAGGGATCGTTCTAGACCGGGGATTAGGAGGGATTGCAAAATCACTTGGAATTGACTCAAAAACGTAAAAACAACGTTTAAAACACTAAACTAGACTCAAACAATGCAAAACTATACTTTAAAACTCTAAAACAAACGAAAAGACTCAAAACAGCACAAAAACACTCAAAACTGCCTTTAAACCACTTTCTGGGCAGTTTTGGACACTAAAGAAGATTTTGGACGAAAATAGTTATAACTTGACTCAAGACACTTTAAAAACACAAACTAAACAGATTCTAAGACTTTTAAACAAGAAGGTAAAGGGGGGTTTTGATTTTGACGAATTTGAAAACAAAACTTAAAACTTTGTAAAACGAACAGATTTTAAAACGACTTTAGATTTAAGGAATGGATGGAAGGCTAGCTAAGGGGTTCATCTCCACACATGTTATACTTGCATACGAAACGATTTCCGATTGCTTTTCAATAAACCATGAATTCTCAACGCCCCAAGTTAATTAGGTCCGCTTAAATTAACCTTCAGATTTTCCTAAAGTTATTGAATTGGATGATTGCATACGACAACCCAAAGCATTCCCCACAAGTCCCCTACATGATTGCATAATAGAGACACAAGCAAGAATCATTAAGTTCTATGAAAACCATAAGCATTGACGAAGCACTTGTTACTATGATTGCATGAAACTTATGCCAAGAATTTACTTAACTCGATTGAGATCATCAACCTTTACTACTTGTGAATATAAGTCCATAACGATTAGGTGAAATTTCCTTATATCCTAGCATTCAATTCATGCATGATAATTAAGCGTGCACTCTCAACCAACACACACAAATCAATGTAATTCACATAGATAAGTAAATTGAATTCATAACTTATGAAACGCAATTAGAAGTAATCAAATCATATCGCAAGCATAAACATGTGTTTCGAATCCCCCCCTAGCCAAGGGGGGGGGGGGGTTTAGTTCCTCATACGCACAAAACAAAGAGAATTAAATTTAAACATTGAAATCAAAGGAAAAGAAACACCTAGAAATTCCAGCGACGCGAACTTCAATTGCATGAACTTCCAAGCTTCCTTCTCCTCCTCCTTGGTGCGGCAAAGGGTGTAGAGACAAGTTTAGGACCTTATGTGGATGGGTGGATGGGTATGGAAGGATATAATGGTGTTTAGGTATGGTGGTGGCTGCGGCAAAGACTTAGAACTAGGGAGGATGGTGTTTTGGCGAATTTCTGAATGTGGGAGAGTGAATTATGGAGGTGGTGCAGCCAAGGGGTGTATTTATAGGCTGAAATTCGCAGCCCCTATGTAGCAAAGGAAAAGGATTTAAAGGCCTAATTTGTATAGGATAATAACACACAATCCTTGAAGGAAAAGGCTAAGGCTTTTAAAAACCAAGGGGGAAAGGAATAATCAGGTTTCTAGAAGTTCTAGAAAGGTTTGGGGCGTCACTTTTGTAGGACAAGGGATAAGGCCTTCTAGAAAGGTTGTTTTGTGGCTGATTCCTAGAAAAACAAGGGATAAGGTGTGGCACCTTTGTAGGAAGGGATAAGGCTTCTAGAAATCAGGTTTTAAGCTCCAAATAGGAAAAGAAATCTCTTTTATAGCTGAAATCTTTATGCATTAGGATTAGGAAAACTAATCCTTCTTCATCTTGGAATTCTTTTCCTTCTTGGACTTGGAAAACTTCTTTGTTGCTGCAACTTGAGGTCATTTGGGGTTTAACTTTTCTACTTCAAGTAGGAAACCTTGTTTGAGTAGGAAAACTTCAATCTTCTAGGAATCCAAATTCAACTAGGAAACCTATTTCCACTAGGAATCCTAATTCAACTAGGAAACCCATTTTAACTAGGAATCCTAATTCAACTAGGAAACCCATTTTACCTAGGAATCCTATTTCAACTAGGATTCCATCTTCCATTAGGGACTTTCCTACTTCAACTAGGAAACCTTGCTCAAGTAGGAATCATCATCTTCAAGTCTTCAATTTCGTCCATCCTCATGGCTCCAAGCATATGACCTTCATTCCAAGCTCTAATTTGCTCCAAAAGGCTCCAAAATGCTTCCTTTTGCACACTTTGCCCTTAAAACCTGAAAACACATAAAACTAACTTAAACGACTACTTTACTAAGGAAAAACACTATAAATGCACAAGAACAAGCTAAACTAATGCGCATAAGTATGCTCCTATCATTCCCCACAAGTTCCCTACATGAATTGCATAATAGAGATACAAGCAAGAATCATTAAGTTCTTTGAAAACCATAAGCATTGACGAAGCACTCGTTACTATGAATTGCATGAAACTTATGCCAAGAATTTACTTAACACGATTGAGATCATCAACCTTTACCACTTGTGAATATAAGTTTGTAACGATTAGGTGAAACTTCCTTATATGCTAGCATTAGAATTATGCATGACAATTAAGCGTGCACTCTCAACCAACACACACAAATCAGTTTAATTCAAATATATAAGTAAATTGAATTCACAACTTATGAAACTGATAGGAGCATATTTATGCGCCTTAGTTTAGCTTGTTCTTGTGCATTTATAGTGTTTTTCCTTAGTAAAGTAGTCTTTTAAGCTAGTTTTATGTATTTTCAGGTTTTAAGGGCAAAGTGTGCAAAAGGAAGCATTTTGGAGCCTTTTGGAGCAAATTAGAGCTTGGAATGAAGGTCATATGCTTGGAGCCATGAGGATGGACGAAATTGAAGACTTGAAGATGATGATTCCTACTTGAGCAAGGTTTCCTAGTTGGAGTAGGAAAAGCCCTAATGGAAGATGGAGTCCTAGCTAAATTGGGTTTCCTAGTTGAAATGGGAATCCTAGTTGAAATTGGTTTCCTAGTTGAACTGGGAAACCTAGAAGATTTAAGTTTCCTACTCAAACAAGGTTTCCTACTTGAAGTAGGAAATGTAAACCCCAAATGGCCTCAAGTTGCAGCAACAAAGAAGTTTTCCAAGTCCAAGAAGTAAAAGAATTCCAAGATGAAGAAGGATTAGTTTTCCTAATCCTAGTGCATAAAGGTCTCCTAAACACTTTAGGACACCTTATCCTTATTCTAGAAGCAATGCCGCACCTAGCCTTCTAGAAGACCTTAGAAACCTTTCTAGAAGCTCTTATCTATTCCTACATTGGTGTTGCATGTTTTTAGGCCTTGTTCTTCTAGAAATCAGCCAAATAACACTCTTTCTAGAATCCCCTATAAAAGTGGCGCCCCAAATCCTTCTAGAAGTCCCAATTTCTGCCACTAAACACTTTGTTTCTAGAACCCCTAAAAATCTGGCGCCTCAACCCTTTGGGTTTCTGAATTAATTAGGCCTTCTCCTTGTGGATTTGGATTGCCTAATTCCTTTTTAATTCTAAGTCCTTTACCTTGCAGATTTGGGTGTGATTTTGCCCTATAAATACACCATTCAGCCACATAAATCATACACCACCTCCATAATTCACAATTCACGTCAGAAATTCTCCCACATGATCGGATCATATTTATACATATTTTTATATCAAATTCACTCGTCTTTTCTTTGTTAGTTCGTTATATTTTGAGCTATTTACGTTGATTTTGTGTTTTATAGAATTTATCTAGTTAAGAAAATAAAAATAGAATAAATGAAGTGTTAAGTAATTAATTCGTTTAAACTTTCTTGTTTGTTGATTAGAATTTATCATTTGAAAAATAATATATATATATATATATATTTATATATATATATATTTATATATTTATTTATTTATATTTATATATATAATATGATGATTGTGTGTGTGTGATTACAAGCTGGCGTGCAAATCAGAAGGCTAATGGAAAGAAGAAATAAAAAAATAATGGAATCATGAGCTGCCTTAAGGCAGCAAGTGGAGAAAGAATAAAAGAAATATAAAAAAGGGCACATGCATTCGGTGGAAAAGTTAGTCAAAAGCAGAAAAATGATGGAGAAGAAGCCTTGAAGGCAGGCGGCCTTTGGAGTGAATAAAGAAAGGCAGGAAACAGGGGATCGAGAGGAAATAAAAGCTGCTTTGCAGCTAGAGAGCTCAGGGAGGTCCTGGGGAGAAAACGGAAACGGAGAATAAAAGTCACGGAGGTCAGAAGCTGCCAATTGGGCAGCCAATAGGAGGAAGCAGTGAAAACAGAAAAATAAAAAAAAAGGGGAGCTGCAAGGGCAGCTCCGTGAAGTGCGGCGAAGTCAGCAGGGAAAGGAAAGCTAGGCAGCCGCGGTGCAAGCGGGGGATGAAAACTGAAGGATGCCATTGGGCAGAAATCAAAGCACAGCAGCAGCAGGCGCATTGGGACAGGAACTGGGCAGAGACAAAGGCAGTGATGCACTGTGCACAGAACCTCCACATCCTCAATTTGGTTTAATCCTCCAAACTCTGTTTTTAATTTCTGTTTTTAATTTATAAATATGTGTAATTAATTTATTTTGGCTAGGGGATAATTCAAAGCCATGATTATATTTGTAATATGAATTGATAACTTCAGTTGTGATTTATGAGTTGTGATTTAATTTGCTTAACTGCTTGATAGATAACTTATTTGTGTATGTTAATTAAGGATGCATACTTAATTTACACGCATGAATTTGATGCTAGAATATAAGTGAATTTCACCTAATCGTTATGAACTTATATTCATGAGTAGTGAAGGTTGCCATCCGCAATCGCGTTAAGTAAATTCCTGGCAAACGTATCATGCTGTTCATAGTTACGAATGCCTTGTCAACACTTATGATTTTCATAGAACATAATGATCTTTAATCGTATCTCTATTGTGCTTTTCACGTAGGGAACTTTTGGGGAATAATTTGAGTTGTTGTATGCTGTTCATCCAATTCAATAACATAAGGAAAATCTGAAGGTTAATTTAAGCGTACCTAATTAATCTGGAGTATTGAAATTTACAACTTATTGAAAGAACAACTGAAGATCAATTTAGATTGCATTTGTGTCATGTGTGGAGAAGAACCCTCTAGCCAATCTGTCACCTATCCGTTCACTTTAATTTTATGTTTTTGTCGATTTTGTAATTTAGTTAAGTTTAATTTGCGTTTCGTAAAAACCAAACCCCCCCATTATTATAATATTATTATTTAGTTAATTTTTATTATTTTTAATCTTTTAATTTAATTTCCGTCCAATTAATTTCCTAGTTTTTATTTTAAATTGTTTTTATTATTTTGAGTCATTTTTAGTGTGTTTCAAGTTTTTAGCTTAATTTGTGTTTTCTCGAGTTTTAAGTTGTTTTGAGTCTTTTGATTTGTTTTAGTTTATTTGTTAGTTTTATTTTGAGTTATTCTAATTAAGTGTTCTTATTTTAGTTTAGTGTTTTAAATTTTATTTTTACGTTTTTAAATTAAAATAGAGGTTTTAGCAAGCCCTCCTAATCCCCGGCCTAGAACGATACCCTACTTACATCTATACTACATCTGTCAAAAAGAGGGTTAAATTTGTGCGGTTTAAAATACCCGTCAAAATTTTGGCGCCGTTGCCGGGGATTAGTAATTTTGCTAATCCCTTTATTTTTTTGTTTGTGTTTAATTTTTGTTTGTTTGTTTGTGTTTTTGTTTGTTTTTGTGTTTGTGTATTTTACTTTTGATATTTGATTTATTTATTTTTCCTTAATTTTAGGTACAATTGGGGTAAGAAATGGCATTTGCGACCATTCAAGCTCAATTGGCGCAGCTCACTGCTCAATTGACTAATAATGCCGAACGGACGACAATGCCAAGTGTCCCTACACTTGATGTCCCCTATGGGCAAGGATATCAGACTCATCAATATCCTCAATTTTCTGCATATGAAGATGTTTGGGGATATCAAGGCCACAACCAATCAAGGGGCAACATGTTTTCCAACCCTTGCAATTCGGATTGGAGAGGTTATTCAGATCAGATGTGGGATGAACCTCAGCAATTTCAACAAAGTGGATATTGGCAGCAAGACGAGTTCTATTCCAGACCTATGCAGCCACCACAGCATCCCCCACAACAATTCCAATCGAATTCAAGTATGCCCGTGGATTATAATCAAATTCTTAACGAATTAAACTCTTTGGTGCAGGGGTCACAAAATCAAGCTGAAGAGACTTACCAAGGAGAATATTGGCAGCCGTATGATGAGTTCTATACATCACCACCACAGCCTCCGCAACAATTTGCCCAATTCGATTCAGGTACATCTCTGGATAATGATACATTTAATAAGTTACTCTCCTCTTTGAATCAGGGAGTGGAAAATCGAATCCAGGAGATGCAAGACCGGACCAATAAGGTGGATGAATTGGAAAGGCAAGTTGGGGAGATTATGGAGATCATGGCACAGATTCAAGATCAAAGTGAATTCTCCAACTCCACCATTGCAAATTCAAAGGCAGAAGTTGAAAATGAAGAAGCCATCACTTTGGAAGGTGATATGGAGAATGAGGCTGTCCTAGAACCGTTCAAACTCAGCCCGAACTTGGATGAATTGCCGCTGCAAGCAGAATATGAGGAGGACGACTTGGGCAGTTTAGACGAATTCTTGTCTCAAACCCCTCAAGTCCCTATGTCGTTCAACTATGGTGAGGTTGTTCCAAGTTCAATTCATTCTGATATTTTTCCACCAAATGTTCTTTTTCCTTGCAGAATTTTAATTCCAAATTTCGAAGATAGTGAAAAAGACATTGTGGACGCTCTTCCAATGGTTCAAGATATCGAAGTGGTTGGGCAACATCAAGAATACATCAATGAGGCTGTGCAGGAAACAAAGGCCCAAGAAATTGAGTTTGATGACACGGGACAGGCCACAACCATCATAGTCAATTTGGCCCAGTGCAAAATCCCAGAAATATCCAAAAATGTGGTTTTTGTTATTAATTTTGAGTCGGACAAAGATAGTAAGTCATCTTCTCCAATTTTAATTTTATTTTCTACTAACATGCTAATTTTAATGATTCAGGCACCCACCCGAGAATTCAGACCATTGCCGAATCATTTCAAGTATCACCTCCCATTAAAAGATAAATTTCATGCTTTGGAGCCGAGGGGAGGATAAGGAAAGAATCGTCCGGCTAAAGACGTTAAAACAAGCGCTTCTTGGGAGGCAACCCAAGCAACCAGATTTGCATTTCTTAACCTTCTTCTTTATTGCTTTTACTTTCATTTTGTTTCGCTTAGTTAGTTGTGTTATTTGGTTGATTTTTATTTAGTTTGAGTTTAAATAAATTTAGGGCCTTGTTTATTTTAAGTGCGAGTAAATAAAGTCTTTTTGCATTAATTTACGTATTTTACTTTACTTATTTTAATTTGCTTAAATTAACCCTAAAAAAAAATAAAAAAAAAAAAAAATAAAAAAAAAAAAAAAAGTTTATTTAAATTATAATAATAATATTTATATATATATATTTATATATATATATATATAAATATTTACATAAACTTAAAAAAAAAAAAAAAAAAAAAAAAAAAAAATTAAAAAAATTTACAATAATACGAAAAACTAATTACAATCATTGGTTTTGGTTAGGTTGTGCCCCAGAGGTCGATGGAGCTCCGGGAAGACGAAGAGCCAGAGTTGGAATCTCCGGAGCCGGAACACTTGGTGCTGCTCCAGAGGACGAAGGCAACATAAACCTCGGGAGTAGCGCCATGAACCTTTCATGATCGCTCTGGATCCGACCGTCCGACTCCTGCAGCTGATCCAGCTTCCTCTTCATGCTGGTCGAGTAACTAGTTGCAAGCATGTGCAACTCCTTGTTCTCGTGCCTGAGTCCTCTGACCTCCTGCCGAAGACTGGCCACCTCCGCCATCAGCGACTCCACCTGACGAGATCGGGCAAGCAGGCGCTGGCCCATGTTCGAAACTGAGCCTGCACTCTGGACGCTGAGGGCAAGGGAGTCCTGAACGGCCAACTCGTCCGACCGCATGGATAGCATCCTATTGTCTCTAGGAGTAAGCAAATTCCTAGCGACCACCGTTGCGGTTATATCGTTTCTCATCATTGTGTCCCCGACTGTAAGAGGACCATTGGGGGATATAAAGGACGGATTCCAAATGTTGTTCGGAGCAGACGAGTCATCGTCTTCTCCGACATTCAAGTTTAGGCGACGGTCGGAAGGGCAAGACATTTTTAGAGGAGGTTGAGGTAGAAAAGAGTTCGGAAAGTTTAAGAGTGCAGGAAGAGTGCGGAATGAGTAAGAGTGCAGAAGTGCAAGAAGGGAGTATTTTCAGAAGGAAGTGTTTGAGGGAGTTCAAGTGTGAGATGGATCAGAATTAGCGCCTCTATAAAAAGAAGCAAATCAAAGAGAGGCGCTCCTCTGAGGTTGAAGACGCGTCATCGCGCAAATCGAAGGCCGACGCTCCTTTCTCAAAAGAGCCGTTTCCTTTCTCAAAAGCTGGGCTTGACTCAGCAATCACGTGGCATCACGAGGGCTCGGTTTGTCCGGATGTGTCGTCACTCATGACGTGCAGCGTGGAGCGTTGCGAAAACCACGAGCCGCACCCGGTTTTGAACCCCGGTTTTCAAAAGATCATCATTCCAATTTGTCGTCACTCGTCGTATGCGCAGTCAGCTTCGCGGAAATTACGGACGCGTTGTCAGAAAGCGCGTAACGGGCACTGTTCATCAATCCACCGGCTGCCGACAAATAGTGAGGGAACAGTTCCGGTTGTGAAGGAAAATTTCTATAAAGTCGACCTTCGCCTTCCACATCAAAGGCACACCTTCACACCCTCTCCACCTCTAAACTTCTCAACCTCTCTTCATCTCCGATAATGTCTTCCCAAAGAAAGCTTTCGAGTTATTCAGTGTTCTTCATCCCTTGGATCACCCCAGAAAACAAACCTTCCAGAGCAAAAGTATTTCATATTAAAAAGGTTAAAAGCAAAAGTATCTCATATTACGCTTTCTCCTCACTTTCATCTGAAGAACATGGAGAAAGTGAGATCCTGATTGCTTACCTAGTCTTGCTCTCGAGTACTCATCTCAGACCCCTCCCAGCCCACTTCAAAAATAAAACCGTGTTGAGGTACTTCTTCAAAAACAAAAGTACCTCACAGACGAAGCAGGAGGAGTCTGAGGTGCACCCAGGAGCAGATGAGTCTGGGTTGATCCAAGAGTTCAAGAAGATGCCACACCTGCGTGGAGACCGGACTACTTGAAGCATGTGGAGACAACGTGCTGATTCATCCTCAACTAAGCTGAGGAGCACTTGCAAGAAAGGAAGCCCATCCAGTTCAAGATGAAAGCTGTGGAAAATCAACAGTCATGACCAATGACCACCTATTAGTTCTTTTCGTTATCTTTTATTTTCATTTTCAATTTTCGTTTGCATTTTCTATATTTTCTTGCGTGCTTAACTGATTTATTTCTTTTCTTTGCAGGAACGTTTGGTTATTTCTCCCTTGAAGTTGATTGCAAAATTTACGCTTGGGGGTCATCGCTTGGTTTTCTGCAAATTAGAGAAGTTTTCAGTCCCTTTTCTTTATTTTGTTTCGTATTTTTTGTTCATTTTATTTTAATTGCTTATTAATGTTTTCTGACATTGGGGACAATGTCTAGTTTAAGTGTGGGGGTATCAAGTATAAAAAATGACCAAATTGAAATTTTTTGTACCTTCGACTTTGAACTGGTTTCATTTGTTTCCATGTTATTGCTTTTTGTTTTCTTAATTAGCTTTGTGTTTTACTTAATTTTTTTTCGGAGTTTTGTGTTTTATTTAATTTTTCTCGAAAAATTTAAAAAAATCCAAAAATATTGTCTTGTTTTCCTTATGGTTTTAAATTAGATTTTTATTAGTTTCCCGACCCAATGATATAACTAGATCGAATTTGAACCATGATTATCAAGAACTTAGTTAACATGTGTTGTATGAAATTCCTTATTCTCTTGTTAGTATTGTACATATTTGATCATCTTTGAAAAATCCAAATGCACATAGCCGTGTTGATGTGAAACTAAAGCATGACTTAAAGCTTCATATGTGAATTTAGTGACCATATACATCCCGTGTGAGTTTTTGAGCCTATTGAAAGTGTGTGCATTTTTCATACACTCCTATTCTTTCATGTGTGATGAACTTATGTGAGATGCATCTCTAGAACTTGCGTAACGATCTTTCAAAATGTTTGTCATTGATTGCATGAACTTGAAAATGATAGAGGCATTAGGTTTACCACCATGGCCCAAATGACCTTGTGTCCCAAAGAAAAATGATACCATTAGATTGCCTATTTGAGCCGTTATGTGAGCCTTTTATTTCTTATCACCAGATATGTCTACCCTTATACCTCAAAACATGTTTCCTTACCCTTTCCAAGCGAGCAATTTGAGACTGTCTTATGATAAATGTTTGTGAAGTACTTGGAATGAGTTTGGCAAAAGAATAAGTGTGGGGGTTTTTCATGTTTGTATTTATTTGAAAAAAAAAAAAAAATGAGAAAAGGAAGAAGAAAAAGAAAAGAAAAAAAAAAAAAGAAAGATTGTATTCAAAGAAAATAAAAATAAAAAGTTTAAAGTTTCAGTTTATGGGTGTGATGGGAGGTGTTAAAAGAATCGTTGGAGAACTTGAGTTCTTTTAAATCTCAACAGAAGAATTGCTTGTAATATAGCTCGAAACTTGTGTTTTCCTATTCTTTCGTTTCAATAGCCCTATCCCTAAGCCTCATTACATCCAATAAAAGTCCTCTTGATTTAAGTTTTGCAATTATGATTGTGGAGAAGTGATTTTTATGCAAGCTTATGGTAGATCTTTCACATTTGTTTCTTTGAGCGAAACACATTAAAACTAAACACATGTGTGATTGAGTGCATATCCCGTGAGAAGGTTACTGGTTTGCATATGATGATTTTAAAAATAAAAACTTGAAATTGCATTAGCATGGCTATCTCACACACTACACTTCAAGGATGATTTAAAGATTACTGCTAATATTTGAATAAGGAAGATGAACTTGAATTAGCTTGTTTGGTGCTAGCTATGGTTCTTGTTGATTTATGTTTTCGAATGAAATTCTTTGAGGGTCAAATAAGGGGAAGCTAATGTTTTTCATGTTATTACTTTTTCTGTTTTCTTTGTTTTGCTCGAGGACTAGCAAAAGCTAAGTGTGGGGGTATTTGATCGGATCATATTTATACATATTTTTATATCAAATTCACTCGTCTTTTCTTTGTTAGTTCGTTATATTTTGAGCTATTTACGTTGATTTTGTGTTTTATAGAATTTATCTAGTTAAGAAAATAAAAATAGAATAAATGAAGTGTTAAGTAATTAATTCGTTTAAACTTTCTTGTTTGTTGATTAGAATTTATCATTTGAAAAATAATATATATATATATATATATTTATATATATATATATATTTATATATTTATTTATTTATATTTATATATATAATATGATGATTGTGTGTGTGTGATTACAAGCTGGCGTGCAAATCAGAAGGCTAATGGAAAGAAGAAATAAAAAAATAATGGAATCATGAGCTGCCTTAAGGCAGCAAGTGGAGAAAGAATAAAAGAAATATAAAAAAGGGCACATGCATTCGGTGGAAAAGTTAGTCAAAAGCAGAAAAATGATGGAGAAGAAGCCTTGAAGGCAGGCGGCCTTTGGAGTGAATAAAGAAAGGCAGGAAACAGGGGATCGAGAGGAAATAAAAGCTGCTTTGCAGCTAGAGAGCTCAGGGAGGTCCTGGGGAGAAAACGGAAACGGAGAATAAAAGTCACGGAGGTCAGAAGCTGCCAATTGGGCAGCCAATAGGAGGAAGCAGTGAAAACAGAAAAATAAAAAAAAAGGGGAGCTGCAAGGGCAGCTCCGTGAAGTGCGGCGAAGTCAGCAGGGAAAGGAAAGCTAGGCAGCCGCGGTGCAAGCGGGGGATGAAAACTGAAGGATGCCATTGGGCAGAAATCAAAGCACAGCAGCAGCAGGCGCATTGGGACAGGAACTGGGCAGAGACAAAGGCAGTGATGCACTGTGCACAGAACCTCCACATCCTCAATTTGGTTTAATCCTCCAAACTCTGTTTTTAATTTCTGTTTTTAATTTATAAATATGTGTAATTAATTTATTTTGGCTAGGGGATAATTCAAAGCCATGATTATATTTGTAATATGAATTGATAACTTCAGTTGTGATTTATGAGTTGTGATTTAATTTGCTTAACTGCTTGATAGATAACTTATTTGTGTATGTTAATTAAGGATGCATACTTAATTTACACGCATGAATTTGATGCTAGAATATAAGTGAATTTCACCTAATCGTTATGAACTTATATTCATGAGTAGTGAAGGTTGCCATCCGCAATCGCGTTAAGTAAATTCCTGGCAAACGTATCATGCTGTTCATAGTTACGAATGCCTTGTCAACACTTATGATTTTCATAGAACATAATGATCTTTAATCGTATCTCTATTGTGCTTTTCACGTAGGGAACTTTTGGGGAATAATTTGAGTTGTTGTATGCTGTTCATCCAATTCAATAACATAAGGAAAATCTGAAGGTTAATTTAAGCGTACCTAATTAATCTGGAGTATTGAAATTTACAACTTATTGAAAGAACAACTGAAGATCAATTTAGATTGCATTTGTGTCATGTGTGGAGAAGAACCCTCTAGCCAATCTGTCACCTATCCGTTCACTTTAATTTTATGTTTTTGTCGATTTTGTAATTTAGTTAAGTTTAATTTGCGTTTCGTAAAAACCAAACCCCCCCATTATTATAATATTATTATTTAGTTAATTTTTATTATTTTTAATCTTTTAATTTAATTTCCGTCCAATTAATTTCCTAGTTTTTATTTTAAATTGTTTTTATTATTTTGAGTCATTTTTAGTGTGTTTCAAGTTTTTAGCTTAATTTGTGTTTTCTCGAGTTTTAAGTTGTTTTGAGTCTTTTGATTTGTTTTAGTTTATTTGTTAGTTTTATTTTGAGTTATTCTAATTAAGTGTTCTTATTTTAGTTTAGTGTTTTAAATTTTATTTTTACGTTTTTAAATTAAAATAGAGGTTTTAGCAAGCCCTCCTAATCCCCGGCCTAGAACGATACCCTACTTACATCTATACTACATCTGTCAAAAAGAGGGTTAAATTTGTGCGGTTTAAAATACCCGTCACCACACCCTTTGCCGCATCCATACTTCACCATTCTCCATAATTTCAGCCCAAAAACACCTTTGCCACACCACCTAAACCCTTAGAACCTGTTCTAGACCCTTTGCCGCACCAAGGAGGAGGGAAAGAAGCTTGGGAGTTCATGCAATTCAAGTCGCGTCGCTGGAATTTCTAGGTGTTTCTTTTCCTTTGATTTCAATGTTTAAATTCAATTCTCTTTGTTTTGTGCGTATGAGGAACTAAACCCCCCCTTGGCTAGGGGGGATTCAAAACACATGTTTATGCTTGCGATATGATTTGATTACTTCTAATTGCGTTTCATAAGTTATGAATTCAATTTACTTATCTATGTGAATTACATTGGTTTGTGTGTGTTGGTTGAGAGTGCACGCTTAATTATCATGCATAAATTGAATGCTAGGATATAAGGAAGTTTCACCTAATCGTTATGGACTTATATTCACAAGTAGTAAAGGTTGATGATCTCAATCGAGTTAAGTAAATTCTTGGCATAAGTTTCATGCAATCATAGTAATGAGTGCTTCGTCAATGCTTATGGTTTTCATAGAACTTAATGATTCTTGCTTGTATCTCTATTATGCAATCATGTAGGGGACTTGTGGGGAATGCTTTGGGTTGTCGTATGCAATCATCCAATTCAATAACTTTAGGAAAATCTGAAGGTTAATTTAAGCGGACCTAATTAACTTGGGGCATTGAGAATTCATGGTTTATTGAAAAGCAATTGGAAATCGTTTCGTATGCAAGTATAACATGTGTGGAGATGAACCCCTTAGCTAGCCTTTCATCCATTGTTTTAAGCCAAATTCGTTTTAAAATCTGTTTTGATTTACAAATTTATGTTTTGTTTTTAAATTCGTCAAAACCAATCCCCCCCCCCTTTTGTTTTCAAGTGTCAATTAGTTAGAAAGTGTTTGATTTGTGTTTTTAAGTGTTTTGAGTCAAAGTTATAAGTATTTTCGTCCAAAATCTTCTTTAGTGTTCAAAACTGCCCAGAAAGTGGTTTTAAGGCAGTTTTGAGTGTTTTTGTGTTATTTTGAGTCTTTTGGTTTATTTTGGTATTTCAAGTTCTAGTTTTGCATTGATTGAGTCTAGTTAGTGTTTTAAACTTTGTTTCTACGTTTTTGAGTCAATTCCAAGTGATTTTGCAATCCCTCCTAATCCCCGGTCTAGAACGATCCTGATAGGAGCATATATATGCACCTTAGTTGAGCTTGTTCTTGTGCATTTACAGTGTTTTTCCTTAGTAAAGTAGTCTTTTAAGCTAGTTTTATGTATTTTCAGGTTTTAAGGGCAAACTGTGCAAAAGGAAGCATTTTGGAGCCTTTTGGAGCAAATTAGAGCTTGGAATGAAGACCATATGCTTGGAGCCATGAGGTTGGACGAAATTGAAGACTTGAAGATGATGTTTTCTACTTGAGCTAGGTTTCCTAGTTGAAGTAGGAAAATACTTAGAAAGATGGAATCCTAGCTAAATTGGGTTTCCTAGCTAAATTGGGTTTCCTAGTTGAAATGGGAATCCTAGTTGAAATGGGAATCCTAGTTGAAATTGGTTTCCTAGTTGAATTGGGAAACCTAGAAGATTGAAGTTTCCTACTCAAACAAGGTTTCCTACTTGAAGTAGGAAATGTAAACCCCAAATGGCATCAAGTTGCAGCTACAAAGAAGTTTTCCAAGTCCAAGAAGGAGAAGGTTTCCAAGATCAAGTAGGAGAAGAATTCCAAGTCAAGGAAGGAGAGAGACATGTTTTCCTAATGCTAGAAGGACTCCTAAGTATTGTAGGACACAAATTGGAAGTTATAGATCATTCCTCCTCCTTGCCGTGAGTTTCATGAAGTTTCTATCAGTTTTGGGGCTTTCTAGAAGCCCTATCCTACTCCCTTGATCCATGCCGCACCCTAGCCTTCTAGATGGCCTAATCCCTTGCCTTGCAAGGCTTTCTAGAAGCCTTATCACCTTATTCCTAGCTGCCGCACCTTTTGTTCCTTATCCCTTAGGATTTCTGGTTGTTTTTACCTTTTTCCTTGTGGATTTGGATTCTACAAGTCCTAATCTGGTTTGCTAGGGTTTTAGGAGCCTATATAAACCACCTTAACCCATTCATTCATTCATTCATTCACTCCACAAAATCAGAAATTCGCCAAGCACCATTCTCCCTAGTTTTAAGTTCTTGCCGCAGCCACCACCATACCTAAACACCACTATACCCTCTCCTAACCATTCATCCATACACATAAGGTCCTAAACCTGTCTCTAAACCCTTTGCCGCACCAAGGAGGAGGAGAAGGAGGCTTGGAAGTTCATGCAATTCAAGTTCAATCGCTGGAATTTCTAGGTGTTTCTTTTCCTTTGATTTCAATGTTTAAATATAATTCTCTTTGTTTTGTGCGTATGAGGAACTAAACCCCCCCTTGGCTAGGGGGGATTCGAAACACATGTTTATGCTTGCGATATGATTTGATTACTTCTCATTGCGTTTCATAAGTTATGAATTCAATTTACTTATCTGCGTGAATTACATTGATTTGCGTGTGTTGGTTGAGAGTGCACGCTTAATTATCATGCATAAATTGAATGCTAGGATATAAGGAAATTTCACCTAATCGTTATGGACTTATATTCACAAGTAGTAAAGGTTGATGATCTCAATCGAGTTAAGTAAATTCTTGGCATAAGTTTCATGCAATCATAGTAATGAGTGCTTCGTCAATGCTTATGGTTTTCATAGAACGTAATGATTCTTGCTTGTATCTCTATTATGCAATCATGTAGGGGACTTGTGGGGAATGCTTTGGGTTGTCGTATGCAATCATCCAATTCAATAACTTTAGGAAAATCTGAAGGTTAATTTAAGCGGACCTAATTAACTTGGGGCGTTGAGAATTCATGGTTTATTGAAAAGGAATTGGAAATCGTTTCGTATGCATGTATAACATGTGTGGAGATGAACCCCTTAGCTAGCCTTCCATCCATTGTTTTAAGCCAAATTCGTTTTCAAATCTGTTCGTTTTACAAAGTTTTAAGTTTTGTTTTCAAATTCGTCAAATTCAAAACCCCCATTTTCTTTCTTGTTTAAAATTCTTAGAATCTGTTGAGTTTGTGTTTTCTAAGTGTTTCAAATCAAGTTATAACTATTTTCGTCCAAAATCTTCTTTAGTGTCCAAAACTGCCCAGAAAGTGGTTTTAAGGCGGTTTTGAGTGTTTTTGTGCTGTTTTGAGTCTTTTGGTTTGTTTTAGAGTTTTAAAGTATAGTTTTGCATTGTTTGAGTCTAGTTTAGTGTTTTAAACTTTGTTTTTATGTTTTTGAGTCAATTCCAAGTGATTTTGCAATCCCTCCTAATCCCCGGTCTAATTTGTGTGCGTATAATTTTCGCATCAAAATTTTGGCGCTGTTGCCGGGGATTAGCAACTTTGCTAATCCCTTGGATTGTATTTTCGTTTTGTTTAAGTACGGTCAGATTCTGAGTTGTTTTTGTTTCTTGTTTAGGTACTAGTTTATGACTCGGAGTTCTCATCCGATTCACGAAGATATTTTGGACTTTGACGACGATTTCGAGCGCGAGTTGAGACGAAAAAGGAAGAATCCAGAACCTAGTGAATCAAGTGCAAGTTCTGAGTCCGTTTCTGAATTTGAAGAGGAAGTAGAAGACATGGCAGCGGACAACCGAACAATCAAGGAGCTTTCCGCTTCGGGATTAGACAATGCCGCACCCCTTTGCATCCAATATCCTAGGGCGGCTCCGGACAAGACTGCCGAGTTCGAATTAAAGTCAAGCTTGTTACATCACATTCCGAAATACCATGGGCTATCCATGGAGGATCCGAACAAGCATTTGAAGGAGTTTGAAGTAGTGTGTTCGAGCATGACCCCGGTGAATGTTGATGAGAGCATATTGAAGATGAAGGCCTTTCCCTTTTCTCTCATAGAAAAGGCGAAAGATTGGTTGTACGAATTGGCTCCCGGAACTGTCACATCTTGGGAGAGCATGAAACGAGCCTTCTTGGAGAAGTTTTTCCCAACTTCTCGAGTCATCCTCCTACGCAAAAGGATAAGTGGCATTCAACAAGATGAAGGTGAATCTTTTCCTACTTATTATGAACGTTTTAAATCTCTTGTTGCTTCATGTCCACAGCATCAAATGAAGGAGGAATTGCTTCTACAATACTTCTACGAGGGACTTCTACCAATTGAACGTCAAATGCTAGATGCCTCAGTGGGAGGAGCTTTGGTAGACAAGACCCCCACGGCAGCAAAGATGTTGATTGCCAACCGAGCGTTGAACGCTCAACAATACGAAGGAGTTGGACAAAGAGGAACCCCACGGCAACATCAAGTCAATGAGGTAAGTGCCATAATCGAACTTCAAAATCAAATGGCTAACCTTACTACTTTGCTTTCTCAGGTGGTGGAAGGTCCGAAAGTCAAAACCGTAGGTTCTTGTGGCGTATGCTCTATGCAAGACCACCATACGGACAAGTGCCCACAATTGATCAAGAATGGAGGATGGGAAACCCTCAATGCCGTGGGTTATGGCAACCAATACCAACCACGTGGTGATCCATTTTCCAATACTTACAATCCCGGTTGGTGTGATCATCCAAATTTCAAATGGCGAGAACCCCAACAAGGCCAACAACAAAGCGGATTTAGGCAACAACCCCCGGGTTTCTATCAAAAGTCGTTGGCACTACCACAAGCCCAAGCACAACCTGCCCAAAACAATTCAGGTAATTCAAGTGATAATGATAAGATTTTTCAATTACTTACTACTTTGACGCAGGAAGTCCAAACTCAAAACAAAGAGAGGCAAATCCAAGACAAGAGGATGGATGAGTTGGAGAAACAAGTGGGACAAATGGCCGAGTTCTTGGGGCAATGTCGTGAGCAAGGAAGGTTGCCTAGCTCAACGGTGGTCAATCCGAAAGGTGGATTCGAATCTGCACAAGCCATAAGTTTGCGAAGTGGACGACAAGTAGGATCTGACCTTAAACCATCCAAATCACGCTCCAACGAGGAGGAAGAGTTGCGAATTGAAGAGGAGGAGCAAAGGCCACCAACGGCCAAGGTGGAAACACCTTTGCCGCAAGCCCTAAGTGACCCTAAACTGTCCAATTTGTCCAATAGAGGTAAAAACGTGTCAAATTCAATTCCTACTAATGTTTTTCCTTCGAATGTTCCCTTTCCTAGTAGGTTTATGCAAGCAAAGGAAGAAGAGGATGAAAAAGACATTCTGGAAACGTTTAGGAAGGTGCACGTCAATATACCGCTCCTTGATGCTATAAAGCAAATCCCGAAGTACGCCAAGTTTTTGAAGAAGCTTTGTACAACAAAGAAGCGGATTCGGGAGAAAGAGGTGGTGCATGTAAGTGAGAATGTCTCTGCGATGTTGCAAAGGAAGCTGCCACCTAAATGCAAGGATCCGGGTAGTTTCACTATCCCTTGTGTAATTGGTAATATACGGTTTGAACATGCTATGCTAGATTTAGGTGCATCAATTAATGTCATGCCATATTCTATTTATGCATCTATGAATCTAGGAGAGCTTAAAAATGATGGTGTTATTATTCAATTAGCCGATCGATCTAATGCATATCCGAAAGGAGTTTTGGAGGACGTTTCGGTGCAGGTAGACCATTTGGTTTTTCCTGCAGATTTCTATGTGCTTGACATGGAGGTTTCGGCCCACTCTCCATCATCACCACTTTTACTTGGCCGACCTTTCATGAAAACGGCTCAAACCAAGATTGACGTGGCCAAGGGAGCAGTCACTATGGCTTTTGGTGGTGATATGATTAACTTTAAGATTTCTGAATCGGTTGAGAATACTAATGATGTTCGTTCTTGTTGTGCTATTAATGTAATTGAAAATATAGGGCAAGAATGTTCAACGCTAGTCAAGAAGAATGCGCCTCAACCCACCGTCGAGGAAGGAATTGGAGTGCACAACAAGGAGTGCATGGCCCCAACTTTGCAATCACCAAGGAGGAGGAGAAGGAGGCTTGGAAGTTCATGCAATTCAAGTTCACATCGCTGGAATTTCTAAGTGTTTCTTTTCCTTTGATTTCAATGTTTAAATATAATTCTCTTTGTTTTGTGCGTATGAGGAACTAAACCCCCCCCCCCTTGGCTAGGGGGGCATTCGAAACACATGTTTATGCTTGCGATATGATTTGATTGCTTCTCATTGCGTTTCATAAGTTATGAATTCAATTTACTTATCTATGTGAATTACATTGATTTGTGTGTGTTGGTTGAGAGTGCACGCTTAATTATCATGCATAAATTGAATGCTAAGATATAAGGAAATTTCACCTAATCATTATGGACTTATATTCACAAGTAGTAAAGGTTGATGATCTCAATCGAGTTAAGTAAATTCTTGGCATAAGTTTCATGCAATCATAGTAATGACTGCTTCGTCAATGCTTATGGTTTTCATAGAACTTAATGATTCTTGCTTGTATCTCTATTATGCAATCATGTAGGGGACTTGTGGGGAATGCTTTGGGTTGTCGTATGCAATCATCCAGTTCAATAACTTTAGGAAAATTTGAAGGTTAATTTAAGCAGACCTAATTAACTTGGGGCGTTGAGAATTCATGGTTTATTGAAAAGCAATTGGAAATCGTTTCGTATGCAACTATAACATGTGTGGAGATGAACCCCTTAGCTAGCCTTCCATCCATTGTTTTAAGCCAAATTCGTTTTCAAATCTGTTCGTTTTACAAAGTTTTAAGTTTTGTTTTCAAATTCGTCAAATTCAAAACCCCCCTTTTCTTTCTTGTTTAAAAGTCTTAGAATCTGTTTAGTTTGTGTTTTCTAAGTGTTTCAAATCAAGTTATAACTATTTTCGTCCAAAATCTTCTTTAGTGTCCAAAACTGCCCAGAAAGTGGTTTTAAGGCAGTTTTGAGTGTTTTTGTGCTGTTTTGAGTCTTTTGGTTTGTTTTAGAGTTTTAAAGTATAGTTTTGCATTGTTTGAGTCTAGTTTAGTGTTTTAAACTTTGTTTTTACGTTTTTGAGTCAATTCCAAGTGATTTTGCAATCCCTCCTAATCCCCGGTCTAGAACGATCCCTACTTACATTCTTCACTACAATTGATAAAAAGAGGGTTTAATTTGTGTGCGTATAATTTTCGCATCAGATCCCTACTTACATTCTTCACTACAATTGATAAAAAGAGGGTTTAATTTGTGTGCTTATATATTTTGCATCAGAAACGCAATTAGAGGTAATCAAATCATATAGCAAGCATGATCATGGTTTCGAATCCCCCCTAGCCAAGGGGGGTTTAGTTCCTCATACGTACAAGACAAAGAGAATTAAATTTAAACATTGAAATCAAAGGAGAGAAAACACCTAAAAATTCCAGCGACTCGAACTTGAATTGCATGAACGTCCAAGCCCTCTTCTCCTCCTCTTTGTTGCGGCACAAGGTCTAGGGACAAGGTTTGGGGGTGAATGGTATGGATGGATGGATGTGGGATGGTGTAGTAGTGTTTAGGAGGGATGGGGGGTGCGGCACGGATGTAAACTATGGTGAATGGTGAAGGTTTTTGCGGCAAAGGGAGAGTGAATTGTGAATTTCTGAATGTGGAGGAGTGAATGAATTAAATGGTGCGGCAAGGACCTCTATTTATAGTGTTTAGGGTGCAGGTTTAAGGCATAGGAATCAGAGAAGGAATACATCATCTAAACCCTATAGGAATAGGCCATCTAGAAGGTAGGAAACCCCAAAGGACAAGGGAAACTTGCGGCAGATTTGAAATAAGGAGATAGGGCTTCTAGAATGCCTTGCAAGGCAAGGAAATAGGGTTTCTAGAAGGCTAGGGTGCGGCACTTTCTTAGGGATCAGAATATGGTGTTCTAGAAGACCCCACAACCTAAGGGAACTAGGTAAAACCCACGGCAAGGAGGGGATAAGGCTTCTTGAAAGGATAAGGTGTAAGGGAATGTTCTAGAACCTTCCTTTGTGTCCAACAATGTTTAGGAGACCTTCATGCACTAGGATTTAGGAAAACTAATCTTTCTTCATCTTGGAATTCTTCTCCTTCTTCATTTTGGATTCCTTTTCCTTCTTGGACTTGGAAAACTTCTTTGTTGTTGCAACTTGAGGCCATTGGGATTTGCCTTTCCTACTTCAAGTAGGAAACCTTGTTTGAGTAGGAAACTTCAATCTTCTAGGAATCCCAATTCAACTAGGAAACCTTATTCAACTAGGAAACCAATTTCAACTAAGAATCCTAATTCAACTAGGAAACCACTTCCATTAGGGATTTTCCTACTTCAACTAGGAAACCTTGCTCAAGTAGGAATCATCATCTTCAAGTCTTCAATTTCGTCCATCCTCTTGGCTCCAAGCATATGATATCCATTCCAAGCTCTAATTTGCTCCAAAAGGCTCCAAAATGCATCCTTTTGCATACTTTGCCCTTAAAACCTGAAAATACATAAAACTAGCTTAAAAGACTACTTTACTAAGGAAAAACACTATAAATGCACAAGAACAAGCTAAACTAAGGTGCATAAATATGCTCCTATCACACGGCAAGGAAGGGATAAGGCTTCTAGAAGGGATAAGGTGCAAGGGAATGTTCTAGAACCTTCCTTTGTGTCCAACAATGTTTAGGAGACCTTCATGCACTAGGATTTAGGAAAACTAATCCTTCTTCATTTTGGAATTCTTCTCCTTCATGAACTTGGAAAACTTCTTTGTTGTTGCAACTTGAGGCCATTGGGATTTGCCTTTCCTTCTTCAAGTAGGAAACCTTGTTTGAGTAGGAATCTTCATCTTCTAGGAATCCCAATTCAACTAGGAAACCTCAATCCACTAGGAATCCTAATTCAACTAGGAAACCCATTTTAACTAGGAATTTTCCTACTTCAACTAGGAAACCTTGCTCAAGTAGGAATCATCATCTTCAAGTCTTCAATTTCGTCCATCCTCTTGGCTCCAAGCATATGATATCCATTCTAAGCTCGAATTTGCTCCAAAAGGCTCCAAAATGCATCCTTTTGCATACTTTGCCCTTAAATCCTGAAAATACATAAAACTAGCTTAAAAGACTACTTTACTAATGAAAAACACTCTAAATGCACAAGAACAAGCTAAACTAAGGTGCATAAATATGCTCCTATCAAGCCACCACGTTTTCACTTCCTTTCTTGTCCCAGATTTCAATATCGAACTCTTAGAGAAGAAGCATCCAACGAATGAGTCGTGGTTTGGCCTCTTTCTCGGTGAACAAGTACTTCAACGCTGCATGGTCAGTGTAAATAATAACTTTAGTACCAAGCGAATAAGAACGGAATTGATCTAAAGCAAACACAACAGCAAGAAGTTCTTTTTCAGTGGTAAAGTAATTCAATTGCGCATCATTCAAAGTCCGGGATGCGTAATAGATAACATGCGGCCTTTTGTCCTTCATTTGCCCCAAAACAGCTCCTAATGCATAATCGGAAGCATCACACATAAGCTCAAAAGGAAGGCTCCAATTTGGTGGTACAATGATGGGGGCCGTAGTTAGCATCTCTTTGAAGTGTTTGAATGCCTTCTCACACTCCTCGTTGAAGTCAAACGCCACATCTTTCTGGAGGAGACGGCAAAAAGGGTTTGAAATCTTGGAAAAGTCCTTGATAAATCGCCTATAAAATCCTGCATGTCCAAGAAAAAAACGAACCTCTCGAACCGAAGTAGGAGAGGGTAAGTAGCGTACAAGATCTATTTTTGATTTATCAACTTCAATTCCTCTTTCTGAAACGATATGCCCTAAAACTATGCCTTGTTTAACCATAAAGTGACATTTTTCCCAATTTAACACAAGGTTAGTTTCTACGCATCGTTCCAAGATTATTGCGAGATTTTCCAAACAACCATCAAATGAATCACCAAAGACACTTAAGTCATCCATAAATACCTCAATAATCTTCTCCACAAAATCTGAAAAGATACTTACCATACATCTTTGGAACGTGGCCGGTGCATTGCATAAACCGAATGGCATGCGACAATAGGCAAAGGTACCAAAGGGGCACGTGAAAGTGGTCTTTTCTTGGTCATCCGGAGCTATGACAATCTGATTATATCCAGAATAACCATCAAGAAAGCAATAAAAAGAATGACCTGCTAACCTTTCAAGCATTTGATCAATGAACGGCAAAGGGAAGTGGTCCTTCCTTGTGGTGGCGTTGAGCTTCCTACAATCGATGCACACTCACCAACCTGTTTGGATACGGGTTGGCACCAGCTCATTCTCGGCATTCTTCACCATAGTGACTCTGGATTTCTTTGGAACACATTGCACCGGCGAAACCCAACGACTATCTGAGATGGGATAAATCACTCCATGATAGTTCACATTTCATATGCATTTATAGCATCCATATTTTGTGTCTTTGTGGTGTGTTTGATTTAAACTAGTTGCATTTTACATCATTTTGTGTTAGTGTGCAGCTATGTGTGTGTTAGGATCAATTGGAAGGATAATGAACCAAAAGCACCACAGTTGGTAGCCGAGCATTACTCCAAGCATGGAGATGGATTTTTGAAGTCCAAATGAAGTATCTAAGCATGTTGGTTGCTGGAATTTCAGGAAGTAATATGGAGGGAAGAAGGGTGCAATTCGGCCATATTGGAGAACCTATGCATGGCACATGCATTGGATTCGGATTTGGATGATTTCACCACTTTGCCTTGCATTAACTTACATTTTCTACCCTTCCCATTAGTTAAACCTTTCAGCCATGCAATTTCACAAACAATTTCACCCATGCCGTGCCTTTTCTATCCCTTGCCAGCCTGTCATTGCAGTTTTCACATGCTTCTCCATTCAAAATGACCACATGCTTGCTCATTTTCCCCATGCCATGCACTATCCATTTCAGAAATTGAATTCCCCATCATTACACACACTTGCATCCCATATTTTACATTTGTTGAGATCCAATCTTGGATCAAAACCTGAAAAGCTATTCCATTCATTCTCTTTAAGTGTAAAGAAATCTGAGGGGGGGGGAGGGATCTCTTCAATTCGGCATAAACTCTCCAATTCCACAACCCTACACTACTACATTCATCCTTACTCCCAAAACACAAAAACAACATACCATTTCTGCCCATTCTCTCCCATTTCACAGAAACCATCTCATCATCACCGTGCCACATTCATCTACACCATTCTTGGAGGACTACACCACACTTGGAGAGCTTGCACCGAAGGCCATTCCCAAGTGATCTTCAACACAGTTTTGCTTCAAGGGGTTCTTCTTCTTAATTCTATGTACACTCATGTTATATTTCTATGTCAAATCTTTGTAAACATGAAGTGTAACTAATCTCTCTATAGGGATTCGATGTAGCCTAGCAAGATTGCCATGTAGTTAACTCGAAAATGCTCAGTTTATCATTCTATTTCTTGTTTCACTCTCTGATTTTAATTGTGACTTAGTGTGTTGATTTTGATGCTTGATCACCATTTGAATTAACCATAAGTTGTTTAGCCAATCTTTTAGCACACATCATGCATAACCTTGGCAGATATGGGAATGAATGAAGGGAATGTTTGGCATACATCCTGCCAAGTGTTTCCTTTGGTTTTATGAAAGTTTCTTATGCTTAACACATTCTTGATTAATAACCGAAGTTGCACATCACAATTAGGTCCATGATTAGGAATATTTGATCAAAACCACACATCATATGGATGATCATAACTAAAGTGAAACAAACTCAAGAAATAGATAGATGGGTGAGCATAACTTGAATTAACAAACATGGAATCAATTAGCTAAGGTGAAATCGAACCCCTAGCTCCTTCTCTCTATTGATACAATCCCTAGCCTCAACTCCCTCGGTTCTACCTCATTTTATTACTTGTCGTTTCATTTACTTGTAGCCATTTCATGTCCGTAGGTTTCAAGCTACAACATCAAATCTGTTTAAATTGGTTAGTTCTAGGTTCTAGTAAGTTCTTGCAAAACAAGTGATTATATAGGTCTAATTAGTCCCTGTGGATTCGACACCCTTACTTGTGTTCTTATACTAAACATGTTTGTAGCACTAGGAAGGAAAAACTTCAACAAAAATGGCGCCGTTGCCGGGGACTGATTTCAGTCCCTTGTAATTGCTTGTTTTGCTATTTAAACTTTGTTATTTTCATTCTAAGTAGAGTTTAGTTTTGTTTTCTGTTTAATCTTGTTTGTTTTGTTTTGTTTTAGGTAGTATATGTCACATAGACTTGTTGAGTTGGGCCAAAGAATTGAACGTTTGAAAGGCAACACTTTGGACAACTTTGTGCCAACAAGTTCATCATCCTTTGTCCGAGGAGAAGAAGAAGCAAGTTCATCTAGTTCCACAAGTGAAGCTTCTGAGCACATTCATAAGGAAAGAAGAGAAGAGATGGCAGCCAACCAAGATGAACTTAGAGCCTTGGAGGACTTTGCACAACCAATCATACCAAACTCTCCTTCATGCATCTTGCTCTCCACCGAAGCTAGAAACTATGATCTTAAGTCTTCACATTTTCATATGCTTCCTTCATTTTATGGCATACCTAATGAAGATCCTTTAGCTCATGTTAAAGAATTTTACAATGTTGTGAGTGGTTTACCTTTGCAGGGAGTAAGTGAAGCAAACTTGAGGATGAGAGTGTTTCCTTACACTTTGAAAGACAAGGCCAAGAGTTGGTTGATGACCTTAGCTCCGGGTTCACTCACCACATGGGATGCCGTGGCTAAGAAGTTCTTGGAGAAATTCTTCTCCACTCAAAAGACAGCCACATTAAGGGGACAAATCTTCAATTTCAAACAAGATGATGGAGAGCCTTTCAATGAGTGTTGGGAGCGTTTTAAAGGACATTTGTTGCAATGTCCACACCATGGGTTACCTCTTCACTTACAAATGCAAATTTTTTATGATGGACTAACCCAAACATGTCAATCAACCGTTGATAATGCCGCAGGTGGTGCTTTGAAGAAAAAGAATGCTCAAGAGTCTTACAACATTTATGAGATGTTGGGATCTAATGCTCAACACAAAGATGTAAGGGGTAAGAAACTTGGAGTGTATGAAACAAGTTCTAACCATGATCTTTCTTTGCAGGTAGCTAACCTAGAAAGAAAGCTTGAATCCGTGCTCAACTTGGTGCCAACACCAAGTGAGGTGTGTGCCATTTGCAACATACCAAGCCACCCTACTCATCAATGTCCATCTAGGGAGGCCTATCCCGAGTTTGTTCAAGAACAAGTGAACCTCATGAATTCTTACAATCAAAGGCCAAGGAATGATGCATTTTCAAACACATATAATCCGGGTTGGAGAGATCATCCAAACTTTTCATGGAAGAACAACAACAACTACCAAAATTTCCAACCAAGACCTCCCAATGCCAACCAAAATCAAGTCCAAAACTTCCAACCAAGACCTGCCCCTACACTTGAGGATACGGTTAAGTTGTTAGCTCAAAACACATTGCAATTCCAACAAGCCACAAATAGCACTTTCCAACAACATTCGGCTGCCCTAACCAAAATGGAGACACAATTGGGACAAATTGCAGATGCCTTGAACCAAAGAGAGGTTGGCAAGTTTCCAAGCCAACCCGTGATATTCCAAAGGAACCAAGAGCAAGCCAAAGCAATAACTACACTAAGAAATGGTAAGGTTATTGATAATAGAGTTGGAAATGAAGTTACTAATGAACTTGATCATGTGAATGTAGGTGCAAATGAGAAACCAAATGAGAAACCAAATGAGGAACCAAGCCATGCTTCTTCCTCAAATGAAGCACCAAACCTTCACAAGGCCGAGAAGCCTTACACTCCACCAATACCATTCCCTGGAAGACTTGCCAAGGGCAAGCAGGATAAGTCATTTAAAGAAATTTTTGATATTCTAAGTAAGGTGAATGTGAACTTACCTTTGCTTGATGTCATTAGGAACATGCCGGCTTATGGGAAATTCTTCAAGGAGTTAAACAACTACAAAAGGAAGTATGGACCACATGAGAAGGTAGTGGTGTCGGAGAATGTAAGTGCGGTGTTGCAAAGAAAACTTCCACCAAAGCTCAAAGATCCGGGAAGTTTTTCAATCAACATAACCATAGGAGACAAGAAAGTGGAGAAGGCCATGCTTGATTTGGGTGCTAGCATCAACTTAATGCCATACTCCGTGTACCTTCAACTAGGTTTGGGGGAATTGAAGGCCACAACCATTTCACTACAACTTGCGGACAGATCCGTGAAGTATCCAAGAGGTATAGTAGAGGACATTCTAGTTCAAATTGATAAACTAATCTTGCCTGTGGATTTTGTAGTATTGGACATGGAAGAAGCACCTATACATGATAGAGAGTTGCCTATTTTGCTTGGAAGACCATTCATGGCCACGGCCAAGACCATCATTGATGTGCAAAATGGAATCCTCACTATGACAGTGCTAGGAGAGACCGTCCAATTCAAAGTGTTTGAGTCTCTTGCTCATCCTTCTTCATCTCTTGATTGCTATGCCATTGATGTGCTTGATTCACTTGTTTTCTCTAAGTTCTTGCAGGCACAATCTAATGAACCATTACAAACCGTTTTGACTCAATCTCAAGATGAGTTTGATGATGAAGATGCACTCATGGAAGTGGTTGCTGCATTGGAAGCATTAGCACCATATCCTTTTAATGTTTCACCTCTTGTTGAGTCATTAGAACCATCAAGGTCACATTTAATCCCTTCCATTGTTAAGGCACCTAAACTTGAACTTAAACCACTTCCACCACATCTAAAATATGCATATCTAGCTGAATTTGAAACTCTACCTGTTATCATAGCCTCGGACCTAACACCTAATGAAGAAGATAAACTACTTAGGGTGTTAAAAGAGTCCAAATCGGCTATTGGTTGGTCTATTGCAGATATCAAGGGAATAAGCCCTACTAGGTGCATGCATAGGATCCTCTTGGAGGATGGAGCAAAGACAACCCGTGAGCCACAAAGAAGGCTCAATCCACACATGAAAGAAGTTGTTAGGGATGAAGTCTTGAAGTTGTTAGATGTGGGGATCATATATCCCATTTCTGATAGCAAATGGGTGAGTGCCATTCAAGTGGTACCAAAGAAGGTGGGAATCACGGTGATGAGGAATGAAAACAAAGAGCTTGTGACCATAAAACCCACGGCTAGTTGGAGAGTTTGCACCGATTACAGGAAGTTGAATTCTAACACTAGAAAAGATTACTTTCCCATGCCTTTCATAGATCAAATGCTTGAGAGATTGGCAGGTTATTCACACTATTGTTTTCTTGATGGTTACTCAGGTTACAATCAAATTGCAATTGCCCCGGAGGATCAAGAGAAAACAACATTCACATGTCCATTTGGCACATTTGCATATAGGAGAATGCCCTTTGGACTTTGCAATGCCCCGGCCACATTCCAAAGATGTATGTTGGCAATCTTTTCTGACATGGTGGAGAGGTTCATTGAGGTATTCATGGATGATTTTTCAGTGTTTGGTTCTTCTTTTGATGAATGTCTTAACCATCTCTCTTTAGTGCTTCAAAGGTGCCAAGAAACAAATTTGGTTCTCAATTGGGAGAAATGCCAATTCATGGTGAAACAAGGCATTGTTTTAGGCCATGTGATCTCTAGCAAAGGAATGGAGGTAGACAAAGCCAAAATTGACATTATCAACACTATGGCAGCTCCTACAACCGTGAAGGGAGTGAGAAGTTTCTTAGGGCATGCAGGCTTTTATAGACGTTTCATTAAGAACTTTTCAATGATAACTCGGCCTCTATGCAATTTGTTAGCTAAAGATGTTGTGTTTCACTTTGATAAAGCTTGTATGGATGCATTCAATACTTTGAAACATGAACTAACCTCGGCTCCTATCATTATGGCACCAGATTGGTCTCTACCTTTTGAATTAATGTGTGATGCCTCTGATTATGCTATTGGTGCAGTTTTAGGACAAAGGGTTAACAAACTCCCACATGTGATCTATTATGCAAGCCGTACTCTCAATGATGCTCAACTCAACTACTCCACAACTGAAAAGGAGTTGCTTGCTATTGTCTTTGCATTAGAAAAGTTTAGATCATATCTTGTGGGATCTAAAGTCATTGTGTTTTCTGATCATGCAGCCCTTAGGTATTTGATGACAAAGAAGGATGCTAAACCGCGCCTAATTAGATGGATACTCTTACTACAAGAGTTTGATTTGGAAATTCGAGATAAGAAGGGAAGTGACAATGTTGTGGCTGACCATTTGTCTCGGCTTGATCAAGACCATGGAGTTGGACCACCCTTGCCTCTAAATGAATCATTTCCAGATGAACAACTCTTTGTTGTTCAAGAAAAGGAACCATGGTATGCTGATTTTGTCAATTACCTTGCTTATGGTGTATTTAGAAATGACATTTCTTTTCAGGAAAGAAAGAAGTTCCTTGCCATGGTAAAGCACTACATGTGGGATGAGCCATACTTGTTTAAGTATTGCCCTGACCAAATCATTAGGAGATGTGTCCCAGAAAGTGAGCAACAAAGCATTCTAACATTTAGCCATACATTGGCATGTGGAGGACATTTTGGTGCCAAAAAGACATCCCTAAAGGTTTTACAATCTGGTTTCTTTTGGCCTACCTTATTCAAAGATGCTTTTGATTTTTGTTCTAAGTGTGATAGGTGCCAGAAAATGGGGAACATAAGCCGAAGGAATGAGATGCCATTGAACAACATTTTGGTGGTAGAACTCTTTGATGTTTGGGGAATCGACTTCATGGGACCATTCCCATCCTCTTTTGGTTACTTATACATTTTAGTGGCAGTAGATTATGTGTCCAAATGGGTTGAAGCCATTGCTACAAGAACTAATGATCATAAGGTTGTGTTGAATTTTCTTAAAGATGTGATTTTTTGTAGGTTTGGAACACCAAGAGCTATTATTAGTGATGGTGGTACCCATTTCTGCAACAAACCTTTTGAATCCTTGATGAAGAAGTACAACATCAACCACAAAGTATCTACCCCGTACCATCCTCAAACCTCGGGCCAAGTGGAGATTAGCAATAGGGAGATCAAGAACATTTTGATGAAAACCGTGAGCCCTACAAGGAAGGATTGGTCATTGAGGTTGAATGATGCACTATGGGCATATAGGACAGCATACAAGACTCCCATTGGCATGAGTCCATATCGACTTGTGTTTGGGAAAGCTTGTCATTTGCCAATGGAGCTTGAACACCGTGCATATTGGGCCATCAAGAAGTTCAACTTTGATTACAAAGATGCGGGCATAGCAAGAAAGCTCCAACTTAATGAGTTGGAAGAGCTTAGAAATGAGGCATATGAGAATGCCAAAATCTACAAGGAAAGGACTAAGCTCTATCATGACAAAGCCATCCTAAGGAAGGAGTTTCACCAAGGTATGAAAGTACTTTTGTTTGACTCACGTTTGAGACTTTTTCCAGGGAAATTGAAGTCTAGGTGGGTTGGACCATTCAAGGTGGTGCAAACATTCCCCCACGGGGCTGTGGAAATTGAGAGCATGAAGAATGGCACCTCTTTTAAAGTCAATGGGCAGAGATTGAAGCCATACTTGGACAATGTGGAGGATGAGCTAATGTATCAAGTGGTGGATTACCTTGAGTTTACAACACCATGAACAAACTTCCATGTCTTGCCTAGACATTAAATAAAGCGCTTGCTAGGAGGCAACCTAGTGTGGTTTGTGTTCTTTCCTTATGTTGTGGCTATGTTGTTTCCATGCCATATTCTTTGCCTACTTACACTACATTCGAATGTAAACCTTGAGGACAATGTTTAAGTTAGGTTTGGGGGTATTTTGGATGGAAAATGTTGTTTTTATGTTGTTTTGGACAAGTGTTTCTGTTTTAGTGTTGAAAAGCATGTTTTAGTGTTTGTTTGTGTTTGTTTTGGTTAAATGTGTTTTTGCTTACTAATACAAATGTATATGAGAGCTATGTTGCAAATAAACTTTGGGGTCACTAGGAAAAGTTTTGTATTTTGTTGGCATGTATAAAGTTGTAAAACTTGAAGATATGATGATAGAGGTACCATACTCAAATTCACAAAGAAGAATAGTGGAGACTACCCTAGTGAGTTATTTTGAGCCTAATTGCTTCCTTGAGAGGGTTTAAAGTGTTTCTGCTCCTATATTGTTCTTTCAATTTCACTCTAAATGATCTCATTGCTTCTATTTTGTTTGAATGCTAAGAATTACTCTCCTTTGTAGATACCATGTGTTTAGTACCATTCATGAATGAACTCAATGAGATGATGTTAGGCTATGCATGTTTAACTACTAAATGGCTAAAATCCTATCCCTTTGTGTGTTCCATTCACCCCGTTGCAGCCAAACACTTTTGCCTAATTCTTTTATCACCCACACACCATACTCTACCCCATTTTAGCTCAATGCAAGCCGTACCTTATAGCTTGGGGAATACCAATGTGATGAACTCCAAAGGTAAATTGATTGATAAAACAAGATTTTGGTGTGTACCGAAGGCCTATGTGAAGTGTGATTCTAAAAAAAAAAAAAGAGAAGTTAACAAAGAAGAGAATCAAGTGAAAACAAGTTCCAAATCTCCTCATCATAAGACATAGGTCTTGGACGCCAAAAATGAAGATGAAAGAATGCAAATGCAAGTGAAGAAGTGAAGAGCATGAATCTCAAAGACACTTTGGTATGCCCCAAGTTCTAGTATTTCATATCACTTCTTTCATAACCCATAACCTAAGCCGTACATTACAATCTTGAGAAAGACCTAGTTGATCATTGAGGAAGTATTCATGGGTGATGGTAAGTATGTGTGTATTCTATATTCTTAGCATTTGATTCATTTCATGAGATCTACTCAGAAATTGTGCTTTCATTTCAAGTTTCATATGTGAGAATTTTGATTTCCTTTACATAACTTCATTCACATATGCTAGTGGAGAGACTAAAAACCTTAGGATCTGAGTGAGAACTTGAGTGGAACCGTGAGGAATAGAGTTGAGGCGAATTCATTCTTAAGCATTTGGGTATGGTGACCTTGAAGTTGTAAGACATGGTGCACTATCTTTATACATTACACTTGATATGATTCTTTGGAATGGTAAGGCCTTTTGAGTTTGAGTGTAATACAAAGTTTTCATTGGTTTTGATTAGTTTGTTTAAAGCATGTTTAACCAAGTAGTTTGCAGATTTTGTTGAGGTTTGAGGGTGTCATCAATGTAAACCCTCAGGAGACACAACTCCTCCAACTAGGGACACCTAGGGGTTCAAAGGCTTGTTGCATATGCTCAATGCAATCGTTTAGTTAGATGTTAAATGTTTGATAGATGTTAGTGTTTTGTGTGTTTTAATTCTAAGTTTGCTCGTGGACTAGCAAAAACCAGGTTTGGGGGTATTTGATAGTTCACATTTCATATGCATTTATAGCATCCATATTTTGTGTCTTTGTGGTGTGTTTGATTTAAACTAGTTGCATTTTACATCATTTTGTGTTAGTGTGCAGCTATGTGTGTGTTAGGATCAATTGGAAGGATAATGAACCAAAAGCACCACAGTTGGTAGCCGAGCATTACTCCAAGCATGGAGATGGATTTTTGAAGTCCAAATGAAGTATCTAAGCATGTTGGTTGCTGGAATTTCAGGAAGTAATATGGAGGGAAGAAGGGTGCAATTCGGCCATATTGGAGAACCTATGCATGGCACATGCATTGGATTCGGATTTGGATGATTTCACCACTTTGCCTTGCATTAACTTACATTTTCTACCCTTCCCATTAGTTAAACCTTTCAGCCATGCAATTTCACAAACAATTTCACCCATGCCGTGCCTTTTCTATCCCTTGCCAGCCTGTCATTGCAGTTTTCACATGCTTCTCCATTCAAAATGACCACATGCTTGCTCATTTTCCCCATGCCATGCACTATCCATTTCAGAAATTGAATTCCCCATCATTACACACACTTGCATCCCATATTTTACATTTGTTGAGATCCAATCTTGGATCAAAACCTGAAAAGCTATTCCATTCATTCTCTTTAAGTGTAAAGAAATCTGAGGGGGGGAGGGATCTCTTCAATTCGGCATAAACTCTCCAATTCCACAACCCTACACTACTACATTCATCCTTACTCCCAAAACACAAAAACAACATACCATTTCTGCCCATTCTCTCCCATTTCACAGAAACCATCTCATCATCACCGTGCCACATTCATCTACACCATTCTTGGAGGACTACACCACACTTGGAGAGCTTGCACCGAAGGCCATTCCCAAGTGATCTTCAACACAGTTTTGCTTCAAGGGGTTCTTCTTCTTAATTCTATGTACACTCATGTTATATTTCTATGTCAAATCTTTGTAAACATGAAGTGTAACTAATCTCTCTATAGGGATTCGATGTAGCCTAGCAAGATTGCCATGTAGTTAACTCGAAAATGCTCAGTTTATCATTCTATTTCTTGTTTCACTCTCTGATTTTAATTGTGACTTAGTGTGTTGATTTTGATGCTTGATCACCATTTGAATTAACCATAAGTTGTTTAGCCAATCTTTTAGCACACATCATGCATAACCTTGGCAGATATGGGAATGAATGAAGGGAATGTTTGGCATACATCCTGCCAAGTGTTTCCTTTGGTTTTATGAAAGTTTCTTATGCTTAACACATTCTTGATTAATAACCGAAGTTGCACATCACAATTAGGTCCATGATTAGGAATATTTGATCAAAACCACACATCATATGGATGATCATAACTAAAGTGAAACAAACTCAAGAAATAGATAGATGGGTGAGCATAACTTGAATTAACAAACATGGAATCAATTAGCTAAGGTGAAATCGAACCCCTAGCTCCTTCTCTCTATTGATACAATCCCTAGCCTCAACTCCCTCGGTTCTACCTCATTTTATTACTTGTCGTTTCATTTACTTGTAGCCATTTCATGTCCGTAGGTTTCAAGCTACAACATCAAATCTGTTTAAATTGGTTAGTTCTAGGTTCTAGTAAGTTCTTGCAAAACAAGTGATTATATAGGTCTAATTAGTCCCTGTGGATTCGACACCCTTACTTGTGTTCTTATACTAAACATGTTTGTAGCACTAGGAAGGAAAAACTTCAACACTCCACAATCAAGAAGCTTGATAATCTCCTTCTTCACAACTTCCATCGTTGGAGGGTTGAGTCAGCGTTGTGATAGGAGCATATTTATGCTACTTAGTTAGCTTGTTTTCTTGCATTTACGTAGTTAGTTATCGTTTATTATAATGATTTAAGCTATTTTCGTGTGTTTGTAGGTTCACATGGCAAGTGAAGCAAGAAAGTGCGTTTTGGTGCATTTTAGAGCTAAATTGAGCTTAAATGGAGTACATGCATATGGAGCACCATGGATGGACGAATTTGGTGCTAAAATGAGCTAGGAATCAGTTTTAAAGATGATGAAACAAGTTTGGGACAAAGAAGATAAGGAAAGTGCAAGAAAGGTGGAACATTATCCAAAACATTATCCATATTCTTATCTTATCCAACATTATCCAAACATGTTCCATAAAACATGCTACATGTTTCATGTCATGTTTTGTGTCGTGTTTCATGTCTTGTCTCTTCTAGAATGCCTTATCCATTCCTAAAGACATGCCTTGTGTTTCATGCCTTGTTCTTGCCTAAAAACATGCTGAAATGTCTTTCTAGAAGCCTAAAACAGATTTCCTAGAAAGGTGGCGCCTAGAACCTTTCTAGAAGGCCTTTGCCTTGCCTTGCAAGCCATCCCCCTTTCCCTTCAATTTGTGCCGCACCTTTTCCCCTTTTCCCCTTTGGATTTCTGATTTAATTGGCCCTTTTCCTTGTGGATTTGGGTTCAGTGGGCCATAAACCTTTTCCCTTATGGACTTACAATTCCTGCTGCACCTAGGGGCCCTAATCCATCACTTATGCTAAGTCCAAGCCCTAATATGATTTGCCCTAGGGTTTGTGAGGTCTATATATATATATATATATATATATATATATATATATATATATATATATATATATATATTCTCTAATTGTGCCGCACCCTTATCATTCATTCTCCCCAAAAATCTATTCAGCCGCATCCAACATCTTCTCATCCTAAAATCAGCCACACCATTCTTCCACCACCACCATAGCAACCACCTTGTGCCACCACCATTGAAGGAGGGGATGAGTAGTGCCATGCAGTCCAAAGGAAGGAACAAACCTTGCGCATGCCATCTGCAACCATGGGAGTGTCTAGAGTTTTTTCTTCTTTTGTTTTTGTTTTCATGTTTAATTTAATTTGCTTTTCAATTATGTTAAACATGTGGAACTAATTTCTGTTTAGTTAGAGGCGAATTTGAAGCCATGGACATATGTTGGTTATGATTTGATTTACTCCAGTTATGAATTCATGAACTATGGATGTGGTTTACTTTTCTATGTTGATTAAGAACTTGTTTATGTATGTGGGATGAGGGTCGACACTTAATTTGCATGCATAGATTTGATGCTAGGATATAAGGGAATTTCACCTAATCGTTATGAACTTATATTCATGAGTGCTAAAGATCGCTAGTCACGATTGTGTTTAGTAAACCCTAGGTTGGATTAACATGCGTATTCCGTAGTTATGAATGCCTAGTCAATGTTTATGATTTCCATTGAACTTAATGATTTTTGTTGAATATCTCTATCATGCGTATTCCATAGTTAGGGAGTTTGATGAAGAATAATTTGGTTGTGATGATTATCCCGTCCAATTCAATGAGTCTAGGGAAATCTGAAAGTTAATTTAAGCGGACCTTATTAACTTGGAGCATTGTCATTCATCGTTTGTTGAAGTCATAACTGGGAATCAAGTTATATGCATATGTTCATGTGTGGATAAGGACCCCTCTAACTAGTGTCTCATCATTCTATTTCATCATAATCGGTTTACTTTGAAGTTTGTTTACAAGTTTCTGTTTTAAATTAAATTTCGTCAAAATCAATCCCCCATTTATTTTGAAGTGTTAGATTAGTTAGAAATCAATTTAGTTTGTGTTTTTGAGAGTCTTGAGTCAAAGTATAACCTATTTTCGTCTAAATTGGTGTTTGTGTTCAAAACTGCCCAGAAAGTGGTTTTAAGGCAGTTTTGAGTGTTTCTGTGCAGTTTTGAGTCTTTTGGTTTGTTTTAGTGTTAGTTTTGCATTCTTTGAGTCTAGTTTAGTGTTTTACACTTTGTTTTTACGTTTTTGAGTCTTATTGATGTGAAAATTAGATTGACACTCAAATTAAACCCTATGGATGACAATTGTAGTATATGAGCAAATAGGGATCGTTCTAGACCGGGGATTAACTAGGGATGCTAATCAATGTGAAACTGACTCAAAAACGTAAAAACACAATATAAGACACTAAACTAGACTCAAAGAATGCAAAACTAGAGTTTAAAACACTAAAACAAAGCAAAAGACTCAAAACAGCCCAGAAACACTCAAAACTGCCTCAAAATCACTTTCTGGGCTGTTTTGAGCACAAACACAATTTTTGACGAAAATTGGTTCTAACTTGACTCAAAACTCCTAGAAACACAATCTAAATGTATTTCTAGCTAATCTAACACTTTAAAATAAATGGGGGATAGGTTTTGACGAATTTAGAATCAAAACAGAAACTTGAAAATAAAACAGATTCTAAAACAGATTTCTAATGAATTGAATGGATTGAGAAACTAGTTAGAGGGTTCCTTATCCACACATGAACATATGCATACAACTTGATTCCCGGTTACGATTTCAATGAACTTATGAATTACGATGCCCCAAATTAATTGTATTGAACTAATTAATTCTCAGATTTCCCTAAATTCATTGAATTGAATGGAATACGCATCGCAACCAAATTATTCCTCATCAAAGTCCCTAACTATGGAATACGCATGATAGAGACATTCAACAAGAATCATTACGCTCAATGGAAATCATAAACAACGACTAGGCATTCATAACTATGGAATACGCATGTTAATCCAACCTAGGGTTTACTAAACATAATCGTGACTAGCGATCTTTACTACTCATGAATATAAGTTAATAACGATTAGGTGAAATTCCCTTATATCCTAGCATCAAGTTTAAGCATGCAAATTAAGTGTCGACCCTCAACCCACATACCTAAACAAGTTCTTAATCAAAACAGAAAAGTAAACCACATCCAAAGTTCATGAATTCATAACTGGAGTAAATCAAATCATAACCAACATATGTCCATGGCTTCAAATTCGCCTCTAACTATAAAGAAATTAGTTCCACATGTTTAACATAATTGAACAACGAATTAAATTAAACATGAAACAGAAACAAGAAAAGAAAAGAACTCCAAACACTCCAATGGTGGCAGATTGCTTGCGCGAAGCTTTCCCCCTCCTTTGTGGTGCACGGTGCAGGTTCCTCCTTCTCCCAAGAGTGGCGCACAAGGTGTGGATGGTGGCTGGAAGGTGTGGCGATGGATGGTGGAGTGGTGGAAGGCACGGTGGAGATGGTGGAGTGTATGGAAGCTTGCGGCAAGGGTTTGTGTGGAGGTGAATGGCGCTGTGATGTAGAGAGGATGGTATGGAGGGTGCGGCACTTTTGTTTCTGAGTCAAGGAATGAATGATGGCTGCGGCACACTTAGGTTCATATATATATAAGCACCCTAAACCCTAGATGAATCAGATTAGGGCTTGGATTTAATTTAATTGATGGACTAGGCCTCCTAAGTGTAGCAGAAATTGTAAATCCAATAAGGAGAAGGGTTTATGGCCCAATTAACCCAAATTCACAAGGAATTGGGCTAATTCAATCTGAAATCCAAGGGGAATTAGGACCTAGGGTGCGGCAGGTTTGTAATTGAGAGCTAGGGTTTCTAGAAGGCCTTGCAAGGCAAGGAATTTGGGCCATCTAGAAGCTAGGTGCGGCATGGATCTAGGGAACTTAGGATAGGGCTTCTAGAAAGCCCAAATCTGCTAGGAATTGGCCCAAACCCATGGCAAGGAGGAGGGAACTCTAGAAACCTCTAGAAACTTCTCATTTGTGTCCTCAAACACTTAGGAGTCCTTCTAGCATTAGGAAACTTGTTTCTCTCCTTCTTGGACTTGGAAAACTTCTCCTTCTTCACTTTGGAAACCTTTTCCTTCTTGGACTTGGAAATCTTCCTTGTAGCTGCCATTTGATTCCATTTGGGGTTTACATTTCCTACTCCAAGTAGGAAACCTTGTTTAAGTAGGGAACTTCAATCTTCTAGGTTTCCCAATTCAACTAGGAAACCCATTTCAACTAGGATTCCCAATTTAGCTAGGATTCCATCTTTCTAAGTACTTTCCTACTTCAACTAGGAAACCTTGCCCAAGTAGGAAACATCATCTTCAAGTCTTCAATTTCGTCCATCCTCATGGCTCCAAGCATATGATCTTCATTCCAAGCTCTAATTTGCTCCAAAAGCTCCAAAATGCTTCCTTTTTCTTATTTTGCCCTTAAAACCTGAAAACACATAAAACTAGCTTAAAAGACTACTTTACTAAGGAAAAACACTATAAATGCACAAGAACAAGCTAAACTAAGGCGCATAAATATGCTCCTATCAAATTCCCCCACACTTAGCTTTTGCTAGTCCTCGAGCAAAACAAAACGAAACAAAGTAAACAAACGAAACAAAACGAGTAAAACACAATCTAAACCTTCCAACAATTGCCTCAGGGATTCCCAATGCACATGACATGTTAAAAATCATCATTCCCACAGATTTTAGCCATCTTTACACTTAAGCACATACTTAATCATAGTCACTACTCACTAGTTCACAAATAACCAATTAAAACGATGTTTTGAATGTAGTAACATGCCTTAGAGAATTTCCTCAATTCCTTACTAGATAAGCACTCAATCTTCACTCAGATTTTCTAACTACACACCCTACACTAGTTATATGTGAGCAGATTGATGTAAATATAAAAACGAATGCTCACATATATGTATAACAAGAAAAGCATTTTCTGGAGTAAATAACATGTTTAGATATGATCTCATGAATGGAATGCTACTACTTAGATGCGAGAACCAGTGACACCATATGCTCATACCAAATTCAAACTCCACAAATTGAAACACATAACACTCAAGATAGAAGTTAAGGGTTTTAATGGGGCTTGGGGTGTTTGGTTAACAAGGAAAGGATAAGGAAAACAAACGTTCTTTAAGCAATAGTAAGCAAAGCAATGAAATTGAGACTTAGAATTCCTTAGATTGCAGAAATTAACTTTAAAACACAAGGGGGAGACGTAAACAACTCCTTAGGGCCGAATTCATTGTTTTGGACCCTTACTTCAACAAACATCACTTGTGAGTTCTTTCTCACTTATTTTGAACTCTTTTTCATTCTTTTCACTTTTTTTTTCTTTTTTTTTTTCTTTTTCTTTCTCGTGCCCAATTCATGTTTTTGGCACACAATCACATACATAATCAAATTCCCCCACACTTGTTTTCTGCACACGAACAATCAAAAGGAATTCATTCTAAGTCATGTTCACTATGCTTTAAGAACAAGGGCATTGATGGTCCTATTCTAGGCTAGGTAAGGATAACTTGGGTTAACAAAGAACAAAGGCTAAATAAGGCTCAACGGGGTTTAAACCTACAAAACAAATTAATATGGGGTATGGCTATTTGGCTCTTGGTTCACTAAACAACTTCATCTTGTTATGTGTTATGCAATCAATTTTATGCTTTGAATGAAACAGGCATGAGTTCTAGTATTTGGAACTAAATGATGGAACGCCTTCTAAGTAGCAACCAAGCAAGGAATAATGAGATCATGCAACGACTTAGAAAACAAAGAATGCACAGATTTTAACTCTCCAAATAAACGTTTAGGCTCAAGTCTCACAAGGTTGTAGCGTTAGTTTGAGTTCATTCCTTCAAGCATGTTACAAAAACTGATTTTTCCTTTATGATTACATGTGAATTCATAAGTTATAACCACAACCAAGCATAAACCAAAGAGTAAATCAAACTTTCATCCATGTTTACAACTCTCTTTAACAGTCATGCAATTACAAACCGAATCCTCATCATTGTGTTGGAAGGTACCCTAAGACACAATAAAACACACAAAAACAACTCTTTTTGGGTTTTTTTAAAACAATTTTTCAAATTTTTATTGGATTTTCGGATTTTTTGAATCAAAACACACTAAAACAGCTTAAAAACACTTAAAACACTTAAAAACAGCAAGGAACAACATTAGAAGTTATGAGTGATAAAACCCTACGAATTTGCATCAAAACACTTTGGTTACCCCCCCACACTTAAATCAAACATTGTCCTCAATGTTTCAAGCATAGACTCACAAAAACAACCAAATAACACAACTAACAAACATAACGCAAATGGCAGAGTATAAGCAAGAAAGAGAAGGGTTAGGAACGCAAATCTGGGTTCGGAGTGAAAGTGCCTTCTTCGCTTGTTTCAACACATGGGTTGCCTCCCAAGAAGCGCTTGCTTTAACGTCTTCCAGCCGGACGGTACCTCCATTTAAGCTTGATTAGGGCCTACGGCATGGAGAGGTACCTCCTCCACGACATGCTCCACAAACGTCTCATAATAGGGTTTCAATCGATGCCCATTCACTTTGAATTCTTGTTGCGTCCTTGAACTTTTAATTTGCACTGCACCATGAGGGAAAACATTAGTGACAATAAAAGGACCAACCCATTTGGAACGCAACTTACCCGGAAACAACTGAAGGCGAGAATTGAACAACAAGACTTTCTGCCCAATAGAGAACGTCTTGGCACGAATCATCTTGTCATGGAACGCCTTCGTCCTCTCCTTGTAAATCCGGGCATTCTCATAAGCTTCATTCCGGATTTCATCAAGCTCACACAATTGAAGCTTCCTATGTAAACCTGCGGCATCAAGGTCCATATTGAACGTTTTGATGGCCCAATGTGCACGATGCTCCAACTCGACGGGAAGATGGCATGGCTTCCCATAGATGAGCCGAAAGGGGGACATCCCAATGGGGGTTTTGTAGGCAGTGCGATACGCCCACAATGCATCGTTTAAGCGCAAACTCCAATCCTTCCTTGTTGGCCCCACGGTCTTCTCAAGAATTTGCTTGATTTCCCTATTCGAAACCTCGGCTTGCCCACTTGTTTGTGGATGATAAGGTGTGGCCACCTTATGCGTGACATTGTACTTCTTGAGCAACGCCTCGATGGTTCGATTACAAAAATGGGAACCTCCATCACTAATTAGCACTCTTGGCATTCCAAACCTTGCAAAAATGTTAGTTTTCACAAAATCTGCAACCACTCGAGAATCATTAGTTCGGGTGGCTTTTGCTTCCACCCATTTCGACACATAATCTACAGCAAGTAATATGTAAAGAAAACCATGTGACGAAGGAAATGGACCCATAAAATCAATACCCCAAACATCAAAGATTTCAACACTAAAAATTGGGGTTTGCGGCATTTGTTGTTTAGGACCAATATTGCCCGTTCTTTGGCATCTATCACAAGACATGCAAAATGTTCTAGCATCCCTAAAAATGGTAGGCCAATAGAAACCACATTCTAACACCTTAAGTGCTGTTCTTTGTGTGCCAAAGTGTCCCCCACAAGCATAAGTGTGACAAAACGTTAAAATAGCATGAAACTCAGAATCGTGCACACACCTACGTATAACTTGATCAGGGCAATATTTCCATAAATACGGGTCATCCCACACATAAAACCGTGCCTCTTTCTTCAATTTATCACATTGGTGTTTAAGTAATTCACTAGGAACATGTTTAGACACCAAATAATTCACCAAATCAGCATACCATGGTTCACTTACCTTGATGGACATCAATTGCTCATCTGGGAATGTCTCTATGATAGGCACGGCATCCTCCTCATGCACCATGCGGCTCAAGTGGTCAGCCACCACGTTCTCACTTCCTTTCTTATCCCGGATTTCGATATCGAACTCTTGGAGAAGAAGCATCCACCGAATGAGTCTTGGTTTGGCCTCCTTCTTGGTGAACAAGTACTTCAACGCTGCATGGTCAGTATAAATAATTACTTTAGTACCAAGCAAATAAGAACGGAATTTATCTAAAGCAAATACAACAGCAAGAAGTTCTTTTTCAGTGGTAGAATAATTCAATTATGCATCGTTTAAAGTCCGGGATGCATAATAGATAACTTGCGGCTTCTTGTCCTTCCTCTGCCCCAAAACAGCTCCTAATGCATAATCGGATGCATCACACATAAGTTCAAAAGGAAGGCTCCAATCCGGTGGCATTATGATAGGGGCCGAAGTTAGCATTTCCTTGAGGTGTTTGAACGCCTTCTCACAATCCTCGTTAAAGTCAAACGCCACATCTTTTTGGAGGAGACGGCAAAGAGGATTTGAGATCTTGGAGAAGTCCTTGATAAACCGCCTATAAAATCCTGCATGACCAAGAAACGAACGAATCTCTCGAACCGAAGTAGGAGAGGGTAAGTAGCGTACAAGATCTATTTTCGATTTATCCACTTCTATTCCTCTTTTTGAAACAATATGCCCTAAAACTATGCCTTGTCTAACCATAAAATGACATTTTTCCCAATTAAGCACAAGGTTAGTTTCTACACATCGTTTCAAGATTATTGTGAGATTTTCCAAACAACCATCAAACGAATCACCAAATACACTGAAATCATCCATAAATACCTCAATTATCTTTTCCACAAAATCTGAAAAGATACTTACCATACACCTTTGAAATGTGGCCGGGGCATTGCATAACCCAAAAGGCATGCGACAATAAGCAAAGGTACCAAAGGGGCACGTGAAAGTTGTCTTTTCTTGGTCATCCGGAGCTATGACAATCTGATTATATCCAGAATAACCATCAAGGAAACAATAGAAAGAATGACCGGCTAACCTTTCAAGCATTTGATCGATGAACGACAAAGGAAAGTGGTCCTTCCTTGTTGTTGCGTTGAGCTTCCTATAATCGATGCATACTCGCCAACCTGTTTGGACTCGGGTTGGCACAAGCTCACTCTCGGCATTCTTCACCACTGTCACTCCGGATTTCTTTGGAACACATTGCACCGGTGACACCCAACGGCTATCAGAGATCGGATAAATCACTCCACAATCAAGAAGTTTGATGATCTCTTTCTTCACAACTTCCATCATTGGAGGGTTGAGACGGCGCTGAGCCTCTCGAGTTGGTTTAGCCCCCTCCTCTAGAAGTATGCGATGCATGCACGTCGTAGGGCTAATTCCCCTAATGTCGGCCAAAGTCCACCCAATGGCCGTTTTGTGCTCTTGCAACACACGGATCAACTTCTCCTCCTCTAATGCCGTGAGTGAGGAGGAGACAATAACGGGCAACGTCTCATTGTCTCCCAAAAAGACGTACTTTAAATGATCGGGCAACGGTTTTAGTTCAAGTACAGGTGCCTGAATCACTGAGGGTAACAACTTATTAGTGGAAACGGGAATTGAATTTTTGTTAGAAGGCTTACCATAGTGTTGAGGTAGTGACTCAAGGGCAGCCACTATCTCGGCCTCCTCTTCACTTCTAGGCACGGCAAAACCAGATTTTTGCCCAATTCCTTGTGCAATTGTTGTTTCAAGTGTATCCCTCTCCAAGGAATCAAGGAAATCCTGCGCCAAATCATCAATTATGTCAATAGAAAAACAAGAATGATCATCCTTAGGAAATTTAATACTTTCAGAAAGATTGAAATCAATGACTTCCCCATCAAATTCCATCGTTAAAGTTCCTTTAAACACATCTATCTTGGTGCGGGCTGTTTTCATGAAAGGCCTCCCTAATAAAATCGGCAATGGGGTAGAATGGGGTGCATCCTCCATGTCAAGTACGTAGAAATCCGCTGGGAATATCAAATTACCAACCTGCACCAAAACATCCTCCAAAACACCCTTTGGATATGCGTTAGAACGATCGGCTAACTGAATAATCACACCATCATTTTTAAGCTCACCTAAGTTCATAGATGCATAAACAGAATATGGCATAACATTAATCGAAGCCCCTAAGTCTAACATGCATTGTTCAAACTTAGTATTCCCAATAACGCACGGAATTGTAAAACTACCCGGATCTTTGCATTTAGGGGGTAATTTCCTTTGCAACACAGCAGACACATTTTCACTTACCTGAATCACCTCTTTGTTCGAAATCCTTCTCCTTGTTGTACAAAGTTCTTTTAAAAACTTAGCATACCTCGGGACTTGCTTAATCGCATCAAGGAGCGGAATATTCACTTGAACTTTCCGAAAGGTCTCTAGAATGTCCTTCTCGGCTTCTTCCTTCTTTGATTGCCTAAACCTACCAGGAAAGGGCACATTTAGTGGAATAGAACTAGAAAAAGTCGGATTGGGACTTACCTTGGTGGTGTGGGACGGTTTAGAAGCATTAGATGTACTCGGCAAGGTTGGTTCATCCTTGGCCGTGGGCTTTGATCCCTGTGCTTCTTCTTGCAGCAACTTATCCTCCTCGTCTTGACTTGATTTGGATGCATTTGAGTCCGTTCCAACCTGTCTACCACTTCTCAACGAGATTGCCTTGGCGGTTTCAAAACCACCCTTAGGATTCATCACGGTTGAACTAGGCAATTTGCCTTGTTCTCTAATCTGCCCCATAAACTCGGCAATTTGGCCCATTTGCTTCTCCAAATTGTCCACTCGTTTGTCTTGGATTTGTCTCTCCTTGTTTTGAGTTTGTACTTCCTGCGTCAACGTAGTAAGTAACTTAACAACTTGATCATTATCTAAAGACATACCTAAGCTTGTTGGGGTGGATTGCACTTGGTTTGGATTTGGGACGAATGGCTTTGTATAAAAGCCCGGTCGTTGCTGCCTAAATCCTCCTTGTTGTTGGGGTTGTTGAGGATCCCGCCATTTGAAATTTGGATGGTCCCTCCACCCCGGATTGTAGGTATTAGAATATGGATCATGGCGTGGTTGATTTTGATTCCCAAAACCCACGGCATTGGCAGATTCCCAACCCCCATTCTCAATCAATTGAGGGCATTGATCGTTGGCATGTCCTTGCATAGAGCACACGCCACAAACACTAGGTCCATGTATCTTCATTCCCTCGGCCAACTGAGAAACAATAGAAGTGAGGTTAGCTAATTGGGATTGAATGTCGGATGAAGAACTTACCTCATTCACTTGTGGCCGTGGGGGGTCTCTTTGCCCAACACCTTCGTATTGTCGTGCATTATGAGCTCGGTTGGCTATTAGAACTTTTGCAGCCCCCGGAGTCTTGTCCACCAACGCACCTCCCGCCGATGCATCAAGCATTTGACGTTCCATAGGAAGGAGTCCTTCGTAGAAATATTGAATGAGCAGCTCCTCCTTCATTTGATGCTGTGGACAAGAAGCAACAAGTGATTTAAAACGTTCATAATATGAAGGAAACGATTCACCTTAATTTTGTTGGATGCCACTAATCCGTTTCCGCAAGAGAATGATGATGTGATATTAACTAGCACTCAAATTAAACCCTCTTTTGTCAAATTGTAGTAAAGATATATAAGTAGGGATCGTTCTGGACCGGGGATTAGGAGGGATTGCTAAACACTTGGAAACTGACTTAAAAACGTAAAACAAAGTTTAAAACACTAAACTAGACTCAAAGAATGCAAAACTAGAATTTAAAACACTAAAACAAACCAAAAACTCAAAACAGCAACCAAAAGACTCAAAACTGCCTTAAAAACACTTTCTGGGCAGTTTTGAACACAAAGCACCAAATTGGACGAATTTGGGTTTTAACTTGACTCCAACTACTTAAAAACACAAACAAAACAAGTTTAGAATAAATTGAAACAAGAAAGTAAATGGGAAGATTGATTTGGACGAATTTAAACTTAATCAAAACAGAAACTTTGTAAAAACACTCAAAACTGCCTAAAAACACACTTTAGGCAGTTTCTGACCTAAACACAATTTAAGACGAAAATAAGGTTTTGGGTTGATTCAAAACCTTCTAAAACACAAAGTAAACAGATTCTAGACACTTTAGAACAAGAAAGAACAAGGGGAATTTTGGTTTGACGAAAATTGAAATCAAAACAGAAACTTTAAAACAAACAGATTGTAAAACGTTTTTGGATGAAAAGGATGGATAAAAGGCTAGTTAGGAGGCTCTTCTCCACACATGTCACACTTGCAAACAAAACGATTTCCAGTTGTTCTTCCAATGAGTTACAAATCCTCAATGCCCCAAATTAACCATGAATTGCATAGATTAATTCTCAGATTTTCCTTAAGTTAATGGATTGGATGATTGCATACGACAACCCAAAGCATTCCCCACAAGTTCCCTCAATGAATTGCATACAAGAGATACAAGCAAGAATCATTAAGTTCTAAGAAAACCATAAGCATTGACGAGGCACTTGTTACTATGAATTGCATGAAACTTATGCCAAGAATTCATTCAACGCGATTGTTGAGAAACAACCTTCACTACTTGTGATTATAAGATTGTAACTATTAGGTGAAACTCCCTCATAATCTAGCATCATATTCATGCATGAAAACTAAGTGTGCACTCTCAATCAACATACACAAATAAGTTATCAATCAAATAGATGAACGAATTGAATCCACAACTTATGAAATAACAACTGAATGTAATCAAATCATATTGCAAGCATGTACATGGTTTCGAATCACCCCCTAACTAAGGGGGTTTAGTTCCTCATACTCACAACACAAAGTTTATTGAATTGAAACATTGAAAACATAAGAAAGATTACACCTAAAAGTTCCAGCAATCTGCAAGAGACTAGCAAGCACATTCAAGGGCACTCCTTCTTCCTTCTTGCTGCGGCACAAGGTATGGAGATGGTTTGGGATGTGTTTGAATGATGTAGAATGGAGGAAAAATGTCTAGGATGGGTGTATGGTGCGGCAAGGATGGTTTGGGGTCAGAAAATATGGAGAATGGTGAAGGATGGGCACGGAAAGGGTGGGTGATTGATTTCTGGCGTGAATTGTGAATTATGGAGGTGGTGGATGGATATAGGTGAGTTATGGTGAAGGGTGGAACTCCTAGAATGGTCATCAAGGGGTTTTATTTATAGGGGAAGGAAGGGCTACGAATTTCTTCAATTTGGAATCAGAAATCAATGGAAAATAGGCAAGTAAGGTGCAGGAATTAAATAGAAAAGGAAAGGAAATTCGGCAAAGAATGTAGGGCAGATTTTAGGAAAGTGTTTTGGGTCAGAAAATAGGCAAGAGAGAGTCCTCCTTGTGTGGCAAGGCTAGGTAGTAAAGGGGAGTGTGTTTTATGACAGAAAATAGGCAACTAAGGTGCAGGAATTAAAGAGAATAGGAAAGGAAATTCGGAGGAATTTATGGGACAGATTTAGGAATGTGTTTTGAGGCACAAAATAGGTAAGAACAAGGTATGTTTGTGTAGCAAGGCATAGAACACAAAGGGAATGTATTTTGTGACAGAAATTAGGCATGGGAATGTCCCCTTGGGCGGCAAGGATGTGTAGGGAAAAGGAAAGTGGTTTAGGTGCAGATTTGGTCAAGAAAAGGGAAAGATATTTAGGAGGTGCGGCATGGACATTTAGGGAAGTTTAGGCTTCTAGAACTCTCAATTGAATGTCCTCACACATTTAGGAACCCTTTTGTGGCTGAAACTTTGGTGAAGAAGGATTGGGAAACTTCCATTCCAAAAATAGAAACTCTTCAAGAATGGAAACCTTCGAAAATAGAAACTTCCAAACTTAGAAACTTCGGTTTCCAATTTTGACTCTTCATTCTTCATTTGCCTTGAATTCCATTCTTCACATCTTCATTCGCTCCTTAGCTCATTTGCACTTCAATTTCATCCTTCCGTTTAGCTCCAAACATGTCCTATCCATCTTAGGCCCAAAATTGCTCCAAAACGCTCCAAAATGCACCTTTTTGCATACTTTGACCTTAGAACCTGAAATTGCACGAAAATGGCTTAAAGTACTAAAATAACTAGGTTCTAACAACATAAATGCAAGGAAATAAGCTAGTTAAGTCGCATAAATATGCTCCTATCAAATTCCCCCACACTTAGCTTTTGCTAGTCCTCGAGCAAAACGAAATAAACAAAAGAAACAAAACTCAATCTAAACCTTCCAACATTACCTCAGGGATTTCCAAAGCACATAACACAGTAAAGATCATCATTTACATAGATTTTGGTCGTCCATACACTTAAGCACATACTTAACCATAGTTACCATTCATTAGTTCACATTTAATCAATGAAAACAACATTTTGAATGTAGTAACATGCCTTAGAGAATTTCCTCAAATCCTCACTAGATATGCACTCAATTTTCACTCAGATTTTCTAACTACACTCCTTATACTAGGTATATGTGAGAAGATTGATGTAAACATGAAAACTAATACTCACATATGTTTTAACAAAGAAAGCACTTTTCTGGAGTTATAAGTGAATGTATGAATATGATCTCATGAAAAGAATGCCACCACTTAGATGCAAGAACGATTGACACCATATGCTCATATCAATCCCAAACTCCACATATTGAACACATAACACCCAAGATAGAAGTGTAAGGGTTGTAACGGGGCTAAGGGTGTTTGGTTAACAAAGAAAGGATATGGAAAACAAAGGTTCTTAAAGAAATAGTGAGCAAAGTATTTGAATCAAGTTAGAATTCACTTTTGAACAAAAAGGGAAGATTTAGACAATTTAGGGCCAGATTTGGTGTTTTGGACCCTTTCTTCAACATTCAACACTTAATCACTCATTCATACATCTTTTCAAGCTCTTTTTTCTTTCTTTCTTACTTTTCTTTTCTGTTTTTTCTTTTCCATACGTTTTTCACAACATTTTCTTTTCTTTTGAACCTCAAAACATACATATGAACTTAAGAACAAACATTCCTTCCCCCACACTCATTTTCTGACATAATGTAACTCAAAAGGAATTCATTTAAATCATGCTCACTATCTTTTAAGAACAAGGGTGTGGACTGTCCTACACTAGGCTAGGTAGGGATAATGTGGGTTAACAAAGAATAAAGGCTAAACAAGGCTCAACGGGGTTAAAACCTACAAAACATACGAAATATGGGAAGTAAGGCTATTTGGCTATGGTGGCAACTACACAACTTCATCTTGATATGTGTTATGCAATTCAATGTCATGCTTTGAATGAAACGGATACAAGTTCTAGCATTTAGTTCTATCATGATACGAATGCATTCTAAGTGGCAACCAAGCAAAGAATAATGAGATCATGCAATGACTTAGAAAACAAAGAATGCACAGATTTTAACTCTCCAAATAAACGTTTAGGCTCAAGTCTCACAAGGTTGTAGCGTTAGTTTGAGTTCATTCCTTCAAGCATGTTACAAAAACTGATTTCTCCTTTATGATTGCATGTGAATTCATAAGTTATAACCACAACTAAGCATAAACAAAGAGTAAATCAAACTTTCATCCATGTTAATCACTCTCTTTAACAGCCATGCAATTACAAACTGAATCCTCATCATTGTGTTGGAAGGTACCCTAAGACACAAACAAACACACAAAAAACAACTCAAAAACAACTCTTTTTGGGTTTTTAAAACAAATTTTTCAAATTTTTGTTTGATTTTCGGATTTTTACTTCAAAACACACTAAAACACACCAAAATTGCCCAAAAACACTTAAAAAAACAGCAAAGAACAAGTCTATAAGTTAAGGGTGATAAAATCCCACGAATTGATAAAATCCCACGAATTTGCAATTAAAACACTTAGTTACCCCCCCACACTTAAATCAAACATTGTCCTCAATGTTTCAAGCATAAAAACACACTAAACAAAAAGAAACACACAAACAGCAACTAAATAATCTAACATGGCATAAATGAAAACAACAACAAAGAGAAGGGTTTAGGAACGCAAATCTGGAATTTGGAGTGCTCCCTAGGTCTTCCTTTGTTGCATGCATGGGTTGCCTCCCAAGTAGCGCTTGCTTTAACGTCGTACAGCCGGACGATGCTTCCTTTCATACTTTAATGGAACCCACGGCATGGAGTTGATTATTGAATGGACGATGATACTTGAAATGTTCCGGCAATGGTTGAATTTCAAGAGTGGGTGCCCTAATCATTGACATCAACAACATATTAGTCAAAAACAACTTTGGAATTTGAGTTGGTGGCTTTCCTACGTGCTCCAATAAGAACTTAAGTACATCCTCCACGAAATGCTTCTCAACACATGCAAGCATTGGATCTTTGTATGGAAGGGAATAGAGATCTGTCCTGAGATCCATGTAAACTCTTTCACCAAATTGGATTTGAGTAGGTGCCTGCAATGAAGAAGGTAACACACGATTAATTGAAGTGGGAATTGGAATTGGAGTTGGTGGCTTACCTATGGGCTGCAATATTGGCTCTAAAGTAGCAGCACATTCAACAAATGCACAAGGGATGTTTTCAGCCAGATTGGGCATTTTGAAGGTTGTGGCCGTGTGATCCACTCCAATTTCCTCCTTGATGAATTCAAGATGCTCCTCAACCACTTTTTCCTCGTGAATTGTTGGAAAGGTGTCCAAGATGTCTTTCTTCCCCTCATCTTTCATGGATTGCATGAACCTGCCAGGGAAAGGTGCATTTGGGGAAACAAAGTTAGAAATAATTAAATTTGGAACAACCTTACTTGAATGGGGTGGTGTAGGAACATTGGGAGGTTGCGGCAAGGGTTGTTCTTCCCTTGCCGTGCCTTGTGCATCCTCCTCCTCTTCGAGCAGTAGCAATTCATCCATGGGCTCATCTTCAACCATTTGTTCTTGAATTTGTGCCATGAACTCTAAAATCTGCCCAACATGCTTCTCCAATTCGCACGTCTTCTTGGCTTGATTTTGCATCTCTTTGTTTCGATTTTCTTCGGCCTGATTCAAAGAGGTGAGTAACTTATTAAGCATATCATTATCCAAAGACGTACCTGAATTGAATTGGGCAAATTGTTGTGGTGGCTGTGATGGTTCATATGGCCAGTGATAGAACTCCTCTTCTTGCTGCCAATATCCACCTTGTTGGAATTGTTGAGGTTCCCACCACATAGAAGTTGAATGATCACTCCAATCTCTTCGTGGATATTGGTTAAAATCCATGTCTTGTTTCTCTAGTACCTGAAATCAAAGAAAGAGAACTAAATCAAATATCAAAAGTAACACAAAACGTAGAAAACAAAACTAAGTCAGAAACTAAAACAAAAACAAACTAAACAAAAAGAAAAGAACCAAGGGATTAGCAAAGTTGCTAATCCCCGGCAACGGCGCCAAAATTTGATGTGATATTAACTAGCACTCAAATTAAACCCTCTTTTGTCAAATTGTAGTAAAGATATATAAGTAGGGATCGTTCTGGACCGGGGATTAGGAGGGATTGCTAAACACTTGGAAACTGACTTAAAAACGTAAAACAAAGTTTAAAACACTAAACTAGACTCAAAGAATGCAAAACTAGAATTTAAAACACTAAAACAAACCAAAAACTCAAAACAGCAACCAAAAGACTCAAAACTGCCTTAAAAACACTTTCTGGGCAGTTTTGAACACAAAGCACCAAATTGGACGAATTTGGGTTTTAACTTGACTCCAACTACTTAAAAACACAAACAAAACAAGTTTAGAATAAATTGAAACAAGAAAGTAAATGGGAAGATTGATTTGGACGAATTTAAACTTAATCAAAACAGAAACTTTGTAAAAACACTCAAAACTGCCTAAAAACACACTTTAGGCAGTTTCTGACCTAAACACAATTTAAGACGAAAATAAGGTTTTGGGTTGATTCAAAACCTTCTAAAACACAAAGTAAACAGATTCTAGACACTTTAGAACAAGAAAGAACAAGGGGAATTTTGGTTTGACGAAAATTGAAATCAAAACAGAAACTTTAAAACAAACAGATTGTAAAACGTTTTTGGATGAAAAGGATGGATAAAAGGCTAGTTAGGAGGCTCTTCTCCACACATGTCACACTTGCAAACAAAACGATTTCCAGTTGTTCTTCCAATGAGTTACAAATCCTCAATGCCCCAAATTAACCATGAATTGCATAGATTAATTCTCAGATTTTCCTTAAGTTAATGGATTGGATGATTGCATACGACAACCCAAAGCATTCCCCACAAGTTCCCTCAATGAATTGCATACAAGAGATACAAGCAAGAATCATTAAGTTCTAAGAAAACCATAAGCATTGACGAGGCACTTGTTACTATGAATTGCATGAAACTTATGCCAAGAATTCATTCAACGCGATTGTTGAGAAACAACCTTCACTACTTGTGATTATAAGATTGTAACTATTAGGTGAAACTCCCTCATAATCTAGCATCATATTCATGCATGAAAACTAAGTGTGCACTCTCAATCAACATACACAAATAAGTTATCAATCAAATAGATGAACGAATTGAATCCACAACTTATGAAATAACAACTGAATGTAATCAAATCATATTGCAAGCATGTACATGGTTTCGAATCACCCCCTAACTAAGGGGGTTTAGTTCCTCATACTCACAACACAAAGTTTATTGAATTGAAACATTGAAAACATAAGAAAGATTACACCTAAAAGTTCCAGCAATCTGCAAGAGACTAGCAAGCACATTCAAGGGCACTCCTTCTTCCTTCTTGCTGCGGCACAAGGTATGGAGATGGTTTGGGATGTGTTTGAATGATGTAGAATGGAGGAAAAATGTCTAGGATGGGTGTATGGTGCGGCAAGGATGGTTTGGGGTCAGAAAATATGGAGAATGGTGAAGGATGGGCACGGAAAGGGTGGGTGATTGATTTCTGGCGTGAATTGTGAATTATGGAGGTGGTGGATGGATATAGGTGAGTTATGGTGAAGGGTGGAACTCCTAGAATGGTCATCAAGGGGTTTTATTTATAGGGGAAGGAAGGGCTACGAATTTCTTCAATTTGGAATCAGAAATCAATGGAAAATAGGCAAGTAAGGTGCAGGAATTAAATAGAAAAGGAAAGGAAATTCGGCAAAGAATGTAGGGCAGATTTTAGGAAAGTGTTTTGGGTCAGAAAATAGGCAAGAGAGAGTCCTCCTTGTGTGGCAAGGCTAGGTAGTAAAGGGGAGTGTGTTTTATGACAGAAAATAGGCAACTAAGGTGCAGGAATTAAAGAGAATAGGAAAGGAAATTCGGAGGAATTTATGGGACAGATTTAGGAATGTGTTTTGAGGCACAAAATAGGTAAGAACAAGGTATGTTTGTGTAGCAAGGCATAGAACACAAAGGGAATGTATTTTGTGACAGAAATTAGGCATGGGAATGTCCCCTTGGGCGGCAAGGATGTGTAGGGAAAAGGAAAGTGGTTTAGGTGCAGATTTGGTCAAGAAAAGGGAAAGATATTTAGGAGGTGCGGCATGGACATTTAGGGAAGTTTAGGCTTCTAGAACTCTCAATTGAATGTCCTCACACATTTAGGAACCCTTTTGTGGCTGAAACTTTGGTGAAGAAGGATTGGGAAACTTCCATTCCAAAAATAGAAACTCTTCAAGAATGGAAACCTTCGAAAATAGAAACTTCCAAACTTAGAAACTTCGGTTTCCAATTTTGACTCTTCATTCTTCATTTGCCTTGAATTCCATTCTTCACATCTTCATTCGCTCCTTAGCTCATTTGCACTTCAATTTCATCCTTCCGTTTAGCTCCAAACATGTCCTATCCATCTTAGGCCCAAAATTGCTCCAAAACGCTCCAAAATGCACCTTTTTGCATACTTTGACCTTAGAACCTGAAATTGCACGAAAATGGCTTAAAGTACTAAAATAACTAGGTTCTAACAACATAAATGCAAGGAAATAAGCTAGTTAAGTCGCATAAATATGCTCCTATCAAATGACTCTTGAAGTTGGGAAAAACTTCTCCAAGAAAGCTCTTTTCATGCTATCCCAAGATGTAACCGTTCCGGTGCTAACTCGTAAAGCCAATCCTTAGCCTTTTCCAAAAGTGAGAATGGAAAAGACTTCATCATCAGAATGTTCCCATCGACATTGATGGGGGTCATGCTCGAACAAACAACCTCGAACTCCTTAAGATGCTTGTTGGGATCTTTGATCGGATCATATTTATACATATTTTTATATCAAATTCACTCGTCTTTTCTTAGTTAGTTCGTTATATTTTGAGCTATTTGCGTTATTTTTATGTTTTATGAATTTTTCAAGAAAAGAAAATAAAAATAGAATAAATGAAGTGTTAAGTAATTAATTCGTTTAAACTTTCTTGCTTGTTGATTAGAATTTATTATTTGAAAAATAATATATATATATATATATATTTATATATTTATATTTATATATATATAATATGTTTTGTGTGTGTGTGTGTGATAACAGGTGGAAAACAGAAGCATGTGGGGAGTCCACCGAAAGCAAAGAGAAATGATGGCAAGCACTCGAGGGAATCAGAGGGTTAGTGCGAGTCCATTAAAACTAGAAGAGAGGAATAAGGAGAGAAGCAGCGATCAGGAGGGGAAAAACCGAGAAAAGGCCTTGAAGAACGGGGCAGTTCAGTCTTGCGCAGGAGAAGTGCTGAGCTCACGAGGGGAAGAAGGCAGCTCTCGCTGCCATTTGGAGGACCGAGGGGGAGAAAAATCAGGCGCTGCCTTTGGCAGCTGAAGAGAGAAAAGTCAAAGAAGTGTGCGCGAAGGAGTGGAGAGCCAAGCTGCCAATTGGCTGCTTGAGAACCAAGAGACGCGGGCAGAAAAATTAAAGGCAGCCAGAGAAAAGAACCAAGCAGAGGGAGAGCACCGAGGGAAGCCTCGGGAGTGCAGGCAGCAGGAGTCACCAATCAGAAGACCAGTGCACGGACGGCAGCTGCCTTGGCAGCTACACGGAATTGGAGGTCAGAAATAAGGGAGCTGCCATTAGGCAGCTTTGGAAAAAATTCAAAAGAAACAAAAGCGAGGCTGCTTGGGTTTTGTGAGGGCAGCGTGCAAGAAGCTTGATGCGCCAGGTGGAGACTAGCAGAAGGCAGCGTACCAATCTGTGAGGTGCACAGAATTGCACAGTGCACAAACTCTTGCAACTTCCCGTTTCGGTTTAATCTCTCCAACTTCAATTAGTTTAATTTCTGTTTTTAATTTATGAATAATGTATAATTAATTTGTGTTGGCTAGAGGTTAATTCAAAGCCATGGATATATTTGTAATTTGAATTGATTACCTTCAGTTGTGATTTCTGAGTTGTGATTTAATTTGCTTAACTGCTTGATTGATAACTTATTTGCGTATGTTAATTAAGGATGCATACTTAATTTACATGCATGAATTTGATGCTAGAATATAAGTGAATTTCACCTAATCGTTATGAACTTATATTCATGAGTAGTGAAGGTTGCTAGTCACAATCGCGTTAAGTAAATTCCTGGCAAACGTATCATGCTGTTCATAGTTACGAATGCCTTGTCAACACTTATGATTTTCATAGAACATAATGATCTTTAATCGTATCTCTATTGTGCTTTTCACGTAGGGAACTTTTGGGGAATAATTTGAGTTGTTGTATGCTGTTCATCCAATTCAATAAAATAAGGAAAATCTGAAGGTTAATTTAAGCGTACCTAATTAATTTGGGGTGTTGAGATTCACAATTTATTGAAAGAACAACTGAAAATCAATTTAGGTTGCATATGTGTCATGTGTAGAGAAGAACCCTCTAGCCAATCCGTCGCTTATTCATTCACTTTTATTTTATGTTTTTGTAAATTCTGTAATTTATTTAAGTTTAATTTACGTTTCGTCAAAACCAAACCCCCCCCATTATTAAATTATATTATTTAGTTAGTTTTTATTATTTTTAATCTTTTAATTCGATTTCCGTCCATTTTAGTTCTTAGTGTTTATTTAATTTGTTTTCTTTGTTTTGAGTCATTTTAGTGTGTTTTGAGTCTTGTTTAATATTTTTAAATTAATTTAGAGTAGATTAGCAATCCCTCCTAATCCCCGGCCTAGAACGATACCCTACTTACATCTATACTACATCTGTCAAAAAGAGGGTTAAATTTGTGCGGTTTAAAATCCCGTCAAATTTTTGGCGCCGTTGCCGGGGAATAGCAACTTTGCTAATCCCTTTATTTTTGTTTGTGTTTATTTTTATATTTGTCTTTTTGTTGTGTTTTTGTTTATTTTTGTGTTTGTGTATTTTACTTGTGATATTTGATTTATTTCTTGTTTTCAGGTACTCATCATGGTGGACAATCGAACAATCAAAGAACTCTTAGCCTCGTGGATGGACAATGCAGCACCCCTATACATCCAATACCCTAGGGCGGCCCAAGACAAGACCGATGAGTTCGAACTAAAGTCCAGCTTGCTGCACCATATTCCTAAGTTTCATGGGCTGTCCATGGAAGATCCTATCAAGCATTTGAAGGAGTTTGAAGTGGTTTGTTCAAGCATGACTCCCGGCAATTTCGATAGCAACATTCTGAAGATGAAGGCTTTTCCCTTTTCTCTCTTGGAAAGGGCAAAAGATTGGTTTTACGAATTAGACTTCGGAACTATCACATCTTGGGAGAGCATGAAACGGGCGTTCTTGGAGAAGTTTTTCCCAGCTTCTCGAGTCATTCTCCTACGCAAAAGGATTAGTGGCATTGAGCAAAATCAAGGAGAATCATTCCCAACGTACTATGAGCGATTCAAGACCCTTGTTGCCTCATGTCCGCAACACCAAATAAAAGAAGAGATGCTCATTCAATACTTTTACGAAGGACTTCTTCCCTTCGAACGACAATTGTTAGATGCTTCAGCAGGTGGTGTATTGGTTGATAAAACACCCGTGGCTGCCCAGACCTTAATTGCCAACCGAGCTTTAAACGCACAACAATATGAAGGCGTTGGACAAAGGGACCCCCCATGGCAGCAAGACGTATATGCAATCTCCGAGATTCAATCTCAATTGGCTAATCTCACTCTTCTTGTGTCACAGGCTGTTGAAAAACCCAAAGTGCATGAAAACACAATATGTGGCATATGTTCCATGCAAGGACACCAATCTGAAAAGTGCCCTCAATTGATTGAGAATGGAGGATGGGAAAGTGTTAACACCATTGGGTATCAAGGCCAAAATCAGCCCAATTATGATCCATACGCCAACACGTACAATCCAGGATGGTGTGATCACCCAAACTTCAATTGGGAAGAGCCTCAACAACAAGGAGGATTTCGGCCATCCCTTGGGATATTCCAACAGCCCTACGCCCCAACACAACCTGCCCAAACAAATTCAGGTATGTCTATGGATAATGATACGCTTTTTAAGTTACTCACCAATTTGTCTCAGGAGAAAGAAAATCAAGACAAAAGGGTGGATCACTTGGAAAAGCAAATTGGGCAGATATCGGAGTTCGTAGGACAGTTTCGAGACCAAGGCAAACTCCCTAGTTCAACCATTGCGAATTCAAATGGAGGATTTGAAACTGCCAAGGCAATCATCTTGAGAAGTGACAAGGAGGTTGGAGCAGACCCACAATCATCAAATCACAAGGAAGATGAAAGATTGCAAAGTGTGGAGGAGGAACACACCATACCCACGGCAAGGGTGGAAACACCTTTGCCACATGCCCCTATTGCTCATAAGCCATCCAATCTATCAAATAAAGGTAATAATGTGTCAAATTCAATTCCTTCTAACATTATTCCTCCGAATGTGCCCTTTCCTGGCAGATTTATGCAAACCATGAACGAAGAAGGAATTGGAATGACACACAAGGGACACGTCCCTGCCATCAAAGAACCCCCAGATTTGGCCGAGAACACCCCTTGCGCATTTGTTCATAATACTGCCACTTCAACGCCACCCATTGGTAAGTCACCTACTCCAATTCCAATTCCCATTTCAACTAATAGGTTGCTACCTTCTATTGTGCAGGTACCTACTCAAATCAAAGGTGGTAGAAGAGTTCGTGTTGACGTAGGGAAGCGAACCGCTAAAATCAGGAAGGATCATTATCCCCGTCCGTTTAAAGATTCAACATATGAGTACGTTGTGGACGATATCATCCTCCGTGATGTGGGCCCTGTTCAAGCTTAATGGAAAGATTCGTCCGGCTAAAGACGTTAAATCAAGCGCTTCTTGGGAGGCAACCCAAGCAACCAGATTTGCATTTCTAAACCCTTCTCTTTACTACTTTCATTTTGTTTTGCTTAGTTAATTTTGTTATTTGGTTGATTTTTGTTTAGTTTGTGTTTAAATAAATTAAGGGCAATGTTTATTTTTAGTGCGGATAAACAAAGTCTTTTTTGCATTAATTTACATATTTTACTTTACATATTTTATTTTGCTTAAAATAAACTTAAAAAAAAAAATAATAATAATAATAATATTAGTAATATATATATATATATATATATATATATATATATATTTAAATAAACTTAAAAAAAAATTACAATAATACGAAAAAACTAATAGCAATCATTGGTTATTGGTTAGGTGGCGCCTCAGAGGTCGACGGAGCTCCGGGCAGACGAAGAGCCAGAGTTGGAATCTCCGGACCCGGAACGCTTGGTGCTGCTCCAGAGGACGAAGGCAACATAAACCTCGGGAGTAACGCCATGAACCTTTCATGATCGCTCTGAATCCGACCGTCCGACTCCTGCAGCTGGTCCAGCTTCCTCTTCATGCTGGTCGAGTAACTAGTTGCAAGCATGTGCAACTCCTTGTTCTCGTGCCTGAGTCCTCTGACCTCCTGCCGAAGACTGGCCACCTCTGCCATCAGCGACTCCACCTGACGAGTTCGGGCAAGCAGGCGCTGGCCCATGTTCGAAACTGAGCCTGCACTCTGGACGCTGAGGGCAAGGGATTCCTGAACGGCCAGCTCGTCCGACCGCCTAGATAGCATCCTATTGTCCCTTGGGGTGAGCAGATTTCTAGCAATCACCGTAGCGGTGATTTCATTCCTCATCATTGTGTCCCCGACTGTAAGTGGACCATTGGGGGATATGAAGGATGGATTCCAAATGTTGTTCGGAGAAGACGAGTCATCGTCTTCCCCGACATTCAAGTTTAGGCGACGGTCGGAAGGGCAAGACATTTTTAGAGGGGGTTGAGGAAGAAGAGAGCGAAAAGATTATGAGTGCAAAAGTGAAAGAAGAGTTCGGCAAGATTAAGAGTGCTTACAGAAGGGAGTATTTTCAGAAGGAAGTGTTTGAGGGAGTTCAAGTGTGATGTGAAGCAGAATTAGTGCCTCTATAAAAAGAAGAAAATGAAGAGCGCCCGCTCCTCAGAGATCAAAGAGCGCTCCTCGGAGGTTGAAGACGCGTCCTCGCGCAAATCGAAGGCCGACGCTCCTTTCTCAAAAGAGCCGTTTCTTTTCTCAAAAGCTGGGCTTGACTCAGCAATCACGTGGTTCTGTTTTTCCAGTTTGTCGTGACTCATCACGTGCAGCGTGGAGCGTTGCGAAAACCACGAGCCGCACCCGGTTTTGAACCCCGGTTTTCAAAAGATCATCATTCCAATTTGTCGTCACTCGTCGCATGCGCAGTCAGCTTCGCGGAAATTACGGACGCGTTGTCAGAAAGCGCGGAACGGGCACTGTTCATCCATCCACCGGCTGCCGACAAATAGTGAGGGAACAGTTCCGGTTGTGAAGGAAAATTTCTATAAAGTCGACCTTCGCCTTCCACAGCAAAGGCACACCTTCACACCCTCTCCACCTCTAAACCTCTCAACCTCTCTTCATCTCCGATAATGTCTTCCCAAAGAAAGCTTTCGAGTTATTCAGTGTTCTTCATCCCTTGGATCACCCCAGAAAACAAACCTTCCAGAGCAAAAGTATTTCATATTAAAAAGGTTAAAAGCAAAAGTATCTCATATTACGCTTTCTCCTCACTTTCATCTGAAGAACATGGAGAAAGTGAGATCCTGATTGCTTACCTAGTCTTGCTCTCGAGTACTCATCTCAGACCCCTCCCAACCCACTTCAAAAATAAACTTGTGTTGAGGTGCTTCTTCAAAAGCAAAAGTACCTCACAGACGAAGCAGGAGGAGTCTGAGGTGCATCCTGATGAAGGCGGAGGGTGAGATGATCCAAGAGTTCAAGAAGATGCCACACCTGCGTGGAGACCAGACTACTTGAAGCATGTGGAGACAACGTGCTGATTCATCCTCAACTAAGCTGAGGATCACTTGCAAGAAAGAGGCCCATCCAGTTCAAGATGAAAGCTGTGGAAAATCAACAGTCATGACCAATGACCACCTATTAGTTCTTTTCGTATCTTTTATTTTCATTTTCAATTTTCGTTTGCATTTTCTATATTTTCTTGCGTGCTTAACTGATTTATTTCTTTTCTTTGCAGGAACGTTTGGTTATTTTCTCCCTTGAAGTTGATTGCAAAATTTACGCCTGGGGGTCATCGCTTGGTTTTCTGCAAATTAGAGAAGTTTTCAGTCCCTTTTCTTTATTTTGTTTCGTATTATTTATTCATTTTATTTTTATTTGCATATTTTTGTTTTCTGACATTGGGGACAATGTCTAGTTTAAGTGTGGGGGTATAAAGAGTATAAAAAATGACCAAATTGAAAATTTTTGTACCTTCGACTTTGAACTGGTTTCATTTGTTTCCATGTTATTGCTTTTTGTTTTCTTAATTAGCTTTGTGTTTTACTTAATTTTTCTCGAAAAATTTAAAAAATCCAAAAATATTGTTTTATTTTCCTTATTGTTTTGAATTAGATTTTTATTAGTTTCCCGACCCAATGATATAATTGGATTAAATTTGAACCATGATTATCAAGAACTTAGTTAACATGTGTTATGTGAAATTCCTTATTCTCTTGTTAGTATTGTACATTTTTGATCATCTTTGAAAAACCAAATGCACATAGCCTTGTTGATGTGAAATTAAAGCATACTTAAAGCATTCATATGTGAATTTAGTGACCATATACACCCTATGTGAGGTTTTGAGCCTATTGAAAGTGTGTGCATTTTTCATACACTCCTATTCTTTCATGTGTGATGAACTTATGTGAGATACATCTCTAGAACTTGCGTAACGATCTTTCGAAATATTTGTCATTGATTGCATGAACTTGAAAATGATAGAGGCATTAGGTTCACCACCATGGCCCAAATAACCATATTTCCCTAAGAAAAAAAAATGATATCATTAGATTGCCTATTTGAGCTGTTTTGTTGAGCCGTTTATTTCTTATCACCAGATATGTCTACCCTTATACCTCAAACATGTTTCCTTATCCTTTCCAAGCGAGCAATTTGAAACTGTCTTATGAGAAATGTTTGTGAAGTACTTGGAAGGTTTGGCAAAAGAATAAGTGTGGGGGTATTTCATGTTTGTATTTATTTAAAAAAAAAAAGAGAAAAGAGAAGAAAAGAAAAGAAAAAGAAAGATCGTATTCGAAGAAAATAAAAAGTTTAAAGTTTCAGTTTAAGGGTGTGATGGGAGGTGTTACAATAATCGTTGGAGAACTTAAGTTCTTATAAATCTCAACTAAAAGAATTGCTTGCAATATAGCTCGGAACTTGTGTTTTCCTATTCTTTCGTTTCAATAACCCTATCCCTAAGCCTCATTACATCCAATAAAAGTCCTCTTGATTTAAGTTTTGCAATTATGATTGTGGAGAAGTGATTTTTATGCAAGCTTATGGTAGAACTCTCACATTTGTTTCTTTGAGCGAAACACATTAAAACTAAACACATGTGTGATTGAGTGCATATCCCGTGAGAAGGTTGCTAGTTTGCATATGATGATTTTAAAAATAAAAACTTGAAATTGCATTAGCATGGCTATCTCACACACTACACTTCAAGGATGATTTAAAGATTACTGCTAATATTTGAATAAGGAAGATGAACTTGGATTAACTTGTTTGGTGCTAGCTATGGTTCTTGCTGATTTATGTTCTCAAATGAAATTCTATGAGGGTCAAATAAGGGAAAGCTAATGTTTTTCATGTTATTACTTTTTCTGTTTTCGTTGTTTTGCTCGAGGACTAGCAAAAGCTAAGTGTGGGGGTATTTGATCGGATCATATTTATACATATTTTTATATCAAATTCACTCGTCTTTTCTTAGTTAGTTCGTTATATTTTGAGCTATTTGCGTTATTTTTATGTTTTATGAATTTTTCAAGAAAAGAAAATAAAAATAGAATAAATGAAGTGTTAAGTAATTAATTCGTTTAAACTTTCTTGCTTGTTGATTAGAATTTATTATTTGAAAAATAATATATATATATATATATATATTTATATATTTATATTTATATATATATAATATGTTTTGTGTGTGTGTGTGTGATAACAGGTGGAAAACAGAAGCATGTGGGGAGTCCACCGAAAGCAAAGAGAAATGATGGCAAGCACTCGAGGGAATCAGAGGGTTAGTGCGAGTCCATTAAAACTAGAAGAGAGGAATAAGGAGAGAAGCAGCGATCAGGAGGGGAAAAACCGAGAAAATGCCTTGAAGAACGGGGCAGTTCAGTCTTGCGCAGGAGAAGTGCTGAGCTCACGAGGGGAAGAAGGCAGCTCTCGCTGCCATTTGGAGGACCGAGGGGGAGAAAAATCAGGCGCTGCCTTTGGCAGCTGAAGAGAGAAAAGTCAAAGAAGTGTGCGCGAAGGAGTGGAGAGCCAAGCTGCCAATTGGCTGCTTGAGAACCAAGAGACGCGGGCAGAAAAATTAAAGGCAGCCAGAGAAAAGAACCAAGCAGAGGGAGAGCACCGAGGGAAGCCTCGGGAGTGCAGGCAGCAGGAGTCACCAATCAGAAGACCAGTGCACGGACGGCAGCTGCCTTGGCAGCTACACGGAATTGGAGGTCAGAAATAAGGGAGCTGCCATTAGGCAGCTTTGGAAAAAATTCAAAAGAAACAAAAGCGAGGCTGCTTGGGTTTTGTGAGGGCAGCGTGCAAGAAGCTTGATGCGCCAGGTGGAGACTAGCAGAAGGCAGCGTACCAATCTGTGAGGTGCACAGAATTGCACAGTGCACAAACTCTTGCAACTTCCCGTTTCGGTTTAATCTCTCCAACTTCAATTAGTTTAATTTCTGTTTTTAATTTATGAATAATGTATAATTAATTTGTGTTGGCTAGAGGTTAATTCAAAGCCATGGATATATTTGTAATTTGAATTGATTACCTTCAGTTGTGATTTCTGAGTTGTGATTTAATTTGCTTAACTGCTTGATTGATAACTTATTTGCGTATGTTAATTAAGGATGCATACTTAATTTACATGCATGAATTTGATGCTAGAATATAAGTGAATTTCACCTAATCGTTATGAACTTATATTCATGAGTAGTGAAGGTTGCTAGTCACAATCGCGTTAAGTAAATTCCTGGCAAACGTATCATGCTGTTCATAGTTACGAATGCCTTGTCAACACTTATGATTTTCATAGAACATAATGATCTTTAATCGTATCTCTATTGTGCTTTTCACGTAGGGAACTTTTGGGGAATAATTTGAGTTGTTGTATGCTGTTCATCCAATTCAATAAAATAAGGAAAATCTGAAGGTTAATTTAAGCGTACCTAATTAATTTGGGGTGTTGAGATTCACAATTTATTGAAAGAACAACTGAAAATCAATTTAGGTTGCATATGTGTCATGTGTAGAGAAGAACCCTCTAGCCAATCCGTCGCTTATTCATTCACTTTTATTTTATGTTTTTGTAAATTCTGTAATTTATTTAAGTTTAATTTACGTTTCGTCAAAACCAAACCCCCCCCATTATTAAATTATATTATTTAGTTAGTTTTTATTATTTTTAATCTTTTAATTCGATTTCCGTCCATTTTAGTTCTTAGTGTTTATTTAATTTGTTTTCTTTGTTTTGAGTCATTTTAGTGTGTTTTGAGTCTTGTTTAATATTTTTAAATTAATTTAGAGTAGATTAGCAATCCCTCCTAATCCCCGGCCTAGAACGATACCCTACTTACATCTATACTACATCTGTCAAAAAGAGGGTTAAATTTGTGCGGTTTAAAATCCCGTCAATCTTCCATGGAAAGCCCATGGTATTTCGGAATATGGTGCAACAAGCTCGACTTCAACTCGAACTCAGCGGTCTTGCCTAGGGCAGCCGGGGGGTATTGAATGCATAATGGTGCGGCATTGGTCAACCCCGAGGCTGAGAGCTCTTTAATGGTCCGATTGTCCACTGCCATAACTTCTTCTTCCTCCTCAAACTCAGATTCGGCCTCTGAACTTGAACTAGGTTCACTAGGTTCGGGATGCCTCCTCTTTCTTCTCAAATCACGTTCAAAATCGTCGTTAAAGTCAAAGATGCGTGCATGTACAGTTTGAGAACTCCGCGTCATGCACTAGTACCTAAACCAAGAAAACAAAACAAAATAAGAAACTAGATAAATTAACTAAAAACACACGGCAGAAACACAAGGGATTAGCAAGTTTGCTAATCCCCGGCAACGGCGCCAAAATTTGATGTGAAAATTAGATTGACACTCAAATTAAACCCTATGGATGACAATTGTAGTATATGAGCAAATAGGGATCGTTCTAGACCGGGGATTAACTAGGGATGCTAATCAATGTGAAACTGACTCAAAAACGTAAAAACACAATATAAGACACTAAACTAGACTCAAAGAATGCAAAACTAGAGTTTAAAACACTAAAACAAAGCAAAAGACTCAAAACAGCCCAGAAACACTCAAAACTGCCTCAAAATCACTTTCTGGGCTGTTTTGAGCACAAACACAATTTTTGACGAAAATTGGTTCTAACTTGACTCAAAACTCCTAGAAACACAATCTAAATGTATTTCTAGCTAATCTAACACTTTAAAATAAATGGGGGATTGGTTTTGACGAATTTAGAATTAAAACAGAAACTTGAAAATAAAACAGATTCTAAAACAGATTTCTAATGAATTGAATGGATTGAGAAACTAGTTAGAGGGTTCCTTATCCACACATGAACATATGCATACAACTTGATTCCCGGTTACGATTTCAATGAACTTATGAATTACGATGCCCCAAATTAATTGTATTGAACTAATTAATTCTCAGATTTCCCTAAATTCATTGAATTGAATGGAATACGCATCGCAACCAAATTATTCCTCATCAAAGTCCCTAACTATGGAATACGCATGATAGAGACATTCAACAAGAATCATTACGCTCAATGGAAATCATAAACAACGACTAGGCATTCATAACTATGGAATACGCATGTTAATCCAACCTAGGGTTTACTAAACATAATCGTGACTAGCGATCTTTACTACTCATGAATATAAGTTAATAACGATTAGGTGAAATTCCCTTATATCCTAGCATCAAGTTTAAGCATGCAAATTAAGTGTCGACCCTCAACCCACATACCTAAACAAGTTCTTAATCAAAACAGAAAAGTAAACCACATCCAAAGTTCATGAATTCATAACTGGAGTAAATCAAATCATAACCAACATATGTCCATGGCTTCAAATTCGCCTCTAACTATAAAGAAATTAGTTCCACATGTTTAACATAATTGAACAACGAATTAAATTAAACATGAAACAGAAACAAGAAAAGAAAAGAACTCCAAACACTCCAATGGTGGCAGATTGCTTGCGCGAAGCTTTCCCCCTCCTTTGTGGTGCACGGTGCAGGTTCCTCCTTCTCCCAAGAGTGGCGCACAAGGTGTGGATGGTGGCTGGAAGGTGTGGCGATGGATGGTGGAGTGGTGGAAGGCACGGTGGAGATGGTGGAGTGTATGGAAGCTTGCGGCAAGGGTTTGTGTGGAGGTGAATGGCGCTGTGATGTAGAGAGGATGGTATGGAGGGTGCGGCACTTTTGTTTCTGAGTCAAGGAATGAATGATGGCTGCGGCACACTTAGGTTCATATATATATAAGCACCCTAAACCCTAGATGAATCAGATTAGGGCTTGGATTTAATTTAATTGATGGACTAGGCCTCCTAAGTGTAGCAGAAATTGTAAATCCAATAAGGAGAAGGGTTTATGGCCCAATTAACCCAAATTCACAAGGAATTGGGCTAATTCAATCTGAAATCCAAGGGGAATTAGGACCTAGGGTGCGGCAGGTTTGTAATTGAGAGCTAGGGTTTCTAGAAGGCCTTGCAAGGCAAGGAATTTGGGCCATCTAGAAGCTAGGTGCGGCATGGATCTAGAGAACTTAGGATAGGGCTTCTAGAAAGCCCAAATCTGCTAGGAATTGGCCCAAACCCATGGCAAGGAGGAGGGAACTCTAGAAACCTCTAGAAACTTCTCATTTGTGTCCTCAAACACTTAGGAGTCCTTCTAGCATTAGGAAACTTGTTTCTCTCCTTCTTGGACTTGGAAAACTTCTCCTTCTTCACTTTGGAAACCTTTTCCTTCTTAGACTTGGAAATCTTCCTTGTAGCTGCCATTTGATTCCATTTGGGGTTTACATTTCCTACTCCAAGTAGGAAACCTTGTTCAAGTAGGGAACTTCAATCTTCTAGGTTTCCCAATTCAACTAGGAAACCCATTTCAACTAGGATTCCCAATTTAGCTAGGATTCCATCTTTCTAAGTACTTTCCTACTTCAACTAGGAAACCTTGCCCAAGTAGGAAACATCATCTTCAAGTCTTCAATTTCGTCCATCCTCATGGCTCCAAGCATATGATCTTCATTCCAAACTCTAATTTGCTCCAAAAGCTCCAAAATGCTTCCTTTTTCTTATTTTGCCCTTAAAACCTGAAAACACATAAAACTAGCTTAAAAGACTACTTTACTGTTGAAATTTTTCCTTCCTAGTGCTACAAACATGTTGAGTATAAGAACACAAGTAAGGGTGTCGAATCCACAGGGACTAATTAGACCTATATAACCACTTGTTTTGCAAGAAACTTACTAGAACCTAGAACTAATCAATTTAAACAGATTTGATGTTGTATCTTGAAACATACGGACATGAAATGGCTACAAGTCAATGAAACAACAAGTAATAAAATCAGGTAGAACCGAGGGAGTTGAGGCTAGGGATTGTCTCACTAGAGAGAAGGAGCTAGGGAGGTGAAACTAAGGTAGATGAATCTAGGGATTCGGTTTCACCATAGCTAAACTAATTCCATGTTTGTTAACTCAGATTTATGCTTAGCCATCTATCAATTTCTTGAGTTTGTTTCACTCAGATATAATCAACCATATGATGTGTGGATTTGATTAAATATTCCTAAACATGAACCTAGTTGTGATGTGCAACTTGGATTCCTAATCAAGAATGTGTTATGCACAAGAAACTTTCACAAAACCAAGGGAACACTCGGCATGATGTTTGCAAAGCATCCCCTTTAATCATTCCCATTTCTGCCAAGGTTATGCATGATGTGTGCTATAAGATTGGCTATACCTATGGTTAATTCGAATGGTGATCAAACATTAAAATCAACACATAAGGTTACAATTAAATCAGAGAATGACACAAGAAATAGAAAGATAAAACTGAGCATTCCAAATTAGTTACATGGCAGTCTTGCTAGGCTACATCGAATCCCTAGAGAGAGATTAGTTACACTTCATGTTTACAAAGATTTGACATAGAAATATAACATGAGTGTACATAGAATTAAGAAGAAGAACCCCTTGAAGCAAAACTGTGTTGAAGATCACTTGGGAATGGCCTTTGGTGCAATCTCTCCAAGTGTGGCGTAGTCCTCCAAGAATGGTGTAGATGAATGTGGCACGGTGATGATGAAATGGTTTCTGTGAAATGGGAGAGAATGGACGGAAATGGAGTGTTTTTGGTGTATGAGAGATGGAAGAATGTAGTAGTCTAGGGTTATGGAATGTAGTATATTTCAGATTTCTTGAATACAATACTTAAAGGGAGAACAAGGAATAATTGTTTCAGATTTTAGATCCAAGATTGGATCTCAACAATTGTAAAATATGGAATGCTAGTGTGTGTAATGATGGGGGAATTCATTTTCTGAAATGGTGAGTGCTTGGCACAATGGAGAAATGCATGCATGTGGTATTTGGAGATGCATGTGGAATGACTGCCAAGACAGCCTGGCATAGGATTAAAAACTCACGGCATGGGTGAATTTGTGGGTGAAAATGTGGCTGGATGGTTTAACTAATGGGGTGCATGTTCTTGGTGAACAAGGGAGGGTAGAAATGTAACACAATGCATGGCTAGGTGTATGACACCTCCTAATCTGAATCCAATGCATTTGCCATGCATAGAATCACCCAAACTGGCCGAATTGCACCATTATCCTTCCAAATCATTTCCTGAAATTCTAGCAACCAACTTGTCCTCAATTCTTCATTTGGACTTCAAATTAACTCACAAGATATTCTCCATGCTTGAACTAGCTCTCGGCCACCAAATGTGGTGTTTTTGCTTCATTGCCCTCCAATTGATCCTAAAACAATCTTAACTACACACTAACACCAAATAATGTAAAATGCAACAAGTTTGATCAAAAACATCACAAAGACACAAAATATGGATGCTAATAATGCATACGAAATGTGAACTATCAAATACCCCCAAACCTGGTTTTTGCTAGTCCACGAGCAAACTTAGAATTAAAACACACCAAACACTAACATCTAACAAAACATTTAACATCTAACTAAACGATTGCATTGAGCATATGCAACAAGCCTTTGAACCCCTAGGTGTCCCTAGTTGGAGGAGTTGTGTCTCCTGAGGGTTTATATTGATGACACCCTCAAACAAAACAAAATCTGCAAACAACTTGGTTAAACATGCTTTAAACAAACTAATCAAAATCAATGAAAACTTTGTATTACACTCAAACTCAAAAGGCCTTGCCATTCCAAAGAATCATATCAAGTGTAATGGATAAAGATAGTGCACCATGTCTTACAACTTCAAGGTCACCATACCCAAATGCTTAAGAAATAATTCGCCTCAACTCTACTCCTCACGGCTTTCACTCAATTTCTCACTCAGATCCTAAGGTTTAGTCTCTCCACTAACATATGTGAATGAAGTTATGTAAAGGAAATCAAAATTCTCACATATGAAACTTGAAATGAAAGCACAATTTCTGAGTAGATCTCATGAAATGAATCAAATGCTAAGAATATAGAATACACACATACTTACCATCACCCATGAATACATCCTCAATGATCAACTAGGTCTTTCTCAAGATTGTAATGTACGGCTTAGGTTATGGGTTATGAAAGAAGTGATATGAAATACTAGAACTTGGGGCATACCAAAGTGTCTTTGAGATTCATGCTCTTCACTTGCATTTGCATTCTTTCATATTTGTTTCTTGGCGTCCAAGCTCTATGCCATATAATGAGGAGATTTGAAACTTGTTTTCACTGGATTCCCTTCTTTGTTAACTTCTCTTTTTTTTTAGAAACCACTTCACATAGGCCTTCGGTACACGCCACAATCTTGTTCTAATACTCAAGTTATCTTTAAACTTCATCACATTGGTATTCCCCAAGCTATAAGGTACGGCTTGCATTGAGCTAAAATGGGGTAGAGTATGGTGTGTGGGTGATGAAAGAATTAGGCAAAAGTATTTGGCTGCAAAGGGGTGAATGGAACACACAAAGGGATAGGATTTTAGCCATTTAGTAGTTAAAACATGCATAGCCTAACATCATCTCATTGAGTTCTTTCATGAATGGTACTAAACACATGGTATCTACAAAGGAGAGTAATTCTTAGCATTCAAACAAAATAAAGCAATGAGATCATTTAAAGTGAAATTTGAAAGAAAAGATAGGAGTAGAAACACTTTAAACCCTCTCAAAGAAACAATTTAGGCTCAAAATAACTCACTAGGGTAGTCTCCACTATTCTTCTTTGTGAATTTGAGTATGGTACCTCTATCATCATATCTTCAAGTGTTACAACTTTATAAATGACAACAAGATACAAAACCATTTCATAGTGACCCCAAAGTTTGTTTGCAAACATAGCTCTCATATACATTCATATTAGTAAGTAAAAACATATTTAACCAAGACCAACATAAACAAACACAAAAACAAACCTTTCAACACTCAAACAAACAACTTAACCAAAACATAACATAAAACTTTCTATCCATATTACCCCCAAACCTAGTTTAAGCATTGTCCTCAATGTTTACATCTGAATGTAGTGCAAGTAGGCAAACAATATGGTATGGAAACAACATAAACATGATGCGAGAATTAACTCGACACAAATTAAACCCTCTTTTGACAATTGTAGTATAGGTATAAGTAGGGTATCGTTCTAGGCCGGGGATTAGGAGGGCTTGCTAAAACCTCTAAAATAATTTAAAAATATTAAACAAGACTCAAAAACACAAAACTAAAATAAAAACACTTAACTAAAATAACTCAAAATAAAACTAACAAATAAACTAAAACAAATCAAAAGACTCAAAACAACTCAAGACTCTGGAAAATACAAACTAAGCTAAAAACTCGAAACACACTAAAAATGACTCAAAATGATAAAAACAATTTAAAATAAAAACTAGGAATTAAAATGGACGGAAATTAAATTAAAAGATCAAAAATAATAAAAATTAACTAAATAATAATATTATAATAATGGGGGGGTTTGGTTTGGATGAAACGTAAATTAAACTTAACTAAATTATAAAATTGACAAAAACATAAAATAAAAGTGAAAGGATAGACGACGGATTGGCTAGAGGGTTTTTCTCCACACATGACACATAAGCAACCTAAATTGATTTTCAGTTGTTCTTTCAATAAATTGTAAATTTCAATACTCCAGATTAACCGTGAACAGCACTTTTTTAATCTTCAAGTTTTCCTTATGTTATTAAATTGGATGGACAGCATACAACAATTTAACACATTCTCTAAAAGTCCCCTACGTGAAAAGCACAATAGAGATACAATCAAAGATCATTAAACTTTGTGAAAACTATAAATACTGACGAGGCATTCGTAACTATGAAAAGCATGATACTCCTGCCAAGAATTTACTTAACACGATTGTGGATAACAACCTTCACTACTCATGAATATAAGTTCATAACGATTAGGTGAAATTCACTTATATTCTAGCATCAAATTCATGCATGTAAATTAAGTATGCATTCTTAATCGACAAACATAAATAAGTTATTAATCAAGCAGTTAAGCAAATTAAATCACAACTCAGAAATCACAACTGAAGGTAATCAATTCATATCACAAATATATCCATGGCTTTGAATTAACCTCTAGCCAAAACAAATTAATTACACATGTTTAACATAATTTAAAAGGTAAATTAAATTAAACATGAGTTTAGGAAGAATAAAACCAAAATGAGAAGAGAAAACCAAATAGGAGAGTGTTCCTCTCTGTGCTTCTCCGTGCACCCTCTCACTGTGAGAGAACAAAGGGCAGCCTCTCGAGTCACTCCCCCTCTCGCATATGATTAACTCCTTCACTGTTTTGGACTGCTATCTGACGTGCTGCCCTCTGTGCAGCCCTCTTGCAACCTGCCCCGTGGAGCTCTCCTGCAGGCGCTGCCTTATGCTTGTGCCCTCGTGACTGCTGCGCTTTGGCAACTTCTCCAGCTGCCGCTACTCCTCTGTCAGTCTTTTTTTTTCAAGCTGCTTCCGCAGCTCCGAGGAGCTCCTCCAGCCTCTCTGCCTTTTCCTCTTTTTTATATCCTTTCAGTCTTCTATTATATTCTCCTTTTTTAAATTCTTTGCCAGCTGCAAGGCAGGTTGTTTGATCCGTCCACTATGCCAATATATGTCCATGTGCAATTTGTTTGCCTTAAACAAAAGGCAGCTGCCTTATCATTTTGCTTTTCCACCGTTTTCTTTTGTCTAATGGCTGCCATCCATCTGTTTTCATCATTCCCCCACCGAGAGCATGTGTATCATGGTCACACACACACACAACATTAATATTTAAATATATAAATATAAATATAAATATATATATAAATATATATATATATATATATATATATTATTTTTCAAATGATACGTTCTAAACAACAAGCCAGATAGTTTAGACGAAATTATTACTTAACACTTAACTTATTCTATTTTTATTTTCTTAGCTAGATAAATTCCATAAAACACAAAAACAAAGTAAATAGGTCAAAAATAAAACGAACTAACTAAGAAAAGACGAGAGAATTTGATATAAAAATATGTATAAATATTATCCGATCAAATACCCCCACACTTAGCTTTTGCTAGTCCTCGAGCAAAACAAACGAACAAAAAGAAATAAAACACAATTTAAACCTTCCAACAATTATCTCAGGGATTTCCAATGGACATGACAAATTAAAAATCGTCACTTACACAGACTTTGGCAATCCATACCCTTAAGCACATACTTAATCACAATCGCCATTTATTAGTTCGCATTTAATCAATTAAAACAACATTTTGAATGTAGTAACATGCCTTAGAGAATTTACTCAACTCCTCACTAGATATGCACTCAATTTTCACTCAGATTTTATGACTACACTCCCTACACTAGGTATATGTGAGAAGATTGATGTAAACAAGGAAACGAGTACTCACATAAGTTATATCAAAGAAAGCATTTACTGGAGTTATTAATGTACATATGAATATGATCTCATGAACGGAATGCTACTACTTAGATGCGAGAACCAGGGACACCATATGCTCATACCAATCCCAAACTCCACATATTGAACACACAACAACCAAGATAGAAGTCAAAGGGTTGTAACGGGGCTAAGGATATAGGCTTAACAAAGGAAGGATATGGAAAAACAAAGGTTCTTAAAGAAATAGTAAGCAAAGTAATGAAATTAACGCACAGAATTCACTTTTGAATGAAAATTCAACTCTAAACCCGAGGGGAGGATTCACACATTTATGGCCAGATTTCAAACTCTTTTTCTTCTTTCTTTTCTTTTTTTTTTTTTTTTTTTTTTTTTTTTTTTTTAAACGCAAAACGTACAATTGAGCTCAAAACAACCAATCCCTCCCCCACACTTGTTTTTCTGCATAGTGTAGAATAAAATGAATTCTTTTTAAGTCATGCTCACTATTCTTTAAGAACAAGGGTACGGACGGTTAGGTGCGGTTTAATGTGGTTAACAACAAAAATAGGCTAAACCAGGCTCGAAAGGGGTTAAACCTACAAAACATAAGAAAGATAGAGGGTAAGGCTTTTTGGGATGTGGTGGTTCACTAAACAACTTCATCTTGATATGTGTTATGCAATTCAATGTCATGCTTTGAATGAAACGGATATAAGTTCTAGTATTTGGAACTAAGATGATAAAACGCCTTCTAAGTAGCAACCAAGCAAAGAATAATGAGATCATGCAACGACTTTTAGAAAACAAGAAATCACAGATTATAACTCTCCAAACAAGGTATAAGCTCAAGTCTCACAGGGATGTAGCATTAGTTTGAGTTCATTCCTTCAAGCATGTTACAAAAACTAATTTTATTCTTTTGTGATCAAATTTAATTTCATAAACAACAACTACAACTAAGCATAAATCAAGAGCATATCAAACTTCCATCCATGTTTATAACTTTCTTTAACAGTCATGCAATTAAAAACCAAATCCTCATCATTGTGTTGGAAGGTACCTAAGACGCAAACACACAAAAACAACTAAAAAAAATTCTTTTTGGGTTTTTCAAAATATTCTTCAAATTTTTATGTCATTTTCGTAAGATTTCCTCAAAACACAATAAAACACACCAAAACAGCATAAAACACTAAGAAAACAAAAAGCAACAACACGGAAACAAATGAAACCAGTTCAAAGTCGAAGGTACAAAATTTTTCAATTTGGTCAATTTTTTATACTTGATACCCCCACACTTAAACTAGACATTGTCCCCAATGTCATAAAACAATAAAATGCAAATAAACATAAAATGAATAAATAATAATACGAAACAAAATAAAGTAAAGGACTGAAAACTTCTCTAATTTGCAGAAAACCAAGCGATGACCCCCAAGCGTAAATTTTGCAATCAACTTCAAGGGAGGAATTAACCAAACGTTCCTGCAAAGAAAAGAAATAAATCAGTCAAGCACGCAAGAAAATAAAGAAAATGCAAACGAAAAATAAAATAAAAAAATGAAAATAAAAGATAATGAAAAGAACTAATAGGTGGTCATTGGTCATGACTGTTGATTTTCCACAGCTTTCATCTTGAACTGGATGGGCCTTCTTCTTGCAAGTGATCCTCAGCTTAGTTGAGGATGAATCAGCACGTTGTCTCCACATGCTTCAAGTAGTCCGGTCTCCACGCAGGTGTGGCATCTTCTTGAACTCTTGGATCATCTCAGACTCTGCCTTCATCTGGATGCACCTCAGACTCCTCCTGCTTCGTCTGTGAGGTACTTTTGTTTTTGAAGAAGTACCTCAACACAGATTTATTTTTGAAGTGGGTTGGGAGGGGTCTGAGATGAGTACTCGAGAGCAAGACTAGGTAAGCAATCAGGATCTCACTTTCTCCATGTTCTTCAGATGAAAGTGAGGAGAAAGCGTAATATGAGATACTTTTGCTTTTAACCTTTTTAATATGAAATACTTTTGCTCTGGAAGGTTTGTTTTCTGGGGTGATCCAAGGGATGAAGAACACTGAATAACTCGAAAGCTTTCTTTGGGAAGACATTATCGGAGATGAAGAGAGGAAGAGAGGTTGAGAGGTGGAGAGGGTGTGAAGGTGTGCCTTTGCTGTGGAAAGCGAAGGTCGAACTTATAGAAATTTGGCTTCACAACCGGAACTATTCCCTCACTATTTGTCGGCAGCCGGTGGATGGATGAACAGTGCCCGTTACGCGCTTTCTGACAAACCGTCCGTAATTTTCGTGAAGGCTGTCGACGCATGCGACGAGTGACGACAAACAGGAATGATGATCTTTTGAAAACCGGGGTTCAAAACCGGGTGCGGCTCGTGGTTTTCGCAACGCTCCACGCTGCACGTGACGAGTCAAGACAAAACTGAATAAGCTGAGCCACGTGATTGCTGAGTCAAGCCCAGCTTTTGAGAAAGGAAACGGCTCTCGAGAAAGGACTCCTGCCTTCGAGAGAGGAGCGTCCAGCTTTTCCGATTTGCGTGAGAACGCGTCTTCAACCTCAGAGGAGCGCCTCTCTTTGATTTGCTTCTTTTTATAGAGGCGCTAATTCTGCTCCACCACACACTTGAACTCCCTTCCTCAAACACTCTCCTCTGTAAACACTCTCTTCTGCACTTCTTAATCTTACTCCTTCCGCTCTCTTCTTCCGCTTCAGCAATCTTAATTTTTCCGAACTCTTTTCTTCCTCAACCCCCTCTAAAAATGTCTTGCCCTTCCGACCGTCGCCTTAACTTGAATGTCGGGGAAGACGATGACTCGTCTTCTCCGAACAACATTTGGAATCCATCCTTCATATCCCCCAATGGTCCTCTTACAGTCGGGGACACAATGATGAGGAATGAAATCACCGCTACGGTGATTGCCAGAAATCTGCTCACTCCAAGGGACAATAGGATGCTATCTAGGCGGTCGGACGAGCTGGCCGTTCAGGAATCTCTTGCCCTCAGCGTCCAAAGTGCAGGCTCAGTTTCGAACATGGGCCAGCGCCTGCTTGCCCGGTCTCGTCAAGTGGAGTCGCTGATGGCAGAGGTGGCCAGTCTTCGGCAAGAAGTCAGAGGACTCAGGCACGAGAACAAGGAGTTGCACATGCTTGCAACTAGTTACTCGACCAGCATGAAGAGGAAGCTGGACCAGCTGCAGGAGTCGGACGGTCGGATTCAGAGCGATCATGAAAGGTTCATGGCGCTACTCCCGAGGTTTATGTTGCCTTCGTCCTCGGGAGTTGCACCAAGCATTCCGGCTCCGGAGATTCCAACTCTGGCCCTTCGTCTTCCCGGAGCTCCGTCGACCTCTGGGGCGCCACCTAACCAAAACCAATGAACACTATCAGTTTTTCCGAATTATTGTAATTTAATTTTTTTTTTTTTTTTTTTTTAGGTTTATATGAATGTTTATATTTTTTTTTTTAAGTTTATTTTAAGCAAAATAAAATAAATGTAAATCAAAATATGTAAATTAATGTAAATTTAAATTTTTTTTTTTTTTTTTTTCAGGGTTTATTTTAAGCAAATTAAAATATGTAATGCAAATTATGTAAATTAATGCAAACAGACTTTGTTTATCCGCACTTAAAATAAACATAGCCATAAATTTATTTAAACACAAACTAAATAAAAATCAACCAAATAAAACAACTAACGAAACAAAACAAAAATGAAAGTAAAGGCAATAAAAAGAAGGGTTAAGAAAAGCAAATCTGGTTGCTTGGGTTGCCTCCCAAGAAGCGCTTGCTTTAACGTCTTTAGCCGGACGAATCTTTCCTTATCCTCCCCTCGGCTCCAAAGCATGAAATTTATCTTTTAACGGGAGGTGATATTTGAAATGATTCGGCAATGGTCTGAATTCTAAGTTGGGTGCCTGAATCATCAAAATTAGAGACATGTTAGTATAAAATAAAATGAAAATTAAAATTGGAGAAAATGACTTATTGTATTTCTCCGACACAAACTCAATTATAAAAACTACGCCTTTGGATATTTCCGGGATTTTGAACTGGGCCAGGTTGACTATGGTTGTGGCCTGTCCCGTATCATCAAACTCAACTTCATGGGCCTTTGTAGTCTGCACAGCCTCTTGAATGTTTTCAACGCATTTTCCAGCCACTTCTATGTCTTGAATCTCTTTTCTTGGTGTGCAAGGTTCGGAAACTTGTTTTGGTGCACCAAGAATCGAGATATCACTTTGCACTTCTGGAAGAGCTTCCACAATGTCTATTTTACTTTCTTCGATATTTGGAAAAAATCTGCAAGGAAAAGGGACATTTAGTGGAATAATGTTAGAATGAATTTCACTTGGAACAACATTACCGAAGTTGGACAACATAGGGACTTCAGGGGTTTGAGACAAGAATTCGTCTAAACTGCCCAGGTCGTCCTCCTCCTCTTCTGCTTGCAGCGGCAATTCATCCAAGTTCGGGATATGGTTGGATGGTTCTGGGACAACTTCATCCTCCACGTCACCTTCCCAAGTGGTGGCTTCATCAACTTCAGCTTCTTCCATTGAATTTGCAAATGTGAAGTTGGAGAATTCATTTTGATCTTGAATCTGTGCCATGGATTCCATAATCTCCCCAACTTGCCTTTCCAATTCATCCACCTTGTTGGTCCGGTTCTGCATTTCCTGGATTCGATTTTCCACTCCCTGATTCAAGGAGGAGAGTAACTTATTAAATGTATCATTATCCAAAGAGGTACCTGAATTGAATTGGTCAGATTGTTGTGGTGGATGTGATGGTTCATATGGCCATTGATAGGACTCTTCAGAAGGCTGCCAATATTCTCTTTGGTGAGTCTCCTCAGCTTGATTTTGTGATCCCTGCACCAAAGAGTTTAATTCATTAAGGATTTGATTATAATCCACGGGCATACTTTGATTCGATTGGAATTGTTGTGGGGGATGTTGTGGTGGCTGCATAGGTCTTGAATAGAAATCATCTTGCTGCCAATATCCACTTTGTTGAAATTGCTGAGGTTCATCCCACGTTTGATCTGAATAACCTCTCCAATCCGAATTGCAAGCGTTGGAATACATATTGCCCCTTGATTGGTTGTGGCCTTGATATCCCCAATTATCTTCATATGCAGAAAATTGAGGATATTGCTGAGTTTGATATCCTTGCCCATAGGGCACATCAAGTGTAGGGACACTTGGCATTGAGGTCCGTTCGGCATACTGTGACAATTGAGAAGTAAGATTTGCCAATTGAGCTTGAATACTAGCAAAATCCATGTCTTACTTCTCTAGTACCTAAAATTAAAGAACGAAAAATAAATCAAATACCAAAAGTAAAATACACAAACACAAATAAAAACACAAACAAAAAATAAAATAAAATAAAATAAAATAAAATAAACACAAACAAAAAATAAAGGGATTAGCAAATTTACTAGTCCCCGGCAACGGCGCCAAAAATTTGATGCGAGAATTAACTCGACACAAATTAAACCCTCTTTTGACAATTGTAGTATAGGTATAAGTAGGGTATCGTTCTAGGCCGGGGATTAGGAGGGCTTGCTAAAACCTCTAAAATAATTTAAAAATATTAAACAAGACTCAAAAACACAAAACTAAAATAAAAACACTTAACTAAAATAACTCAAAATAAAACTAACAAATAAACTAAAACAAATCAAAAGACTCAAAACAACTCAAGACTCTGGAAAATACAAACTAAGCTAAAAACTCGAAACACACTAAAAATGACTCAAAATGATAAAAACAATTTAAAATAAAAACTAGGAATTAAAATGGACGGAAATTAAATTAAAAGATCAAAAATAATAAAAATTAACTAAATAATAATATTATAATAATGGGGGGGTTTGGTTTGGATGAAACGTAAATTAAACTTAACTAAATTATAAAATTGACAAAAACATAAAATAAAAGTGAAAGGATAGACGACGGATTGGCTAGAGGGTTTTTCTCCACACATGACACATAAGCAACCTAAATTGATTTTCAGTTGTTCTTTCAATAAATTGTAAATTTCAATACTCCAGATTAACCGTGAACAGCACTTTTTTAATCTTCAAGTTTTCCTTATGTTATTAAATTGGATGGACAGCATACAACAATTTAACACATTCTCTAAAAGTCCCCTACGTGAAAAGCACAATAGAGATACAATCAAAGATCATTAAACTTTGTGAAAACTATAAATACTGACGAGGCATTCGTAACTATGAAAAGCATGATACTCCTGCCAAGAATTTACTTAACACGATTGTGGATAACAACCTTCACTACTCATGAATATAAGTTCATAACGATTAGGTGAAATTCACTTATATTCTAGCATCAAATTCATGCATGTAAATTAAGTATGCATTCTTAATCGACAAACATAAATAAGTTATTAATCAAGCAGTTAAGCAAATTAAATCACAACTCAGAAATCACAACTGAAGGTAATCAATTCATATCACAAATATATCCATGGCTTTGAATTAACCTCTAGCCAAAACAAATTAATTACACATGTTTAACATAATTTAAAAGGTAAATTAAATTAAACATGAGTTTAGGAAGAATAAAACCAAAATGAGAAGAGAAAACCAAATAGGAGAGTGTTCCTCTCTGTGCTTCTCCGTGCACCCTCTCACTGTGAGAGAACAAAGGGCAGCCTCTCGAGTCACTCCCCCTCTCGCATATGATTAACTCCTTCACTGTTTTGGACTGCTATCTGACGTGCTGCCCTCTGTGCAGCCCTCTTGCAACCTGCCCCGTGGAGCTCTCCTGCAGGCGCTGCCTTATGCTTGTGCCCTCGTGACTGCTGCGCTTTGGCAACTTCTCCAGCTGCCGCTACTCCTCTGTCAGTCTTTTTTTTTCAAGCTGCTTCCGCAGCTCCGAGGAGCTCCTCCAGCCTCTCTGCCTTTTCCTCTTTTTTATATCCTTTCAGTCTTCTATTATATTCTCCTTTTTTAAATTCTTTGCCAGCTGCAAGGCAGGTTGTTTGATCCGTCCACTATGCCAATATATGTCCATGTGCAATTTGTTTGCCTTAAACAAAAGGCAGCTGCCTTATCATTTTGCTTTTCCACCGTTTTCTTTTGTCTAATGGCTGCCATCCATCTGTTTTCATCATTCCCCCACCGAGAGCATGTGTATCATGGTCACACACACACACAACATTAATATTTAAATATATAAATATAAATATAAATATATATATAAATATATATATATATATATATATATTATTTTTCAAATGATACGTTCTAAACAACAAGCCAGATAGTTTAGACGAAATTATTACTTAACACTTAACTTATTCTATTTTTATTTTCTTAGCTAGATAAATTCCATAAAACACAAAAACAAAGTAAATAGGTCAAAAATAAAACGAACTAACTAAGAAAAGACGAGAGAATTTGATATAAAAATATGTATAAATATTATCCGATCAAAACACAACATAAGGAAAGAGCACAAACCACACTAGGTTGCCTCCTAGCAAGCGCTTTATTTAATGTCTAGGCAAGACATGGAAGCTTGTTCATGGTGTTGTAAATTCAAGGTAATCCACCACTTGATACATTAGCTCATCCTCCACATTGTCCAAATATGGCTTCAATCTCTGCCCATTGACTTTAAAAGAGGTGCCATTCTTCATGTTCTCAATCTCCACAGCCCCGTGGGGGAATGTTTGCACCACCTTGAATGGTCCAACCCACCTAGACTTCAATTTCCCTGGAAAAAGTCTCAAGCGTGAGTCAAACAAAAGTACTTTCATACCTTGGTGAAACTCCTTCCTTAGGATGGCTTTGTCATGATAGAGCTTAGTCCTTTCCTTGTAGATTTTGGCATTCTCATATGCCTCATTTCTAAGTTCTTCCAACTCATTAAGTTGGAGCTTTCTTGCTATGCCCGCATCCTTGTAATCAAAATTGAACTTCTTGATGGCCCAATATGCACGGTGTTCAAGCTCCATTGGCAAATGACAAGCTTTCCCAAACACAAGTCGGTATGGACTCATGCCAATGGGAGTCTTGTATGCTGTCCTATATGCCCATAGTGCATCATTCAACCTCAATGACCAATCCTTCCTTGTAGGGCTCACGGTTTTCATCAAAATGTTCTTGATCTCCCTATTGCTAATCTCCACTTGGCCCGAGGTTTGAGGATGGTACGGGGTAGATACTTTGTGGTTGATGTTGTACTTCTTCATCAAGGATTCAAAAGGTTTGTTGCAGAAATGGGTGCCTCCATCACTAATAATAGCTCTTGGTGTTCCAAACCTACAAAAAATCACATCTTTAAGAAAATTCAAAACAACCTTATGATCATTAGTTCTTGTAGCAATGGCCTCCACCCATTTGGATACATAATCTACGGCCACTAAAATGTATAAGTAACCAAAAGAGGATGGAAATGGTCCCATGAAGTCGATTCCCCAAACATCAAAGAGTTCTACCACCAAAATGTTGTTCAAAGGCATCTCATTCCTTCGGCTTATGTTCCCCATTTTCTGGCACCTATCACACTTAGAACAAAAATCAAAAGCATCTTTGAATAGAGTAGGCCAAAAGAAACCAGATTGTAAAACCTTTAGGGATGTCTTTTTGGCACCAAAATGTCCTCCACAAGCCAATGCGTGGCTAAATGTTAGAATGCTTTGTTGCTCACTCTCCGGGACACATCTCCTAATGATTTGGTCAGGACAATACTTAAACAAGTATGGTTCATCCCAAATGTAATGCTTTATCATGGCAAGGAACTTCTTTCTTTCCTGAAAAGAAATGTCATTTCTAAATACACCACAAGCAAGGTAATTGACAAAATCAGCATACCATGGTTCCTTTTCTTGAACAACAAAGAGTTGTTCATCTGGAAATGATTCATTTAGAGGCAAGGGTTGTCCAACTCCATGGTTCTCATCAAGCCTAGACAAATGGTCAGCCACAACATTGTCACTTCCCTTCTTATCTCGAATTTCCAAATCAAACTCTTGTAGTAAGAGTATCCATCTAATTAGGCGCGGTTTAGCATCCTTCTTTGTCATCAAATACCTAAGGGCTGCATGATCAGAAAACACAATGACTTTAGATCCCACAAGATATGATCTAAACTTCTCTAATGCAAAGACAATAGCAAGCAACTCCTTTTCAGTTGTGGAGTAGTTGAGTTGAGCATCTGACGGGTTTTTAAAACCGCACAAATTTAACCCTCTTTTTGATAGTTGTAGTAAAGATGTAAGTAGGGTATCGTTCTAGGCCGGGGATTAGGAGGGATTGCTAATCTACTCTAAATTAATTTAAAAATATTAAACAAGACTCAAGGACACAAAAATAGGCTAAAAACTCTAATAACTCGAAACACACTTAGAATGACTCAAAATAATGAAAACGATCAAATTAGACGCTAGGAAATCAATTAGACGGAAATTGAATTAAAAGACTAAAAATAATAAAAACTAACTAAATAATATAATTTAATAATGGGGGGGTTTGGTTTTGACGAAACGTAAATTAAACTTAAATAAATTACAGAATTTACAAAAACATAAAATAAAAGTGAATGAATAAGCGACGGATTGGCTAGAGGGTTCTTCTCCACACATGACACATATGTAACCTAAATTGATTTTCAGTTGTTCTTTCAATAAATTGTGAATCTCAACACCCCAAATTAATTAGGTACGCTTAAATTAACCTTCAGATTTTCCTAGAGTTATTGAATTAGATGATTGCATACGACAACCCAAAGTATTCCCCACAAGTTCCCTACATGAATTGCATAATAGAGATACAAGCAAAGATCATTAAGTTCTATGAAAACCATAAGCATTGACGAGGCACTTGTTACTATGAATTGCATGAAACTCATGCCAAGAATTCACTTAACGCGATTGTGACTAGCAACCTCCACTACTCATGAATATAAGTTCATAACGATTAGGTGAAATTCACTTATATTCTAGCATCAAATTCATGCGTGTAAATTAAGTATGCATTCTTAATCGACAAACATAAATAAGTTATTAATCAAGCAGTTAAGCAAATTAAATTCACAATTTATGAAATTACAACTGAAGGTAATCAATTCATATTGCAAACATATTCATGGTATTGAATCAACCTCTAGCCAAGGCAAATTTATTTCCTCATAGTCGCAATTAAACAAAGATAATCAAATTTAAACATTTAAAACAAAGATAGATTACACCTAGAAACGCTCCAACAATCCAAGCTTTGAATGGCAAGCACGGCTCCAAGGCTCTCGTTCCTTTCCTTCTTCTTTGCTTTTATGCGGCACAAGTGTGATTTGATGATTTTTTGTGGTGAATTGTGGTGGTGGATGGATATAGGTAAGTTATGGTGAAGGGTGGATGTGTGTATGAATGATGAAGGCCAAGAGAATTATGAAGAATGTTGTGGCATAGGGTGGTATTTATAGGGAATGTGGAAAGGGTTGTAGGTGAAGGTAGTAGGTGAAGGTGGTGGATGTTGTAGGTGAAGGTGGATGTTGTAGGTGAAGTAGGTGGATGTTGTAGGTCAAGGTGGTGGATGTTGTAGGTGAAGGTGGTGGATGTTGTAGGTGAAGTGGGAAGGAAAGGAAAGTTCCTTGTTTCTTGCTCTTTTCTTATCTTCTAGAACTTGGGCTTCACTTATCCATCTTCATAGTAGATTTCAACCCAATTAATCTCCAAATTCGTCCATCCATCTAGCTTGGATCATAAGCAATCCATCTTGGGCCCAAAAACACTCCAAACTACTCCAAATTGGCTCATAATGCACCCTTAGCCCATAAAACCTACAAACACACGAATTTAACTTAAAACACTATAATAAATACTAAATAATTACCAAAATGCAAGAAAATAAGCAAGCTAAGTCGCATAAATATGCTCCTATCAAATTCCCCCACACTTAGCTTTTGCTAGTCCCCGAGCAAAACAAAACAAACAAAACACAATTCAGACCTTCCAACAATTGCCTCAAGGATTTCCAAAGAAACATGACATGTTAAAAATCGTTATTCCCACAAATTTTAGTCATCCTTACACTCAAGCACATACTTAATCATAGTCACCACTTATTAGTTCACAATTAACCAATTAAAACAATGTTTTGAATGTAGTAACATGCCTTAGAGAATTTGCTCAATTCCTTACAAGATATGCACTCAATTTTCACTCAAAATTTCTAACTACACACCCTATACTAGTTATATGTGAGAAGATTAATGTAGATATGAAAACGAAGGCTCACATATATGTATAACAAGGAAAGCAATTTTTTGGAGTTATTAAGCATGTTTAGATATGATCTCATGAATGGAATGCTACTACTTAGATGCGAGAACCAGTGACACCATATGCTCATACCAATCCCAAACTCCACAAATTGAAACACATAACACTCAAGATTGAAGTCAAGGGTTGTAACGGGGCTTGGGGTATTGGTTAACAAATGAAGGATAGGGAAAACAAACGTTCTCAAAGCGATAGTAAGCAAAGTAGTGAAATTGAGACTTAGAATTCACTTTAGAATGCAGAAATCAACGTTTAACACAAAAAGGGAAGATTTAAACAATACTTAGGGCCGAATTCATTGTTTTGGACCCTTTCTTCAACAAACAACACTTTAGAACTCTTTTTCAAACATTTTTCAACTCCTTTTCACTTTTTTTTTTTTACAACTTTTCTCTTTTCTTTTTCTTTTCTACCCGTGCCTTTGCACACAAACTCACATGAAAAATACTTCCCCCACACTTGTTTTCTGCCATTCATTAATCAAAAGGAATTCAATTGTAGTCATGCTTCACTATGCTTTAAAAACAAGGGTATGGATGGTCCTAATCTAGGCTAGGTGAGGATAGTGTAGGTTAACAAAGAAAATAGGCTAACAAGGCTCAACGGGGTTAACTTAAAGACATAATGAAATAGGATACACGGCTGTTTGGCTTAGGTGGTGGTCACTACACAACTTCATCTTGAATATGTGTTATGCAAATCAATAACATGCTTTGAATGAAATGGGCATGAGTTCTAGCATTTGGAACTAAATGATGAAACGCCTTCTAAGTAGCAACCAAGCAAAGAATAATGAGATCATGCAACGACTTTAGAAAACAACAATGTACAGATTATTAACTCTCCAAATAAACGTTTAGGCTCAAGTCTCACAAGGTTGTAGTGTTAGTTTGAGTTCCTTCCTTCAAGCATGTTACAAAAACTGATTTTTCTTTTATGATTGCATGTGAATTCATAAGTTATAACCACAACCAAGCATAAACAAAGAGTAAATCAAACTTTCATCCATGTTTACAACTCTTTTTAACAGCCATGCAATTACAAACCGAATCCTCATCATTGTGTTGGAAGGTACCCTAAGACACAAACAAACACACAAAAACAACTCAAAACAACTCTTTTTGGGTTTTTCAAAACAATTTTTTTTCAAATTTTTATGTGATTTTCGGATTTTTAAACCAAAACACACTAAAACAGCCCAAAAGTTGCTTAAAAACACATTAAAACAGCAAGGAACAAGTCTCTGAGTAAAGGGTGATAAAATCCCACGAATTTGCATAAACACTTAGTTACCCCCCCCCCCCCCCACACTTAAATCAAACATTGTCCTCAATGTTTCAAGTATAAAATCACGAAAAACAAAAATAAACACACAAACAGCAACTAAACAACCTAACATGGCAGATATGAAATAATCAACAAAGATAAGGGTTTTAGGAACGCAAATCTGGAATTGGAGTGATTCCTAGGACTTCCTATGTTGAATGCATGGGTTGCCTCCCAAGTAGCGCTTGCTTTAACGTCTTGCAGCCGGACGAATCTTTCCATTAACCTCCCCTCGGCTCCAAAGCATGGAATTTATCTTTCAATTGGAGGTGATACTTGAAATGATTCGGCAATGGTCTAAATTCCAGGGTGGGTGCCTGAATCATTAAAATCAGAAACATGTTAGTATAAAATAAAATTAAAATTAAAATTGGAGAAGATGGTTTACTTTCTTTCTCCGACACAAACTCAATTACAAAAACTACGCCTTTGGACATTTCCGGGACTTTGAACTTGGCCAGGTTTACTATGATGGTTGTGGCATGTCCCGTGTCATCAAACTCAACTTCTTGGGCCTTGATTTCCACAATTACATCCTCTTTGATGCATTCCACATATTTTCCAGCCACTTCATTATCTTGAATCCCGCTTCTTGGTGTGCAAGGTTCTTTGAATGTTTCAACACCGTCGGGAACTTGAATTGGTACACCAAGAATTGGAATATCACTTTGGATCTTTGGAAGAGTTTCCACAATATCTTTTTCACTCTCTTTGTCATTGGGAATAAAAAATCTGCGAGAAAAAGAGATATTTGGTGGAATGGGGTCAGAAATAATTGAACTTGGAACAACCTTACCTGAGTTGGACGGCATAGGGATTTGAGGAGTTTGCAGCAAGAATTCTTCTAAACTGCCCAGGTCGTCCTCCTCCTCTTCTTCTTGCAGCGGCAAGTCATCCAAGTTCGGGCTGTGTTTGGATGGTTCTGGAACAGCCTCATCCTCCATCTCACCTTCCAAAGTGGTGGCTTCATCAACTTCAACTTCCCTTATTGAATTTGCAAATGTGGAGTTGGAGAATTCACTTTGATCTTGAATCTGTGCCATGATCTCCATAATCTGCCCAACTTGCCTCTCCAATTCATCCACCTTGTTGGTCCGGTCTTGCATCTCCTGGTTTTGATTTTCTACTCCCTGATTCAAAGAGGTGAGTAGCTTATTAAATGTATCATTATCCAAGGATGTACCTAAATCGAATTGGGCTGATTGTTGTGGTGGCTGTGACGGTTCATATGGCCACTGATAGAACTCTTCCGATGGCGGCAATTGTTCCTCTTGTTGTGAACCCTGCGTCAAAGAGATTAGTCCTTCAAGAATTTCATTATAATTCACAGGCATACTTGAATTCGATTGGAATTGTTGTGGGGGATGCTGTGGTAGTTCATATGGCCAGTGATAGAACTCATCTTCTTGTTGCCAATATCCACCTTGTTGGAATCGTTGAGGTTCCCACCACATAGAAGTTGAATGATCACTCCAATCTTTTCGTGGATATTGGTTAAAATCCATGTCTTGTTTCTCTAGTACCTGAAATCAAAGAAAGAGAACTAAATCAAATATCAAAAGTAACACCAAACAAAGAAAATAAACTAAGTCAGAAACAAAAACAAAAACAAACTAAACGAAAAGAAAAGAACCAAGGGATTAGCAAAGTTGCTAATCCCCGGCAACGGCGCCAAAAATTTGACGGGTTTTTAAAACCGCACAAATTTAACCCTCTTTTTGATAGTTGTAGTAAAGATGTAAGTAGGGTATCGTTCTAGGCCGGGGATTAGGAGGGATTGCTAATCTACTCTAAATTAATTTAAAAATATTAAACAAGACTCAAAGACACAAAAATAGGCTAAAAACTCTAATAACTCGAAACACACTTAGAATGACTCAAAATAATGAAAACGATCAAATTAGACGCTAGGAAATCAATTAGACGGAAATTGAATTAAAAGACTAAAAATAATAAAAACTAACTAAATAATATAATTTAATAATGGGGGGGGTTTGGTTTTGACGAAACGTAAATTAAACTTAAATAAATTACAGAATTTACAAAAACATAAAATAAAAGTGAATGAATAAGCGACGGATTGGCTAGAGGGTTCTTCTCCACACATGACACATATGTAACCTAAATTGATTTTCAGTTGTTCTTTCAATAAATTGTGAATCTCAACACCCCAAATTAATTAGGTACGCTTAAATTAACCTTCAGATTTTCCTAAAGTTATTGAATTAGATGATTGCATACGACAACCCAAAGTATTCCCCACAAGTTCCCTACATGAATTGCATAATAGAGATACAAGCAAAGATCATTAAGTTCTATGAAAACCATAAGCATTGACGAGGCACTTGTTACTATGAATTGCATGAAACTCATGCCAAGAATTCACTTAACGCGATTGTGACTAGCAACCTCCACTACTCATGAATATAAGTTCATAACGATTAGGTGAAATTCACTTATATTCTAGCATCAAATTCATGCGTGTAAATTAAGTATGCATTCTTAATCGACAAACATAAATAAGTTATTAATCAAGCAGTTAAGCAAATTAAATTCACAATTTATGAAATTACAACTGAAGGTAATCAATTCATATTGCAAACATATTCATGGTATTGAATCAACCTCTAGCCAAGGCAAATTTATTTCCTCATAGTCGCAATTAAACAAAGATAATCAAATTTAAACATTTAAAACAAAGATAGATTACACCTAGAAACGCTCCAACAATCCAAGCTTTGAATGGCAAGCACGGCTCCAAGGCTCTCCTTCCTTTCCTTCTTCTTTGCTTTTATGCGGCACAAGTGTGATTTGATGATTTTTTGTGGTGAATTGTGGTGGTGGATGGATATAGGTGAGTTATGGTGAAGGGTGGATGTGTGTATGAATGATGAAGGCCAAGAGAATTATGAAGAATGTTGTGGCATAGGGTGGTATTTATAGGGAATGTGGAAAGGGTTGTAGGTGAAGGTAGTAGGTGAAGGTGGTGGATGTTGTAGGTGAAGGTGGATGTTGTAGGTGAAGTAGGTAGATGTTGTAGGTGAAGGTGGTGGATGTTGTAGGTGAAGGTGGTGGATGTTGTAGGTGAAGTGGGAAGGAAAGGAAAGTTCCTTGTTTCTTGCTCTTTTCTTATCTTCTAGAACTTGGGCTTCACTTATCCATCTTCATAGTAGATTTCAACCCAATTAATCTCCAAATTCGTCCATCCATCTAGCTTGGATCATAAGCAATCCATCTTGGGCCCAAAAACACTCCAAACTACTCCAAATTGGCTCATAATGCACCCTTAGCCCATAAAACCTACAAACACACGAATTTAACTTAAAACACTATAATAAATACTAAATAATTACCAAAATGCAAGAAAACAAGCAAGCTAAGTCGCATAAATATGCTCCTATCAGCATCATTGAGAGTACGGCTTGCATAATAGATCACATGTGGGAGTTTGTTAACCCTTTGTCCTAAAACTGCACCAATAGCATAATCAGAGGCATCACACATTAATTCAAAAGGTAGAGACCAATCTGGTGCCATAATGATAGGAGCCGAGGTTAGTTCATGTTTCAAAGTATTGAATGCATCCATACAAGCTTTATCAAAGTGAAACACAACATCTTTAGCTAACAAATTGCATAATGGACGAGTTATCATTGAAAAGTTCTTAATGAAACGTCTATAAAAGCCTGCATGCCCTAAGAAACTTCTCACTCCCTTCACGGTTGTGGGAGCTGCCATAGTGTTGATAATGTCAATTTTGGCTTTGTCTACCTCCATTCCTTTGCTAGAGATTACATGTCCCAAAACAATGCCTTGTTTCACCATGAATTGGCATTTTTCCCAATTGAGAACCAAATTTGTTTCTTGGCATCTTTGAAGCACCAAAGAGAGATGGTTAAGACATTCATCAAAAGAAGAACCAAACACTGAAAAATCATCCATGAATACCTCAATGAACCTTTCCACCATGTCAGAAAAGATTGCCAACATACATCTTTGGAATGTGGCCGGGGCATTGCAAAGTCCAAAGGGCATTCTCCTATATGCAAATGTGCCAAAGGGGCATGTGAATGTTGTTTTCTCTTGATCCTCCGGGGCAATTGCAATTTGATTGTAACCTGAGTAACCATCAAGAAAACAATAGTGTGAGTAACCTGCCAATCTCTCAAGCATTTGATCTATGAAAGGCATGGGAAAGTAATCTTTTCTAGTGTTAGAATTCAACTTCCTGTAATCGGTGCAAACTCTCCAACTAGCCGTGGGTCTTGTGGGCACAAGTTCTTGGTTTTCATTTCTCATTACTGAGATTCCCACCTTCTTTGGTACCACTTGAATGGCACTCACCCATTTGCTATCAGAAATAGGATATATGATCCCCACATCTAACAACTTCAACACTTCATCCCGCACAACTTCTTTCATGTGTGGATTGAGCCTTCTTTGTGGCTCACGGGTTGTCTTTGCTCCATCTTCCAAAAGGATCCTATGCATGCACCTAGTAGGGCTTATTCCCTTGATATCTGCAATAGACCAACCAATAGCCGATTTGGACTCTTTTAACACCCTAAGTAGTTTATCTTCTTCATTAGGTGTTAGGTCCGAGGCTATGATAACTGGAAGAGTTTCAAATTCAGCTAGATATGCATATTTTAGATGTGGTGGAAGTGGTTTAAGTTCAAGTTTAGGTGCCTTAACAATGGAAGGGATTAAATGTGACCTTGATGGTTCTAATGACTCTACAAGAGGTGAAACATTTAAAGGATATGGTGCTAATGCTTCCAAGGCAGCAACCACTTCCATGAGTGCATCTTCATCATCAAACTCATCTTG